>JARCFY010000004.1:8860000-9477500 GCA_029233225.1 Lepidodactylus listeri | reverse complement strand
TATTCCAGCGACGCAAGGCCCGACCCAGTGAAGAGATGAGCACAAGGTATGACCAACAGGTAGGTACAACCAAAGGGAGATGTAAACCTGCCACCCCCTTCAAGGTATGGACAAATATCATGTCCTTATTGGCAATATGTAGTTGGCATCGTGGGCCGGGGTGGCTCAGAGGTTAAGACGCTGAGCTGCAGACCAGAAGGTTAGTAGCTTGGCAGTTCAAGTCCCGAGTGCTGCATGACCGAGTGAGCTCCCATCTCTGGACCCAGCTCCTGCCAACCTAGCAGTTCGAAAGCAAGAAATTGCCAGTAGATAAATAGGGACCACTTCGGTGGGAAGGTAAGAGCATTCCGTACGCCTCAGCATCTAGTCATGCTGGCCACATGACCATGGAAAAGTCTTCGGACAGTGCCGGCTCTTTGGCTTGGAAACGGAGATGAGCACCACCCCCTAGAGTCGGATTCGACTGGCTTTCAAGCAAGGGAAACCTTTACCTTTACCCTTTCTAGGACCTCACCCAAACAATAGGAAAACCGAGGACAGATTGTCTAGCAATGACACTATATTATTTCCCTCGGTTCTCAGATCATCACCAGCCCACTTCCCCTTGTATCTTCCCCGCCTTCAACATCAAAAGCTGAGGAGCCTGCAGAAAATGAAAATCTCGATGTAAGTAACGCCCTGAAAGGTCACATCACACCTTTAAAAGGGGGCTAGGCAGATTCTTGATGAATAGGTCCAGGGCTCTTCTTGTAGAAAAAACCTAGCAGGAACTCATTAGCATATTAGGCCACACCCCTGACAGTACAGCTCATTAACATATTAGGCCACACCCAGTGTTCCCAGAAGTGTGGTCATCCAGCCACATCCACCTTTTGCTTCTTATTCTGTTTACCTTGTTGTCAAAACAGTCTTGACAAAACCAATACAAACATTATTTTCTGTCCCATCTATACAAAACCTTGCCTGAACCAATATTTTATGTCCAACAATTATTCCCACACTGAATCAATTCCTAAGGGTTAGGTTCCCATGGAAATCAGGTTGCCTTCCTGCAGAACTAATACGCTGAATGTGATTTTTTAGGGTTGCCAACCTACAAGTGGGGTCTGGAGATCTCCTGGAATTACAACTGAGCTCCACACTACAGAGATCAGGTCAATGGCTGCTTTGGAAAGTAGAGTCCATGGCATTATGCCTTGCTTAGGTCCCTCCTTCCCCTAAACTGCACCCTCCACTCCCAAATCTCCAGGGATTTCCTCAACCTGGAGTTGGCAACCTTAGTTCACTGGCAGAACAACGCTAGGAGCCAGTTTGGTGTAGTGGTTAAGTGCACGGACTCTAATCTGGGAGAACCGGGTTTGATTCCCCACTCCCCCCTTGTACCTGCTGGATGACCTTGGGCAAGCCATAGCTCTGTACCAGCTGTTGTCTCAGAGCTCTCTCAGCCCCACCTACCTCACAGGGTGTCTGTTGTGGGGAGGGGAAGGGAAAGGAGTTTGAAAGACGCTCTGAGACTCCCTTGGGTAGTGAAGGGTGGGGTATAAATCCAATCTCTTCTTCTTTCTAGGTTTGTGGATGCACTGGATGGGAGTAGTTTGTGGACTATTTTATTCAAGGTACAAAATTTTATTCAAGGTATAAGATTTCATCTGCCACCCACACTTCTTCAGATGGAAGACGTGTGCATGCACACAAAAGCTTATACCTTGGATGAAACTTTGGACTCCAACTTTGTTCTGCTGCTTCAGACCAACATGGCTACCCACCTGAATTATTACACTATAATACTTTTTACAAGCAATTATGTACCAGTGGAGTGGTTACCATGCAGAGTCTGTCCCACAGGTAAAATTATCCTGTGAACAGGTGGTCTTTACCACATAAAAGTATCACTACCATCACAAGATCACCAATCGTTGGAACTCCTCAGAAGCAGAAATCTCTCCTATTAGGAGATTTAAGAACATAAACTTTGCTGGCCCATTAAAGGCAGATGTCAGTCCAGTGGCAGGAGAAGAGGGAAAAAACATCTTCTTCAGAAACTCTGCCCACTTTTTTAAATTTCACAAAACAGGCAATCTCCGAAGTGCAGCTGACCATGCTCATTTTTAGTTACAACTCTGTTTCTCTGCAGATGTCCCTCAAAGTGCCCCATGCAACAGTCAAGTGTTCAGCCAACACACACAACAATGAAGCTACTTTTTCAGATTTTTCTCCTACATGGCAGTAAACACCAAACCACTTTAATACAGACTTTAGACACACATATATTTGCAAGCCATTCCCAACAAGACACAACAATGAACTCAGGCTTCAAACTTACTTTTCTTAAGCAGAAGATGCCATGAGAAAACTAAAAAGATTCTCAAAAATTAAAGATATTGTCAAAACCAGCATTTCCTGGGCTCTCTAATTTTTACATCTCCCCCCCTTTTTCAATAATTTTTTTTATAAAAACAGAAAGAACAGAAGGAAGGAAGGAAGGAAGGAAGGAAGGAAGGAAGGAAAAGAAAGAAAGAAAGAAAGAAAGAAAGAAAGAAAGAAAGAAAGAAAGAAAGAAAGAAAGAAAGAAAGAAAGAGGTAGGTGTGGGAGAGAGAGAGAGAAAAGGAAGGAAAAGGAAGGAAGGAAGAAGGAAGGTAGACAGACAGACAGAGGAAGGAAGGAAGGAAGGTAGGTAGGTAGGTGGAGGAGAGAGAGAGAGAAAGGAAGAAAGAAAGGTGGGGACAGAGAGAGAGAGAGAGAAAGAAAGACAGAAAAAAAGGTGGGGGGGAGAGAGAGAGAAAGAAAAGAGATGGGGAGGCACTTACTGGAGTAGGGAAAGCCACGCGAGGTCAGCAAGCCAAATGCAGAAAGCCTAGTCCCTGTGCTTAATCTCTGGGCGGGGCTTTCTCCTGATGGCTGTTTGCTCTTAAAGGGAAAGCACCTGGTGGAGCTTTTTCCTGCCGGCTCTCTGCAGGAACTTTCCCTTTAAGTGCCGGGGGTGGGAGGGGGTGGGGCCGGGCAGGGAGGGGGTGGGGCAGGCTCAGACGCCAGCCGGACGTTCCTGTGCATTCCTGCTGAAATCGAGCTCTGAATAGGTCTATCAGCGGCTCCTAGTCGAGGTGACTGAGGGGAACCTCCATGTTCAGAGGCAGTCAACCTCTGAATCCCAGTGCCAGGAGGCAACATCAAAGAATGTTCCCTGTTTGTGTGGCTCTTCAGAGGAACTGGTTGGCCACTGTGTGAGACAGGATGCTGGAGTAGATGGACCACTGGTCTGATACCGCTCGTCTCTTATGTCAAAAGGCAGCTGGGGAGGCGAGAACTCACACCATGTCCTCTGTGTGGCATGCACAGATCGACAACAGTGCACCCAAGTTTAGATTGCCAAAATCCCAGTTGGCCGTTTCCTGGCTTGGCATTTGTGGCAGAGCTATCTAGCATCAATTCACCCGTTTCGTCTTTTAGCCCCGCAAGGTTAATTGAGTGCAAAATGTCTATTCTCGTCAGAATAATGGAGGGAAATGAATAATTGGTTTGGCTCCAGAAAAGAGAAAGAAAGGAAGAACAGCAAGATTCATAATGTTTGCATATATTTATTAATAATATATCTTTTTGAAAAAATACCCAGTGTGGTGAAGTGATCAGAGTGACAGATGAAGACTGATGAGATCTGAGTTCAGATCCTCACTCAGCCATGAAAGTCACTAGATGAGTGACTTCAGGGCAGTCCCTTGCAGCACAGCCTACCTCAAAGGGTGGTTGTGAAGGTAAAATGTAGAAGGAAAGCCCCGTGTACACCATGTCTGTCTGCAGTATAACAGCTAGAACTGAATCCAGCAGGATCTTAGAGAACAGCAACTTTATTATGGGGTATAAGCTTTTGAGAGTCAAAGGTTTCTATGTCATATACAAGTAGGAATGGAGTTCTCAGAGCACGCCCATAGCTACAATGGGGCTTTTGGGGGCTCTGCTCCCTTTGTTAAAGGCACAGCCCCACAACAATTTCTCCTGTGAATACTTTTTTCCAGTCATGTAAAAACATTTTTTTAAAAAAGGTGTGTGCTCCCTTAAGCAAAGTGGGGTGTTGTAGTCGACTAATTCCCGCACTGAACAAGGGGGTTGGAGTAGGTGACCTCTAGGATCCCTTCTAACTCTGTGTCAAGAAACTAGTCTCCTTTAAGAGAGTTTTTCTCCCTAAGTGTTAGCTTTCTTGACTGTAGAAGTCATCACCCCACCTGCCGGCTTGCTCGCAGAACTATCGCTCAGGCTGGCAGAAGTGATTGACTTGCAGCAGCTGAGAACTGTCCTCGAAAGTGGCTGATAGCTTGCAATTTAGAGATCTATTTTAGTAACAGCTTTCTGTTGGCTCAATGGCTTTTCTTTCTGCGTTGAGAATTTCAGCCCCACCAGAAATTACCTCACAAAGCACGAAATCTTGGCTACGGGCCTTTTTTGAAGGTGGGTGGGTTATTGCAAAGAAAGGAGGCAGAGGTATGATGCAAAATGGGATGCCTTTTCCCATTTGAGGAGATAAACACCTATACACCCTTAGAGTGATGTTGTGCGCATCCCCCAGGCATGCTGAGTCGCTCACTTCAACAGAAAGTGCTTTGATGTGGATGGCTCACTTGATCTCATCAAAGCTTGAAAGCTAAGCAGGGTCGATCACCTTTATATAGAGCCCAGAACCAAATCCTTAACAGCGCTTTTAATAGGCTTGAACTTTGATTACAGTTTTAATATTTTATTCGGTATCCCACTAGTAATTAAATAATTAGTATGAATAAAATTTAGATTTAGATAAACAATTAGGACAATATTAAGGTTTTTACAGTGATATAGTTTTCATATAGAAGTTCATTCGGTTGTTCAAGATGTAATTTCCTCTATCGTTACTAGACTATCGTTAACCTTAGGGAAGGTCTTATTTATTCTTTACAGAGATACTCCATCCTAAAATTCTGTAATTCTGAAGTTTTATTGTTTGCTTTTATATTTGAAATACGTTACACAGTTGGTGACATATCTGATTCGACTTGTTGTACGTAATAAGTCATAATATTTTACAAACTTGATGAATCTAAATTCCCCATACCCCTGTTTTCCTTCTGTATCTCAACCTTTTTAAGAGAAAATAATTTTTAAAAATCAATTTAAAAAATGGACTTAAACTTTTGCTCTGACTCAGGGAAGCTGCTTGTTCATCTCTCGCATGCCGATCTATTTATTTCCTACAGAGTTTCGCTCTTTGATTTAGCAGCTAAGGAAATAAGGACTAGAGCTGTATCTAAAGAGGGTAATTTTTTTTTTATCCAACGAGTACCTTTCGGTCAGAATATTTTTTATGCTGATGTTTGTAATCACATTACAGAAGAACATAAGAGAAGCCAATGTTGGATCAGGCCAGTAGCCCATCCAGTCCAACACTCTGTCACACAGTGGCCAAGAATACCAGGTGCCCTCAGGGTGTCCAGCAGTGGGGCCAGAACACTAGAAGCCCTCCCACTGTTGCCTCCCCCCCAAAGCACCAAGAATACAGAGCATCACTTGCCCCAGACTGAGAGTTCCTATCTATACCTGGTGGCTAATAGCCACTGATGGACCTCTGCTTCATATGTCTATCCAATTCCCTCTTGAAGCCGTCCATGCTTGTAGCCGCCGCCACCTCCTGTAGCAGTGGATTCCACGTGTTAATCACTCTTTGGGTGAAGAAGGATTTCCTTTTACCTGTTCCAACCCAACTACTTAGCAATTTCATGGAGTGCCCACGAGTTCTTGTCTTGTGAGAAAGGGAGAACAGCACTTCTTTCTCTGCCTGCTCTATCCCATGCATAATCTTATAAACCTCGATCATGTCACCCCTCAGCCGTCATTTCTCCAAGCTAAAGAGCCCCAAGCGCTTCAACCTTTCTTCATAGGGAAAGTGTTCCAACCCTTTTATCATTCTAGTTGCCCTTTTCTGCACTTTTTCCAATGCTATAATATCTTGCTTGAGAAGTGACGACCAGAACTGTATGCCAGATTGTTATAGGTATCAGACAATAGACTATCTGTTACCAAAAACACCTCTAGTGCTCTCATTCACCAGACACAGATATTCCTGACTCTGATATTCTTTTTTTTTTTTTGCAGTATAACCCCCTAAAATTAATAAAGGAACTAAACCGTGGAAGGGCTTATCTGCATAATGATCCTGGCATTATTTGGAGGCCACCCATGAAAATACTGGCCACGGTCAACCCTGCTAAGCTTCCAAGATCTGACAGGATCGGGCCGACCTGGGTCATCCAAGGCTGTGGCCACACGGCCCTTTAAATCCGGGAGCCATCCTGGACTTAAAGGGGCCACGGTTTTTTTAGTTCGGCGGCGGCTGGTGGAGGAGGCGGCGGCGGAGGGCAGCGTGGGCGGGCGTAGGAGTCCCAGAGGAGGAGGTGGTGGCAGCAGCAGAAGTGTGCGGCGGCGGCGTGCGGTGGCATACAGCGGTGTGCAGCAGTGGCGGAGGTGGCTGGCGGCAGCTTTTTGCAGCAGAGGCGGCTGGTGGCGGCAGCCGGGGGAGGCACCCTTCCCCGAGCCCCACCGGCCACAAGGTAAGTTTGGGAGTCCCCCTCTGCTTTGCACTTGGGCGAAGAGAGAAAAAAATGGAGGCGGGACAATCTGAACAGCCCTCTCTTGCAATGATTGCGAGAGAGGGATGTCCAGATTGGCCCAGCGCGGGTTCAAAGCTCAACTCCCAGAAAAATAGATGATTTTCCCAGGGTTGGAAAAAGCGCTTTGAACCCGCACTGGAGCCCACTTCAGCGCGGGACTAGCCATGGCTGGTGTGATCCATCTCTTTAAATGCAGGAGGAAACAGCACTTCCTCCCGCATTAAAGGGCGGTGTGACCACGGCCCAAGTCAAGGCATGCCGATAACCTGAAATAATCCAGTACCTTAAACTGCAGATTCCACTCTCGCCAGTAGATGGGACTCAAACCTAAGAGTTGGGGCTTCTCCCTTTCAAGAGGGACGCCTTGAAAGAAGGCTTGCGTCCAAAATGCATACACATATATTTCAGATATCAAAGCAAATGAAGGAGGAGGAAGAAGAAGAAAGCGACCCCTTTCCTCCCCTTACACACAACTAAATCTCTTCTCTGCCTTCTTTGACTTACAAAAGAAAAATGGGCATTTCAAAAATCTCCCTTAGATTGGAACAAAAAGATGATGCATCCATTCGGGATGAATCACAAGGCGGAAAGCTTTCTGTCACCCTTTAGATATAGACCTGAAATGCTTAGCGGGAATTTATAGCCCCGTCTAGAAGCTGCTAGACTCTGTTTACCCATACGGGGGAATTGGGTGCAATTCCGGCCGTTCCTCAGAGACATCGGTTACTTTATCATGTTGATGGGTCCAGAAAATACAATAACTCTCCTTTCTAACACGCAGGGGCTACAGGAGGTTCTTTATCAGCCCCCTTTGGTGTTTTAATCTCATTTTGCGGGGATGGAGACCCCCCCCCCCATCCCATCTCTCATTTTGAGACGTGTGCGCACACACCGAAGACTCACATTATTGCAACTCCTTGCGATAGGGTTTTTTTTTTCTTTTGCTCAGCAGCGGAGGGACCGGTCTTCTGTTATCCGAAGTTGCGCCCAAAAGCCCTTTATGGCCAGGGGCCTGTATATCTGCGAGACCGCCTCTCCTCTTGTGAGCCCCAAAGAGGCTCTGCCAATCAGCCTCTCCTGGCGATCCCCAACTCCAGGGGCATCTGTCTTGCCTCAACTAGGACCAGGGCTTTTTCGGTACTGGCTCCTACTTGGTGGAATGAGCTCCCATTTAATATCAGGACCCTGCAGGGCCTTTCACAGTTCCACAAGGCCTGTAAGACGGAGCTCTTCCACCAGGCTTTTAGTTGAAGTGCGGGGGAGGGGGGATCCTCCCTCTGGCTATCGGGCCTCCCCTTTAGTGGATCAGATCTGTGTAACATCTAGAGCCCCAATTTGTGATAGACCTCATCTGTTGAGACTTTGGTTAGGAACATAGGATTATTGTATTTTATTTATTTATTTAATTATTTTGGGATTTGTATCCCGCCCTCCCCGCGAGCGGGCTCAGGGCAGCTTACATGGGCCGACGGCCAATCAAAACATTAAAACCTATAAAATCAATAAAACATTCATAATAAATACAGTTAAAACATATAAAAGCTTCCATAATAACACTTCTGATGGCAACTTAGTGGGCGGCATAACCCCCCCCCCCCCCGCTATGCCAAGACCGTACAGGACCAGGGTCATCATAGGTGTTACAATGATGGGTGGTATCTTTGGTGGCAGCTCCTATTCAAAAGCCTGGCGGAAGAGCTCCGTTTTACAGGCCCTGCGGAACTGCATCAGGTCCCGCAGGGCCCTGATCTCCTCCGGGAGCTCATTTCACCAGATAGGAGCCACCACTGAAAACGCCCTGGTCCTTGTTCTGGCCAGCTTGGTGTCCCTGGGGCCAGGGACACATAGTCGATGTTCAGACCCCGACCGTAGTGCTCTCTGGGGTATATACGGAGAAAGGCGGTCCCTAAGGTATGTTGGACCCTGGCCATATAGGGCTTTATAGGTATTTGATGTATTTTAAGTGTTTTTAACTGTGTGTGTATTATATTTGATGGGATCTGCCCTGAGGGCATTATGCGGGGAGGGTGGGATACAAATCAAATAAATAAATAAATGGGATGTGAACTTTTTTTTTGTGAACTTGCATTTAGGCATAAGAACATAAGAGAAGCCAATGTTGGATCAGGCCAGTGGCCCATCCAGTCCAACACTCTGTGACACACAGTGGCCAAAAACACCACGTGCCCTCAGGAGGACCAGCAGCGGGGCCAGGGCACTAGAATCCCTCCCACTGTTCCCCCGTCCCCAAGCACCAAGAATATAGAGCATCACTTGCCCCGGATTGAGAGTTCCTATCTATACCTTGTGGCTAATAGCCACTGATGGACCTCTGCTCCATATGTTTATCCAGTTACCTCTTCAAGCTGTCCGTGCTTGTAGCCGCCGCCACCTCCTGTGGCAGTGAATTCCACGTGTTCATCACTCTTTGGGTGCAGAAGTCCTTCCTTTTATCCGTTCTGACCTGACTGCTCAGCAATTTCATGGAGTGCCCACGAGTGCTTGTACTGAGAGAAAGGAAGAAAAGTACCTCTTTCTCTACCTGCTTTATCCCATGCATAATCTTGTAAACCTCAGTCATGTCACCCCCTCTGCCATCATTTCTCCAAGCAAAAGAGCGCTTTAACCTTTCTTCATAGGGAAACTGTTCCCACCCTTTTATCATTCTAGTGGCCCTTTTCTGCACTTTTTCCAATGCTATAATATCCTTTTTGAGGTGTGGCGACCAGAACTGAACACAGTACTCCAAATGAGGTCACACCATCGATTTATACAGGGACATTATGATACTGGCTGATTTGTTTTCAGCTTGCTTCCTAATAACCCCCAGCGTAGCGTTGGCCTTTTTCATTGCAGTCGCACACTGTCTCGACATTTTCATTGAGTTATCTACTACCAAGCCAAGATCTCTCTCTTGGTCAGTCTCTGCCAGTTCAGACCCCATCAACATGTATTTGTAGCTAGGATTTTTGGCCCTAGTGTGCATCACTTTGCACTTGGCCACATTAGACCCCATTTGCTACATTGATGCCCACTCGCCCATCCTCAGCAGAT
Organism: Lepidodactylus listeri; assembly: GCA_029233225.1. NCBI lineage: Eukaryota > Metazoa > Chordata > Lepidosauria > Squamata > Gekkonidae > Lepidodactylus > Lepidodactylus listeri. The sequence continues at coordinate 9,467,816 of JARCFY010000004.1, read as the reverse complement.
CCCTTTGGAGTGCCTCACAATCCTCCCTAGTTTTCCCCACCCTGAACAATTTTGTGCTGCCTGCAAATTTAGCCACTTTTACAGGCAAAAAGAGAGAGACCTAAATGCATGGGTATGTTTGGCTTGGCAGTGGTAGCAGACAGTGTCATAAAGTCACAGTCAACTTATGATCACTCTGTTGGGTCCTTTTTAAGTATTGAGCGGGAGGCGATGAATCAAACAAACAGGCTTTTATTCAAACACATTGCTTCAGCTCAAAGACAGCTCTATGAGAGCGGCACCTTAATTTATACTGTTTCCAACTCATAACTTCAAACAAGAAGAAGAAGAAGAAGAGATTGGATTTATATCCCGCCCTTCACTCACTTAAGAGTCTCAGAGCGGCTTACAAACTCCTTTTCCCTCCCCTCCCCACAACAGACACCCTGTGAGGTAGGTGGGGCTGAGAGAACTCTTTCCCAAGCTGTCCTTGAGGGAACAGCTGGTACAGAGCTATGGCTTGCCCAAGGTCATCCAGCCAGGTGCAAGTGGAGGAGTGGGGAATCAAACCCGGTTCTCCCAGATTAGAGTCCGCGCACTTAACCATGTAACTATGTACAAACAATCCTATTGGACCTAAGCGAGGCTCAGCAATTGGTTACCTAGAGTGGCTTAAGGACCAATGAGAGTCTTTATTTGTTAGCCAATCAGAAAAGGGCCTTTTGCATCCCAAAGTCTCTGCAAGCTGTGGCTGTAAAATAATAAGAATACAACAGTCCTCAAGGCACGAGGCAAACCATGGCAGCCACCAGCAGCTTTCCTGTGTTTTTTTTTTTAAATCTGTTTATTAGGTTTTATATTATACAGTACAAGCAAAGACATCAAGCAAGGTACATATCGTCAAGAGCTCAAGACCGTGACAATTCATCCTTACTTGTTTGATGGACAGGGGGGAAATTGGGTAAACACCCCTATTCATTAGCCTAGTCTGGGGTCCTTGACCTTATTTGCCCAGCTGTTCCCAATCTTAAACAGAGTGCCATGCTAGTGGGAATAGTGAACTTACGTATAAAACTTTTCTGCAAAAGGGTACCATTTATCAAGTGGATTTTTGAGTTCCCTTTCTCCTACTACAGGGTCAAAGTATACCAAACACTTTTCTTCTATAAAGTAGTCCCAAACCTTGTTCCGCCATTGATAAATGGAGGAGGGTTTTCCGTTTTTCCAGTTTCTAGCTATTATTGATTTAGCGGCTGCGATAAGTATTGTGATTAAGTCTTTGGTCGTGTTGGAGATTGGTTCTTCCTGCCATAGGTGTAGGAGTATCGTTTTGGGATCTTCCAGGATCACATGTCCTGTTATTATCTTGATTTGTAACAGGACTTCTCTCCAAAAGCTTGAAATTACTGCACAAGACCACCAATTATGCAAGTAGGTCGCCTTGTGGCCGCATCTTTTCCAGCATAGTGGTGAGTTTTTGGTGCTAAAGTAGGATAGCTTTATTGGGGTGACATACCAGCGGAGAAGAAATTGGGTTACGACTTCCTGAATGGCTACTGACTTGGTGCGTTTGAACTGAGTCTTCCAAATCTCTTGCCATTGCTCTTCTGAGAGTGTTGTGTTTAGGCAGCTTTCCTGTTGCCCACCAAGTATTTTTTTTAGAAAGTAGGTGGGGCCGGGTGGGAGTTTTGCATAGCCGGGCCACTGGACATCTGAATGGTTGTGTGAAGAAATGTATTTTTTCTTTGGAGGTTTGGAACAAAACCTTCATTCCGAGTCTTAATCCCCCCCCCCCAGCAGAGTCAAAGCAGGAAAGGGGGGGAGGTCAGTCCAATTGCTTTCCAGACATACCTCAGCCTACCTTCATACGTGTGTCCACTGACCGCCACGAGGCGCCAGCGAGAATAACCCAGAGCTTGGTTCCTAGAACAATAGGGGCCAAGGATCCTAGTTTCTCTCCAGTCCTCCAATGAGATCTAGGCGGGAAATTCAAACCCCCTATAAGCCAGAGCGATGTTCTTTTGCACTCTTATGGGGATCTATAAGAGCAAACAAAAATGGACTATGTTGCTGACTGTGTGAGATGGACTGTTGGACGGGGTGGCCAGAGGGAAAATGACTGCAAACACTTCCAGCAGAGTTTTTAAACTGCCGTTTTCTGAGGTTGCCACCTCCAGGCCAGGAGGTTGTCACCAAGCACAAAGACACTCATATGCACGAAGAGCCATGTCATCCTTTATGGCTAGAGACATATACCCAGTAACTCCATGAGGGTATGAACTCCACGCACGTACACAGGATTAGTCCCCCTCCCTTCAACTTCCCCTCCATTTGGCACATCAAAGAACTTTGCACAGGGGTGCAAAGACAGCAGGACGCTTCCTGATGAACTGGTTGTGCTGCCCAGGGTCGAAGATGATGCCTGCAATAGATGACATTGACATCCTGTCCTGACCATCAGGTAGATTTGAATATTGGCCACCCCCATAGGACCCTCTTAGTGGCTAGTGACCAGAATGGACCATCCATAGGCATTCCCGGGGGAGGTCTCTGACCTTGCCAACCCCCCGGTAACACCCCCCCAAGAGTTACGAGTTAGTTCTGTTCCTCTCTTGCCTCTTGTTTCTCCTCCCTCCCTCCCGGATCCTTGGGTGCACCACTGGGATCCGACACATGGTTTCTGCAGGCTCAGAACCCATGCTCCTTTCTCCCTTTGTCTGGAAACATCCCCCGTTTTTTCCAGCAGGGCCTCGCCAGACTCCTGTATAGGGAATTATCACCCCGTTGGATACCATCGATATACCTGCTAATGCAAACGTCTCTTTAACTCGACCTAACTTCCTAGATCTGTATAATTGTGTGTATGATTGTGTAGCATTTGTGTGGAAACATTTTATTCTTACAAAGTAAACAACAATCTTTTAAACTTTGACTTGAGTCTTTGTGTCAGTTTCTTGGGAGTTCAGGAGAAGCCCAGCCTCTGTATACACAGGTGAAAATCCATAACGCCTACTGCTGATTGTTAATATTCCCCCAATATTAATAATATAAAAGAGCAGTCAGGCTAACACCCCAATAGGACTGTGGGTGGGACCCGGGGTGTGTCCTGGGTGTGTATATAGTTGGCCACTTGGCCGGTTAAGCCATGCTTGCTGTAACTCAAATAAACTAAGAGCTGATCACTATGCTGTCATCCTCGTCTGTGCCGCCAAGAACTCAGTACTTTTCGCTACAAATGCTAATAGATCCAGCAGGAGAGAGAATGGGTGGGTCAGGATCTTCCCCTTCCCCAAGAAGGAAGCAGAGGTTTGGAGGAAATAAACACTAGGGAGACTACAGGAAGGAAATTTCTGGAAACTCCAGGGAAAACTTCTCTGACCCAGCCTAACCTGGTGAGGGGAAGAGAGGTGATAAAACTCAGGAGAGTGAGAAGGAAACGCTGTCTCTTTGGTGCAGAGTCCATCAGAGCAGGGAGAACTCTTAACTGAGGTCTAGAGGAGGCAGCCACTGACCATGTGTTGGCCTGAAACAACTCAGTTGGATGAAGCTTCAAGGTAAGGGCGACTCTGTAGAGATCTGTAACTTCCTAAACTAAGGAGCCTGTCCCATAATTTAAAATTTGATAGGGCATGTATCAAGACAGGGACAGAGGGATTGTGTTTTATCCATTTCTTTTGAATCCCTTTCTGCCACTGAGCCACAGTCCCTCACATGAAGCTTCCTCATGCTCAATCAGGTCAATGGTCCATCAAAGTCAGTCTTATGTACTCAGACTGGCAGTGGACCTCCAGGGTCTTATGCAGAGGTCTTTCACATCACATACCCTTGGTCCTTTCAGCTGGAGATGTTGAGCCAAGCAGGTGCTCTACCACTGAGCCAGATCCCCTCCTCAAACATATGAAGCTGCCTCATACAGAATTAGACTCTTGGTCCATCTAGGTCAGTATTTTTCTCTCAGACTGGCCGTGGCTCTCCAGGGTCTCAGGCAGAGGTCTTTCACATCACCTACTGCCTAATGAGAGCCAGTTTGGTGTAGTGGTTAAGTGCGCGGACTCTAATCTGGAAGAACCGGGTTTGATTCCCCACTCCTCCACTTGCACCTGCTGGATGACCTTGGGCAAGCCATAGTTCTGATAAGAGCTGTCCTTGAAAAAGAGCAGTCTCTGTCAGAGCCCTCTCAGCCCCACCCACCTCACAGGGTGTCTGTTGTGGGGAGGGGAAGGGAAAGAAGTCTGTAAGCCGTTCTGAGATTCCTTTGGGTAGTGAAGGGCGGGGTATAAATCCAATCTCTTCTTCTTCTTCTTCACTGGAGATGCCAGGGGCTAGACCTGGGACCTTCTGTGTGCCAAACAGTTGCTCTGCCACTGAGGCATGCCTGACCACACACACACTAAGACACATGGATTTGTAAAGAACGCTTTCCGTTGGAGTATAGGGCGACATTTTTTTTAAGTTTCCCCTTGTTTGATTTGCATATTTTGTGATGGACATTTATCAGCAAATGCTCTCTGCTGCAACTGGCATTGTATTGTAACCATGATGATTGTTGCTTTTGAAAATGGTCATGTTGGACTTCCGGCAAGACTTGCGATAATGGCGGACGTGCTCCTCTGCAACTGTGGGGAGCACGATCCGTACCCGACGGGAAGAAGGGGCTCTGGACTGGTGCCGAGCCCCCAGAGACCCCAGTGAGGGGGCTCTGCCTGGGGTGGCACGAAGGGGATCTCTCCCTACGGTGGCGATCGAGGGATCGAGATCCCTTTTCATCACCCCCATAGGTTCCCCTGCCGTGGGAGCCATATGGCTGAAAGCGCAAATCCGTGAAGCAGCAGAGAGTGCGAAGCAATGAGGCTGGAACTGACAGTTACGCATGGAGAAAACGTGAGTCTGAAGTAAGAAAAGCAGAATACAGCGGGAAGACGGCGGGAGGAGTGAAACCCACCCACCCCTCTCCGGGACTGGCGTACTTACCAGACTCTTCACGTGGCGTTACTGCATGAATAAAAGCCCATCCGCCTTGCTAGATGGCAGCATCACTCACTTGGAGATATAAACTTTAAAAGGACATAAGTGCTGTTCGAAAATTTGCTCCTTTCGTTCATCTTATCTATCTGTAAACAAAGAGTGCAGCCTCAACAATGGCGGGGAACCCGAAACCTTCCCCCAAACTAGGAAGTACAGCTCCGAGTGCAAAGGTTGATACCACAGAGATGAGTGCGGTGTTCTCCTCGTTATTGCGACCTCTAGTGGACCAAATGACAGCTCTCAACATGAAGATGGACAAAATACAGTTAGAACTAAAAGAGTCGAATAAAACCACAGAGAAGCTGCAGCGAGAACTTCTGGAAGTAAAAACTTCAGTAAAAAACCAAGACTCAAGACTACAAAAGGCAGAGAAGGAAAAGGCCTTCCACCATGATCAGCTTTTGAAATTACAAATGGAAAGATCGAATTTTTTCCTAAGACTTCAGAATGTGCCAGAAAACACAGGAGAAGACCTTAAAAATTTGCTAAGTGAAGCACTTGAACCAGTGACAGGCATGAAAGCAGCGGATATAAAAAGCGATATGGATATGGTTTACAGAACCTATCCAGATTATACGAAAAAGAAAAGCCTGCCTGGTGAAATTATGATAAGGTTCTCCAAAAAATCTACAAGAGACGTGGTGCTTAGGACCACAAACAAAGCAGCTCTGAAGATCCTGGGAGAAGAAGTAAAAGTGATGAAGGATATCCCATTTGAAATAAGGAAAAGAAGGAAAGCCTATGGAAAATTGACATCTTGGCTCCAGTCTGAGTCTATCATCTATCGCTGGAATACTCCAGAAGGACTATGCTTCAGCATCAAAGATAAGAAGTATAAGATTGACTCTGTTCAACAAGCGAAAAAATTTCTGGAAAAAAGCAAAGAAAAGAAAACTGGGAGAGACTCAGATGGTTCACTGGCCTCGCAAGAAAGCATGTATAGATTTGATAGCTCAAAGAGTGAAGAAGAAGTGTCTGACTCGGAAAAAGGAGCAGCAGCTCCAAAAGTAGATGAGACTGTTAAGACAAGAAGAGGACGAAAGAAGAAATAGTGATTAAACTGTTTTATTAAGCATTGCACCTATGTATTATAAATTGTTTAATTAACCGTATTTCTCTAGGTGGGCGTGCCTGCCAAATAGTTTTGATAATTTTTATAGTAGCAGTAACAAAATAATTGAAATTTATCCAAGGTTCTAAATGCTTCATAATTATATTATGTAACATGGTAGTATTAAGCAAATGATAAAGTACTCTCTGTATAAGGTATATGTAGCTTAGATTGTAGCGTATTAGTTGTAGATATAGGGAAAAATCAATAAAAATTTATTAAAAAAAAGAAAAGAAAAAAAAAGAAAATGGTCATGTTCTCCCTTACAACACCTTTACAACAATGCATACATGTGCATAAAACATGAGGGAAAATATGCCTACATATTAAAGATGTCTTTGGTTGTGCGAGCAAAATGCATATCAAAGTTCTTTTTTTTAAAAAAAAATTGGAGGTTTTTTGGTTTGTTTTTACTCTGACAAAGTATTATGTAAACTTAATCTGTTTTACATACAATCACATAAGGAAAATCTATTAATTGAGGTTCAAATCACAGTTGGGGAGAAATTCGACAGCATCCCTATTACTTAAGCCAGTTTGGTGGAGTGGTTAAGTGCACAGACTCTAATCTGGGAGAGCCAGGTTTGATTCCCCACTCCTCCACTTGCACCTGCTGGATGACCTTGGGCAAGCCATAGCTCTGGCGTAGCTGTTCTTGAAAAAGAGCAGTTTCTGTCAGAGCTCTCTCAGCCCCACCTACCTCAAGGTGTCTTTTGTGGGGAGGGGAAGGGAAAGGAGCTTGTAAACCGCTCTGAGACTACTTTGGGTAGTGAATGGTGGGGTATAAATCCAATCTCTTCTCTTCTTCTTCTTCTTCTTCTTACTAGGGAAATTTGACAGTATCCCTTTTCCATAATATTTTTAGGGTCACCATCTCCCAGGCAGGGCCTGAACATCTCTCAGAATGACAACTGGTCTTCAGATAACAGAGATCAGTTCCCCTGGAGGAAAAGCCTGCTTTGGAGGGTGGACTCTATGGCATTATACCCTGCTGAGACCCCTCCCCTCACCTCCCCAAACCCTGCCCTCCCCCGTCTACGTCCCCAAATCTCCAGGAATTTCCCAACCCAGAGTTGACAGTCCTTATTCACACTGAAAAAGACTCAGTTCAAACATTATTAAGGTGTAGCCCAGTCTGTACTTTCATTATGAAGGTAATTATCTCTTGAGAATGAAAAATGGGAGCTTGTACTCTGGGACAATGTACTCTGAGAGCCAGTTTGGTGTAGTGGTTAAAAGTGGAGGACTCAAATCTGGAGAACAGGGTTTGATCTCCCACTCCTCCACATGCAGCCAGCTGGGTGACCTTGGGTCAGTCACAGGTCCCTCAGAGCTCTCTCAGCCCCACCTACCTCACAGGGTGCCTGTTGTGGGGAGAGGAAGGGAAGGAGATTGTAAGTGGCTCTAAGACTCTGAGAGAAGAATTGGGTATAAATCCAACTCTTCTTCTCTTCTTCCTCCTCCCCCTCCTCCTCCTTCTCCTTCTTCCCCCCTTTGGGTGTCTTCCAATGTTGATATTTGGTTATAATCAGCCGCTTCTTAGTTCTCTCAGCCTTTTTTGATCCATCCCTTTCAACTGTTTGTTTTGAAGAATGGTTCTTCTTCAGAACTTTCATGGTGAGTTCTGGGTATATTGACAATCACCCTGAGTCAATATTTTGGATTAGATGAGGGTTTAAGTGCATTAACTGCAGTTTACATTATTTGCTTAAGTGGAGGTGGAGCCTCATGTACACTGGGACTCAATGGACATCATACTGTATGGAGCTCTTTAAAAAAAATCAATTCTATTTGTTGCCTTTATATATTTATTCATGGCTGGGATGGCTGTCTGTTAACGGCTATCATTTATTATAGCAAAAGAAATCTCCATTTCTGGAAAGAGTGTTCTTCTAAATCTCCGGGCATAAGCTTGCGTTGTTGGTCTTGGAGGTGCCACTGGACTCAAACTTGGCTCTATTGCTTCAGGCCAACACAGCTACCCACCTAAATCTGTCTTTTAAATCTCAGTTATTGGCTGCGTTCAGACTGGCAGTTTGGCCCGCTATAGGCACTTTTCACAAATGGATTAAATGGGCCCATTCACACAGCCACAGTTGTCAGGCATTCCCCGGGCATACTCACCCTGTCAGAGGATGACTTGGAGCTGGGTTAAAAAGCCACTGCCTCCGAAGTGGAGTTGTTGTTTCCTCACGCATTCATCGCGCATGGCCAGCTGTCTGAACACAGGGGAGCGCACGCAGAACGGATTTGGCAGCCTGAACCCGCAGATCCGTTCTGCTGCTAAAGAAGCAGCTTTTTAAAAAAAAATTGCCCATGTGCGCACACATGACTTTTGGCCGTTTTTGCAGTTTACTCCATGACTGATGCGCTACAATAATGTGGCTGCTTTCCCGTGGGATGTCTCCGTGGGTAACCCGCAGTAGGGTGTGCTGTGTGGCTGATATGTCCTGCGACATTTAAAAACTGGGTCAATTAGAGGTGGCACCATATCGCGGCAAACTACCAGTCTGTCCTCATCCAGTGCTAGTCAAAGCTAGGGTTGGTAGCCTCCAGGAACTGCCCAGAGACCCATAGGCGTAGACTATTGGGGGGGGGACTTGAGCCACCCCCGAAATTCCCCAGGGGGGACCAAGCCCCTCTGGGAAAATGTAGCGCTTGCCACCACGCCTCACCACTGCGCCTCCCCAGGCCCTTCTGAGGCCCGGCAGCTGCTGCTGCCGGTGCCTCTCCCCCCTCCCCGGCCACTCCTCCGTCCTTCCCTCTCCCTCTCCCTCCCTCTTTTTCGGGCAAAATGCCCAGCGTGGTGGCATCACCCGGAAGTGATGCCATCACGCTGGGGATATTGCTAGGTGACACTCTAGCAATCACCCTGAAACTCTGTGGCACCATAGAGTTTCAGGGTGATTGCCAGAGCGTCGCCCTGGCAACGTGGCCAGCGTGATGGCGTCACTTCCGGGTGATGTCACCACGCTGGGCATTTCGCCCGGAAAAGAGGGAGGAAGAGGGAGAGGGAAGGACGGAGGAGTGGCCGGGGGGGGGAGAGAGAGAAGCACCGGCTAAAGAGCCCCCCCCCCCCCGAAATTTACAAAACTCTATTCCCCTGCACTGACCTCCCAGAATTACAGTTGGCCTCCAGACTACTGGTGCACCCTCCCCTGAAGAAGGCTTCACTGCAGAGGAAAACCTACTGGCGACCCCCAGCTTGGAAGACATCTGGCTTCAGGGCCTTTTCAGCCCTGGCTCCAACCTGGTGGAACTCTATGCCGAATAACATCCGTGGTCTGTGGGACCTTATGCAGTTCCGCAGGGCTCACGAGGCAGAGATGTTCCGCCAGACTTCTGGTTGAGGTCAGCAACGGGCTACACCTCATCTGGCACTCCCCCACCCCTATTCTGTCCCCCATGAGGCTATGGTGCAATTTTAGAAGTCTTTAGCGCCGTCTGGAAACGTTGAGGATTATTTACTTTTCTGAACCGTTTTTATTAATTTATGAATGCGTTTTATCGTTCCTCACTGCCCTGAGCCTTGTGCCTACGGGGAGGGTGGTCTAAAAGTTTAATATATAAATAAAATATAAACTAAATTACACAGACCAGTACCCCTGGAGAAGATGGCAGTTTGTAAAGGTAAGCCAAAAACCACAGAAAAGAACTGTGAGCTGAATATCCCGCAAAGATATACAAAAGGAGACTTCAAAACACTGTTTCAATGTAGATAGATTAGGTAGAAACCTGTTTGCTAGAAACTTTGAGGCATCTGTTGGTCCTGGTACATAGAAGCAGCCTTTAGAGCAACTGACTTAAGTTCATGCGACCTTGCCCAATATGTAAGAACCTGGTGCGTCTAATTGTACTGGTTTAAAGTGCTGTGGGGCATATCATCCAGACAGCACACCCTGCCGCAGGGTACCCAGGGTGCATATGCGCCCACATGCATGCATAATGTGATTATGCACACGCATGGGCGCTCATGTGCTTATAGGAAAAAAGTCAAATAAACAAACAAACAAAACCCCACCCCAGTGGTGGAAACGGATCTGCAGGTTCAGACATCCCTTCCAGTTACCTTTTGCTGCAGGATAGTTCAGACTCTGGAAAACCCGGAGGGAAACCCAAACAACCTGTTAATACCGGACTTTCCCTGCTATCTGTTTATTCCACTTCCATTGCGGAACAGCACAGGTTGCCAACAACTGTGCCACGTGAGGCAGATGTTCTTATCTGGCGGGGCCCATTTATTCCATTCAGGTAATGCAACTATAGTGCCACAAACTGCCCACGTGACCAGAGTCAAAATTTCCAGGAATTTCCCAACTCGCAGTTGTCCACCCTGTTTAAAGGGGAGGACTTGGCGCTATCTCCTGTCTCAGACTTGAGAAGATGGCACCAAAGAGTTTAGACAAGCAGATACAGAGCGTCCTTTCCTTCCTGCTCTCTGATCCTTTCCTTTGAAGTAGAGTGCTACTCTTAGGGGCGATTTCCTCTGCTTCCGCTCCTACGCTCTCTTATCTCTGTGAGGCTTCTGTACTTAAGTCAGCAAAAGATCAGACCTTTGTTGATGAAACAGAGTTCTTTATTTCTTAATACTGCTTGACAGGTTCTCGAATGTTTGTTAGAGATGTCACATAAAGAACAGTCAGAGTTAATATACCCTCTAGTACAGTTTGAACCCCAACATCTAACCAATCACAATAGAGGGAGAAAAGCGCGGTTAAAAGTTCTGAGCCGTTTTACTTCCCACAGGAAAGGTGAAGTGTGAAAGTTATAAAAATTCCCCTCTTGAACTGGGCACCCCAGATGTTTGAAACTTATACAGAAGAAAGTGGCTCCGGCGGCCTTTCAAGGTCTTCACAATGAGATAAGACAGTTCCATGTCCCAAGGAATGGGAGGAGGGAATGCATGGGAGGAAAAGCCATTTGTTCTTCGGTGACGTGCAAATATGCGGGATCGCCACTCTCCCGGATGAAATGGTTACACTGACCAGACCTTCAAAAAGCAATATAACTCAGAGCAATAAACGGCTAAGGGAGAGGCAGGAGACAGCTTGAAAGAGATAGCAATGGTTACACTTTTGGCTGAGCGATAGCAAGTTACAGAAAGCACAATGGAAACCCTGTTAGGATCCTATGATCCTGACAATCTCTCTCACACACACACAAAGAAGGTGCGTGATCTCTCCATCTTGCACCATGGAGGCTGGACATGCGTCCAGCATCCAACACCATCTAGTTAAGTTAGAATAGGTAATCTATCTCTTACCTGCATTCTCAAGCATGTATTTCCTTTAATAAAAGTTACTCATTAGTTTTAGAACTGACTGCTGACTCCGTGCAACTTTGTAAGTCCGTTGATACACCTAGCCCCAAGCTTCATTGCACTTAAGCCTTGAGCACTCTATTATTTTCCCATGGTTCCCTGGGAGTACCAAGTCCAGAGAATCCAACACACCCCTAGTCTGATGCCTCCCTGTGGGCTTTCTGGAAGTATCTAGTGCAGCACTGCTGGAAAAAAAACAGACACTGAACTAGACGGATCTTCAGCTCCTTTCTCCAGAGAAATACTTCTGCCGAGCTTTTCCAAAAGCCCCGACTGATCCACTGCCTCGTTCCCCCATCTTTTCCCCTCCCCGCTTTGCCTTTTGTGTGTGTGTGTGTATGTGTTTGCGCTAATGTTTTGAACATCGAAGCCACATAGCCGATGATTATTTGCAAGACAGAGCGACTTAACGCAGATTTGCAAGCTGTTCCCATTTGTTAAATGTCAGGGAAACACATGCAAGTCGGTGGCTTTGGCACTTGGCTGCCAGCTGGTGCTTTTGGAAAGGAGGGGACGAACGGCACTCCATCAAACAGCAGGCTTTCGGAAGCAGCGGAGAGGCCTGTTCCAGCGCTGCACTTCAGATGCTCTTTTAACAGCAGAAGCAAAACAACCAGCATCCCCCCCCCATCTCCCTCTCTTTCTATTCTCTTGAGGAGCAGTGCTTTGCTTTTTTTTTTATTAATGGCATAGAATTGTAGAGTCGGACGGGGCCATACAGGCCCTCTAGTACAACCCCGGGCTCGATGCAGGATCAGTCTAAAGCAGAGGTTCCAAAACTTAGTTGGCCTACCGCCCCCTTTTCAGAAAAAAAAATTACTCAGGGCCCCCCTGGAAATCGGCCTTCAAGAGGTGGACAAACAGAGGTGGGTAGAGTCCGCCACGATCCATGCAGCCGGGCAGGCCGAGGCAGGCAACAGAGCAACAGCAGCTGAAGGCCTGAAGCCAGAGGCCGGTGGCAGCCACCAACCAAGAGCCCAGCAGCAACACCAGCCTTACAAGCAGGGCTCTTTTTGGGCAGGAACGGACAGGAACGGAGTTCCGGCTGGCTTCTGGGTTGACCACACCTACAGCTTCTCCCCCCTCGGGTTCCCCAGGTGCTTTGCAAGTCGTGGGGTGCCTGGGGGAGTAGGGCTGCCAAGTCAGCCCGGGGGGCGGGGGATCCCCCGCTACAGGGGTTCCCGATCCGCCAGCCAGCATTAGGCCAGCGGGGGGAACCCCACCCCTGAAGTCGTCCACCCTGGACGACTTCCCCCGCACCGGGCGACGTCACCAGAAGTGACGCCAACACGTTGGGGGCGTTGCCAGGGCGACGCTCTGGCAATCGCCCCAAAACTCTATGATACCATAGAGTTTTGGGGCGATTGCCAGAGCATTGCCCTGGCAACGCCCCCAACGTGATGGCGTCACTTCTGGTGACGTCGCCCGGTGCGCACACTTTGCGCGCACGCCGGGGAAGCTCCCGGCCAGCAGAGGACTCCCCCCCCGCCGGTAAGGTTCAGAGACTTGGCAACCCTATGGGGGAGCCAAGCCGATCTAGGGAGGGAAGGCAGTTTAAATGCACCCTGCAAGCCACGGGGCATCTGGGGAAGCCGATCCTGGAAGGGAGCTGTGCTTTCAGGGGTATGGCCTAATATGTTAATAAGTTTCTGCTTCCTGTGGCAGTGAATTCCACGTGTTAATTACTCCTTGGGAGAAGTACATGCTTTGACCTATTCTAGGCCAGGGGTGGGCAAACTTGCTCAGCGTAAGAGCCACCTAGAACAGGGGTGGCCAAACTTGCTTAAGGTAAGAGCCGCATAGAATAAACGTCAGATGTTTGAGAGCCACAAGACATGAGCAAATATTACCTGCTTTTATTGGAAAAGAAGCAAATTTGCTTTTTATTAACATGAAATGAGACTGCCAAAAATAATAACAAAAGGGGTAGAAGCAGATATTGATAATGATATTAATTTGTCCAATGATATTTGTTTGCTAATAATCTTTAGCTTCCCAAGCCACCCTGCCGGGAGCCACATAATATATGTGAAAGAGCCGCATGTGGCTCCCGAGCCACAGTTTGCCCACCCCTGGTCTAGAGCATCCCTGATAAGTGTCCATCCAGCCACTGCTTCAAGGCTGCCAGTACTGAGGGGGAGCTCACCACCCCCCTAGGCAGCCCATTCCACTGTTGCCCCACTCTCACTGTAAAAAAAGAAGAAGAAGCAAGCCTGTAATTTAAATCCCATTACTGCGAGTCCTATCCTGTGCTGCCCACGGAAACAGCTCCCTGACTTCTTCTAAGTGTTGTGGTGGTAGAAAGTGCTGTTGTGTCACAGCTGACTTCTGGCGACCCCTGGTGGGGTTTTCAAGACCAGAGGTGTTCAGAGGTGGTTTGCCATGGCCTGCCTCTGGTATTCCACGGAGGTCTCCCTTCCATTTACTAGCCAGGGCGGAATCTGCCGACCTTCTGAGATCTGACCTGGGGGTGAAAAGCTTCTGTAACAGTCTCCTCACACACACACCCCGGGGGGGGATTTGATGTGGAGATGCAAAGCTGTTGTCTGCTAAGCATCTGATGAGCACCACAACCCTAGAGTCGTATATGGTGAAGCACATATGCGCATATGCAGACAGGGTTTTTTTAAAGAAAAAAAGCCGATGGCATGGCTCCTCACAGTGGATGCTGTCTAGACCAGGGGTGGGCAAACTTGCTCAGCATAAGAGCCACCTAGAACAGGGGTGGCCAAACTTGCTTAATGTAAGAGCCGCATAGAATAAACGTCAGATGTTTGAGAACCACAAGACATGAACAAATATTACCTGCTTTTATTGGAAAATAAGCAAATTTGCTTTTTATTAACATTAAATGAGACTTCCAAAAATAATAACAAAAGGAGTAAAAGCAGATATTGATAATGATATTAATTTGTCCAATGATATTTGTTTGCTAATGATATTTAGCTTCCCAAGCCACCCTGCCGGGAGCCACATAATATATGTGAAAGAGCCACATGTGGCTCCCGAGCCACAGTTTGCCCACCCCTGGTCTAGACAATCTACCGCGGGAGTTATGTGCGGTAAAGCGATTCATGGGGGAGCTGTCTGGTCGTGCAATGCTGGATCAAAAAGATCTAGCTCAAATTACAGACGGGCCAGTGGCAGGATTAGCTGCCCATCTGAACACACCCTTTGTCATTCGTATTACAGTATTTGTTTGTTTGCTGTATTTTCTGCATGGATACCTGTGACCAGTGTTCCCTCTAAGCTGAGTTAGTGTGAGCTAGCGCACAATTTTTTAGCCTCTGGCTCACACATTTTTGTCTTTGCTCAGGAAGGATGGCTCCAGAGCAAACTAATTTAGGCAGCAGCCAAATTGCTGGCTCACAACTTTAATTCCAGTAGCTCACAAAGTAGTTTTTTTCTCTCACAAGTCTCCACAGTTTAGAGGGACCATTGCGTGACCCCCTCTTGGTTTTTCCCTTCAACCTCCAAGTGGTGGCTGGACTCTATGCATTATACTCCATTCGAGTCCCCGCTCTCCAAACCCTGCCCATCTCAGACTCCACCCCAAAATCTTCAGGTATTTTCCAACTCAGAGCTAGTAACCCTAAATAAAGCAGCCTTGTACAGCAATAAAGCCACAAATACACCAGTGGAACAGACCAAAAACAGTATTTGACAGGAAAACTGAGTGGTGTAGTGGCTAACCGCGCAGACTATAATCTGGGAGAACCGGGTTTGATTCCCCACTCCTCCACTTGCAGCTGCTGGATGACCTTGGGTAAATTACAGTTCTCTGAGAGCTGTTCTCTCAAGAGCAGTCCTCGAAAGAGCTCTCTCAGCCCCACCTACCTCACAAGCAATGCTCCCTCTAAGCTGTGGATTCTTGTGCGCAAAAATTCTACTCCGTGAGCAGACACGTTGAGTGAAATCAGCTCATAGTTTATTAACAGTAAACACGGACTGCTGAGCAGGTTCCGGGGGTCTGTTTTTATGCAGGTACCAACCACCACCACCCTGGTCACACCCGATCCCCGTGATAGGACTATTTACATGGCATCCCTGACCATAGTTTTGGTAGTTCACCCGACTGCATGTGCGGTCGCTGTTAATACACAAAAGTGGGCAATTTGGATACTGCATAAATTAGTTTGCTCTGGAGCCATCCTTCCTGAGCGAAGACAAAACTGAGCCGGAGGCTAAAAAACGTTGAGCTAGCTCACACTAACTCTGCTTAGAGGGAACACTGCTCACAGGGTGTCTGCTGTGGGGAGGGGAAGGGAAAGGAGTTTGTAAGTCACTCTGAGACTCCAAGTGAAGGGCAGGCTATAAATCCAATCTCCTCCTCCTCCTCCTCCTCCTCCTCTTCTTCTTCTTTTCCCACGCCTCCACTTGCAGCTGCTGGATGACCTTGGGCAAGCCATAGTTCTGTCAGAGCTGTTCTCTCAAGGACAGTTGTCTCAGAGCTCTCTCAGCGCCATCTACCTCACAGGGTGTCTGTCGTGGGGAGGGGGGTGGGGAAGGAGTTTGTAAGTCACTCTGAGACTCCAAGTGAAGGGCAGGGTATAAATCCAGTCTCCTCCTCCTCCTCTTCTTCTTTTCCCACTCCTCCACTTGCAGCTGCTGGATGACCTTGGGCAAGCCATAGTTCTCTCAGAGCTGTTCTCTCAAGGGCAGGCCTCAAAAGAGCTCTCTCAGCCCTGCTTACCTCACAGGGTGTCTGTTGTGGGGAGGGAAAGGGAAAGGAGTTTGTAAGCTGCTCTGAGACTCCAAGTGAAGAGCGGGGTATGAATCCAATCTCTTCTCTTCTCTTCTAAACAAGATCTGTTTGTCTCTTACCCCCCCCCCCCCAAAAAAACAGAAAAAAATATTAGGAAATAAATGCTAAGGAGAGTCCTCAGGGTGGGGAAAGAACCAAGGAGGAAAAGACCAAGGCTTGATGATATACAAAGTGAGGCGGGAGAGAGGAGGAGGGAGGAACACTCTTTCTGACATTAGATTTTCTCATATCGAGCATCTGACCGAAAGCCCTATCTCCTTGGCTCCATTCCGGGAGATGGAGCTTTGGCTGATAATGAGGCCTTTCACCGTGTCCCTCGTTCTTCAGCAACAGCATTAAAATGGCCACGGAACACCTCCGCCGGAATTCAGAAACAACCTTCTGCTTTTGCCCACCTTTTGTGCTGGAAACGGAATTTGCAAATTGTCGAGTGGATTTAATTTCCCCCCACCCCACCCCTCCGGACCTACACCTCTTCGCTGTGATAAGAATTCCCACCCCCACCCCAAGTTTCACTTGTCTTCCCGAACGTGGCAGGAGAAAAGGGATTAGGGCTGTATTTGTCTCTTCTCCCCCACCATATAAGCCGATACTCTTTCAGCCGCTTGGCTATCAGTTCTGGCTGCCAAAACAGCATTTTAATACTTGGCCTGGAGGGTCAAGTGCTTTATTTTAAGTTAACTTCCCTGCCTCAGCCGATCTCTCTCTCCCTCTCTCTTTCCCCCTCACTCCTCCATCCAATTTACTTCACAGTGCCGGTTGTTGTTTTCTGTGTAAAAACCCACACAAATCTCAATTAGTCTTGATTTCCTGCAAAAGTAAGAAGCTGTTTTGGAGCAACCGTCGATGGAAGATAATCTCGTGGTTGGCTCAGACCCAGCCATTCTCTGTGTGACAAGGGGATAGAACTCGAGAAGGAACTCCTTCAAATTGCAGGTGGTGGTGATGGGGAGGGGATCATAGAATCATGGATTTGGAAGGGGCCGTGTGGGCCATCTAGTCCAACCCCCTGCTCAATGCAGGATCAGACCAGAAGAAGAAGAAGAAGAGGAAGAAGAAGAGGAGGAGGAGGAGGAGACTGGATTTATACCCTGCCCTTCACTGGGAGTCTCAGAGTGGCTTACAAGCTCCTTTCCCTTCCCCTCCCCACAACAGACACCCTGTGAGGTAGGTAGGGCTGAGAGAGCTCTTTCCAGAACTGCCCTTGAGAGAGCAGCTCTAACAGAACTATGGCTTGCCCAAGGTCATCCAGCAGCTGCAAGTGGAGGAGTGGGGAATCAAACCCGGTTCTCCCAGATTAGAGTCCGCGCACTTAACCACCACACCAAACTGGCTCCCAGAGCATCCCTGACAAGTGTTTGTTCAGCTGCTGTTTTTTTTTTTCATCTATATACTAATAGCCAAGTGTCCCCTGTGCATGCGGATATCTAAATCCACACATCAGGGGCACTTGGGGGGCAGAGAGATTTTCCTGCACACTTGGGGGACTACCCAGGTATGCAGGAAAATCCGAAAACTTAAAAAAAAAACTATACGGGGGATATTTAAATCTCACTAAAACTAATAGAGTGTTCCCTGCGCATGCGCAGAGAACACTCTGGGAACTCTGCGGTGGGCCCGGTGGTTGGGAGGCATGCAGGCCTCGCCACTGGAGCCAGGGGGGGGGATGCTTACCTGTGGCCAGTTTGGTGAAGTGGTCGAGAGCCAGTTTGGTGTAGTGGTTAAGTGCGCGGACTCTAATCTGGGAGAACCGGGTTTGATTCCCCACTCCTCCACTTGCACCTGCTGGATGACCTGGGGCAAGCCATAGCTCTGTACCAGCTGTTCTCTCAAGGACAGTTGTCTCAGAGCTCTCTCAGCCCCACCTACCTCACAGGGTGTCTGTTGTGGGGGGGGGGAAGGGAAAAGGAGTTTGGAAGCCGCTCTGAGACTCCAAGTGAGTGAAGGGCGGGGTATAAATCCAATCTCTTCTTCTTCTTCTTCTTCTCCTCCTCCTCCTCAGCCGTGAGGTCCTCCCCCCCCCCCCCCACGAGCATCATGGGTTCCTCTGCTTGTTTAGTTATAATTTTTAGTTATTGAACAGGCAGTAAATTACAATAGGAAATGAAAACAATTGAGAATGCATGCCAGCAAGCATGAATTACAACATTAAAAAACAAACAACCATTGTATGTTAACAGTACGTTAACGTATACTATTTCCAACCAGGTGATGAAAGATAAACCAAACATCAATAACAGTTTGATAATGATGTGAGTGAGTATTGAAAATCTTCTGTACAATTTGTTTAAAGCTTTACAGACAATCAATTGCCTATGCAGGTGCCTAGGCTGCCAAAAGAGTGACAGATCTTGGGGAAGCCCAAGAGGGCTAGAAAACAGGTTACAACAGGAAGACATACAAATGAAGCAGACTGTATATCACATACAATCGAATCCATTGTCGAAGTTGGGACCATTCTGAGGAGATTATTTTGTGATGAGAGAGGAAGTCTAGTATCGGGTACCATTTTCTATTGAAGATAGACCGGGCAGGCTTCAATTGGGCGGAGTTCCTTTTATCAGTAAGGAAGTCCATGAGGTAAAGATCCCACAGTTTGTGGTCCAGCTGCTGTTTGAAGACTGCCAGTGAGGGGGAGAGCTCACCACCTCCTGAGGTGGCTGATTCCACTGCTAAACCACCCTCACTGGGGGGGAAATTCCTAATATCTAGCTAGTACCTTCCCGCCCTTAATTTCAACCCATGATTGCGAGTCCTCTCCTCTACTGCCAACAGGAACAGCTCCCTGCCCTCCTCTAAGTTAAAATCTACATCTGACTTTCCCGCAGGAATCATTCTAGTTTTTTAAAAAAATGGCTATGCCTGTTTCTAGTTTCAAACCATACTTGTTCTAGTTTAAAAATTACTGTTTACATTCGTTAATTGCTCTCATGTGGTCAAGCTAGCATTATACTGCTTTAAACAGATCCTGTTGCTTAGTACTCTTCAGAGCCAGGGAGTGAAATTTGAAACCAGCGTGAAATGAGCGTAGGAAAAGACAGCAGTCAAACTACTTCAGAGGGGGGGTGTAAATTGGGCCTAAGTGACAGCCCTTTAAATACTTAAAGAGTGCAATCATGTCCCTCCTCAACCTCCTCTTCTCCAGAATAAGCATTCCCATGTCCCTCAGCCTTTCCTCACAGGGCTTCTTGGTCTCCAGGCCCCCGATTCTCCTCATCGCTCTCCTCTGCACCCGCTCCGTCCTGTCCGCATCCTCCAGAACTGCACAGAATACTCCAAGTGTGGCCTGGCCAATGCTGTGTACAGCAAGACTATGGCGCTGTGCAATTTGGAGGTTCTCCCTTTGTTAATACACCCCAAGACTGCATTCGTTCTCCTTCCCCCCTTGTGCAAAATTCCTTGCATGTTGTGAGAGAGCACGTCACAAAAGGAATGTTGACCACAGACCTCCCGGACATGTCCTAGTTTATTTCACGTAGGAGATCTATTATCTGAGAGTACATCCCAAAAAGCGGCACCCATCTGCTGTGCTGAATGGTGTGGTCCAGAGCTCTACGGCCTTGGTGGAACAAAAGGGAGGGCTCTAACTGAAAGGGGCAGTGGCTCAGTGGGAGAGAACAAGATTTGAACGCAGGATAGGGGTACTGGGCTGTGCCTGACAACTCGTAAAAGCTTGACAGCAAGGATGAACTAGTTTGGTGTAGCGGTGAAGAGTGCAGACTCTGATCTGGGAGAACCGGGTTTGATTCCCCACTCCTCCACTTGCAGCTGCTGGATGACCTTGGGAAAGCCATAGTTCTGACAGAGCTGTTCTCTCAAGGGCAGTTCTGGAAAGAGCTCTCTCAGCCTCACCTACCTCACAGGGTATCTGTTGCGGGGAAGTGACAAACATCCTGAAATATTGGGACATTTGATACCAGACTGATTTGGAGAATTCGTGCAACAACCACAGGATTATTTTACTAGTTGTAGCAAATATATAGCATTCAAGACAGCAACACCTGGTCTTATTTATATATGTATATACAAAATTCTGAATGCATGTATTTTTGGATGTGTGTCACTTTATAATAAGGAATATTGACCACTGAGGAAGGCCCATAGGGGCCGAAACGTGTATGGTCCTTAAGTCAAAAGTTTTATCCATCAGTTTGATATGCACTGCAATTAGTTCTTTATGAACCTAGTTTTAATGTCTGATACTTGAACTGTCTCTTTTAATTTTATCTTGTTTTATCCAGGGGTCCTTTCGTAGAAAAAGAGGTGCAGGAGCTCATTAGCATAACTCATTAGCATATGCCACGCCCCCTGACATCACCAGAAGTGTGTCAGAAAGGGAATGTCAGTTTCAGCCCCATTATATCCTATGGGCCATTGAAATCAATGGCAAAAACTCATAGGGTATATGAGGGGCTGGAGGAAAGGGGGTTTGAGGGAGAGGCTCCGAACTTGCAGGTAGCTGCTGGGGCCTCTCCTCGAAATACCCACAAAGTTTCAAGAAGATTGGACCACGGGGTCCAATTCTATGGGCCCCCAAACAGATTGTCTCATCCCCTCCATTGTTCTCTATGGAGGGAAAAAATGTTAACTTTTTTCCTCCCATAGAGAACAATGGAGGGAATGGGGGCAACCTGTTTGGGGGCCTGTAGAATTGGACCCCCTGGTCCAATCTTCTTGAAACTTGGTGGGCATTTCGAGGAGAGGCCCCAGCAGCTACCCTGCAAGTTTGGAGCCTCTCCCTCAAACCCCCTCCCCTCCAGTGGCTTTTAAAGTTGCCACCGAATTTCAGCACCAATTCGGCAGCGAGCTGAATCAGATTAGAGAATCTGATTCAGCCAGTGGCTGCCCTACTGGTCAGTCCTGAGCTGGCGAAGCTTCGCTCCGCCTCGCTCCGGCCCCAACGGACCCCTGGTTTTATCTATGTGTACACCCTAATAAATATCTATATTTTTCATAATAATACTTTTGTTAGCTTGACCCTCTCGGTTTGCAGCTCTGATTTGGTGTAAGGCAGCTTCGTGTGTATTCATGTGTTCTTGGGAGAGGGTTGCCAAGTCGGGGTTGGAAAATACCTGGGGACTTTGGGGGTGGAGCCAGGAGAGGGTGGGGTTGGGGGAGGGGAGGGGCCTCAGCATGGTCCAGTGCCATAGAGTCCACCCTTCCATGCCGCCATTTTCTCCAGGGGAGCTGACCTCTGACCCAGTCTGCATCTAGCATTGGCTCTACTGTCGTACCAAGCCCACACTGGAACAGAAATTCCCCTCTGCGTTGCATGCCGCTTTCACTTTGACCGATTGTCGGATTTCATGGCAGCGTCCAGACTACATGCCGCTTTCCCTTTGTTGGATGTCTCGGTTTTATGCTGGCCATCAGCATAGATTTATGGCCATTTCATGGTCATTCAGAGGTGACTCTGCCGTCAGTACGGCATTGTACAGGGGTGTTTGAATGTGGTTTTGAGCCGCATCTTTTCCTGTCCCAGCATGGGTTTGGTAAAACAACAGAACAAATGCTAGATTGGTGCAGTGGTTAAGTGCGCGGACTCTAATCTGGGAGAACCGGGTTTGATTCCCCACTCCTCCACTTGCACCTGGCTGGATGACCTTGGGCAAGCCATAGCTCTGTACCAGCTGTTCCCTCAAGGACAGCTTGGGAAAGAGCTCTCTCAGCCCCACCTACCTCACAGGGTGTCTGTTGTGGGGAGGGGAAGGGAAAGGAGTTTGTAAGTCGCTCTGAGACTCCCTTGGGGAGTGGAGGGCGGGGTATAAATCCAATCTCTTCTTCTTCTTCTTCTTCTCTCAGAGCTCTCTCAACCCCACGTGCCTCCCAGGGTGTCTGCTGTGGGGAGGGGAAGGGAAAGGAGTTTGTAAGCCGCTCTGAGACTCCCTTGGGTAGTGAAGGGTGGGCTATAAATCCAATCTCTTCTTCTTCTCTTTTAGATGCAGATTGGGCCTCTGTCAGCTGGGGGGGTCAGTTGTAAAAGCTGGAGCTCTCCAGGCCCTACCTGGAGGCTGGCAACCCTGGAGATTTACGTTTTGCATGCAATATCACACTTGTCTGACTGGGCAAACTCTTCTATAGTAACCAAAGCTCCCAGTGGTGACACCCTGCCGTCCCCAATGTTTAGCAACTCTAAGTTGTACCCCAACTGGTCTGCTGGAAAGTTCTGCCTTGGAAAACTGGGGGAAAGGCCTTACCACCAACAGGCTCTGAAGTCTCTCCGCAACTTGCCCTCTGCGGTCAGCATTAGATGCTTTCTGGGTCTTAATGGAGCTCCCGAGCTGGTGGTTAACAACAGGACCTGTTTTACAAGCCTGTTGAACTGCAACACTTAAGTGCTATTATGTTGATGGATCCCGCTGACAGTAATTTAACAAGAGACAAGTCGTCAGACAGAAGCCCGAGCAACTGTTTTATTGCGGAAGGGTGGGGGTGGGGGGGCAGCGGGGGATTTAATATCCTTGTTCCCGGGAACTTCCTCCCGAGCCAACACAGCATCAGCACCTTTTCCCACCTCGCCACAGGTGTGCGTTCTTTCCCCTTTTAAAGAGGTGACACATTTGTACAAGAAGAAGGCCGCTGTTTTTTTGTGTCGTGGAAATGGAAGGAATGCGTGTATCCAAAGCAAGGCATCGACAGCTCTCTTGCATCAGCATTTCCAGAATGCAAGCGAGTTTGCTCCTTCGGAAACAACACAATAAAGGCACTCAGGACTTGCGATCCTGCACCACCTATTTACTCCAGAG
The DNA here is from genome assembly GCA_029233225.1 of Lepidodactylus listeri. Lineage (NCBI taxonomy): Eukaryota > Metazoa > Chordata > Lepidosauria > Squamata > Gekkonidae > Lepidodactylus > Lepidodactylus listeri. The sequence goes on along the minus strand of JARCFY010000004.1, from coordinate 9,444,870 downwards.
TCCTCCTTTTCAACCCGGTTGGCAGCTCGGCAGTTCGAGACCCGAGTGCCGCGTGACCGAGTGAGCTCCCGTCTCTGGCCCCGGCTCCTGCCAACCTAGCAGTTCGAAAGCAAGAAACTGCAAGTAGATAAATAGGTACCATTTCATTGGGAAGGTAACAGCGTTCCGTGCGCCTCGGCATTTAGTCCTGCTGGCCACATGACCATGGAAACGTCTTCAGACAGCGCTGGCTCTTCGGCTTGGAAACGGAGAGGAACACTGCCCCCTAGAGTCGGAGTCGACTGGCTTTTGAGCAAGGGAAACCTTTACCTTTGACCTTTAGTTCCTTTCAAACCAGTGGACTACTCTAAAGAAAAAGTGGGTTGTGAAAGTGGCATGCAATGCAGAGGGGAATTTCTGTTCCAGTGTGGGTTTGGTACGACAGGAGAGCAAATGCTAGATGCAGACCGGGCCAGAAATCAGCTCTCCTGGAGAAAATGGTTGCATAGAAGAATGGACTCTGTGGCATTGGACCATGCTGAGGTTCCTCCCCTCCCGTCCCCTCCCCCAACCCCACCCTCTCCTGGATCCACCCCCAAAGTTTCTGGGTATTTTCCAATCCAGACCTGGCAACCCTTTCCCAAGAACATATGAACACACACGAAGCTGCCTTATACCAAATCAGACTCTTGGTCCATCAAGGACCTCCTGAGGGCACCTGGTATTTTTGGCCACTGTGTTGGACAGAGTGTTGGACTGGATGGGTCATTGACCTGATCCAACATTGGCTTCTCTTATGTTCTCTTACAATCTTATCTCCAGTATGAGTCTCCAGTAGGGATGAAGAGAGCTCTCCCTCTTTCTCCCTCCTCCTCATTCTCACCAACCTCACAGGACAATGACATCATGGCCAGAGTAGAAACTGCTCACCATCACTGAGACTGGCTAAATCGAAGGACGTTCTGTGTCCCTAAAAGTAGGCATAGTGAGATGGTGCTAAAATCCAGTAGTGGTCATACCACCATGATGTGGGTGCAGGGTTGCCTGGCGACTGGTGGGAGGACCGTGAAATAAGATATGGGTGAGGATGCAGCACTGGCTGCGGTGTCGTGTCGCTTCCAATAAAAAGCCTGAAGTGACATTTGGTAGCTCTAGGCATCTGTGGGTTTTTTTGTGGTTTTACCATAAGAGTGTCCAGAAATTCCTAGAGCTACCCATTGTCACTTCCTGTTTTTCACCTGTTGTGACATGACGACGCCCCAGCTGACGTTGCATTTTTCATTTCTCTTTCTCCTGCTGCATCCCCTACCCTGACCGAGGGCTTGACAACCCTAAATGTGATTGTCTATTGAATATTCAAATTTTGGATCAATCCCGTGCCGGTTTTTGAGGAAGGAAGATTCAGACTCGCCATGTGGCTTCTGAAGCCAGACTTCTGAAACATTCTGGTCGACCACATCAAAAAAGAACATTCTTTGATATGATGTCCTTGCAAAACTAATCCCCTCCACCCCACTGAATTACTTTCTCTCTTTGTGTCTCACACCAGCCCAGCAAAATGATAAGATTTGGCGAGGATCTCTATCCCATGTTTGAAGGGGTTCTAGGACTCCTTGTAAATCTGTCGCTTCTGCTTCCGCGCATACTCAGGTTCCACCATCTGCCTTGCCAGTTTCCCCCCTCGTTCTGGCGATAGTTCAAGTGTCTTAAAATACGGTTATTATCATCCATAAACCGGTATTTGTGAGCGCGAGTAATTAAATCCCAAACATTGTTCCTTGAAATACAGCAGAAATGCCACCTTGCCATGCATATTATCATTAGAACCCATCTACATAATGGCCAGGCCTTTGGAGAGGAAGACAACCCTCTTGTGTGTGTGTCTGTGCCGCGTCCAAGGAAGCGAGAACCCCGAGCTTTACAGCCAGCTGTTTGAGATAAATTGAATTGGACCTCATTGCTTCCCAAACACTCTCCTGGAAATAATGGCGTCTTGACATTTTATCAGGCAGTCATGCGGTCATTCTCCATGGTATCAGCCAGAGCTTGAAGGATAGAGCCGTAAAGAAAGGACTGTCAGTCATAAACATTCTTCAAAACCCTGAAAGCCACAAATGAAAGTTTAAGTAATGGAGGACGCAATACCCTTGATATTTCGACAATTACCTCCAACAACCGGCCCCCTTCAACGCCCGGGCCTTTTTTAAAAAAAAAATCACCAAACATTTTGTTGTCATGGCAAGAGCGGCAAAACAATACAACTACGGCGACATTTGACACCCGCCCCAAGTCAAGAAAAACAATTATCCATTCAGCTGAAACCCAGCCGGTTGGCACAAAGTTTTAGGGACTTAACCTAAAATACAATACAATGCTGACCGTCAACTATTAGTTTTATTATTTATTTTATTATTTATCGTTTGGGTCAAATTCTGAGATGCTGGGAGATCTGTGTATAGATTTCAGGCATGCATTCAGGAGCAGAGGTCCATGAGTGGCAATTAGTCACAAGGTATAGGTGGAACACTATTTCTGGGGCAGTGACGCTCAGTGTTCTTGGTTCATGGGGGGCAACAGTGGGAGGGCTTCTGGAGTTCTGGCCCTGTTGGTGGACCTCCTGATGGCACCTGGGTTTTGGCCGCTGTGTGACACAGAATATTGGACTGGATGGGCCTTTGGCTTGATCCGATATGGCTTCTCTTACGTTCTTAAGAGCAGAGGTCCACCAGTGGCTATTAGCCACAAGGTATAGATGGAATACCCTGTCTCGGGCAGTGATGCCCTGGGTTCTTGGTGCTTGGTGGGCAACAGTGGGAGGGCTTCTGGAGTTCTGGCCTCACTGGTGGACCTCCTGATGGCACCTGGGTTTTGGCCATTGTGTGATACAGAGTGTTGGACTGGATGAGCCATTGGTCTGATCCAACATGCTTCTCTTATGTTCTTATGTCTGGGGCAAGTGATGCTCTGTATTTTTGGTGCTTGGGGGGGGCAACAGTGGGAGGGCTTCTGGAGTTCTGGCCCTGCTGGCGGACCTCCTGATGGCACCTGGATTGTGGCCACTGTATGATACAGAGTGTTGGACCGGAGGGGCCATTGGTCTGATCCAATATGGCTTTTTAATGAAGCAGATTGTTTGGATCCATTCTAATCTGGTTTATGGGACTGAAATGGCCTTGGTTGGATGACACACACCGGGAAATGGACAAGGGGATTAAGATGCTGCTTATTCTCCTGGACCTCTCAGCAGCTTTCAGTACCATCAGTCATGGTATCTTCCTGGATTGCCTTTTATAGGTGGGATTTCGAGGCACCATTTTTTTGTTGGTTTCGGTCCTACGCTGAAGGTACGTTTCAGAGTATGGTATCGGGGGCTACTGCTTGGTGTCTCGGCCTCTGGCCTATATGAAGAGGCAAGGTTCCATCTTGTCGCTAACCTCTATGTGAAGTTTCACTTCAATCTTCCCCTCCCCATAACAGGCACCTTGTGAGGCAGGTGGGGCTGAGAGAGTTCTGAAAGAACTGGGATGAGCCCAAAGTCACCCAACTGGCTTCAGGTGGAGGAGGAGTGGAGAATCACACCCGGTTCTCCAGATCAGAGTCTTAACCACACCACCACATTGGCTCCCTACACAGCAACTGAGGAGGAGAGGGCCTTACACCTTTACTTGTGGATGCCGCCCGGCGTTGTTGGAGACAGGAGGCGGCTAGATCAGCCTCATGCAGACGAGCAGCTGCCAAGTCAATGCGGGGAAATAACATCAGCAGCCCACGTGAGGTGTTAACCACTAGTCATTGGCTGAGTACCACACAGCAAATCGGGGAGGTTATAGCTTTGCTTGGGACTCTGGGCACAAAATTTCAATGGTGTCTCCAGCCTGTACTACCCCTCCACTCCCATCAACACTCTCTTCCAGCTTTGGACTCCCCTTTCTGGGCTCGGATGTCACTTCTGGAATCTCAGGATTTTGGCCCTATCTCCCCATACCACATGAGGAATGCTGTCAATAGGGGTTGAGTGAATATCCCCTATTTCTCCACAACGTAGTTTTGCTTGTGTTTTGTCAGTGCTTTCGGTTCTCAGGGTTTCACTGCTGGTTTTGTTAATTTGTTTGTATCAGGTGTGCATGTTGAGTAGTATTATGTCTAGTTTCAATGGCTTTTATACAGACAAGGCATGTCATTTAATTGGGAAGGAAGGGTGGGAAAATTGGGGGGCTGCTGGAATGAGATCAGAAGTGACTAGGGTTGCTAGCCTCCAGGTGGGGCCCGGAGATCTCCCATTTTTACAACTGATCTCCAGCTGACAGATCAGCTCCCCTGGAGAAAATGGCTGCTTTGAAGGGTGGACTCTATGATATTTGTTATGTATTGACCATGCGGTTGCCATGTGCTCCCGTAATGGCGACCGGCATGTGGCCAGAGCACATGGCCAAGAAACTACCTGAGCTTCAGCCAGGTAGAACAAAAGGCCAGGTGGATTCAAACCGGCCACCAATCATGTACCTAGATTCCTCCCAGGGAACCTATGAGATGTAAATAGACTGATAATAGCCTATCAGGCCAGTTGGGTGAGGTCATGGGATTGTCCCTGACCAGCATAAAAGGAGGGCTTCGAGCCCTGGGTTGTATGCTTAATCCGGACCAGCAATAAAGATCTAGCTGTTTCACTACTCCATGGACTCCCGACTCCAATACTTATCAACATTGTACCATGCTGAGGCCCCTCCCCTCCCCAAACCCCACCTTCTCCTGGATCCACCCCCAAAGTCTCCAGGTATTTTCCAACCCCAACTTGGCAACCCTAGAGTCGACATCACACAACTCTAGGACTCGCGGGAAACTCTATGGTAAAGTCTAGAGTTGTGTAAGTCACTTCAGAGCATTTCGGGGCATGAAATCATGGTCCAGTAATGGCTGACCCCCCCTCATGTCCCAGCCCCCCCCCCGGCCCGGTTTGTCCCTGGTTGCCAGGCAGGGCCTAACAACCCAAGCTAGGCCTGGTTTGAGTCTCGCCCTGATGCCTTACAAAGGAGGGCTTTTAAGGTCCAAATAACAGGGAGGAGAGATTTGAAACCATGCTTTATTTTGAAAGAACTGACAGGCCACGGCACATGTCTTGACTGGCCTAAGATTGTGCTGGCCTCATTTGGATAGCGCGAACCCTGCAAAGGTCTATTTTCCATCTCATGCTTTAGCGAACCTACCTGTTTGTGTCCTGAGCTGCCTACAGATGCGCCCAGGTCTCCTCAGGCATTGGTTACAGTCAATTTAGAACCTAGCAATCTGTGTCAACCCTGCACATGAGTTCTTCCTGACGTGCCTCCCTTTGCATTTGTCAGCGGTGAATTATGTAGGAAATCTTTTCGGTTCCGTTTCTTGTGGGTTTTCATGGGGTCTGCCCAGCAAGTCTACTTTCTCCCCTGCATGAATTATTCAATAGCACTAGCTGCTGAAGATTGCAGCCCAGACAGAAAGTTTGCGTCGAATTCAGGGCGTGTTGAATTTAGGGTTCCCATTCCCCTGATGGAGGTAGGCTTTCCCCTACTTTCAGGGCCCCCAATCTGCTCCTAAAGAGCCCCGTTGTTCCCGACATGTCCTCCAGGTGATGTCACTGCGCCAGATATGTCATGCAGGGGACGCTCTAGCATTTGGGTAAAAACTCTATGGTGACCATAAGAGGTTTTTTTAACCCAAATGCTAGAGGTTCCCTGAAAGACGTGCCCGGCATGATGACGTCACTTCCGGGTGATGTCATCACAGCATGTGTGCTTCACGTGCATGCCAGGAGACCCCGGGAACTAGGCTGAAGCCCCCCACGAGGACGCAGGTCAAAGCCTAGTTGCATTTAGTGCAAGCTACAGCCTGAACAGGAAACGGCTGAGAGCTAGAAACTTGGCAGTCAGTTTTGCTGGAACCTCTCCTGATGTGGTGAATGGTTTTAAAGATGCAACTGTTGATTTATGGGTTATTCAAATCTTCAGGCCAAGTATGAAAGTAACATCTAATCCAGCGTGGTACCTGTGGGGAACATGGCACACGCTCTCAAATTGCTTGGTTTCCAACAAGTGCTTCTGGAAAGTGGATGAGACCTAGGGTTGCCATCCCCCCCCCAATGCAGTGGGGTTTTAACCACTTTTGGACTCCCCAATCCACCCCGCCCCGAAGACCCCCATCACGCCCGATGTGGTGGCATCACCCGGAGGTGACATCATCACACTGGACACATCATGCAGGGCACACTCTAGCATTTGGGTAAAAACTCTATGGTGATTCTAGAAGACCCCGGGAGCTAGGCAGGAGTCCCCCTACCAGGACATGGGTAAGACCTGGCAACCCTATCAAGACCAGGTGAAGACTTAACAGAAGAACATAAGAGAAGCCAATGCTGGATCAGGCCAGTGGCCCATCCAGTCCAACACTCTGTGTCACACAGTGGCCAAAACCACCAGGTGCCCTCAGGAGGTCCACCAGTGGGGCCAGGACACTAGAAGCCCTCCCACTGTTGCCCCCCCCATCAAGCACCAAGAATACAGAGCATCACTTGCCCCAGACCGAGAGCTCCTATCTATACCTTGTGGCTAAGAGCCACTGATGGACCTCCGCTCCGTATGTTTATCCAATGCCCTCTTGAAGCTGTCTGTGCTTGTAGCCGCCACCACCTCCTGTGGCAAGCAGGTCTTCTGATTGGTAACTGGAGATATGTTTGGCTAGGCATAGATTTTTTTTTTAAAAAAAGCATTGCTCTTGAAAAATGAAACAGCTTAGCCTGCTATTCCTGAAAGTTTGATTCCTTATTAAAATCTCCTTACGAGCAACTTGGATCTCGCATATCGTTTCCTTGGGATTTCTGTGACACCTGGAGTTCCCTGCTGGAGCCCTAAAGTAGGTTAGGCGGAGAGAATATGACTGGCCCGTGGTCAACCCAGCAAGCTTTCCACCTGGTCCCCCAGTAGGAACTAGGGTTGCCAGATTCAGATTGGGAAATTCCTGGAGATTTGGGGACAGAGCCTGGGAAGGAGAGGATAGCTGCAATGGTTAAGAGTTCATTTGGTGTAGTGGTTAAGAGCAGGAGAATGTCATCTGGGAGAACCAGGTTGGATTCCCCACTCCTCCGCATGCAGTCTGCTGGGTGACCTTGGGTCAGTCACAAGTACTCTCAGAGCTGTTCTCTCAAGAGCAGTTCTCTTAGAGCTCTCTCGGCCCTACTTTCCTCACAGGGTGTCTGTTGCGGGGAGGGGAAGGAAAGCAGATTGCAAGCCACTCTGAGATTCCAAGTGAAGGACGGGATATAAATCCAACTCTTCTTCTTCCTCTTCCTCCTCTTCCTCCCCGCCACCATGGCAGAGATTCAAACTCCCGGATCCTAGTCTGACACTTGAACCACTCCCTTATGCTGGCTGTCGAAGCAAAGGTCCGTTTAGAACAGCATTCCATTTCCAACGCCAGCTAGCAATGATCCCTCTTAGAAATTGCAAGGAAGATGTTGAAGGGGGGATGAGGACCATAGGTAGAACAGAAGAGTTGCAAGCAAAAGGACATGCTCTCCATATTCAATCCATGACACTTCCAGTGAAAGACTCTTGTGTTGTAGGTATGGGGAAATACCTGAAAAAAACTACTTTCAGGCAGTAGAGATGATGCCAACTTAGAGCAGAGGTTTTCAGCCCTTGTATCTAGGGGACTAGGGTTGTGTACTGAAGTAGCTTCCCCAGGAGACACGAGGTGGGGCCCAGCAGGGCAGGTCACAGGCAAGGTTGCTGAGAGTAACCAAAGTCCAGTCCAAAAGTCAGGGGTTCCAGAGAGCAGGTTTACCAAAGTTCAGTCTAGGGTTAAGGAGTTCCAGGCAGCAAGTCCAGCCCAAGGTCAGGGGTTCCAGAAAAGCCAGTTGTCCAGTTCAAGGTTGCAGAGGTCCAGTAGCAGCATGGTTGGTGGCTGAGTAATAAAGTGTACTTGCTCCATCCACAAACTGCTGCCTCTCCCAGCTGAATTTATAGGCAAATCTTAACAAGCTAAACTCCCAGCCAATCCTGAAACTACTCATTCATCTCTTCAATTGACAGCTGGTGTCAGACCATGAGTCTCGAACTTCTTCTCCTTTCTTGCAACTCTAAGTGTTTCTGACAGCGTCAGCGCTGCAAGGGTGTTGGTGAGTGAGGTGGGCTGGGAGTGGCTGCTGAAGACTTGTTTACTGCTTCAGAGCTACAAGGTGTTGGCTCAGTTTCAGCTGTAGACTGTGACTCCTGATCTCTTCTTGTTCTCCTTCTGGCACAGAGCCAGCTGTAGCCGGCTGTTCAGTTACTGGCTCAGGGCTAGCAGGTAGCTCTTTGTCTAGGAAATCTGAGCCATCACTCAGCACAGACTGACTTAGGACAGATTGCCAGGTACCCCCTGGTGACTGGCGAGGGGGGGAGTTGGGGGGGGACTTGCCAGCAGGAAAACTAGACCTAGGTTGGCATTGTTGGTGACACAGTGACATTGTTTCCAGTGTGCACCAGGAGTGATACCATTGTGTCACTGGCAATACCAGGATGCTCTGGTACTTGGGCAAAAAGGCTGCATCAGAATTCATTTTTTTTCAGCTGAGTTCTTGCCCAGATACCAAAGTGTTCGCGTGTTGCTGGTGATGTGACGATAAATCAATGTTTTTTTTTTATTTATTTTATTTTTCTCTTGGGAAACTGCTCCCTAGTCTCCACCACAACCCTTCGGCCACATCTAATGTCAGATGCATGCAGCTTAGTAGGTTCTGTGCCTAGGGGTTGAGGGTAGAAGTCCTGGGAAAGAGGAAGGGTTAAAGGGAACCTGGTATAAAGTAGCTTGGTGGTAGTGTTAAATTTCCTCAATAACTGCCACTCTGAAGGTACACTGCCTCCGAACAAGGAAGTTCTACATAGCTACCATAGTGAACTTCCATTGACAGAGCTCTCCCCCAACCCCGTAGCCAAGGGGCCTTGTGCCTTGTGAGGTAATTTTTTTTCTGGTGGGGCTGAAGTTCTCAGTGCAGAAAGAAAAGCCATTTAGCCAATAGAAAGCTGTTACCGGGATCAGTGTTCCCTCTAAGCTGAGGTAGGGTGAGCTAGCTCACAATTTTTTAGCTTCTGGCTCGCACATTTTTGTCCTAGCTCAGGAAGGATGGCTCCAGAGGAAACTAATTTATGCAGTAGCCAAATCACTCACTCACAACTTTAATGCCGGTAGCTCACAAAGTAGAATTTTTGCTCACAAGACTCCACAGCTTAGAGGGAGCATTGATCAGGATAGATCTCTAAATTGCAAGCTGTCAGCCACTTTAGATGACAGTTCTCAGCGGCTGCAAGTTAATCACTTCTGCCAGCCTCAGCAACAATTCTGATAACAATCCAGCAGGTGGGGGTGATGATTTCTGCCATCAAGAAAGCTAACGCTTAGGCAGAGAAACTCTCTGAAAGGAGACCAGTTTCTTGACACAGAAGGGATCCTAGAAGTCACCTACTCCAACCCTCTTACTCAGTGCGGGAATTAGCCAACTACAGCACCCCACTCTGCTTAAAGGAGCACATGCCTTTAAAAATGTTTTTAAATGATTGAAAAAAGCATTCATGTGAGAAATTCTTCAAGAAAGGGGGCGGAGCCCCCAAAAGCCCCACCATAGCTATGGGCCTGCTCTCCTCCATGAATCTACTACTCCATGTTGGTGGGGTAAATTCCATCCCCTGACCGCCTCTTGCATTGTCTTAAATCCTAATATTTCAACTTAACTAGATGGCTGCATTTTAGCAGAGCCAGTGGGACATCAAGGTACTCAACAGTCTTTGGAATCTTGCCCTCTAAGATACCGTAAATATCACATCTCCTTAATCCTCTCACCCCAAAGTGCTTTCAAAAACTGAAATAACTTAGCAACAAAAATCCTCTCATATGAATGAAAGGGGGGGAAGGGGAGGGAGAGGGAAGGGAAGATGAAAAAGCACTTTACCTGGTCCACGTTATTTCACCAGATGCCAGGGCATAGATCAGGAAGAGGCTGACCTTCATAGAAATTTCTAGACTTATTTACAGTAGGATGCACCGATCACTTAATCTAACCTTAGCTCCATTTCTCCCCTCCCTGGGCGACTCATAAGTAATGTGGTTCGCGCAACCCCCGTGTAAGTAGATCCAATATTTCAGGGAAGGTCATGGCGTATACTCCCTTCCTCTCTCAAGAATATACGGCGGCGTACCACCGGCCCGCTAGAGCATCCGTCTTCATGAGTGAGGAGTCTGATTGCATGACTCTTTAAGGCCAGCGGGCATAGCGACTGGACTCCTAAAAAAAGGAATGGAGTTGGTATTCTCTGCGGACTGAGAACAGATTGAAACTTTACTTCCCAACGGGTGGCAGGGAACTGAGCCGGAAAAGGGTGACTTTGTCCATTTAGAACAGGGGAAGGTTGTTTTCATTTGGTTTTCCAGTTTCGCCGGCATGGACCATGGGCTTTTCAGTGGGATACTCGCTGAGGCAAGTGTCACGCTTTGTTCATTTTGAATCTAGGCCGAAGAACCACTGTGATTGCCATAAACAATATACCCAAAAATTGAGTTTCCAACCTCCAGGTGGTGCCTGGAGATGTCTTGGAATTACACCTAGAAGAAGAAGAGATTGGATTTATACCCTGTCTTTCACTACCAAGAGGAGTCTCAGAGTGGCTTACAATCTCCTTTCCTGTTCCCTCCCTGCAACAGACACTCTGTGGGGTAGGTGGGGCTGAGAGAACTCTTTTGAGAACTGCTCTTGAGAGAACAGCCCTGAGAGAACTTGTGACTGACCCAAGGCCACAGCAGCAGATGCATGTGGAGGTGTGCAGATTCAAACCCGGTTCTCCCAGATTAGAGTCTGCACTCCTAACCACTACACCAAATTGGCTCTCCACCTAGTTTCCAGATGACAGAGATCAGTTCCCCTGGAGAAAATGGCTACTTTGGAGGGTGAACTGTATGGCATTAATTTAGGTTTGCCAGCTCTGAGTTGGTAAATACCGGGAGATTTTAGGGGTGGAGCCTGGGGAGGGCAGGGTTTGTGGAGGGGAGAGACCTTTGTAGGGCGTGATGACATAGAGCAGGGGTAACCAAACTTGCTTAACGCAAGAGCCGCACAGAATAAACATCAGATGTCTGAGAGCCACAAGACATGAACAAATATCACACACACGGTTTTTACTGAGAAACATGCAAATTTGCTTTTTATTAACATTAACAGATATTTATAATGATATTTATTTGTTTGCTAATGATATTTATTTGTCTAAGAGAGAGAAAGAGAGCTGGAAAAAAGAATAAAATAGGTGGAAAGAATGAGAGAGAGATAAGCAAAGAAAGCAAATAGGTGGGGGAGGGAGGGGGAGGGATGAAGGAAGAGAGACAGAAAGGAAGAAAGAGTGCAAATAGATGGGGAGCCTCCCAGGAGCCACACAATATATGTGAAAGAGCCGCATGCGGCTCCCAAGCCACAGTTTGGCCACCCCTGCTCTACAGTATGCCATAGAGTCTGCCCTCCAAAGCGGCCACTTTATTCAGGGGAACTAATCTTGAAGGAGGAAGAGGAGGAGGAGGAGAAGATTGGATTTATACCCCGTCCTTCACTTGGAGTCGCAGAGTGGCTTACAAACTCCTTTCCCTTCCCCTCCTCACGTAACATGACCGACTCTTCGCGACCCCATGGACCACATCACGCCAGGCCCTCCTGTCCTCCACTGCCTTCCTGAGCCTGCCCAAGTCCATGCCTGTTGCCTCAATAACACTGTCTGACCATCTCATCTTTTGCCCTGCCCTTCTTCTTCGACCTTCAATCTTTCCCGGCATCAGGGTCTTCTCCAGTGAGTGCCCCCTTCTCATTTGGTGGCCGAAGTATTTCAGCTTCAGCTTCAGGATCTGGCCTTCCAGGGAACAGTCAGGGTTGATTTCTTTTAGGATTGACTGATTTGATCTCTGTTATGTATTGACCATGCGGTCGCCATGTGCTCCAGTAATGGCGACCGCCATGTGGCCAGAGCACATGGCCAAGAAACTACCTGAGCTTCAGCCAGGTAGAACAAAGGCCAGGTGGATTCAAACCAGCCACCAATCATGCACCTAGGTTTCTCCCAGGGAACCTATGAGATGTAAATAGACCAGGGGTCCTTTCGTAAAAAAAGAGGCGCAGGAGCTCATTAGCATAACTCATTTGCATATGCCACACCCCCTGACATCACCGGAAGTGTCAAAAGGCCACACATCCCTGACGTCATGGGCAGTGTGTCAGAAGGCAAGAAGGGAGGGAGGGAGGGAGGGGGAAGGAAGGAAGGAAGGAAGGAAAGGAACAGGAAGGAAGGTAGGTAGGTAGGTGGGGGAGAGAGAGAGAGAAGAAAGAAAGAAAGAAAGAAAGAAAGAAAGAAAGAAAGAAAGAAAGAAAGAAAGGAAGGAAGGGGGGAAGGAAGAAAGGAAGGAAGGAGGGAGGAAGGAAGGGGGAAGGAAGGAAGGAAGAAAGGAACAGTAAGGTAGGTAGGTAGTTGGGGGGAGAGAGAGAGAAGAAAGGAAGGAAGGAAGGGGGGAGGAAGGAGGGAAGGAAGGAACAGGAAGATAGGTAGGTAGGTGGGGGGGGAGAGAGAAGGAAGGAAGGAAGGAAGGAGGGAGGGAGGAAGGAAGAGGGGAAGGAAGGGGAAAAGGAAGGAACAGGAAGGTAGGTAGGTAGGTGGGGGGAGAGAGAAGAAAGAAAGAAAGAAAGAAAGAAAGAAAGAAAGAAAGAAAGAAAGAAAGAAAGAAAGAAAGAAAGAAAGAAAGAGAAAGAGGGAGGGAGGGGGGAAGGAAGAAAGAAAGGAAGGAAGGAGGGAGGAAGAAAGGGGGAAGGAAGAAAAAAAGAAAGGAACAGTAAGGTTGGTAGGTAGTTGGGGGGAGAGAGAGAGAAGAAAGGAAGGAAGGAAGGGGGGAGGAAGGGGGGAAGGAAGGAACAGGAAGATAGGTAGGTAGGTGGGGGAGAGAGAGAGAAGAAAGGAAGGAAGGAAGGAGGGAGGGAGGAAGGAAGAGGGGAAGGAAGGGGAAAAGGAAGGAACAGGAAGGTAGGTAGGTAGGTGGGGGGAGAGAGAAGAAAGAAAGAAAGAAAGAAAGAAAGAAAGAAAGAAAGAAAGAAAGAAAGAAAGAAAGAAAGAAAAGAAAGAGGGAGGGAGGGGGGAAGGAAGAAAGAAAGGAAGGAAGGAGGGAGGAAGAAAGGGGGGAAGGAAGGAAAAAAGAAAGGAACAGTAAGGTAGGTAGGTAGTTGGGGGGAGAGAGAAGGAAGGAAGGAAGGAAGGGGAGAGGGAGGGAGGGAGAGGGGAAGGAAGGGGGAAAGGAAGGAACAGGTAGGTAGGTAGGTAGGTGGGGGGAGAGAAGGAAGGGAGGGAGGGAGGGGCGCTTCTCCCCCCACTAGGGCTGGGGTTTCCCTCCCCCCTTTGCTTGGGCCTGAGTGGCGTTAAGCCACTCAGGCCCGGCTTCTCCCTCCCTTGGGCCCCGGGAACGGTTGAGTGGGGGAGGGAGGGGGGTTCTTCTGGGGAGGGAGGGGGCTCTGGGTCAGGGCCGGGCGGCCAGCCGCGGCCCCGGGAAAGGGCGACAGGGCGAGGGAGGGGGCTCTTGTGTGGGGCCGGCGGCCAGCCGCGGCCCCGGGAAAGGGCGACAGGGCGAGGGAGGGGGCTCTTGTGCGGGGCCGGCGGCCAGCTGCGGCCCCGGGAAAGGGCGATAGGGCGATAGGGCGAGGGAGGGGGCTCTTGTGCGGGGCCAGCGGCCAGCCGCAGCCCCGGAAAAGGGTGACAGGGCGAGGGAGGGGGCTCTTGTGCAGGGCCGGCGGCCAGCCGCGGCCCCGGGAAAGGGCGACAGGGCGAGGGAGGGGGCTCTTGTGCGGGGCCGGCGGCCAGCCGCGGCCCCGGGAAAGGCGTCAGGGCGAGGGAGGGGGCTCTGGGTCAGGGCCGGCAGCCAGCCGCAGCCCCGGGAAAGGTGACTGGGCGAGGGAGGCTTTCTGCCGGGGGGCGGCGCTTTGTTATGTGCCCGCCCCCCGGCCACTTCTCTCCCGGAGCGGCGCTCCGGCGTGCTCCGGCCCCAACAGAGCCCTGAAATAGACTTCTAATAGCCTATCAGGCCAGTTGAGTGAGGTCAGGGGATTATCCCTGACCAGCATAAAAGGAGGGCTTCGAGCCCTGGGTTGTATGCTTCATCCGGACCAGCAATAAAGATCTAGCTGTTTCACTGTTCCATGGACTCCCGACTCCAATACTTTTCAATCTCCTTGCAGTCCAAGGGACTCTCAAGAGTCTTCTCCAGGACTGTAATTCGAAAGCATCTATTCTTCGGCGCTCGGCCTTCCTTATGGTCCAACTCTCACAGCCATACATTACTACTGGGAATACCATGGCTTTGACCATATGGACTTTTGTTGGCAGGGTGATCTCTCTACTTTTTGTTATGCTGTCTATGTTTGCCATCACTTTCCTCCCAAGGAGCAGGCATCTTTTAATTTCATGGCTGCAGTCACCATCTGCAGTGACCTAGAGAATGCAAATTTCAGAGAGTAGCAGTGTTGGTTAGCGGTAGCACCTATGGGTTTGGGGCCATAAGCTTTTAAGAGTCAAAGCTCCCTTCATCAGATATGAAATCTAAGGGTGGCTGTTCCTTAGTTTCCAAGAAGCTGCACAGGAATGGGTGCACACAAGCTATTCGTGATACAAACTCAATAAGAACATGAGAAAAGCCATGTTGGGTCAGGCCAATGGCCCATCCAGTCCAACACTCTGTGTCATATAGGGGCCAGAACCCAGGTGCCATCAGGAGGTCCATCAGTGGGGGCAGGACACTAGAAGCCCTCCCACTCTTACCCCCCCAAGCACCAAGAACATAGAGCATCACTACCCCAGCATAAGAACATAAGAGAAGCCATGTTGGATCAGGCCAATGGCTTATCCAGTCCAACAGTTGGTGTCACAAATTGCCCCAAACCCAGGTGCCCTCAGGAGGTCCACCAGCAGGGCCAGAACTCCAGCAGCCTCCCACTCTTGCCCCCCAAGCACCAAGAACACAGAGCATCACTTGCCCCAGACAGAGCATTCCATCAATACCTTGCAGCTAATAGCCACTGATGGACCTCTGCTCCATATGTTTATCCAATCCTCTTTTGAAGCTGCCTATACTTGTAGCCACCACTACTTCCTGCGGCAGGGAATTTCACCTGTTAATTTCACCTGTTAAGTGAAAAAGCACTTTCTTTTATCTCCTCTAAGCCTTCTGCTCATTAATTTCATTTAGTGTCCACACATTCTTGTGTTGTGAGAAAGGAAGAAAAGTACTTCTTTCTCTACCTTCTCTGTCCTATGTATAATTTTGTAAACCTCTGTCAATAAACTCAGTAAGCATTTTCTTCTGTCCCCAAAGGTCAGGACTCAGGAAAACAAGAGAGCTAGGCAAAATCAAAAGGGATACACAGCTCCCATGAGAATTCTGGGCGGGCATCTTGACCAAGACCGAATAATGTGAGCAAATCACCTTTTTCCTAGGCTCTTCTGGTTAAATTGGACAACTGCAAGGGTAGCAAAAAGAGGAAAGTCATATGCCTTCTTCATTCTGTCATACATTAACCATAATTTCCAAGTTGCAGTTCAGGAATGATTGAGAAAGCTCAGTTTGGTGTAGTTGTTAAGTGCGCGAACTCTAATCTGGGAGAGCCAGGTTTGATTCCCCACTCCTCCACTTGCAGCTGCTGGATGACCTTGGGCAAGCCATAGTTCTGTCAGAGGTGTTCTTGGAAAAGAGCAGTTTCTGTCAGAGCTCTCTCAGCCCCACCTACCTCACAGGGTGTCTGTTGTGGGGAGGGGAAGGGAAAGGAGTTTGTAAGCCGCTCTGAGAGTCTGAGAAAAGGGTGGGGTATAAATCCGGTCTCCTCCTCCTCTTCTTCTTCCCACTGCAAAAACAAACCTACCGACCTAAAAAAGGGTCCTTTTTTTTTTCTTCTAACGTCCGAAGATTCCATTTTCGGTCTTATGATTTGAGTCAGAGAGTGACTGCCCATTTCGGTCTTCTTGCTTTAGTAATTTCTAATCATGTTTAAACTTTCTTAAAAACGAATCTTGGGAGTGATTTCAGCAATGTGTGTGTGCACAGCCCTTGTGCAAACATGCATAGGGTAGGGGCCACCAGTGTCAGGATGGGAGAAATCGAAGGAAGCGGAAAGATATTTTGGTACCCCCCTTCGAACACTTTGTGTTTTTTTTTAAACAGAAAAGAGGATTAAAAGTAAAGGCTCAAGGGCCAGATCTCTCTGAACATTCTATTAAGTCCCCTTGCTCTTTAGAGGATTTAACTCTTTCCCATTCGAAGAGATGGGATATTTAAATTTGGCGGGATAGTGCCCGAAGCGAGTAACAGTTTGCAATTGCCTTTGTTAACAAGCACGGTGCATAAAGAACTCCACCTAGGGCTGCTGATTAAACAATTTAATTAATTGACCATCTCTTTCCCCCCCCCCAATAACTAATTAATTTAATTGGTTGTGTTTAAATGTATTTGCCTATCCTCCAAACCACATCCCTTTGTTTCAGTATGGGCTCAGTAAGACACATAGTTGGGGGAACGAATATTCTATCGTCTCGGAGCTTTTAAAAGACAAAGAGTAGTAGTAAAGTAATAGTGGTAGTAAAGTAGTAGTAGTAGTAGTAGTAGTAGTAGTAGTGGAGAAGGAGGAGGTGGAGGAGATTGGATTTATTCCCCGCCCTTCACTCGGAGTCTCAGAGCGGCTTCCAATCTCCTTTCCCTTCCCCTCCCCACAACAGACACCTGTTCTTCAAACACCAACTTGTATGTCCTCGTATGGGCAGGCCCTTATATGGTCATGTTACCCAGTTCTTCACAATTCTGAATATTTTGAAGAGAATATCCGCGTCACCGATCCCCTCTCCTATGAAGTCGCGGGCGAGGAAGGACAACGGTGGAGGCGCTACGTGGACCAACTTCGCCGCTGCCTGCACGCCTTCTCCGCGGACGATCCAGGGCTGGACTTCCCAGATGCGGAACCCGAGGTACCCGAGACAGACGATCCGCCCGCCCCACGACCGGCCGAGACTCTGCAGGAGGACCCCACAGAAGCCGGCCACCCGGACATCACTCCAGTCGCCGTCCCTGCACCGGTACCAGACCCAGCTCAGCCCGAGGCAGATATCCCCGAATCTCCGCTCCCTACACCGGTGGCTCCGGCGACCCTGCGCCGCTTGACCAGAGAACGGAAACATCCCGCACACCTCAGAGACTATGTTTGCCAAGGGACAGTCCGGACTATGGGGGGAGGGGTGTAATGTAGTATGCTCTGTGTAGCAACCGGCCTTCCATGTGCTCTCAGGTAATGGCGCCTGCCACATGGCCAGAGCACATGGTCAGGCAGAGAGGGGAGCTTGAATCTGGAGGAACAATAGATATCCGGATTGAAAGCCTCCACCAATGTGGGACCTAGGTTCTCCCTGAGGAGCCAATGCCATCAAAGGCTCCTCCAGGGAACCTATGACAAACATGCACATATGTTAAGCCTCTATCAGGTCTTTTGGGTGCGGCTGGAGGTGTGGCTCCGGCCAGCATATAATGAGGGCCCTGGAGCCCTGGAAGCATGCTTGTTCTGACCATCTACTGGGCATGCTGAACCACTCAATAAAGCCTTCATGATTTCACCGTTCCTGGTCTCCCGAGTCCAGTACTCTTCACAGTGGCTACCTAATGTAGTCTGGAGAACAGCTATGTAAGGCCTATCCAGGTATGTAATTTCTGACTGCTTCAAGGGGATGGTGCTGAGACAGTGCTCTTATGCTGGGAAAGAATCTGTACAACCTCAGGTGGCCACTTTGGGGGATGGCTGCCTGTAGCTCAGTGGCAGAGCATCTGTTCGGCATGCAGAAGGTCCCAGGTTCAATCCCCAGAATTTTCGGCTGAAAAGACCAGACTGTAGGTGATGTGAAAGGCCTCAGTGGCTCATTAGTACAGTATCTGCTGGGCATGCAGATGTTAGCAGTTGGACCCCTCCTCCTGCTGAGGGGCAGCTTGAGGCAAAAGCACCCTTCTATAAATTGCCCTAAAACTGTAAGGGCTGGGCACTGCTTGGGCCAAAGTGAGCCCAGTTGGATACCAGTCAGGCAGCAGCCTGGGAAAGCAGTTCCAAGGTGTAAGAGTGGCTGGCTGGCTGGCTACCTTCCCCTCCTCATTGTGGAGACAGGCATGGCTCAGACCAATAGGTCACCCAAGATCTATTGATACACTCAGGAATAATCCCTTCATTGCCCAATCCCAGCTTCCCGTTCACCCAGTATCCTTGATTCAGTGGTGCTCAAGCAACACTTGAGTCAATTCACCTTCCCCATCACCCTTCTTGCCCGATGCTTGTAGGGCCATCAAACCTCTCCCACCCCTTTGTCTACCTCTGGTAGAACTATCAGTTCATTGTCCTCTGACAGTGAGTCAACCAGCCTCCGTACAGATTTTGCCCTAAAAATATGTCACCCTGCTACCCCTGCTGTGTGTGTGTGTCCTTGCCTCTTTGGCACACACACACTTGCATGTGGGTCCTCTAGCCTCTCTCACTTCCTGAAACACTGGCCATTTCCTCTTTGACTTGCTGCCTCCGTGGACCTCTTCAAGACTGGTAAATATCACCTATCCCTACAATGCTGTCCCCTTTCCTCCCTGATTCTCCTAGTTAGCTCTTGCGTGTGTTTGCTGTGTGCAACCTAGTTTTATCCTGGGTTTTTTCCACTGCATTCAATAAAAACCTTTCCAGTTAAATAACAGCCTGGCTCTTTTGAGAGTTCTCTTAAGGACTATCCCTGTATACAGGGATCTCAGTGTGTCTCGATCTCAGTGGCCTCGCCTCTTGCATTGTCTTCTATGCTAATTCCTCCCAGCTAATTGGAGACTGCCTCTTTGTGCGGCACAGAAGGCCCTAGGTTCAATCTCCAGAATCTCCAGCTAGGAGTTGGAGGAGAAGGAGGAGGAAGAGGAGAAGAGATTGGATTTATACCCCATCCTTCACTTGAAGTCTTAGAGTGGCTTACAATCTCCTTCCCTTCCTCTCCCCACAACAGACACCCGGTGTTATGTATTGACCATGCGGTCGCCATGTGCTCCCTTAATTGTGACCGCATGGCCAGAGCACATGGCCAGAGCATGGCCAGAGCACATGGCCAAGAAACTACCTGAGCTTCAGCCAGGTAGAACAAAGGCCAGGTGGATTCAAACCGGCCACCAATCCTGTACCTAGGTTTCTCCCAGGGAACCTATGAGATGTAAATAGACTTCTAATAGCCTATCAGGCCAGTTGGGTGAGGTCAGGGGATTGTCCCTGACCAGCATAAAAGGAGGGCTCAGAGCCCTGGGTGGTATGCTTCATTCAGACCAGCAATAAAGATCATGCTGTTTCACTGTTCCATGGACTCCCGACTCCAATACTTCTCACCCTGTGAAATAGGTGAGCTGAGAGAGCTCTGAGAGAACGGCTCTTGAGAGAACAGCTCTGAGAGAACTGTGGCTTGCCCAAGGTCACACCAGCAGCTGCCCGGGGAGAAGTGGGGAATCAAACCCGGTTCTCCCAGATTCGAGTCTGCGCTCTTAACCACTACACTAAAAGTGCCCATAATCTTTAACTGAGTAACCCCCAGTTAAAGATTATGGGCACTTCAGACCCAGTGATTACTGTACTTTAGGGATCAATGCACTTTAGGGATTATTTCTAGTGGATTTTTTTTTCCATTTAACACCCTAAAACCCAGTTGCAAAGTGCAGTGAAAGTGGATTCAGGGTGCATCCTCCAGCGTGTGTGAAAGTGTCTTCACCCAATGCATGTGGCTTAGAAGAGCCAGTTTGGTGTAGTGGTTAAGTGCGCGGACTCTAATCTAGGAGAACCGGGTTTGATTCCCCACTCCTCCACTTGCACCTGGCTGGATGACCTTGGGCAAGCCATAGTTCTGTACCAGCTGTTCCCTCAAGGACAGCTTGGGAAAGAGTTCTCTCAGCCCCACCTACCTCACAGGGTGTCTGTTGTGGGGAGGGGAAGGGAAAGGAGTTTGTAAGCCGCTCTGAGACTCCCTTGGGGAGTGGAGAGCGGGGTATAAATCCAATCTCTTCTTCTTCTTCTTCTTCTTCTTCTTCTCTTCTTCTTCTAGAAAAGGCATTGTCAACTGTAAGGGCCGGGGGGGGGGGGACCCTAAGAAGTGAGAACTAATTATTTATTTGGGCTTCTGTCTGGGGCGAAAGAGAAAACAAATGAGGTGGCTTCCAGCTGGCGAGAGGAGGAATAAAAATCATAGTAAATAAAAATCTGTTTACCTTTGTAACAACTCGCCATAAATTATGGATGCAGAGGTGTCAAAAATTTGCATAGGAGATATACGCCGTCCTTATTTAATCCTTCCATGTGGGCCTTGAGCTTTTCTTATGAAAATATCTGCTGGTGGAGAAGGACAGTTCGCTGCCAGGAATCTCGAACAGCCAGAAATGACTGAGGTAGACAGTGCTTCTTCACCCAAAGAGTGATCAACACGTGGAATTCACTGCCACAGGAGGTGGTGGCAGCTACAAGCATGGACAGCTTCAAGAGGGAATTGGATAAACATCTGGAACAGAGGTCCACCAGTGGCTATTAGCCACAAGGTATAGATAGGAACTCTCAGTCTGGGGCAAGTGATGCTCTGTCTTCTTGGTGCTTGGGGGTGGGGGGCAACAATGGGAGGGCTTCTAGTGTCCTGGCCCCACTGCTGGACCTCCTGAGGACACCTGGTATTCTTGGCCGCTGTGTGACAGACTGTTGGATTAGATGGGCCATTGGCCTGATCCAGCATTGACTTGTCTTATGTCCTTATGAGGTAACACAATGTGCGCAAATGATCATTGCCAGGTAAAGAGAGCATCTGAAGGGCTATGGCTCAATGGTAGAGCACCTACTTGGCACACAAAAGATCTCCGGTTCAGTCCCCGGCATCTCCAATTCCAAAGAATTAGGTAGCAGGTGATGTGAAAGAGCATGGCCTGAGACCCTGACGAGCTGCCACCTGTCTGAGTGGAAAACACTGACCATGATGGACCAAGGAACTGATTCCGTATAAGGCAATTTCATGTGCTTGAGCTGTGGCCCAGTGGTAAAGCATCTGTTTGGCATGCGGAGAGTCCCAGGTTCAATCCCCGGCCTCTCCAACTGAAAGGACCAGTAGAAGGTGATGTGAACACACGGACATATGAAACTGCCTTATACTGCATCAGACCCTCAATCCATCAGAGTCCGTATTGTCTACTCAGACCGGCAGTGGCTCTCCACTGAGGTCTTTCCCATCACCTACTGCTTGGTCCTTTTAACAGGGGATGGAACCTGGGACCTTCTGCATGCCACGCAGATGTTCTATCACTGAGCTATAGCCTCTACCTAAAATCCATTTATTTATTTATTTGATTTGAGTTGTATACCACCTCCCTGCGGACGGGCTCAGGGCGGTTCACAACAATCTCGGCACAATATCATGAAAACAGCAATTCAACAACAATTAAAACAGTAAAACCATAAAATACAGAGCAAAGAAGCTAGTTCTGATGTCAGTTCAGCAGTACCAATATTAAGATCCAGGACACTGGGGGGGAGACAGCCAGGAGGGGAAACGGTAGGGTTTCCAAGTGACTGACTTCTCTTTTTTTAACCATTTATTTATCAGTTTTACACATTTAATACGATCAATAGTTCAAAAACATATACATACTTTTGAGTCTACTTTTCACATTTTTGATCCAACCATACATACAGTCTATTCCATCTTTTTGTATGTATTTCTTGATCTTTTCCCTGTAAAATAATGTTTAATTTATCCATCTCTGCCACTTCCAATACTTTGTCAGTTAACTCTTCCCTTGTAGGTAATTTATCTAACTTCCAGCCTTTTGCAACTAAGATTCTAGCCGCTGTTAATATATATGTTATAAGATATATATCATGTCTATTGTAGTTATCCGAGGGCATATTTAATAAAAATGTTTCTGGCGCCAAAGGAATGTCTTTTTCCGTTATTTCCTGTATAACTCTATGGATTTTTTGCCAGTATCTCTGTATCTTGCTACACCTCCACCACATATGATAAAATGTTCGAACACTGGGCAATTGCTAGAGCGTCGCCTGGTGACGTGCCCAGCCTGCTCTGGCAACATACCCGAAAGATGGTCATCCAGCCTCCGCTTGAAAATGTCCAGCGAAGGAGCACCCACCACCTCCTGAGGCAGTCTGTTCCACTGCTCAACCACTCGTACAGTTAGGAAGTTCCTCCTGATATTTAGCCGGTATCGACTCCCTTGTAATTTCCACCCATTAGCTCTAGTCTTGCAATCCAGAGCAAGAGAGAATAGATCTGCTCCATCTTCTTCATGACAGCCCTTCAGATATTTGAAGACTGCAATCATGTCCCCTCTAAGCCTTCTCTTTCCCAGGCTAAACATACCCAACTCTTCCAGCCTTTCCCCATAAGACTTGTATTCCAACCCTCTCACCATGCTGGTTGCTCTCTTCTGGACATGCTCGAGCTTATCAACATCCTTCCTAAAATG
The DNA here is from genome assembly GCA_029233225.1 of Lepidodactylus listeri. Taxonomy (NCBI): domain Eukaryota; kingdom Metazoa; phylum Chordata; class Lepidosauria; order Squamata; family Gekkonidae; genus Lepidodactylus; species Lepidodactylus listeri. The sequence continues at coordinate 9,422,328 of JARCFY010000004.1, read as the reverse complement.
TGGTGCCCCAAACTGGACACAGTACTCCAGGTAAGGCCTGACCCTAGCAGAACAGAGCGGAACAACCACCTCCCGTGATCTGGACACAATGGTTCTGTTAATGCATCCTAAGAATAGTGGACCAGATAGACCAATGATCTGAACCACCGAAGTCTTCTTATGGGGAATTCACTGTGTTCAATAAATTAGGACATCCAATGGTCATGATTTAGAAAGAGACAAGAATACTTACCTGACTGTGCTAATGACAGCAATTACATGTACAGCATTAATATACCTATATCCAGGTGTGACTGGATCAACTGCATGATGATTATGGATAGCGGTTGAAAGGATCGTTGGCGAGAAATTCCATACTCCAGATTTTGGTAACTTTAATGAATCTGCTGCACACTGATCATACACAAGGAAGTTGTGTGTGTGTGTGTATGTGTCTGTGTGTGTTAACATAAGAACATAAGAGAAGCCAATGTTGGATCAGGCCAGTGGCCCATCCAGTCCAACACTCTGTCACACAGTGGCCAAAAACACCAGGTGCCCTCAGGAGGTCCAGCAGTGGGGCCAGGACACTAGAAGCCCTCCCACTGTTCCCCCCCCCTCCAGCAACAAGAGTACAGAGCATCACTTGCCCCAGACTGAGAGTTCCGATCTATCTGTTGACCAACCTATTAGGAGTGTACAGCTGAGAATTTATTTCCTATTCAAGATTCAATCCAAACAAGACCCATTCATAACCAAAGGAAATCCTCCATGCCAAAATGTTGGATATTATAACTCTGCATGAAGCTGAAGCTCAAATATTTTGGCCGCCAAATAAGAAGGGAGCAGTCACCGGAGAAGACCCTGATGCTGGGAAAGGCTAAAGGTCAAAGAAGAAGGGGACGGCAAGGATGAGATGGTTAGGCAGTGTTATCGATGCAACGGACATGAAGTTGAGCAGACTCCAGAGGACGACAGAGGACAGGAGGGCCTGGCGTGATGTGGTCCGTGGGGTCGTGAAGAGTCGGACTCGACTGTGTGACTGAACAACAACAAATGCAAGAGGATCTGGGAGGAAAAAAGTTAAGAGAATTTTCTCTCTCAGGTACACTTGGCAGTTGGTCCCAGATCAGAGTCCAAGGTCCTAACCGCTACACCAGGCTGGAAAGTGGACTCTATGGCATTTTGCCCTATGGAAGTCCCCCCCACCCAAACCCTGCCCTCCCCAGGCAGGAGAAGGTGGCGACCCTATCCTAAGCTGCCATGTGGATCAGTCTTTTTTGAAAGTTTTGAAAGCCGAAGAAACAGCCGGTGGAAGCAACAAGAAGCCCAACTCCCTTTGGTGTTCATTAAAGAGGGTAGAGTGCTTATACCTTTAGCCTGGCAAACTGCGATACAGGAAAGGAAGCTGATTAGAAGAGATGAAAAGGGGGAGAGGGAAAGAGAGAGGCCTGCGCCATAGAAACAAAACTTTAACACTCCTGGATTTGGGAGAACAGACGGAAGGGAAACGGAATCCAGAGGCCCAGAATTCCTGTTCTCCAGGCCTCTCCAGCCAAAAGAGATGTGAATTTACATCCCCAGCAGGAGGTATATCTGGAGTGAGCCCACGAGGGAGCGTTGGATGACCCGACACCTACGCAAATGGCACCTCATCACCCTGCATGCCCGTCAGTCCCTACGCAAGTCGGGGTGACCCAGAAGAAATGGATCAGTACAGAAATCAAAAGGCATTTTCTTTTGCAGAGCAAGTCAGGGGGAAAGAGGAGGAGAGAAAACCCGACCGAATCAAGAAATCAACACTTTCCAAACTTCCCTCAAGATCAATGCAAGACCGCCCCCACCCCCTGTCTTCTCAACCGGGTGAACCGGAGGAAACTTTTAAATATATATTTAAAATAATTGATTGACACTCCAAGGTAATACTTTTTAAATTCCTCCAATTAAACAAAGCAAATTTAATTTTAAGGTTTAATTAAAAGGAAATTTAATTAGAAAGAAGATTAAATTTTAATTAAATTCCTTCAAAATCCTTATCTATGCCTCTGCGGCTAATATTTCTCCCGGAACCCAAATCCCTTCTTAATATTCTTAAATTCTGTTCCAGTAAACTTCTCCTTTATATTTAAATCATATCTGCCTGGATGAAGATGCTCCCCACTGGGGGAAAGAAGAAAGCAAAATCATTACCCTTTTTAAAATATTTGGAGAGAGAGAGAGGCGGTCCACTGTGTCAGAAGCATTCGGTTGGGTGGGGGGGTTAGAAAAATTAAACTTGCTTCAGAACAAAGAAGTGAAAAACCGAGTTCACGAGGAACAAAAGAAGAGCTTTTCTGGGTGAGATGGACGGTCCAGGAACCCTGGAATTCTGCTTCCAAAAGCGGTCAGACAGCCAGATGCCTTTGAGGGAGGGAGACATTACCTGCCTTTACCAACCAGTCAAAGTTTAGGAAGCATAGATTTCTTGATATCCACAAGTCATTCTCTCTCCCTCCTTCTCCCTGACTTGTTCAGAAGAGTCTTCCCCACTGTGTTTTCCCCTATGGAAATCGAACCCACAAACCCACATGGAGCTTCCTGGTGTTGAACCATCACACCATCCGTCCATCAAGGCTAGTATTAGATACTCAGACTGGCTGTGGCTCTCTCAGCGTCTTTCGCAGACCTATAGTCTGGTCCCGGAGCCAGTCTGGTGTCGTGGTTAAGAGCCCGGACTCTAATCTGGAGAACCGGGTTTGATCCCCCGCTCCTCCACATGCAGCTGCTGCGGTGACCTGGGGTGAGTCACAAGTTCTTTCGGAACTGTTCTCTCATGAGCAGTCCTCGAGAGAGCTTTCTCAGCCCCGCCTACCTCACAGGGTGTCTGTTGTGGGGAGGGGAAGGGAAAGGAGATTGTAAGATGCTCTGAGACTCCGAGTGAAGGGCGGGATATAAATCCAAACTCCTCTTCTACTTCAAGCCCTCTGCCTGAAACATTCGGCCACATCCTTCTGTGATCTCCAGATATGCATTGTTTTGTTGACTCTTACCAGAATCCAATGGGGCTATAATTCCATATTACAATCTCTCTTTATCAAGCTGGCTTGCTGCCTGCACTTACTCCCAGTCAGATATTTGGCCAGATATCCCATTCTGTCCTAGGGTTCCCCCAATTTCAAGCCTCCTGATCTGCCTGCCAGCCAGCTGGCCAGCGGGGGGGGGGGGGGAGGAGCCCCATCCCCAAAGAGCTCTACAGCGTCCGACATGCCCGGTCATCACACCTGGCATGCCATGGGGGGGATGCTCTAGCATTCGGCCAAAAACTCTATGGTGATCATAGAGTTTTTGGCTGAACTCTAGCGCGTCCCCCCTGTGATGTGCCTATGCGATGATGTCACTTCCAGGTGATGTCATTGTACGAGGCAAATCCAGTGTGCACAAGGTCATCCCAGAGAGGAACCTGGAGCCCCCCAGCAGGAAATGATAAGGACCTGGCAATTGTATCCCATCCATCAGAATTTCTTGCCACCCTCCAAGATTCCCAGCTGCCCAAAAATCTACAGCAGGGGTCCCAACCTTTTGGAGGCTGTGGGCATGTTTGGTATTCTGAGAGTATGGTTGGCTGCAGCACAAAATGGCTGCCACGGGAGGCGGAGGCAGCCACAAAATGGCTGCTGCCGCTTACCTTCAGACACACAGTGAAGATCTTTGTACTGAGGTAGCTGCTGCTTCCAAAGCAACATTTAAAAAAAAATGCACAGCCCATCATAGGAACATAAGAACATAAGAGAAGCCAATGTTGGATCAGGCCAATGGTCCATCCAGTCCAACACTCTGTGTCACTCAGTGGCCAAAATCACCAGGTGCCCTCAGGAGGTCCAGCAGTGGGGCCAGGACACTAGAAGCCCTCCCACTGTTGCCCACCCCCGAGCACCAAGAATACAGAGCATCACTTGCCCCAGACTGAGAGTTCCTATCTATACCTGGTGGCTAATAGCCACTGATGGACCTCTGCTCCAGATGTTTATTTAATTCCCTCTTGAAGCCGTCCATGCTTGTAGCTGCCACCACCTCCCGTGGCAGTGAATTCCACGTGTTAATCACTCTTTGGGTGAAGAAATACTTCCTTTTATCCATTCTAACCAGACTGCTCAGCAATTTGATTGAGTGCCCACGAGTTCTTATCTTGTGAGAAAGGGAGAAAAGCACTTCTTTCTCTACCTGCTCTATCCCATGCATAATCTTATAAACCCTGATCATGTCACCCTTCAGTCATTGTTTCTCCAAGCTAAAGAGCCCCAAGCACTTTAACTTTTCTTCAGAGGAAAAGTGTTCCAACCCTTTTATCATTCTAGTCGCCCTTTTCTGCACTTTTTCCAATGCTGTAATATCTTTTTTGAGGTATGTCGACCAGAACTGTACACAGTACTCCAAATGAGGTCACACCATCGATTTATACAGGGGCGTTATGATACTGGCTGATTTGTTTTCATTTCCCTTCCTAATAACCCCCAGCATAGCTTTGGCCTTTTTCATGGCAGTCACACACTGTCTCGACATTTTCATTGAGTTATCTACTACGACTCCAAGATCTCTCTCTCGGTCAGTCTCCGCCAGTTTGGACCCCATCAACGTGTATTTATAGTTAGGATTTTTGGCTCCAATGTGCATCACTTTGCACTTGGCCACACTGAACCCCATGTGCCACATTGACGCCCACTCGCCCATCCTCGACAGATCCCTTTACAGTGCCTCACAATCCTCCCTGGTTCTCACCACCCTGAACAACTTCGTGTCATCTGCAAATTTAGACACTTCACTGCTTACTCCCAACTCCAAATCATTAATAAACAAGTTTAAAAGCATCAGACCCAGTAATGATCCCTTCAATACGCCACTGCTTACCACCCTCCACTGTGAAATTTGGCCATTTATATTCACTCTCTGTTTCCTTTGAATTAGCCAGTTTTTAATCCACAAACGAACTTGTCCCTTTATCCCATGAGTACTGAGCTTACTTAGGAGCCTTTGATGAGGAACTTTATCGAAAGTTCGAATCAAATCTCCAGTGGCCGATGAAAAGCCTTGCTGGGCAAAAGTCCCACCTGGCTCCACCCACTTCTTAAAAACAATTGTTGGGCACCCGGAATTGTGTCGGCAAGTGTCACGTTAGGGGACCCCTAATCTACGGCAACCACTGTGTTCCACCCAGTAGGGAATGCCTCACTAGCTGCTTGAAAACTTTCTATCTGGGGCCACCACCAAAGTCTTCCAGACAGGAAACAATTTTTTCTTTTTGCCTCTAAGATCTCTCATCATTTTGCTACTGAGGGGAGGGGGTGGGGTAAAAAAAGAAATGTAACTTGCAACTTCAGCACCTAATTCCATAAAATTATCTGTCAGGCGCTGATATTTAATTCCCTATGCTTGCATTTCCTTTGTAAGTTCCTGGAACATTAGGCCACATTTGCCGTTAAATACTTTTCTTTCCCTTTTCCTTTTCTTGCGTGTGTCAAAATTTTTTATCTCTATTACCCACAAAGTGAGGGAGGGGGCGGAAGAAAATCTTTAAACTGTTTCAACAGCGGCTAGTTCAAACTGGAGGCTTCCCGCTGCTTTCACAGAATGTTCTCTACAGAATGGGCCAACTGAGCGTCCTGATTTTTGCATTTGTATGTGCAAATAAATGGCCTGCTCGCAAAATAACTTTACTTTTTTTGCTGAGTTCCAGCAGAACTTGCTTGAAATGGAAAGATGTCTCTTGCGCTTGTTTCAAAACTTTTCCTATCAACTGAACTGTCTTGAGTTATCCTGATTGTAGTTATTAACATGCCTTATTATTATTATTGTTGTTGTTGTTGTTGTTGTTGGATTTATTCTCTCTCCTTCTGAGGAGTCTCAGAGCAGCTTACAGTCCCTTTTCCCTTCCCCTCCCCACAACAGACGCCCTGTGAGGTAGGTGGGGCTGAGAGAGCTCTCTTGAGAACTGCCCTTGAGAGAACAGCTCTGAAAGAACTTGTGACCATCCCAAGGTCACACCAGCAGCTGCATGTGGAGGAGTAGAGAATCAAACCCAGTTTTCCCAGATTAGAGTCCTTGCTTCTAACCACTGCACCAAATTGCACCAAACTGAGTTGGGAACATCTTGTTGAACTGGTTCTCATTGAACTTGTCAACGTGTCTTTGGACTGGACTACTTCAGATGGCAGGTGTGAATGCTCCACTGGTATGGGTGCCAACCTCCAGGTGGCACCTGGAATTCTCCCGCTATTACGATTGATCTCCAGTAGAAAAGAGCAGGAAGTCCAGGAGCACCTTAAAGACTAACAAGAGGCAGGGTAGGAGCTTTCATAAGAACATAAGAAAAGCCAATGCTGGATCATGCAATGCTGGATCATGCTCATCCAGTCCAACACTCTGTCATACAGTGGCCAAAAACAGCAGGCGCCATCAGGAGGTCCACCAGTGGGGCCAGCTCCCTTCTTCAGATATAGAGAGATTCCAAGAGAAATTGATCTCCAGACGATCAGGATCAGTTCTCCTGGAGAAAACTGCTGCTTGTGAAGGTGGACTCTGTGCCGTTATATCATGCTGAGGTCTCTCCCCCTTACCAAACCCACCCTCCTCAGGATCCTCCCCAAAAATCTCCATGGATTTCCCAACCCAAATCTGGCCACCCTATCCACTATACAAAAAGAAATCCCCCACCTAAAGAAAGCTAGAGTGGAGTGGGTTGTAGGAACTACAGAGGCTAGGTGGCCATCTGACAGCAGTGCTGATTCTGTGAACTCAGGCAGATCATGAGAGGGAGGGCAGGAAGGGTTGCCTCAGGGCTTAGTTCTCGTGGACATTTCTTATACACCCCAGGAAATCACCACTTTGGAGTCTGGAAGCCATTTTTCTCCAGGCCAGTTTGGCTGGAGTTCCTGGAGGTTGTTTTTTTTTTTTTTTGTCATCTTCTGGGCATGGACCAGTGGTCACTGCGGGTGGTGGTGGTGGGGAAGGTATTTATGAACTTCCTGCATTTGTGCAGGGGGTTGGACTAGATTACCCTGGAGGCCCCTTCCAACTCTTTGTTCCTACGATTCTATATCGCTTCAGTCTTGGTCAACCTGCACTGGTTTCCGGTCTGCTTTTGTGCTCAATTCAAGGTGCTGGTATTGACCTTTAAAAACCTGTAAAGTCTGGGGCCAGACTGGGGAGAACTGTCTTCTCCCATATGAGCCCACCTGTTGCCTCTGGTTATCTTCAGAGTGTACCCCAGAGGTCTGCCTTTGCCCTAGGGTAGCCCCAACAACAGGGGCACCCCACTTTCTAACCTGAGTCAGAGACACCCAAACCAGAGACCAAGGAATACCCTCCTGGTTCTGAAAGGCAGAGTCGGCCTGCAAGCAATCTGCAAAAGGGATTTCATCCTCAGGTTTCCCGCAAGGCAACCCTCCAAGGCCGTATCCAGCCTCCTCCTCCACCCCAGGAGAGGTGTGCATATGAAACAATGGGTTCCGCCAGGTAGGCGTCTGCATTTAAGAACATAAGAGAAGCCAACGCTGGATCAGGCCAATCCACTCCAACACTCTGTCACACAGTGGCCAAAAATACCACTCTGTGATGCTCTGTATTCTTGGTGCTTATGGGGGGGGGGGAGCAACAGTGGGAGGGCTTCTAATGTCCTGGCCCCACTACTGGACCTCCTGAGGGCACCTGGTGTTTTTGGCCACTGTGTGACACAGAGTGTTGGACTGGATGGGCCATTGGCCTGATCCAACATTGGCTTCTCTTATGTTCTTATGTTCTTGCAAGATCCAGGTTGGGAAATGTTGTGTTTGTTTAGAATATGAAGCAGTAATAGCTTGAAAAGGGCTCTGGTATCCTAAAGCTCCAATTCCTATTGGCTGATTAATAAAGACTCCCATTGCTCCTGAAGCCAATCTAGATACCCAATCGCTGAGCCCTGCTCGGGTCCAATAGTATTGCTTGTATATAGTTACATTGTTGAAAGTTATGTGTTGGAACAGTATAAATGAAAGTGCTGCTCTCACAGAGCTGACTTTGGAGCTGAACAATGTCACTGAACGAAAGCGTATTTGTTTGGATTCATCGCCTCCTGCTCGATACTTGAAAGGAAACTCCTGGAGTTTTGGGGATGGAGCCTACGAAGGACAATGCCATGGAATCTACCCTCCAAAGCAGCCATTTTCTCCTTGGGAACGGATCTCTGTAGTACAAAGCTTTGCTGTAATCCCAGGGGATCCCCAGGCCCCACCTGGAGGCTGGCACCCCTACTATTGTCTGAAGATCAGTTTGTGATTCTGGGAGGTCTCCTGTCTGCTCCAAGCCTTCAGAGAGACCTCCAAGCTCCACCTGGACATTGACAACCCCAGCTAGTGCAGTGAATGTCCTGCTAATAGATAGCGTTTCTCTTTCCTAAACAGGTTTGGTGTGGTGGTTAGGAGTGCGGACTCTGATCTGGGAGAACCGGGTTTGATTCCCCACTCCTCCACATGCAGCTGCTGGTGTGACCTTGGGTCAGTTACAAGACCTCTCGGAGCTGTTCTCTCAAGAGCAGTCCTTGAAAGAGCTCTCTCAGCCCCACCTACTTCACAGCAGGGGTCATTTCGAGCAGGAGCTCGGGGGAGCTCAGCTCTGGGAGTTGGTGCCAGCCCCCCACCGATGGGGGAATGCCTGCTTGTGTCATGGCTGCAGCAAAATGACCCCGTCCCCTGGAAAGGTCCTTGTTCCTCCGACCAGCCTTCTGAAGGCTTCAGCCACCACTGAAGCTATCCTCCCAGAACAGTGGTATTCCTGAGGCTTGGATTGGTAGCTGTCCCCTCTCTGCCAGCTCTCTCTCTCTCTCTTTCTTTCTCTCTCTCTTTTATCTCTCTCACTCCCTCCCTCCCTCTTCTTTCTTTCTTGCCTTCTGACATACTTCCAGTGATTTCAGGGGGTGTGGCATATGCAAATAAGTTATGATAATGCTCCTGCATCTCTTTTTCTACGAAATGACCCCTGCTTCACAGGGTGTCTGTTGTGGGGAGGGGAAGGGAAAGGAGTTTGTAAGCTGCTCTGAGACTCCATTGGGTAGTGAAAGGTGGGGTTTAAATCCAACCTCCTCTTCTTCTATTTGCAGGGGTCCATTGGAGCAGGAGCGCACAGGAGCGCAGCTCCGGGAGTGAGGAGCCCAGGGGGTGGGCACAGGACTAAGCCCCGCCCCCTCCTCGGCTTCCCCAAGCAGTGCAGAGGCGCAGCGCCCCGGGGAAAGCCCTGCTAGGGTCTTTATTGTTTTTAATGTTTTGTTTTAATACTGATAATTTTATCATTGTTCCTTTTATGACTGTGTGCTGCTTTTTCAGAGACTTGCTCAAGGTGGCATATAAATTTTCTAAGTATACCATTTTTTATCTGGGCACATGGCACATAAGTACTGGAGAAATTTCACCAACCCTTCAGCAGCTTCCACCCCATCAGTTTGGTGTAGTGGTCAGGAGTTGGACTCTAATCTGGGAGAACCGGGTTTGATTCCCCACTCCTCCACATGCAGCTGCTGGTGTGACCTTGGGCCAGTCACAAGTTCTCTCAGAGCTGTTCTCTCAGAGCTGTTCTCAAAAGACCTCCCTCAGCCCCACCTACCTCACAGGGTATCTTGTTGTGGGGAGGGGAAGGGGAAGGGATGGGTGGTGCACATGTCCTGGGTATCTCAAGTCTACTTGAAACCCGGTGGTTTCAAGGGAGCAGGAAGAGAATGTGGGTGTGTTCTTTACGCTTATTTTTACTGCACAAAGTATTGGATGGGGAAGGGAACGGAGGAAGAGCAGGTCAGTTTCACTCACCTGTGGAGTGGAGCCTGAAGGGTGGGTGTTGCCTTCTGACACATTTCCGGTATGTTAGGAGGTGTGGCATATGCAAATGAGTTATGCAAATGAGTTATGGTAATAAGCTCCTGCACCTCTATTTCTACGAAATGACCCCTGTCTATTTGTATTTCTTCTTCTTCCTCCTCCTCCTGTTCCTCTTTCTTCTCTTCTATTTCTTCTTCTTCTACTACTTTTTCCTCTTCTTCCTCTATTTCTTCTTCTTCCTCCTCCTCCTCCTCCTGTTAGGCCTACAACCAGAACTTCAGGTCCGCTTCTGCCCTTGAAACATACAGATGTTCGGCAAACAGGCTTTTCTTTTCTTTCTGTTTTACTTCACCTCTGAGGAGACTTCTGAAAAAAGAAAAGATTGATTTAAATGGAAATGCATTCAAATAAATGGACCCCCCCTTTTTTTTGGTTTGAAGGTTGTTTCTCAGCAGTCTCCTGTGTGGGGGTGAAAAAAAAGAGGCATATTTGAAAGTACAATGGCTTTTTCGTGGGGGCAATCCTGTATCTCAATTCTTCCCCTCCTTTCTAACAAGGCCTTTTTTGTATCGAGTTTATTGAAATGTTATGCAAAATAGGGACCGGCAGCTACAACAGGAGATGAGGAGGGAATTGGAGGATTTGGTGATTTTGAGGGAGTTGGAAGAATGAGACGTACGATTTTCCCGAAGTGTTTATTCTTCGGCTCCGTCGACGCGGCCCATATTTTATTCGACAAATGGAACAGAAGTGCTGGTATTAGTACCAACTGAAGCAAGTCCATGACTATCATTAACTTCTTCGCAGAGGAAATAACTCTACTCAAGGTGAAGACAGATGTAATGTTTTAATGGAGGTCACAGCGGGAACCTACTTGTGATCTCGGCTTTGTAATTTGCCTTATAGCATACGTACCAGGAGGTTGCAGGCTGGCTCAGGCATCGGTTCTCCCATCTGCCTGTTAGTAAAATAGCAAACCTGTACGCCCATTAACTTGGTACACATGGACTGCGAGGTAGGGCTGTATGTGGGTGCCCCCCCCCCCACTCGCAGTCTCCACACACGTTCACACAAATGCCTCCACAGTGGAGTGAGGCCCTCACTCGGTGATGTCATGACAATGCTCTGGTGTTTGGGTCAAAATTCTGAGGTAAAAATGGCTTCTGCCATAGATTTTTTGCCCAAATGTCAGATTGTCACCACAACCATACCAATGTGATGACGTCACTTAGGGAGTGGCCGTGGCCCAGTGGCGGAGCCTCTGTGTGAACATAAGAACATAAGAGAAGCCAATGTTGGATCTGGCCAGTGGCCCATCCAGTCCAACACTCTGTGTCACACAGTGGCCAAAAACCCCAGGTGCCCTCAGGAGGTCCACCGGTGGGGCCAGGACACTAGAAGCCCTCCCACTGTTGTCCCCCCGTCAAGCACCAAGAATACAGAGCATCACTTGCCCCAGACTGAGAGTTCCTATCTATACCTGGTGGCTAATAGCCACTGATGGACCTCTGTTCCATATGTTTATCTAATTCCCTCTTGAAGCCATCCATGCTTGTAGCTGCCACCACCCCCTGTGGCAGTGAATTCCACGTGTTAATCACTCTTTGGGTGAAGAAGTACTTCCTTTGATCTGTTCTAACACAGCTGCTCAGCAATTTCATCGAGTGCTCACGAGTTCTTATATTGTGAGAAAGGGAGAAAAGTACTTCTTTCTCTACCTGCTCTATCTCATGCATAATCTTATAAACCTTTGTCATGTCACCCCTCAGCCATCATTTCTCCAAGCTAAACAGCCCCAAGCGCTTCAACCTTTCTTCATAGGGAAACTGTTCCAACCCTTTTAGCATTCTAGTTGCCCTTTTCTGCACTTTTTCCAATGCTATATCTTTTTTGAGGTGTGGTGACCAGAACTGTACACAATACTCCAAATGAGGTTGCACCGTCGATTTATACCAGGGCATTATGATACTGGCTGATTTGTTTTCAGTTCCCTTCCTAATAACCCCCAGCATAGCATTAGCCTTTTTCATTGCAGTCGCACACTGTCTCGACATTTTCATTGGATTATCTACTACGACTCCAAGATCTCTCTCTTGGTTAGTCTCCGCCAGTTCGGACCCCATCAACGTGTATTTATAGTTAGGATTTTTGGCCCCAATGTGCATCACTTTGCACTTGGCCACACTGAACCCATTTGCCACATTAATACCCACTTGCCCATCCTAGACAGATCCCTTTGGAGTGCCTCACAATCCTCCCTAGTTCTCACCACTCTGAACAACTTCGTGTCATCTATAAATTTAGCCATTTCACTGCTTACTCCCAACTCGAAATCATTAATAAACAAGTTAAGAAGCATCAGACCGAGTACTGATCCCTGCGGTACCCCACTGCTTACCACCCTCCACTGAGAAATTTGGCCATTTATACTCACTCTCTGTTTCCTTTTAATTAGCCAGTTTTTGATCCACAAAAACACTTGTCTTTTTATCCCGTGAGTATTGAGCTTACTTAGGAGCCTTTGTTGAGGAACTTTATCAAAAGCTTTCTGGAAGTCTAGGTAAGCAACATCTATTGAGTCCCCCTTGTCCAAATGTTTTTTTACTCCCTCAAAGAAACAAACATGGTACGTAGAAGGTCCCAGGTTCAATCCCCGACATTTCCAGGGTAAACGCTGAGGTGGTAGATGATGTGAACAACCTCTGCCTGAGACCCTGGAGGGCCTCTTCCAATCTCTGCAGATGGATAACCCTCAAAAAAGCCAAATTTCCTTTCGTGCAGATGGAGTAAGTTTGCTAACTCCAAATTGGGAAATTCCTGGAGATTTGGTGGCAGAGCCTAAGGGGTGGTGGCAGGACTTGGGGAGGAGAAAGAGTAGAATGCCACAGAGTTCACCCTCCAAGGCAGCCATTTTATGAAGTCTGTTGGTCAGTTGGCATTCTCCAGGCCCCACCTGGCAAGCTGGCAACTCTAACAGAGCTCTTTACACATATATTGTTGCATTAGGGTTGCCAGGTGCCTTCTGGCAAGTGGCGGGGGATGGGGGGGGGCTTACCAGGAGTAGGAGGGAGGCCCAAGATGACATATCCAGCGGCATGGTGACGTTACTTCCGGCATGGACCAGAAGTGAGATCATGACTCTGTGATGTCATGACGATGCTCTAGTATTTTGACAAAAAACTCTGTGGCTGCTTTGGAAGGTGGAACAAATTCCAGATTGTTGCCAAAATGTTACCAATGTGATGGCATCACTTAGGGAATGGCCATGGGTGGCTCAGTGACAGAGCCTCTGCTTGGCACGCAGAAGGTCCCAGGTTCAATCCCTGACATCTCCAGCTGAAAGGACTAGGAAGCAGGTGATGTGAAAGGCCTCAGTGGCTCAGTGGAAGAGCCTCTGCTTGACCTGTGGAAAGTCCCAGGTTGAATCTCTGGCATCTCCAGTTAAAAAGGACCAGGCAGCCAGCAATGAGAAAGACCTCAGTGGCTCATAGAGAATCTGCTTGGTATGCCTGAGGTCCCAGGTTCAATCCCCAGCATCTCCAATCAAAAGGACCAGGGAACAGGTTGTTGACAGTTAAGCTTCAGCATTCAGATCATGGAGATCTAGCTGACAGCTGGTAGCTGTGTGGGACTGGACAGTACAAGTCCACACCGGTTTATGACTGGCACTGGAGCTAGTGCAGTCACAGTGACTCAGCAAGAAGGTCTATATATTCAATTGTGTAGCTTCCATTGTACCCTTCTCTGTATTTTATGGTTGCTGGCGGGAGCTTTTGTTGGACTGCTGTAAATACTATAAATAAATCCTTGTACATAGTTCACCACTGGACTGAGTACTGTGTTGTTACTATGAGGATTTTACACAGCAGTGAAAGCTGGAGAATGCTGGTGGTGCTGAAGAAGCTGGTAAAGTCCTAAGGCTACCTAGGTGGGTGCTAGCTGGCACACGCTTTGCGCGACACAGGTGATGTGAAAGACCTCAGCCTGAGACCCTGGAGAGCAGCTGCCAGTCTGAGTAGACGATACTGACCTTGAAGGACAAATTCAGTATAAGGCAGTCTCATGTGTTCACGTCCGGTGCACTCCAGAAGTAATGTCGCCTGGTGTCCCCCCATTGGCCAGCTGATCAACAATGGAGGCATGGCTTGGTAGTGGAGGATCCCCTACCTCTACCCGGAAGGGGGACTGGCAACGCTGTGCTGCAGTAAGAACAGGATCTGCGGTGGAGAAAAAGACGCTATACCCTATAAATGTATTGAAGGGCAAATACTAATAATAACCATGCAAAGGTAAGTATTACATACAGAACAATAAGATGATAAATATGCAATAAATAATGCAATAGTGCAGAATGCCGCGGCGCGGCTGTTGTTGGGTCTCCCTATGCGGGAACATATACAGCCCGCCTTAAAGGCACTGCACTGGCTGCCAATAGCGTACCGGATAAGGTTCAAGGTGCTGGTGCTTACCTATAAAGCCCTATATGGCCTGGGACCTGCCTACCTGAAGGACCGTCTCTCTCCACATGTTCCCCAGCGAGCACTACGGTCTGGATCCCAAAACCGACTGGCCCTGCCCCGACTGAAGGAGGTACGGCTGGCAACAACACGGGCCAGGGCTTTTTCAGTGGCAGCCCCGCACTGGTGGAATGAGCTCCCGGAGAACATCAGGGCCCTGCGGGATTTGATGCAGTTCCGCAGGGCCTGTAAAACGGAGCTCTTCCACCAGGCCTTTAGGTAGGGGCCGCCCAGGGCAAACATCTCAGCCCTGGCCCAGCTCCATCTGCCAGCCCCGTCTGCTGGCAATTCCATCTGCCAACCTGTGGGTGGTCACACAGGGACTTTATAGGAATGCTGCTCGTACCCACCTGTGGGTAGAACTGAAATGCCGCCAATCTTGTGTAGGATGTATGGAGAGTATTTTAATGCTTAATGAATGTTTATTTTAAATGGATTGTAATTTTAACCTGTGTTGTGAGCCGCTCTGAGCCTGCCTTTGGTGGGGAGAGCGGGATACAAATTCAAGAAATAAAATAAAATAATAAATAAATAAATAAATAAACGAAAATTACACTTAGTACAACGAAGGCCACAATATTTGCAGCGGGAAGTCAAGCCAACGAAGACTCCGGACTATTTGTCTTCGTTTCGCATAGATACTTCTTCAATGAATGTTATTATAAAGAAATAGCATAATACATGTAGTGAATTTTATAACACAACAGCAAGGTGGAAAAATAGTTACGTTTTGCTTAACAGGGTCTGGCTGATGCCCATTATTCCAATTAAGGTTTAAGGTCACATCATGGTCGAGGTAAGCTTTCGTTTTTTTTTCCTGCTGGTTTTCTTTTTGAATTGGAGTTATGTGGTATATATTGTGTTTATTTTTATAGATAACATTGGGCAGGTCTGTTGTCCAGATTTATACAGAAAAAGGAAACATCGAATATCTGGTAAAATAATGTTTTATTGTTTGTATGGGAAACCTAGACAGCATAATAAAAAGTAGAGACATCACCCTGCCAACTAAAGTCCATATGGTCAAAGCGACTGGTATTCCCAGGAGTAATGTATGGCTGCGAGAGTTGGACCGTAAGGAAGACCGAGCACCGAAGAATAGATGCTTTTGGATTATAATGCTGGAGAAGACTCTTGAGAGTCCCTTGGACTGCAAGGAGATCAAATCAGTCAATCCTAAAAGAAATCAACCCTGACTGTTCCCTGGAAGGCCAGATCCTGAAGCTGAAGCTGAAATACTTTGGCCACCAAATGAGAAGGGAGCACTCACTCAAGAAGACTCTGATGCTGGGAAAGATTGATGGTCGAAGAAGAAGGGGACAGCAAAGGAAAAGATGGCTAGACAGTGTTATTGATGCGATGACCATAGAGTTGAGCAGGCTCCGGAGGGTGGTGGAGGACAGGAGGGCGACTGAACAACAAATAGATGGAACTTTCAGTCTGGGGCAAGTGATACTCTGTGTTCTTGGTGCTTGGGGGGCAACAGTAGGAGGGCTTCTGGAGTTCTGGCCCCGCTGGTGGACCTCCTGATGGCACCTGGGTTTTGGCTACTGTGTGATACAGAGTGTTGGACTGGATGGACCATTGGTCTTCAGGAACAGACCCATAGCATGTTTGCTACTCTGAAGGATTATTTTCTGAGAAGTATTGGAGTCGGGAGTCCATGGAACAGTGAAACAGCTAGATCTTTATTGCTGGTCCGGATGAAACATACAACCCAGGGCTCCGAGCCCTCCTTTTATGCTGGTCAGGGACAATCCCCTGACCTCGCCCAACTGGCCTGATAGGCTATTATCAGTCTATTTACATCTCATAGGTTCCCTGGGAGGAACCTAGGTATATGATTGGTGGCCGGTTCGAATCCACCTGGCCTTTGTTCTACCTGGCTGAAGCTCAGGTAGTTTCTTGGCCATGTGCTCTGGCCACATGGCGGTCGCCATTACGGGAGCACATGGCGACCGCATGGTCAATACATAACATTTTCTTTCTCAGGGGGTGAAGTGGGACCTCAGAGAGGTCCTGCTGGTGGACCTCCTGATGGCATCTGGGTTTTGGCCCATGTGTGACACAAAGTGTTGGTCTGGATGGGCCATTGGACGGGTCCAACATGGTTTCTCTTATGTTCCTACCTGCAAAAGCTCTTTGCACACTGTTAAAAAGAGCCAATGGGAGGTTTTCATTGACCTCCACATCCGTCTTGAAAGAAGTCACTTGTTCAAGAAACTCCACATGCAGAGGCAGTCAGCTTCTGAACCTCTGTGCCAGGAGGTAATATCAGAGGAAGGCCTCGGCCTCTGTGCCCTGTTGTTGGCCCTCCAGAGGAACTGGTTGGCCACTGTATAAAATAGGATGCTGGACTAGATGGACCACTGGTCTGATCCAGCAGGGCTCTTCTGATGTTCTTATGAAGGCCTCGGCCTCTGTCCCCTGCTGTTGGCCCTCCAGAGGAACTGGGTGGCCACTGTATGAATTAGGATGCAAGACTAGATGGACCACAGGTCTGATCCAGTGGGGCTCATCTTACATTCTTATGTTCTTAAGAAGACTCTTGGTGCTGCAAGATGAAGAGAAGCAGTGTTGTTGTTTTGTTTTTAACCAAGACAGATTGTTTTAAAATACAGGAGATGCCAAGCGGCGCCTGACCAAAGCCAAGTCGAAGAATACTGCACCCAGCCTGGCTGATAGTTCTGGCTTCCCATTAATGGGCTCAGCAGGCTATTGAGTAAAACCCAGAGGCTGCACTACAGCTGACATAAATTGCCGGGGAGAGCTTGCCAGAAAACAGAGGAGGCTGTTGCGTCCCTTCCTCCCCACAATGATTTCTGCTTGATCTAAAAAAAATAATAATGTAGAGGAGAAGAGCTAGGAATTGTGATTAACAGGACAGCCATGTCAGTAGGGTTTCCAGGTGCTTATCGTCAGCAGTCAGGGGCTCCAGGCTGCTCCCAGGGATTCTTCTGTAGTGTCAGGATACCCTGACATGTAGGGTTGCCGTTGCCCCAATGGGAGTGGGTTTCCCCCCAGTTTCAAGGCCCCCAGTGGGGGGAGCCCCATCCATGAAGAATCCCGCCATGCCCAACATACCCAGCAAGATGACAACAACTGGAAGTGACATCACCCGAAGGGCACGTCGCGTGGGGGACGCTCTAGCATTTGGCCAAAAACTCTATGGTCACAGTGTCTCTGACACCTTTCCTGGTGCTTCTCGAAGGTGGGCGGGGCCAAATGAGGCTTTTATTCAGCAAGGCTTCTGATTGGCCACTGGAGATTTGGCTGTGCAGATTTTTTTTTTTAAATGCTTTGGTAGCCACTGCCACCACAGCAAAAGAATCATAACTAGGGTTGCTGGGTCCCTTCTGGCAACCGGGGTGGGGGGTGGGATGGGGGTAGGGTTGCTAAGTGACTTACCTTTTTTAGCAGGGGAGAGTTGGTCCTGTTCCGGAAGTGACATCATCACATTGGGCATGTCGCCGGCCTTATCCGGACCGGCGGATTGGCGCCCTTTTGGCAGGGAAACCCCCCCGGGAGGGACCTGGCAGCCCTAGATGGGGGACTTACTAGGAGCAGGATGGAGGCCCAGACACATGGCCAACAACACGGGGGAATCACTTCCAACGTGTGCCAGAAGTGACGTCATCACGTTGTGACATCATGGCAACACTGTGAGACGAGGGCAAAAATCCGATGGTAAAAATGGCTTCTGCCATAGAGTTTTTGCCCAAATACCAGAGCATTGCTGTGACATTGATGACATGATGATGTCACTTTATTTATTTATTTATTTATTGAGATTTATATTCTGCCCTCCCCGCCAAATGGCAAGCTCAGAGCGGCTAACAGCAGGTAACAATACACATTAATATTTAAAACGTTAAAGCATATAAAATTAGAAAACCTAATACAGATGGCGGTTCTTCAGTTTAGAGCATCAGAGTAGCGCCTAGATGTTAGCCACAAAAGACGGTCACACATACTGGTGGAGAAAATGGGGGCCAGGGGCCAGGATGGAGCTATTGCAGTACACACCAGAAATGATGTCACCATGTTGCCATCGGAATAGCCTGGTTGGGTTGCCAGGTCCCCTCAGAGTCCCCAGCCGCAGACTTTGGAGGGGTCGTTACTGGAAAGGGCAGAGAGTCCCTAACATGATGACATCACACAGAAATGACATCATCACATTGGGGAGAGGCTCCCCCTCCCTACAACAGACACCCTGTGAGGTAGGTGGGGCTGAGAGAGCTCTTTTGAGGACTGCTCTTGAGAGAACAGCTCTGAAAGGAGAGGCGGAAGAAGAAGAGGTTGGATTTATACCCCGCCCTTCACTACCCGATGGAGTCTCAGAGCGGCTTGCCATCTCCTTTCCCTTCCCCTCCCCACAGCAGACACCCTGTGAGGTAGTTGGGGCTAAGAGAGCTCTTTCGAGGGCTGCTCCTGAAAGAACAGCTCTGAAAGAACTTGTAACTGACCCAAGGTCACACCAACAGCTGCATGTGGAGGAGTGGGAAATCAATCCTGGTTCTTCCAGATTAGAGTCCGCACTTAACCACTACACCAAACTGGCTTGGATGGGAGACCACCTCAGAAGCCCAGGGTTGCTACGCAGAGGCAGGCTACAGCAAACCACCACTCAGCATCTCTTGCCTCAAAAACTGTACGGGATCACCATAAATCAGCTATGGCATAATGGCCCTTTCCACATTGGCTTCACAGTCCCTCGCAACCCCTGGACATGTTCTTCATGACCCATGGAATCATAGAGTTGGAAGGGACCTCCAGGGTAATCTACTCCAACCCCCTGCACAATGCAGGAAATTCACAAATACTTCCCCCCCAGTGACCGCTGTTCCATGCCCAGAAGATGACAAAAAACCTCCAGGATCTCCATCCAAACTGGCTTGGAGAAAAATTGCTTTCTGACCCCAAAGTGGCAATCAGCAATTCCCTGGGCATGTAAGAAAGGGCCGCGAGAACTAAGTACTGAGGCAGTGCTCCCTCTAAGCTGTGGAATCTTGTGAGCAAAAATTCTACTTTGTGAGCTACTGGCATTAAAGTTGTGAGCGAGCGATTTGGCTGCTACATAAATTAAGTTTGCTCTGGAACCCTCCTTCCTGAGCGAAGACAAAAATGTGTGAACTGGAGGCTAAAAAACTGTGAGCTAGCTCACACTAACTCAGCTTAGAGGGAACACTGGATGCAACCCTTCCTGCCCTCCCTCTCATGATCTGCCTCTCATGATCTGCTCATTTCTCCTTTGCCCCCTAATTCCGAGCCGATCCTTCTCAACGACCTGCCACATCTGCAGGGTAACAGACCATTCCGAAACAAGTGTTCTTTCCTACACATCTACACACACACACCTACACACACACACACATGCACACATAAATGCACACAAGGGGGGCATTCCTCTTCTGCAACATCTGCAGCCTGCCATGGCCCCCGCTCTCAAACCCAGTGAGCGAAACTGGCACAAGCGAGATGGGATGTCGACAAGGTGGGGACATGTCGACTCGGGTCTGCCGCTGAAATTAATTAAGCCTCCACGCTGTTTGCTGCCGATACATCCTAATAAACACGAGGGGGACGTTCTCTTTTCGCCGTATCGTTCTGGAGGAATTAGAACACAGCGGTGTCGTTTGGCAACCCAGATGGTTTATCATGGTGCGGTTGATGTCAACACAGGGATGATGGGGGGAGGCATGTCAAATGAGTGATAGGAACAATTATGAGCCGAGCGCCATCTCTGATTATAGATATTTATTCACCTGGCAAAAGTCACCACGTCTTGAAAGACAGACTGCCATGTCTTGGATCCTTTTCTAATATCCACCTGTCCCATGCCCCACATCAAGGGGTGCCAGCGTTGGATTGGGAAATACCTGGAGATTTGGGGTGTGGAGCCTGCAGAGGGTGTGGTTTGGGTAGGGGAGAAACCACAGTAGAGTATAACAAGAAGAGGAACCCACAGTACTCATGGGGGGCCCTCACAGCTGAGGAGAAAGCAGCCACAGGTAAACTTCCCCCCCCCCCCCAGTACCGGTGGCAAGGCCTGAGCAGCTCCCAGCCACCAGGCCCACTGCCGATCTTCTCCCCCCTGGCACCAACGACGAGGCCTGAGTGCCTCCCAACCACCAGGACCCCTGCAGAGTTCCCGGAAGGCTCTTTTACTTTAGGGGGGGATTTAGATATCCCCCGTATAGTTTTTTTAAGTTTTCAGATTTTTCTGCACAACTGGGGAGTTTCCCAAGTGTGCAGGAAAATCTCTCTGCCCCCCAAGTGCCCCTGATGTGCAGATTTAGATATCCACATGCACAGGGGACACTTGGCTATTAGCATATAGATGCCATATATTCCACACACACACACACCATTTTCTCCAGTTTGGTGTAGTGGTATAGTTTGGTGTCATGGTTAGGAGTGCGGACTCTAATCTGGGAGAACCGGGTTTGATTCCCCACTTCTCCAGATGCAGCTTCTGGTGTGACCTTGGGTCAGTCATGGCTCTCTCGGAAGTGTTCTGTCAAGAGCAGTTCTCAAGAGAGCTCTCTCTCAGCCCCACTGACCTCACAGGGTGTGCGTTGTGGGGAGGGGGAGGGAAAGGAGATTGTAAACCACTCTGAGACTCCTTCAGGTAGTGAAGGGTGGGACATAAATCCAACCTCCCCCTCCTCCTTCCTCCTCCTCCTCCTCTTCCAGGGGAACTGATCTTCGTTGTCTGGAGAGCAACTGTAATAGTGGGAGACCTCCAGGTGGAGCTTGGAGATCTTCCAGAATTGCGACTCCTCTTCAGACTACAGTGACCCGTTGTCCCATTGAGGTCCCTCCTCTCCCCAAATTCTGCCCGCTCAGGATCTACCCCCCCAAACCTCCAGGAATTTCCCATCCCAGAGCTGGCGACTTTCCAAGATTCCAACTTCTCCAAATAGCAACCTGCTCCTATTTCCAACGTTTAGCTTGTCCTATACCCCTTTGTATAATATTTATGAGTCCCCTTGCTTTAAATGGGACCTTAATTGCTCTGGTCGCGGTGCTTGTAAAACAAGAACCTAATAACCAGAAACCAAGTAAGCAGAAAAAGGTAAGGATGAAACGCTGTCTCTCTGCAGATGTGACGGGAGCCGCAGGAAAGCTATAATTGCATCCTGGCTCTTGCTATATGCATAATGTAGCTCTTAGTTACAGATTGCCCCGGATCCCAAAGCCCCAATTCCTGGATCTCAATGCCGTGCGTGCTCCCCACAGCTGAGCTTACCCAGGAAAAAACAAACAAACAGGTACAAATTGCCCTGACTTCTGGCTGAAACTGCAGTTGCAAGCCATGTGCGACTGAGAAGGTAGAATGGAGACACTGGTTCAAATCCTGTTTTATATAGTCAGGGGTCATTTGAAGCAGGAGCTCGGGGAAGCTCAGCTCCGGGAGTTGGTGCTAGGCCCCCCCCCCTCGTGGGGGAATGCCTGCATGTGTCATGGCTGCAGCAAAATGACCCCGTCCTCTGGAAAGGTCCTTGTTCCTCCGACCAGCCTTCTGAAGGATTCAGCCACCACTGAAGCTATCCTCCCAGAATAGTGGTATTTCTGAGGCTTGGATTAGTAGCTGTCCCCTCTCTTTCTTTCTTTCCTTCTTTCCTTCTTTCCTTCCTTCTTTCTTTCTTTCCTTCCTTCCTTCCTTCCTTCCTTCCTTCCTTCCTTCCTTCCTTCCTTCCTTCCTTCCTTCCTTCTGATGTACTTCTGGTGATGTCAGGGGGTGTGGCATATGCAAATAAGTTATGCTAATGAGTTATGCCAATGAGCTCCTGCACCTCTTTTTCTATGAAATGACCCCTGTATATAGTAAATGTCTTCAAGTTGTAACCAACTTATGTGAGCACATAGGGTTGTCAGTTTATGCTTGGGCACATTTCTCCCGCCATGCATTATCAGTTGTATTGCAGTCAGCCCCGGCTTTTGCTCTGAGTGACAACCCCCCCCCCCCCCAAGTTGGGCAGGTGTGAACATGGACTCGATGACTTCATCATGCAGGCTATCGCGGGAGGCGGGAGAGCGCATCTGCGAGAGAATTGGATTTCCCTGGGAAATAGTGGAGTGAGAACTGAAATTTCGAGGAAAATTCAGCCCACCGGAACTGCTTAGCGTTGAGAGTCCTGTGGTTTTTAAGTGCCTTGCGGTTTTTATGACCAGTCCAAACCTCAAATGGGAGGCACACACCCTGTAGCCAATGGCGCCATGCAGTCAATGCCAACCGAATGGCTGCAGCCTCCTTATCCCACACCGCCAAGTTGCGCTCGGTCTCCCCGAACTTTTTAGACACATAGGTGAGGGGGTGCAGCTTACCATCCTCCCCTTCCTGGAGGATCCCCCCGCCGTGGCCACATCTGAGGCATCCACCTGTACAATGATTTTTTTTAATTCTCATCGGGGTGCGCTGACATGGGCTCTGAGGTGAACATAGTCTTAAGAGCCTCAAATGCCTTATGACATTCAGGGGTCCAGTTGAATCGAGCCCTGGGCCGGGCACTCTCCGGACCCTTCCCCTTAGTCTTTAGAGGGTCTGTGAGGAGTAGGCTCCCGGCCTCAATCTCAAAGAACTGGAGCTTATTGGGGTTGCCATCAAAAGTAGCATCAAGGAACTCCTTGGGCATGGGTAGTTGGGGTACAACAGGTCCCGGAACTGCAGGTCCTGGGGCGGCCCGCCCGGCCTCGCTGGAACCTCCTACAGCTGTGGTGCCGGCTGCGGCGGGGAAGTCTCTGTGAGAGTCCTACAGAGTTTAAACCGCCTTCTCTCCCTGGATCGGCTTGGCCTCCCCAAGTGCCCCGTGGCTTGTGAGGTGCCCTGGAAATGGTGGCCCGGGGGGGGGGGAGAAACGCTGTAGGCGTGGCCAACCCAGAAGCTAGCCGGAACTCCATTCCTGCCCAAAAATAGCTCTGAGAGGAACAATACGAAGCAAGCTGGGCCAATGATCAAACTCTGCACAAGGCCCTTTTACATATTCATCCCACTCCCGTTGACTAATCTGCTTAAAATCCCCTTATGACATTCCAGCATTTTGCCAGACACACACATCAATAAGTTATCAGTCGGAAGTGGATTTCTTCATTCCTTGCTCTCTCTCTCTCTCTCTCTCTCTCAATCTGTACCTTCTTCCCCGCTACGGGTGCCAGATCTGAATATCGCCCTCGAGTTCAAGCACGGAAACGGAGAGAAAGTAAGAAATAATAGGTTGTCAGCTCCTTTTATAAAAGTGCATGCACCGGGAGAGAAAATAAAGGTGCCAATGCCGTGCAAAAGGATCCTTCAAAAGCATTCAGATAATACCCACATCTGCCTTAATGATTCCATTTAAGCTGTCATTTTCGGCATTTACCTCACGACATTCAAACGCGACCGCACTTAACGGGGGTTTTTTCGGCAGGCCCAGCACCAGTCTCGCACAGAAGATGGGGGGTGGGGGGGGCGGGCAGAAAGAGGATGAGAAGGGGGAGAAATACTGTATGGTACATTTTCAAAGAGCAAACTCCACATGGGGAAATTAGCAGTAATCTTGAGGCCACTGCTGTTGGAGAGAAACAAAGCGAGCTGCGCAAATCTGGTACACTCCCTTGTTCTTTTAGTTCTAACATGGTAAAAGGATGTACTCGGCAGGCACTTTCGTTGAAAGGAAAATGAAAGGGAATTGTCAGCATTCCGAACCCCAGTGATAATTACGACTGGCCAATATAGGCCCCCAATTTGGGTCCAGTTTGGATCGGGGTTGCAAATTTGGGCTGAGGACAGACTGGCAATCTGCCCCGGGATAGGTCCGCATGGGAAGCGGGGGAAGGGAGCCTGTTCAGACATGCACAGCTGTCCCTCGGCTCCCTTCCGCACTTACCCGCTTTGAAGCCGGTTTTCTTGTGCTTTAGAAGGACACCGGGTGAAACCGGTGTCCGGAGGCCATCTTGCGCTTGCCTCCTGCTTCCAGGCAGTGTGAACCAGAAGAAGGCAGGAGGCTAGCGGAGGTGGCAGTGCGAATGCGGCATTTTGCCAGTTTGCGCATGAGCGGTCATGCGCAAATTGCCGAAACAGCCCTATCATGAGCTGCGGAGGCCGGCTCACCTGGGGCCACTCCGCAGCAGTCTGAACACTCCATAACGGCATCCTTGCGGAATACCCTGGCCAATGTGGACAGCCAGCCCTGGGGGATTTCCCCCCCGCAGCTTTTGCCTCCGGATTCATCCCACTCCAGATTGCCAGTCTGTCCTCAGCCTTGTTATCAAAACCCATGGAGAATCTTCTACTGAGTTGGTCCATTGGTCAGTTGGTCCATTGAGAGCCAGTTTGGTGTAGTGGTTAAGTGCGTGGACTCTAATCTGGGAGAACCGGGTTTGATTCCCCACTCCTCCACTTGCACCTGGCTGGATGACCTTGGGCAAGCCATAGCTCTGAACCAGCTGTTCCCTCAAGGACAGCTTGGGAAAGAGCTCTCTCAGCCCCACCTACCTCACAGGGTGTCTGTTGTGGGGAGGGGAAGGGAAAAGGAGTTTGTAAGCCACTCTGAGACTCCCTTGGGGAGTGGAGGGCGGGGTATAAATCCAATCTCTTCTTCTTCTTCTTCTTCTTCTCTTCCTCCTCCTCCTCCTCCTTCCTCCTTCTTCCTCCTTTTCCTTCTCCTCCTCCTCATATGCCATTGACCCATTTCAGACTGGTTTCAGGTCTGGGTTCAGAACTGAGAAGAGCTTGGTTGCATAGAGAGATGGTCTTCACAGATAATGCATGGGTGATACATGGACAGACCATTTAAAGTTGGGCAGAGGACACCCCATGGATATAGTTAGATCAATCAGCAACCCTTGGTACAATTGACCATTCCATTATTATTCACCAGTTGGACTGTAGAGCTCATGTTAGGTGAGTATCTCTTTGGTGATTTCAGTCTTTTGTCTTAGATTGGACCCAAAGAGTTTCTGATGTAGAAGCAAAATCAGTGAGTTGGGATTTGTCTTGTGGAGTGCCTTGAGTTCCATGTTATCAACAACAACAACAATCAAGTGTGCCATTGAGTCACAACCAACTCACAATGAAGTTCCACCTCATGGGGTTTCCGAGGGAAGAGATAAGCAGAGATCATTTTCCATTGTCTACCTTTGCATAACAACCCTGGACTTCCTTAGTAGTCTCCTACCCAAGTATTAACTGGGTCCGTGACTGACCCTTCTTAGCTTCCATGATCTGATGATATCAGGTTAGTCTGGGCCTACTGAAGTTAGGACCACAGTTTCCATCTCCTTATCCAGCAGTGGGACCAAGACCAGGGCATAATACGCTTTCCTTAATACCTCACCCTTGATCCATAACCCTTCTCCCTGACAGATGCTTTTTGAGGATATAGGATTTAATAGCCCCAGTCTTCCGTGGTGGTTTCCCATCCAAGTACTAACAGTGGGCTGCCCCCATTTAGCTTCCAGGCTCTGAGGAGATCAGGCTAGGTTGGCCTATTAGACCTGTTTTGTCAACCACACTCTAATATATACACAAGGCTGGTAAATGAGATCACCTGGAGCTTCAGAGTTGAACCTCATCCATATGCAGATGACCCTCAGCTCCATATCTCATTCTCTAAGCCTCCAGTTGCATCCGTCTTGGCTCTGAACCAGTGTTTTGAGACTGTGATCCAGTGGCTAAGGCCGAAGAAGTTGAAGTTGAATCCAGACCATACAGAGATTATGTTGGTTGGGAAGACCGGTGCTTTGGAGGAATTGGATCCCCTTGTTTTGGAAGGAGTGGGGTTGCCACTTGCAGAGCAGGTTAAGAGCTTGGGGTTACTCATGGACACAGATTTGGTATTTGAAAAACAGGTTGGCGTGATAGCCAAGAGTGCCTTCTATCAGCTGTGTTTGGCTTGCTAGCTTTCTTCTCTCATAGACTCTTCGCACCTTCTCACCTCACTCTTCTGAGAGCCAGTTTGGTGTAGTGGTTAAGTGTGCGGACTCTAATCTGGGAGAACCACGTTTGATTCCCCACTCCTCCACTTGCATCTGGCTGGATGACCTTGGGCAAGCCATAGCTCTGTACCAGCTGTTCTCTCAAGGACAGCTTGGGAAAGAGCTCTCTCAGCCCCACTTACCTCACAGGGTGTCTGTTGTGGGGAGGGAAAGGAGTTTGTAAGCTGCTCTGAGACTCCCTTGGGAAGTGGAGGGCGGGATATAAATCCAATCTCTTCTTCTTCTTCTTCACCTGACCATGGGGGGCAACAGAGGGAAGTCTTCTAGTGTCTATCAGCAGCTATTAGCCACAAGGTATAGATAGGAACTCTCCATCTGGGGCAAGTGATGCACTGTATTCTTGGTGTTTGGGGGGGCACTGGGAGGGCTTCTAGTGTCCTGGTCCCACTGCTGGATCTCCTGCTGGCACCTGGTATTTTTTATTTATTTATTTATTATTCACATTTTTATCCCGCCTTTCCAGCGAACTGGCTCAAGGTGGTTTTTTTGGCCACTGTGTGACACAGAGTGTTGGACTGGATGGGCCATTGGGCTGATCCAACATTGGCTTCTCTTATGCTCTTATGTACATGACTTCTGCCCCCAGCTGAAAGAGGAAGCTTCTCCTACATCACATCTCAAAGGTTCCTATGCACTTCTTACTGGTGACTTTAATTTAGAGCTACAACCAATAGACTGTCCCGTGGACCCTTGAGAAGTTTTGAAAATGAGCTTCCTTTATTACTTCATTCCTTTCCCCTTTGCAAGTTGGATGGCCTCTGTTGTCTTTCCTAGCGAGGCTCCCATCCCTCTGATAACCCAGGAGGGCAGGCAGGAATCCCTCAGATGCAGCAGTTCACAGCACCCTCCCAGAGATGAATTGATGAGGATGTCTTCACCTGTTGAATCTTCACTGACATACTGCTGCTCTCACCACTGGGTGGCTCATGCGGGAGAAGCAGCCCTGAGCATAGACCCCAGTCAGGGGTTTCTTGTCCTCACATTTGTGCAAATGCATTTGTCTCTCCAAAGGAAACCTTTAAGTAGTTGACTAGGCGTCTGCTTCTTTTTGAAAAGTAGCTTTAAGAGTCCCCCCCCCCCCTGGGCCACACCTTGAATACTGACAGTTGGACAAAAATTTGGAGAGCAGTGAAGTACATGAGATTGATAGCATATAAAGAGAATATTCTGAAGATGTTTTATAGATGGCACTGGTCTCCAGAGAAAATATCGAAATATTTTGCTAATAGTTCTAATACGTGTTGGAAATGTAAGGCTAATATAGGTTCTTACGTCCATATGTGGTGGAGGTGCCCCAAACTTCAGAAATTTTGGCAAACAGTATATGAGCTAATACAAGAAGTACTTAAGATTAGTTTACCAATGAAAATAGAAATTTATCTACTAAATACAATACCAGATGAATTTAGAACAACAGCTTACTTATTAACATATATGCTTACTGCATTGAGAATCTTGATTGCTAAAAATTGGAAGTTAGAAAGACTTCCCACAAGAGAAAAGGTAGTATATAAGATACTAGACATAGCAGAGATGGATAGACTAAAAATAACGTGGCAAAACAAAAGTGAGGAATTGTTTTGGGAAAGATGGTCAAGTGTGTATGTATGGTTTCAGGCTCGGAAAAAATTAAAAAATGTAAAGACGCTTTTAACAAATTATGGAATGGATTTTACCATACTTCTTGTAAATGAATATGGATGTCTTTCAAGTTTACAAATGTATTAGTTGAAAAAGCAAAATAAAAACTTAAAAAGAGCCCCCCCCAGATTAAAAAGGAACCAATGAAGTTATTAAATACACACTGATTCCCCACAAGCAGCTGTGCTGCCCTCACTCTTCCGTTTCCCCCAGTTGCACTCGTCAATTTCACACACTTCACTGCATGGCCGCACTTTGACCCGCATCTCCCTCCAATTTCCCCCACGTCTTCTCAGTCTCAAAAAAAAGGACCGAGAAGACGCCGAGGAAATTGGGGGGAGATGCAGGTCAAAATGTGGCTGCGCAGTGAAGAGTGTGGAATTGACCAGTGCAACCAGAAGAGCAAGGGTGGCCCAGCTGCTGGTGGGGAATGGATCCAAGAGTCCAGTAGCACCTTAAAGACTAATAAAATACACGGCAGGGTATTTATTTATTTTCATTTATTTTATTAGATTTGTATCCCGCCCTCCCCACATAGCAGTTTCAGGGTGGGTTCCATCGAATATAATATACAAACAATTTAAACAATTTAAATGCATCAGATAAAATATAACATTCCTATGTTTCTAGTCAGAGCCTCAACAGATGAGGTCTATTTCAGATGGAGGTTTCAGATATTTCAGATGAGAGGCCACCAAGGAAGACTCTGCTGAGGAAGGCAATGGCCAA
Organism: Lepidodactylus listeri; assembly: GCA_029233225.1. Lineage (NCBI taxonomy): Eukaryota > Metazoa > Chordata > Lepidosauria > Squamata > Gekkonidae > Lepidodactylus > Lepidodactylus listeri. Next base: position 9,393,668 of record JARCFY010000004.1, on the reverse strand, counting down.
ACACCTCTGCTTCTCACTGGCCTTGAAACCCCCTGGCTGGGGTCACCATAAGTCTAAGCTAAGCAGGGTCGGTACTTGGATGGGAGGCCACCAAGGAAGACTCTGCTGAGGAAGGCAATGGCAGACCACCTCTGCTTCTCACTGGCCTTGAAACCCCCTGGCTGGGGTCACCATAAGTCTAAGCTAAGCAGGGTCGGTACTTGGATGGGAGGCCACCAAGGAAGACTCCACAGAGGAAGTCAATGGCCAAACACCTCTGCTTCTCACTTGCCTTGAAAGCCCCTTGCTGGGGTCACCATAAGTCTAAGCTAAGCAGGGTCAGTACTTGGATGGGAGACCACCAAGGAAGGCTCTGCAGAGGAAGGCAATGGCAGATCACCTCTGCTTCTCACTTGCCCTGAAAGCCCCTGGCTGGGGTCACCATAAGTCTAAGCTAAGCAGGGTCAATACTTGGATGGGAGGCCACCAAGGAAGGCTCTGCAGAGGAAGGCCATGGCAGACCACCTCTGCTTCTCAGTTGCCTTGATAGCCCCTTGCTGGGATCACCGTAAGTCTAAGCTAAGCAGGGTCGGTACTTGGATGGGAGGCCACCAAGGAAGACTCTACAGAGGAAGGCCATGGCAGACCACTTCTGCTTCTCAGTTGCCTTGATAGCCCCTTGCTGGGGTCACCACAAGTCTAAGCTAAGCAGGGTTGATACTTGGATGGGAGGCCACCAAGGAAGGCTCTGCAGAGGAAGGCCATAGCAAACCACCTCTGCTTCTCACTGGCCTTGAAACCCCCTGGCTGGGGTCACCAGAAGTCTAAGCTAAGCAGGGTCAGTACTTGGCTGGGAGGCCACCAAGGAAGATCTACAGAGGAAGGCCATGGCAAACCACCTCTGCTTCTTCCTTGCCTTGAAAGCCCCTGGCTGGGGTCACCATAAGTCAGTCGTGACTTGAGGGCACATATGTACATCTGTAATCAGGTCTGGGTCCCGAAGGTTGAGAAAAACAGTGTTAAAATGCTTCAACAGCTGAACAAACAAATCAACAAACAGGGAAAGCACATTCAGAGATGAAACCCCCCTTCTCCTCCCGCCTCAAGCCCAGCAATTGCCTCTCTTCATTTTTAGAGGTGATGAAGGCATCGTCTTTGTCCTGTCACTGCGTTTCGCAGCGTCCTGGTTCGCTAAAAAAAATAAGAGAGCACCTCTGGCCAATCCAAGGATTACGTCAACCTCCCCGAGTCCAGTCTACCCGACAACGCAACATAGCAACAGTGCAAAAGGTTGGACCATTCTGCTGGGATGTGATTGGGGTGGTGGTGGTGGGGGGGAGAGGTAAGCAGCAAATGCGAAACAGAGGCCCAGAGACATGATGATTACAGGGGGGGAGATGCGGTGAAACTGGGCCGGAGTTCAGAGAAGTGTAGCAAAAACGATTTGGGCGCTGGAGGGACTGATCTGCAAAGAGGGAGGGGAAAAAAAAGAAGAAGCGAGTGTTCGATATTAAAAAACAAAAGCATCCGTAAATTTGCACAGCGGGGCTGAGAGACGGCTACGGGGAAGGGGCCAGCTGCAAAAAGAGAGAGGGAGATCTGAAGCGCCGGTATGGAGGGGGAGGCCCAGCGTGTGGCAGGCGTGCTCAGCAGGAGAAGGGGGAACTGAAAAGGGGGATGGGGGAAAAAAAGACAGAACAGTGAGGTGTGTGGGGTGGGAAGAGATCCTGAAGCAAAAGGCTGGAATGCGCCTCCGTGTGGGGAGACCGATGCTGGCCAGTTTGAAGCAGCAGCAGCAAAGGGTTGCCAGCTCTGGGCTGGGGATTCCTGGAGGTTTTGGAGGTGGAGCCTGGGGAGGGCAGGGACCTCAGAGGGGTGCAATGCTGTAGAGTCCACCCTCCAAAGCAGCCATTTTCTCCAGGGGAACTGATCTTTGCCATCTGCAGATCAATTGTAATACTGGGAGATCTGCAGGCCCCACCTGGAGGCTGGCAACCCCAGTTGCAGTAATGTTGGACAGCAGTACAATTTCCCCAGTGAGGAGGAAGAAGGAGGAGGAGAGAGCCCCACCTACCTCACGAGGTGCCTGTTGTGGGGAGGGGAAGGGAAAAGAGTTTGTAAGCCGCTCTGAGACTCCCTTTGGGTAGTGAAGGGCGGGGCAGAAATCCAATCTCTCCTCCTCCTCCTCCTCCTCCTCCTCTTCTTTTTCTTCTTTTTCTTCTTCTTTGCATTCTCGTTCCAAGTTAATAAAAAGCAAACGTGCATATTTTTAAAATAAAAAGGTGGGTGTAATATTTGTTCCTGTCTTGCGGCTCTCAAACATCTGATGTGTATTCTGTGTGGCTCTCACACTGAGCAAGTTTGCCCCCCCCCCCCCCCCCCGCAGTCTGTGCAAATACAAATGTGTATCCAACCCTCCATAGACTTTTCAGAGTGGGACTTCTCCACTTCTTTCTCGTTTTGCAGCCCCCCCAGCCTAGGAGGCAAAGTTTGGGGGTTTCATTGGTAGGGGGAATCAGCACAAATAAGGACCCCCTCCCCAAATGGAAATGCTGCTGGACCAACGGAGTAACTGAAAGCATCAGGACTCCCGTGTAGAAACGGTATTGTGCTAAACTTCTGCATCTCATTAACCAGCATTCCCTTCCCACCTCCAAGTTTTTAGTTCTTATCGCTTGACAGGAAGGCTTGAAAGAGCGTGATGAATGACCAGCGAAATCTCAGAAGGCAGAAATGTGACGGTTTCCCCGGGTCGGGGATGGGGTTCTCGGGGTCCTGTGCGTATCTTCGCCTTCCCGGTGATTAGGGCGATCAGAGTAAATGAAGCAAATGAGAATTAATTTGCCTAACATATTCAGGTCATAGAAGCTAGCCTTTTCCCCGGTTAACTGCTGAGTGCTCAATAACGCACACCTCACCCCTGGACACTACCTCATGGAGATTCTTCTCTGCGCCAGCTTCCGAATGAGAAGAATTTAAAACAAAACTTCCACCCAACTTCATCATGTTTTCAGGTTTCCTCCATCTGCAATATGCACTTCCCCAAACTCGCTGTGCTGTTGTTGTTGTCGTCAAATCACGGCCTTTTAATGTTGGCCCCGCAGGGATTTCAAGGCAAGCAGTGTTCAGCGGTGGTGTCTCGCTGCCTTCCTCTGCATAGAGACCCTCGTATTTTGTGGTGGTCTCCCATTCAAGTCCTAACTAGGGCTGACCTGCTTAGCTTCCGATATTTGATGAGATCGGGTTCTTCACCGAAAGAGTGATTAACAGATGGAAATCATTGCCACAGGAGGTGGTGGCGGCTACAAGCATGGACGGCTTCAGGAGGGGATTAGATAAACACAAGAAGCGGGGACCCACGATACGCGGGTGGTGGTGGAGGAGAAAGAGGTCCATGTCAAGGAGGAGGAAGCACCTCCAAGTGAGCCTTCTCCCCCACCCCCAGAACCAACGGCGAGTCCTGAGTGCCGGAGGCAAGGCCTGAGCGGCTTTCAGCCCACGGCCCACTGCAGTTCCCAGAGCACTCTCTGCACATGAGCACAGAATGCTCTTTTACTTTTGGGGCGATTTAAATATCCCCTGTATAGTTTTTTTTTTTAAGTTTTCAGATTTTTCTGCACACCTGGTGTGCAGGAAAATCTCTTTCCCCCCCCCCCCCCGCCAAGTGCACCTGATATGCGGATTTAGATATCTGCATGCACAGGAGGTACTTGGCAATTAGTATATAGATATGGAGCAGAGGTCCATCAGTGGCTATTAGCCACAAGGTATAGATAGGAACCCTCAGTCTGGGGCAAGTGATGCTCTGTATTCTTGGTGCTTGGGGGGGGGCAACAGTGGGAGGGCTTCTAGTGTCCTGGCCCCACTGCTGGACCTCCTGGGGGCACCTGGTGTTTTTGGCCACTGTGTGACAGAGTGTTGGACTGGATGGGCCATTGGCCTGATCCATCCGAAGCGGTACCTATTCTCAGCCCCACCGACCTCATAGGCAATGCTTCCTCTAAGCTGTAGGCAGAAATTCTACTTTGTGAGGTACTGGCAGTCAAGTTGTGAGTGAGCAATTTGGCTGCTGCATCCATTAGTTTGCTCTGGGGCCATACTTCCTGAGCGAAGGCAAAAATGTGTGAGCCGGAGGCGAAAAAACCCTGAGAGCTAGCTCACACTAACTCAGCTTAGAGGGAGCACTGCTTACAGGCCGATTTCGCACTGGCCAGTTGCCTCTCGTTCTCTCCGGAATTTCCCCTCCCAGTTTCCTCCGGAGTATTTTCTTCATTTTCCCACTTGGAACCTCAGCCCTTTCAATATAGCACGACAAAGGTTTTTCTCCAAAAAAAATTAGAAACTCCCACAATGGGGCGGCCCTGATGAAAGGCGGGCGAGTGGGCGTGTTTTCATTTTGGGTTCTCCCCCGAAGCAAACAGGAAAATCCTCTAAAAACAGGATTTGTTTGCTCCAGGGAAACTCTGGTGCAGCAGGGCGATACTCCAGCGCAAAACTTGAGCCCGGAGCAACTGGTGTGAAATCGACCAGAAGCTCCGGTGCAAGCATGAGGGCAAACCTGGGGCAAACGCTAGTGCGAAATTGGCCACAGTGTAATAATTCATACACATTTTAAAAAATCTTATTGATAGGAAGAAGACATTAATATCCACGCTCTCTTCTTTGTATACGGCAAACAAATCAAATCTACAAATTGTTCTTGTAACAGTTTAGGTTCTAGATTGTTAAAGCAAATGTTCATCTCTTGTCAACATTACAAAAAAGTCAGAGTAACAGTTTGGGTATTGTGATGTGTATCTCAATAATAATAATCTCAATAAAACTTTCTTCTTCTTCTTCGCCAGTTTGGTGTAGTGGTTAAGTGCGCGGACTCTAATCTGGGAGAACCGGGTTTGATTCCCCACTCCTCCACTTGCACCTGCTGGATGACCTTGGGCAAGCCATAGTTCTGGCACAGCTGTTCTTGAAAAAGAGCAGTCTCTGTCAGAGCTCTCTCAGCCCCACCTACCTCCCAGGGTGTCTGTTGTGGGGAGGGAAAGGGAAGGAAAGGACACCTCCTGTAAGCCGCTCTAAGACTCCTTCAGGTAGAGAAGGGCGGGGTATAAATACAATCTTTTCATCTCCTCCTCCTTCCTTCTTCTCCCCCCCCCCCAGCTGGGAAACATGGTAGTCCCTCCCCTCCTTAAACCCCACCCTCACCAAGCTCCACCCCTCAGATCTTCAGATGTTTCATAACTCAGTGCTGGGAACCCTAGGTCCCTAGGTAGATATGGACTTCTGCCAGCGTTTCTTGGAGGTCTGCCCCAAAGTAACCATTTTTGGCCTTTCCTTGGTTTACGGCTTTTTCAATTTCATGTGGCTCTGCAGTAATTTACAGGAGTGTTTGTGGAGTTTACGCACCCCTGAGTCTCGGGCCCAATAAAACAGCTATGTTCTTTCGCTTGACTGGAGGGAGAGGTATATATCACAGCCAGTGCGGGAGGCTTGATATCATTTCTCTGCTCAGCGGAGAAAACCTGGCAGGACTCTGCTGGTGGCTCAGGGAGAGGAGCCTCTTCTTCAGCAGGAGGGCTGTGGCTCTAGGGGAGAGCACCCGCTTGGCATGCCGAGAGTTGTGGGTTCGAATCCCCGGAACTCCACTGAGAAAGAAGCAGAGCTAGGGGAGGACCCCTGGAGGGCTGCTGTCACTGTGTCACAGAAGGAAGAGGAGGAGGAGATTGGATTTTTACCCCGCCCTTCACTTCCAGCAGGAGTCTCAGAGCAGCTTACAATCTCCTGTCCCTCCCCCTCCCCACAACAGACTCCCTGTGAGCAGTGTTTCCTCCAAGCTAAGTTAGTGCGAGCTAGCTCTCAGTTTTTTAGCCTCCGGCTCGCACATTTTTGTCTGAGCTCAGGAAGGATGGCCCCAGAGCAAACTGATTTGTGCAGCAGCCAAATGGCTCGCTCACAACTTTACTGCCAGTAGCTCACCAAGTAGAATTTTAGCCCACAAGACTCCACAGCTTAGAGGGAGCATTGCCTGTGAGGTCGGTGGGGCTGAGAGAGCTCTTTCGAGGACTGCTTGTGCGGAAACAGCTCTGGAAGAACTTGTGACTGACAGAAGGTCACACCAGCAGCTTCATGTGCAGGGGTGGGGAATCAAACCCGGTTATCCCACGTTAGAGTCCGCACGCCTCACCAGGACACCAAACTGGAAGTGACTTCATGATTCCTGGCAGGGTAATTAACACAGCAAACAGGCTGATGAAGAGAAGTGTGTGTGCAATTACTGGAGAGAATACAAATCTTGGCTTAGGAAGTTTGCTTCTGTAGGAGTGCTTGCTGGTTTTGCTCTTGTATTTATGTGGTCCAGAAATCCTAGGATCTTCTGCTTCAGGTTGAGAAGATAGCTTCCTTCATCCTTTCAGGTTTTTTGTATTCCAAGAGAGCAGTTGATGTTTTCTAACTGTTTCTCTTCAACTTCCTGATTCAAATGTTGAACTATTTCACCAGCAGTGTCTGTGGTGCTCTAGGAATTCCTCTGATCTCTATGGTAAAGACCATAGAGCTCAGGGAAAGTTCCTAGAGTGTTTTGGAGGTCCACACCATTAACTCTCCCCCTGTTTGGTCTCCACTGCTCCATCAAGCAAGCATAGGAGATGGAGTATGCATATGGGAGACTGCCCTCCACAGGCGGTCAATCAGTATAGACTAAGAGTCTGACTTTGTATAAGGAAATGTTAGATTTTCACAAGAAGGAGTAAAGGAATAGCTCAAGAAGAAGTGCTCCATTGTTGGCTTTTTTCCCCACTGGCGTCTGAGCTGTGTAGTCTAAGGTCCGAGAAACTTCAGACGATGAACATCTGCTGACTCAAAACAAGAAGGACTTCTGAGGAAGGTGGATCTAAATCCAGTGAAATCAGTGGGCTTCACACTGGAGTATCTGTGCGCAAGACTGTACTACTAGTAACAGAGGGCCAGTTTGGTGCAATGGTTAAGAGCGACGAACTCTAATCTGGAGAACTGGGTTCGGTCCCCCACTCCTCCACTTGGAGCCAGCTGGGTGGCCTTGGGTCAGTCACAGCTTTCTCAGCCCAAAAAATAATCACCTAGCTCGCCACACACACAAAAAAAAGAGCTAGAGTTTCAGGCTGCCAGACAATCTTTGGATCTTCTGACTATGATACATCCACTGCCATACGATAGTTAATTAATTAAGTGCTAATAACAAAAAAGCTGGATCTGATTATTGTGAATGTAGATCTAAGCTGCTGGTGTGGATCAGTTAGGGTTCCTAGGCGCCATATTTGCTACAGCACCAGAAAAAGAAAAGGGTGGGGAGAAATGCCACATGATGTGATATCACCTCTGGCTGTAATCTGAAGTAATGTCATGACACTTTAGGATTTCCCCAAACTCTGCTAAAAAAAACAAAAGAAAAACCATAAATAATGGGGCAATTCCTAGAGCTCCCGGGCCGGCAACCTGCTTTGTGATGTCACTTCCAGGCACAACCAGAAGTGGCATCATGCTGTCACGTGACATTGCTCCCTACCCCTTATTTTTTCCCCTTGGGGAGAGATGGGTTTAAATCCTAATTCAGTCATGGAGTTCAAGAAGAAGAAGAAGAGGAGATTGGATTTATACCCCGCCCTTCACTTGGAGTCTCAGAGCATCTTACAAACTCCTTTCCCTTCCCCTCCCCACAACAGACACCCTGTGAGGTAGGTGGGGCTGAGAGAACTCTTTCCCAAGCTGTCCTTGAGAGAACAGCTGGTACAGAACTATGGCTTGCCCAAGGTCATCCAGCAGGTGCAAGTGGAGGAGTGGGGAATCAAACCCGGTTCTCCCAGATTAGAGTCCGCGCACTTAACCACTACACCAAACTGGCTCTCAAACCTTTGGAAACAGAGAACTGAGGTAAAATCAATAATGACCACATTGATGAGGAGGAACAGAAGAGGAGGAGGAGGAGGAGATTGGATTTATACCCTGTCCTTCACTACCTGAAGCTCAGAGCAGCTTACAATCTCCGCCCCCTCCCCCTCCCCACAACAGACACCCTGTGAGAACTCAAGAACTGCCCTTGAGAGAACAGCTTTGAAAGGACTTGTAACTGACCCAAGCTCACACCAGCTGGCTGCAGGTGGAGGAGTGGGGAATCAAACCCAGTTCTCCCCGATTAGAGTCCATGCTCCTAACCACTATACCAAACCGGTTCTGTTAGTTTTAGGTCCCTTGTAGGTCTGCTGCTGTTGGAGAAAAGGGTGTGCAAGCCCCCCCTCCCCCCGGGAAATTAAAAAGTCTACGCCCCTGCTCTACTGGAAAGAAGATGTGGTCTACAGTGGCTGGAGGTCCATGGGTGTAGATACCAGCTGACCTTTAGGAGAAAATTCCTCATGCTAAGTGCAATGGCAGGCGTTTATGAACCCAGGAAGCTGCCCCTTCGAAGACCAATGGTCTAAGGTCTACTATCCCTTTGGGGTATCAAGCTGAGATCTTTCCCATCACCTACTGTTGGGACAGCAAGGCACTCTGAGTGCTCTTATGAATTGTGATATCCATAACCCTGAACTTTGGGCTGCCTTGAATGGAAGGGCCATGTGCTTCCTTCATAATAGGAGCTAGCTCCAGCCCAAGCCAGGAGGCTGACACCCGAGATAAGTTCACCAGAGACAAAGGACTCCTCTTGCCATGAGGTTTCTTTCTGTTTCAAGAGATCCGCTGGCCAACACCCCTGCCCCCTCTTTTACACATCCGGATAGTTCTGCTAACTACGCTGCCTAGCAACTAATGTGCCAGACATTAACCAACAAGCCAAAGTCATTGATTAACAATGGACTTGGCCAGGTGAGTCACCGGACCCCAGACTCAGTGTCTGTTTCCTGGTGAGGTCATGCTCTTGCAACACTGACCACCCCCTGGACCTCCTCCCTTTGTTCACCTCTAACCTATAGAAAGGTCCAAGAGGGACGGACCGCCTAGTAGGTGTGTTAGTGGGTTGTGGTCTGCAAAGCCCGCCCCAAGACCCCCAATAAAAGCCCAAACCGAGAGTCACTCGGCCTCTTGAGCCGTCGCCCCCTATCAGCTTTACTACCCCTTCAGTCCAGCTTTCTTGCCTCCATCTTTAATCCTCTCTCTCTGGAGTAGCTACCCAGGAGAACCACGTGGTCTTGCAGGTTCAAGCCTCGTGTCCCCATAGCCTTTCTATTTTTCTCCCCATCCAATTCTTCCTGACATCGGACAATGCATCTAAGGTACTGTGCTTTTCCCCATCAATGATAACCTGCTCATGCAAAAGTGCTGTTTTCTCTCTTTATTTCATTAGGCCTGTAAGATTGTGTGTGTGATTACGTTTTTGGTATGCTTGACAACATTATCTAGTAAACAACCTTGAACTTGATACCTGCCTCACGTGCCTCTTTCCTTGAGAACTCCCGGAAGGGGTGGGACCCTGGTATAGTTGGCAAAGAACCCGTGTATTTTGCTGATTACTGAGTGTAAATTAAAGCAATTCGGCTAACACTACTTCCTACTTCTTTTAGTCGGAAATGCCGGGGATCGAACCGGGGACCTTCTGCACGCCAAGCAGATGTTCCGCCACGGAGCCATAGCCCCGCTCCCTCACTGGAAGGTCATCCAGCAACAATATCTATTCCATCTCCAGCATCTCCAGGATGCTTTGTGGGCCAAGTGACAGTCCGGGCTCATCGTTTCAGGATCACTCATGAGTGATCCAACAAAAGGACACTGGGGAGGTCTGCTGGACCTTTTGAAGTCATTCATAAAGGGATCCTCAGTAGGGATTAGAAACATTCCATGTTTTATTCCTTTATACTTTTGGGAGGGGTACTGCACCTCCTGGAGACCAAGAAGCCCTATGAGGAAAGGCTGAGGGACTTCTTGGGAAGGTTCAGTCTGGAGAAGAGGAGGTGGAGGGGGGACAGGATGGCTCTCTTGAAGTATCTGAAGGGCTGTCCCTTCGAGGAGGGCAGGGAGCTGTTCCTCTTGGCAGCAGAGGATTGGAAGGAGGAAGAGATTGGATCTATACCCCGCCCTTCACTCGGAGTCTCAGAGCGGCTTACAGTCTCCTTTCCCTTCCCCTCCCCACAACAGACATCCTGTGAGGTAGGTGGGGCTGAGAGAGCTCTGACAGAAACTGCTCTTGAGAGAACAGCTCTGAAACAAGTTGACCAAAGGTCACACCAGCAGCTGCAGGTGGTGGAGTGGGGAATCCAACCCAGCTCTCCCAGATTAGAGTCCACACTCCTAACCACTACACTAAACTGGCTTGCAATCATAAATTTAAATTAAGGGTGGGAATGTAATGGCTAAATATTAGGATTATTCAGGGGTCATTTGGGGCCGGAGCAAGGCGGAGCAGAGCTCCGCCAGCCCAGGAGTGGGCAGCCACAGGCTGAATCAGATTCTCTGATCTGATTCGGCTCGCCGAATTGCTGCCGAAATTCAGCGGTGACTTTAAAAGCAGCTGGAGGGGAGGGGGTTTGAGGGAGAGGCTCCAAACTTGCAGGGTAGCTGCTGGGGCCTCTTCCCCAAATACCCATCAAGTTTCATAAAGAGTGGACCAGGGGGTCCTATTCTACCGGCTGCCAAACAGGTTGTTCCCATTCCCTCCATTGTTCTCTATGGTGGGAAAAAAGTAACTTTCTTCCCACCATAGAGAACAAAGGAGGGGATGGGGCAATCTGTTTGGGGCCCCGTAGAATTGGACCCCCTGGTCCAATCTCCTTGAAAATTGGTGGGTATTTCAGAGAGAGGCCCCAGCAGCCACCTGCAAGTTTGGAGCCTCTCCCTCAAACCCCTTCTCCTCCAGCCCCTCATATACCCTATGAGTTTTTGCAATTTACTTCAATGGCCCATAGAGTATAATGGGGCTGAAACTGACATTCGGCCAGTGCTGTCAGGGGGCGTGCCATATGCTAATGAGTTATGCTAATGAGCCCCTGCACCTCTTTTTCTACAAAATGACCCCTGGGGTTATTATTATTATTATTATTTTGCAGTCAGAGTTGTGCCACAGTGGAATCGGCTGCCTGTGGAGGTGGTGAGCAACCCTTCCCTGGCAGTCTTCAAGCAGCAGCTGGACAAACCCTTGTCAGGGATGCTCTAGGCTGGTCCTGCATTGAGCAAGGGGTTGGACTAGATGGCCTATAAGGACCCTTCCAACCCTGTGATTCTATGATTCCTCTATTTGCTGGGTTTGCAGGTCTTTTTGTATTTGTAAAGAAAATCCACCCTGAATATTTCTGAAATAACTCAGGCAAGTCCAGGAATGCTGTGGTCACCAGCTGGTATGATTCTCTGTCCAACAGATGCAATGTGAAAAGTACAGGAGTCGGGAGGCCGGTGGAGTGAGTTTCAGCATGATCAAGTTTACTGTAGGTCAGGAACAAGCATGCCTGAGGCGGCCCCCGGGTCAGCTTATATGCACAGAAAAGCCTCGCCCCCGTCCACACCCACACCCTGTGGGATAGGTTAATCTTCCCACCAGAGATTACATTGGTCCATTTGAATATGCTAAGCCCATGATAGGTGGATCTTTAGGAGCCTGGGTGCTATTGTTCTTTAACCTCAAGCCCGTAGCTTTTCCAGGCCATGCGGTCAGACGGCATGGCCGGCGCCATTACATGTTTGGTCACCTCAAAGAATCATACAAGTGTACACTTAGAGAATCACAGCCTGGTTGTCTGTGGAACTGCATCCAGGACATAACGCAATGTATGGCCAAAACAGGGCAATTAGATGTACGCTATACACACAGCGTATCCTGCTACTTTCTTGACGGAGAGGGGGTATCGAAAAAGGCAGAAATTGCGAGGCAAATTCTGTGCAAAGAAAAAAAAAAAGGGGTGCAAAAAGAAAGCGTCATGGGCAGGGGTCCTTTCGTAGAAAAAGAGGTGCAGGAGCTCATTAGCATAACTCATTAGCATAACATTAGCATATGCCACGTCCCCTGACATCACCAGAAGTGTGTCAGAAAGGGAATGTCAGTTTCAGCCCCATTATATCCCATGGGCCATTGAAATCAATGGCAAAAACTCATAGGGTATATGAGGGGCTGGAGGAAAGGGGGTTTGAGGAAGAGGCTCCAAACTTGCAGGGTAGCTGCTGGGGCCTCTCCTCGAAATACCCACCAAGTTTTAAGAAGATTGGACCAGGGGGTCCAATTCTATGGGCCCCCAAACAGATTGTCCCATCCCCTCCATTGTTCTCTATTGTTAACTTTTTTCCTCCCATAGAGAACAATGGAGGGAATGGGGGCAACCTGTTTGGGGGCCTGTAGAATTGGACCCCCTGGTCCAATCTTCTTGAAACTTGGTGGGTATTTCGAGGAGAGGCCCCAGCAGCTACCCTGCAGGTTTGGAGCCTCTCCCTCAAACCCCCTCCCCTCCAGTGGCTTTTAAATTTTCTGCCGAATTTCGGCAGCAATTCGGCGGCGAGCTGAATCAGATTAGAGAATCTGATTCAGCCCATGGCTGCCCTAGTGGCCACTCCTGAGCTGGCGGAGCTTCACTCCGCCTCACTCCAGCCCCAACAGACCCCTGATCATGGGTCTGATTTGTATGGGGGAGGTGTGCAATCAAAATGGGAACTTTCAGTTTGGAAGTGTGAAATGCAAACTAATCCCTACTCTCAGATCAAACCCAAGGGCTCTCCTGCCCCAAAGTGACAGGAAAGAAGCGACACAGATGTGTGTTTCCTAGGTGAAAAAGGGGGAAAAAGTCCTTGCATGCAATTAGCAAAGTGATTTTTGGAATTTTCTATCCATAAAATGAGGGATGCCCCCCCTGGAACAAGGCAGATCCGCCCTGCTAAACAGCAAACCCAACTAGCTCGAAGAGCTCTATTAATTCATGCCTCGGTGACAATGACCCCCAAGACATGGGAGAGGTGTATATTAATTTCTTTTCGGTTTCTAACTTTGCAAAGTTAACACATTTCGCTGGGAACGCTTTACCTCCCTCCTGCTGAGAAGGCAAATTAGAGCCTTTTGGAGAGAAGGGGGGAGTTCACCCTTTTGTCCACTAGATGGCAGCGAATGCTTGCAGATCTTCCAAAGACGGAGCCTTTTTCTTTCTCTGCAGTATTGCCCACATCTCTCTTTTCTTTTCTTTCTTGCATTCTGCCTTATTGAGAGGGTACAGAAAAATGGGGGCACGCAGTGTCCCATTCATCGGATTGTCCTTAGCATCTAGAGCATTTCCGCCCGTGATTGCAACCTCCCGAGAAGTTTACATACTTCTGCGTAAACACACTTGGGGGACTTCGGCCATTTCTCTTTTGATCAAGACTCCTATGTCGGTCTTCCCAAATGAAGAATAAAAGACCTGAAGGGGAGAGGGAGGTGGGGATTTTCTCCGTTGTCGCTGGGCAAGGCAGACTCAATGGGTTTGCCATTGAGTGCCTGCTCAGAAGTGGTCGTAGGATCGCCAGATCCATGCTGGGAAACTCTTGGAGGTTTGGGGATGGAACCTGGGGTGGACAGGGACCTCAGTGGGATCCAATGCCATAGCATCCGTCCTCCAAAGCAGCCGTTTTCTCCAGGGGAACTCATATTTGTTGTCTGGAGATGAGCTGTGATTCTGGGGGACCCCCATGTCTCAACTGGAGACTGGCATCTCTAGGTGTGAGAGCCAGTCCTGGTTACCTGACCAGCATTACTATATGAAGCCTGGGGGGGGGGGGGTTTGCCACATGCCTTGTTTGCAATGAGCAATATCCCCCCGACGCATGCTGCCCGTCACACACTCTTTGCTCCAGCACCATGAGGAGCTTTCGTATCTTGGCACGATCGGCATTTGACATGCGTTAGCCTTGTCACACGAGCCGCTGGAACCCGAGTCGCTATCACTCGACTCGGCGACCGCGCCTCGTGCCGCCACCTCGTCTGCCTCCTGCCCCCGGCAGCCAGAGCCTCAGATTTGGTGCCCAGAGGGGGGTTAAGTCACCACACCCTGCTTGGAAACACCCCTGGGGTGAGTCTTTAGCGTACGCACTCTCTCTACACCTTGCACAAAGTCACCTCCAGGCTTCTCCTTCCCGGCTCTCTGTGGCTGCCTTGGTTTTAACTCCCTTCACCTCCTGACCCCCTCTGCTCTTTCTCCCTCCAAGCCTGGCTCCACCCCCCCTTCTTAGGCTTCCACGCCGAGATCCCTCTGCAACATCCAGGTCCGCCCTGTCAAGCTCCTGTTGCCCCGGGTGCGGAGCCCGTGTGCGTGGCTGCGCTCTTGCACTGGGCCACAGGCTTGTCCTGCCTCCCTGTGTCTGCCTCCCTTCCTCTCGTCCTCAGGATGAGGCAGCTCTGCCTCCGGCTGTGCTCCTCCCCGATTCCTTGGACTACTCCGAGGAGGCCCGAGGAGGCTCCCCCCTCCTCTCCCCCTGTACTGCTGCAAATGTGGGCGTTGGAGCCTCGCGCTTCCGTGGCCGTGCCCTCCTGGGCGAGGCCCGCTGCAACGTCCGTGGCCGGCGTGTGGGCTGGTTGAGGTCTGCATTGCCCTCTTGGCTCCGTGCCGCGGCGTCCGCCGTTAAGGGCTGTCGCGTCCCCACTCTCCCCCCTCCAGGTGAGTATCGGGGGCGCTTGCATGCTGCATGGGGAGGCTGGCAAGGGGTCAGCAGGGGCTCTGTCCCCCCCAGAAGTCCTGCAAATGGGACAAGCCTGACTGCAGGAAACAGCATCCACCAGAGTTTTCGACTGGGCCCACGAGGATCCCAGCCTTTGCTGGTGACCCCCCCCCCCACGAGGACAGAGTGAGTTGTCCTTCAAACATCCCTCTGTATGAGGCGTATTTTATATCAGGGGTGTTAAACATAAGGCCTGGGGCCCAGAACTTGTGCACCCCACGAGCAACTAGTGCAAGGGCCGCTCCACTGGCTGCTCCACTGGCTCTCCAGACTTCCCATATGGGTTTTCCTTTGCAGCCCCCCCACCCATGAGGCTGTGCAGCGAGGAGACACCAACTTGGAGTTTACCATCTGCTTTATATGGTTTATGTCTCCGGTATTACGTTTTATGGCACATACGGCCCGGCCCGACAAAGTGACATTTACGTCAGATCCAGCCCTCGTCTTCCGGTTTTGGTGGCTTGCCGGCGGGCACGCTCCGTCGGCACTCCGACAAGGGCGACCCGTGATCATGGCGGCTGGGAGGGGTACCGGACAAATCCGGTCCCCCCCCCCCCGTGAGCCCTCATAGGGGGCTCACAGCCTGGAGTGTGAAAGGGGCCTCTCCCGAGGTGGCAGCCAAAGGATCGAGGCTCCTCTTTGCTCTGATAGGTTCCGCTGCCATTGAACAAGTAATGGCAACATGAGATGCACGCCAGGACAGTGAGCCCTCGTAACAAATGAGTTGGACACCACTGCCCTAGATTAATGGAGAGTAGTCCAAAAGGCCTGGGAGATGGGTGGCGAATGCCATCAAGTAGAGCAGGATTGCTCAAAAGGACCGAAAGTGAGAAAGAACACTGGGCCTTAGGAGCCAGGTTATACCAACCTTCAGGTAAGGACTGGACTGGAGAGCCAGTTTGGTGTGAGACTCAGTTTGGTGTAGTGGTTAAATGGTTAAGTGTGCAGACTCTAATCTGGGAGAACCGGGTTTGATTTCCCACTCCTCCACTTGTACCTGCTGGATGACCTTGGGCAAGCCATAGCTCTGTCCCAGCTGTTCTCTCAAGGACAGCTTGGGAAAGAGCTCTCTCAGCCCCACCCACCTCACAGGGTGTCTGTTGTGGGGAGGGGAAGGGAAAAGGAGTTTATGAGCCGCTCTGAGACTCCCAAGTGAGTGAAGGGTGGGATATAAATCCAATCTCCATCTCCATCTCCTCCTCCTCCCCCTCCTTCCCCCAGAATTACAGTTACAGAGTACAGAGGTCAGTTCCCCTTGAGGAATTGGACTTAGGCAGATCATGGGGTGGGGGCAGGAAGGGTTGCGTTAGTGCTTCTCCCTTTCTCACAAGACAAGAACTCGTGGGCACCCCATGAAATTGCTGAGCAGTTGGGTTAGAACAGATAAAAGGAAGTCCTTCGTCACCCAAAGAGTGATGAACATGTGGAATTCACTGCCACAGAGGTGGTGGCAGCTACAAGCATGGACGGCTTCAAGAGGGGACTGGATAAACATCTGGAGCAGAAGTCCACCGGTGGCTATTAGCCACAAAGTATAGATAGGAACTCTCAGTCTGGGGCAAGGGATGCCCTGTATTCCTGGGGCTGGGGGGGGCAACAGTGGGAGGGGCTTCTAGTGTCCTGGCCCCACTGCTGGACCTTCTGAGGGCACCTGGTGTCTTTGGCCACTGTGTGACAGAGTGTTGGACTGGATGGGTCACTGGCCTGATCCAACACTGGCTTCTCTTATGTGCTTATGTCTTTGTTGGCTGGCCATGAATACTTTTTTTGTATTGTTTGTCTTCATATACACGTGCACGCATCTGTTCAAGTTAAGTGCTGTCAAGTTGCTTCTGACTTAGGGTAACCCTAAGAATTAATGACCTCCAAAATATCCAGGCTGGCTCAGGTCTTGCGAACAGAGGGCCGCAGCTTCCTTGATGGAGTCGGTCCATCTCACGTTGGGTCTTCCTCTTGTCCTTCCGCCTTCACCTTCTCCTAGGATTCTTATCTTTTCCAGTGACTCTTGTCTTCTCACAATGTGACCGGAGTATGATAGCCTCAGCTGAGTCATTTTAGCTTCCAGGGGGAGTTCTGGCTCAATTCGATCCAGAAGCCATTTCTTTGTCCTTTCAGCAGTCCGTGAATACGTTGTTGAAAAATCTATAAAATTCAAACAAATCTGCAAAATTCAAACAAACAGTCCAGTAACATTTATATGGAGGAGGAGGAGGAGGAGGAGGAGGAGATTGGATTTATACCCCACCCTCCACTCGGAGTCTCAGAGCGGCTTACAAACTCCTTTCCCTTCCCCTCCCCACAACAGACACCCTGTGAGGTAGGCAGGGCTGAGAGAGCTCTTTCCCAAGCTGTCCTTGAGGGAACAGCTGGTACAGAGCTATGGCTTGCCCAAGGTCATCCAGCAGGTGCAAGTGGAGGAGTGGGGAATCAAACCCGGTTCTCCCAGATTAGAGTCCGCACACTTAACCACTACAACAAACTGGTTACGGAAGATAGGCCTGAAGTCATTTTATATTCAGGCCTACATTCTGTGTGTGTGTGTGTGTGTGTGTGTGTGTGAATTTATGTCTGTGTGTATGTATATTTATTTATTTATTTGATTTCTAAGCTGCTCTCCCCGTGATTGCAGGCTCATACACATATGCATACACATATGCATATGTGTATATGTACGTATGTATGCATAGATGTATGTGTGTGTGTATACATATAGTCAATTATTTCGGGCCTACCTTCTGTAACTGTTTCTATTTTGCAGATTTTTGCCCCATATATGCAGTCCTTATACATACAATAAACATCACTTACAAATACCACGCTTGTACAATGTCCAGTGCTGATTTCCGCTTTACCAGTGCATAAATAACATTGACAAAATTAGTACAGTTCATGGGGAAATCTGGGTGCCAGGAAACCGAAAACGGGATGAAAAGGAAGCCTCACGGGTTTGATATTCCCACCCTGGGGAAAGGGGAAATTGACCTAGGGAGTGGGAGCGATGAGAAATGCACGGTCGGCGTCGACTGGTCTTTTAACTGACTGGGGGAGACTCCCGCTGGGGTGCTGCTATGGAGAGCCATAACTGGTGGCCGGCAGCATTGCAAGGGCTGATTGGCTTGGATCCATGCCACGGAGGCAACGGCAGCAGGTATATCCTTGCAAGGCTACACCAGATGTCACTGTTTGCCATGGCCCGGATCCTGCTCCAGGGCTGTTTTAAGATCTGCCTTGTCCACAGTCATCCTTATTTCAAGCCCTGAGATCTCCTCTGGCAGAGCACCCTTTTCTTTGCGTGCCTCTGGCCTCCACGTGTGGACCAAACCGCCGGCCCTTACAGCCTTTTCTCCCTCGCGGCCCCACAGCTCGTGGACTTTTCAGCCAGCTTCACCCGCCTCTGCGCAGACAAACATTTTAGAGGGCTGAGACGTGCCGCAAATTCGCCTGTTTCCTTCCCTGACTTTCCCAACGTCCTCCCTCCGCTGGAGCAGCTGCGGTCCCTTCCTCTCACTCCTGAGACAGCTGATATTCTTCCCTGAGGGCACCGCTGGCTGCTGTATACGAGCGTCTCCTAGAGAGAGGGAAGGGAAACATCGACAATGTTTGAGGCGCTGATATAGCTATCAGCAGAAGTACTTATCACCCTGGGTGGCATTAGTCAATTATGACAGGCAGCCCACTGGCGACACCAGACAATTGATAATAAAACATCATCTCTCTCTCTCTCTCTCTCTCTTTCCCTCCCTCCCCTCTTCCCCCTCGATGCATATTTACCAACTACCATCACCCAGAACATGTTTCCTATTCACAGATGAGTGCTTCAGACTTTCAATCTGGACTGTTTCACAGAAGAGGAAGGAGGAGGAGGAGGAGAAACAGAAGAAGACGACGAAGAAAGTGTAAAATGCAGGGCTCATTTCGTAGCTGGAGCTCCTTTGCATATTAGGCCGCACACCCCTAATGTAGCCAACCCTCCAAGAGCTTACAGAGCTCTTCTTACAGGGGCTACTGTCAGCTCTTGGAGGATTGGCTGCATCAGGGGGGTGCGGCCTAATATGCAAAGGAGCTCCTGCTACGAAATGCGCCCTGGTAAAATGTAGAATTTTAAACAAGGCCACCTTGGGGCTGCTTAGCTCCACCTGGACTTCAGCACCAATTTATTCTGCGGGGTGGGGGAAGATAAGATTCTACCTTTCAGGCCTGTTGGGTGATTGGAGAAGTAACCTCTAGCAATGGGTGCTTTTTTCCCCTTCCTCTGCGGAAGAGAAAGAATTCTATCACATTTCTACCCTCCATTCTTGGGGTAGTGTACACAATGATCTTTTTTTCTCCATCTCAACATCTCAGCAATCCCATCAGGTTGTCTAGGTTGAGTGAGAATGAGTGGAGAGACTGAGAGAGAGAGAGAGAGAGAGAGAGAGGCCCAAGGTCACCCAATGAGGTTCTCGGTTGGTGGGTAGGGTTGTCAGATCCAGGCTGGAGATTTGGGGGTGGAGCCTGAGGAGGATAGGGACCTCAGTGGGGTACAGTGCTATAGAGTCCACCCTCCAAAGCATCCATTTTCTCCAAGAGTATTTATATCTGGAGTCTGGAGGTGAGCTGTAATGCTGGGGGATCCCCAGGTCCCACCTGGAGGTATGTGACTAGGGCTGCCAAGTCAGCCTGGGGGGCGGGGGATCCCCCGCTAAAGGGGTTCCTGATCCGCCGGCCAGCATTTGGCCAGCGGGGGAACCCCACCCCCGACGTCGTCCAGCGAGGACGACGTAATGACGTCACCCGAAGTGATGTCAGCACGTTGGGGGGGTTGCCAGGGTGACGCTCTGGCAATTGCCCCAAAACTCTATGGTATCTATGGTAACGCCCCCAATGTGCTGACGTCACTTCCGGTGATGTCATTACGTCGTCCTCGCTGGACGACAGTCGGGGGTGGGGTTCCCCCTGGTATCATAGAGTTTTGGGGCGATTGCCAGAGCATCGCCCTGGCAACGCCCCCAACGTGCTGACGTCACGTCCGGTGACATTGCTGGGCGTGCGCGTCAGGAGGAACTCCCGGACGCAGGAGGACTCCCCCCGCCGGTGAGTTCCGAAGACTTGGCAACCCTATATGTGACCCAGAATGCAGTTTCATGCTGGAAGTGATGTCACACTTCGGTGCAATGCAGGAACCCCCCTGCTCCATTCCTTTCCCCAGTGATGGCATTCAGGAACAGAGAGCCCAGGATGGGAGGTCTACCACGCTGCCCCCCACAGTACAAACCAAAGACAAAGTCTTTTAATTCTTTACTCACTTACTCCCTGAAATCCAGGAATCCTTTCCCCCCTTTTAGGAATTTGTAGTCTGTTTTTCAAATTGTTTCCATTTCGATCAAAGGGGACTTCAAAGAGAGGAGGGGCAGGAGGGAAGGTTGCATAAACAGACAGTTAAATCAGTCGTGAACCAGTTGTTTTTTAAATCTACCATTCAGTGTTCATCTAAATAGGTCTTAGCAACAATAACGGTTGTTGATCTATTTGGATCCGGCGGCGTTTTCGTGAATGCAGATCTGTTCAGTGGGCATTGGAGTTGCTTGGCGTGAACTGAGCAGATTGGGAGACGGACTCACGTTGAATTATCATTAGTCAGTCGTGGCACGTTGGTCTGCCAAACACATTCAAGAGCCAGCATGATGTAGTGCATGGAGCGACAGACTAGGATTTGGGAGAGCCAGGTCTGAATCCCCACTCTATCCTGGAAGCCTGCTGGGTGACCTTGTCTCATAACTCTCAGCCTAACCTACCTCACAGGGTTGCTATGAGGAGAGGAGAATGATGGAAGCCACTTGTGTTTACATACTCTGTCCGTGTAAGTGAGACAGTTGACATTGATCTTTCCTAGCTGATTGACAGCCCTGACCCAGGAGGGTGTTGCTTAGCTGGGGAAGACTCACCTGGTCAAAATGGCTGCGACCCACATGGTTGCCCCACCTTCTGCAAAGAAGCTTCTCTCACATCTCGGGCTACGAATCTGAAGAAGATTTGGAATTCGGGGGTAGCAGGCCATTTATGAAAATTTCGCCCAAAGGTATTGCACGATTCTGCCAATGAATTCGTACATTTGGCCCCGCAAGATTATCCACATGGGAGGACTATCATGGCCGCGATGGCCAAAAGGCACTTCATAGGCAATGTACCACTGAAGACCAGTCACTGGGGTGAAGGCAACAGCAGCAGGTAGGTTACTGCCCTATTGTTCTGCTTGGGGTCTGTGGAGCTGCCTGGGACTAGAGCCAGTTTGGTGTAGTGGTTCAGAGCACGGACTCCAATCTGGGAGAACCGGGTTTGATTCCCCACTCCTCCATATGCAGCTGCTGGTGTGAACTTGGGTCAGTCACAAGTTCTCTCAGAGCTGTTCTGTCATGAGCAAAGTTAGAGTCCAATGGCACCTTTAAGACCAACAAAGTTTTATTCAAAACGTGAGCTGACGAAGTGTGCATGGACACGAAAGCTCAAGTTTGTTCTGTTGCTTCAGACCAACATGGCTGCCCACCTTGATCTCTCATGAGCAGTCCTCGAGAGAGCTCTCTCAGCCCCACCTACCTCACAGGGTGTCTGTTGTAGGGAGGGGAAGGGAAAAGAGATTGTGAGATGCTTTGAGATTCCTTGCAGACAGATGAATGGAGTAAAGTATGGAAAGCTATTAAGCTCGTAAAGGCCGTATCATATAAAGAAAACATCTATAAACTATTTTATAGATGGCATTGGACCCCTGATAAGATTGCTAAATGCTACAATACAAACCAGAATAAATGTTGGAAATGCCATCTAAAAATAGGAGCGTACTTTCATATGTGGTGGCAATGTTATAAAGTAATAGGGTTTTGGAAAAATATAAGAAATCTAATAAGAGAAATAACACAAATTGAATTGATGTATAAGCCAGAGATATTCTTACTTAATATATTACCCTCAGATGTACAGGGGAATGATGTACGATTGATTGTGTACCTACTGACTACGGTGCGAATTCTATGGGCAAAGAACTGGAAATCAACTGAAATGCCCACATCCAAAGAGGTAGTAGAAAAACTACTGGAAGTAGCTGAGATGGACAAAATGGATCAAGACTCTAAAGTAGAAGTGCTAGTTGTGAAAATGAGGCTCAAAAAGATACAATTGTGATACAACTTTATGTATTATTAATTTCTATTCCTATTTGTGAAAACCAATAAAATCTTTTTTTTTTTTTAAAAAAAGAGAGAGATTCCTTTGGGTAGTGAAGGGTGGGGTATAAGTCCAATCTCCTCCTCCTCCACCACCTTCACCTCCACCACCACCTCCTCCTCTTCCTCCTCCACCTCTACCTCCTTCTCCATCTCCTCCTCAAATTCAATCAATGGTTATTAGCCATGATGTCTGGATGGAACCTGAAAGTTCAGAGACAGTAACCTCCTGAGTATCAGTTGAGTGTGGAGTAAACATCAGGGTGAGACTTGGATCTTCATGCCTTTCTCATAGGTCATCCAGAAACATCTTGGCTGCCATGTGGAAGAGGACACTAGACCCGAGGGAAAACTGGTCCCATCCATCATGGGATTTTGCCCTCATCCAGTTCTTAGTGGTTAGAAACGAGATTTTAGATGGACTTTGGATCTGATCTAAGCAGGGCCATGGCTCTGAGGTAGAACATCTGTTTGGCATACAGAAGGTCCCAGGTTGAATCCTCGGCACCTCCAGTTAAAAGGATCAGGAAGGAGGTGATAAAAAAGACCTCTGCCTGCGACGCTGGAAAAAGAAGAAGAATTTAGAGATTGGATTTATACCTCAACCTTCACTTGGGAGTCTCAGAGCAGCTTACAAACTCCTTTCCTTTCCCCTCCCCACAACAGACACCCTGTGAGGTAGGTGGGGCTGAGAGAGCTCTGAGACAACTGTCCTTGAGAGAACAGCTCTGACAGAACTACAGCTTGCCCAAGGTCATCCAGCAGGTACAAGTGGAGGAGTGGGGAATCAAACTTGGTTCTCCCAGATTAGAGTCCACACACCTAACCACCACACCAACCTGGCTCTCAAAATGGAGGGCCGCTGCCAGTCAGAGCAGACAATACGGACCTTGATGGACCAAGGGTCTGATTCAGTATAAGGCAGTTCCATGTGTTCATGTGTGTTCTTGTATCCTTAGGTCTCCTGAGAATGGTACACAAGCTACTCTGAGCCCCTCTGGGGAAGCACGGAGCATGAACTAATAAAAAAGATACTTTACATCAGAGTTGATAGCGCCATTCCAGGAGACTCCATTCCAGGCAAGGATGGGTCCCTGTGTTTAATTCCAGCCGTGTACTGATAGAAGACCCTCTTAGGTGGGTACTGTCGAGCGTGAATGTCTAGTGATCCCTGGGGGGAACGACACTCATTGGCTAATCCTTTTTCCTTAGCGGCATTACATGATCCTTGGCCTTTGTTTGGCTGGTCTCAGCCACCGTGTCCTCGGGGACGCTGGCGGTGGCCTTGTTCATTTGACTGCCTTTTTTTTTTTCACCCTGGCAAACAAGATTTAAAGAAACATAAATGGGGGGGCTGCGCGCGAGGGAGGGAAGGTAACGTCGCCCTGCTGAATAATGGACGTTAACCGGCAAAGCAAACAGTTAAATAAAAGACGCGTGCGGCTCCCTGAAACTTCAGGGATGCATATTCAACGCGCTGCATTATTAAATACAGCGGCAAGCATATGGGTGCCTGCAATTAATGTATATAAATAGCTGATAAAATTGCACAGTATTAGGCAGCTAGCGGTAAAAATGACCTCGTATGTCAAGCAGACAAGCTGGCCGTTACCATTTTCTTTGTACACCTTACAGATGATAAATTAGCTTTATGGGCAGCACGGGGCCCTGATCACATTACAGCACCAAGTGCTTGATAAAAGTGTGTGTGGGGGGAAAATCTGCCTCAGCTAAAAATCGAAGTGAAATTTGGAGTCCCCATGGACCTTGGTGTGTGTGGGGGTTTCTTTGGTCTTTTTTTTTATGGAAAGAATTTTTAACCAACTTCCTCGGGGAGGGAGAAGATTCATGGCTGCGATGCAAAAGGCATACCTCTGTTGGGCTGGGGATAACTCTGAGCGCTTCTCCTCTTCTTCCTCCTCCATCTTCGTTTCCTCATTCCTCCATCTCCTCCCGCTTTCCAGTTTCTTTCGATCTCTCTCTCTCTTTTTTAAAGAGAGGCTGTAATTGTCAAAATGCATAGCGGAACACACGGGCGCCCCGTGGGGGAAAATGCGGACGTGTTGGAGAGCCTCAGTTAATGGACTGCGTGAAAGCTCCCACAAACAGGGGGTGGGGCAGCAGTTCAACTTGCAGGGAGATTGCCTGGTGGGCCATGGTTCTGGAGGGCCATTGGTGGTCAGCAGCAAACAAGAACCAAGCCCCAGAAGCTATCCTGAGCTTTAAAAACATAAGAGAAGCCATGTTGGATCAGGCCAATGGCACATCCTATCTAACACGCTGTCACACAGTGGCCAAAAAAAACCCAGGTGCCATCAGTAGGTCCACCGGTTGGGCCAGAACTCCAGAAGCCCTCCCACTCTTGCCCCCCCCCAAACACCAAGAATACAGAGCATCACTGTCCCAGACATAAGAATATAAGAGAAGCCATGTTGGATCAGGCCAATGGTCCCTCCAGTCCAACACTCTGTGTCACACAGTGGCCAAAACCCACGTACCACCAGGAGGTCCACCAGTGTGGGCAGAATTTCAGAAGCCCCGCCCCACTGTTGCCCCAAGCACCAAGAAGACAGAGCATCACTGCCCCAGACAGAGTGTTCCATTTAGACCTTGTGGCTAATAGCCCCTGATGGACGTCTGCTCTTAAGAACATAAGAGAGCCCCTGTCGGACCAGGCCAATGGCTCATCCAGTGCAATACTCTGTGTCACGCAGTGGCCAAAACCCAGATGTCATCACAAGGTCCATCAGTGGGGCCAGAGCTCCAGAAGCCCTCTCACTGTGCCCCCTCAAGCACCAAGAATACAGGGCACCACTGCCCCAGACAGAGTGTTTCATCTATGTTTGCTGTTCAGTCTGTTGTGGCTCTATCAATAGAATATCTGATTATACCAAATACAGAGATATAATGTTGCAAGTCGCTTATTGCGCTCTTATGGACTTGGGAGCTCATAAGTGGTAAAGAGAGACTATGTTAATACATGTGCAGAAAGGGACTGAACCGTGTGGTGACCCAAAGTGATGCCAGCTGTAAACACACGCCAGCAGGAGATGCTGTTTCTCCTGGGATGTTGTGTGGTTCCTGAGGTCTCCCGTTCTAAGACGTATCCCTAGACACATGAAACACCCCAAACTGTCACCCACTATTGCTGCGCCCAGCAGGAGATTCCAGACGCCATTAAGGAAGTCCTTCTTCATCACGCAGGCAAACACCCCCCCCTCCCCACCAAAAGTGTTTCTGCAACAATGACACAAAAGGCACCTTTGTCCACCTCCAGTGAATAGAGAACTTTGCCCTGAGGAACTGGAGTCACCCGCTCTGAGACTAAGGACGAAACTGCCAAACAATGGGTGCCAGCCGGATTACCCACTAATCCCTTCAGGTGTATCTGCCACAGAAACTAGAGATCAATATTGACCAACCCTTTAGCCCCCTCTCCCCAGACCCCGTTTCGGTCACATGCTTTTTGGGATGGACCGGAAGGAGGGTGTACCCAGAAGAGGCAACCAGCCGAGCCCTCCCCCAAGCCCCCTTGATAAAAGGGGCCACACCACCATGCATTGGGCTACCCCTCTCTACTGTACCCCCTCTCTAACCCTACCCTATCTTTACGACTCCTGGTTAGTGTGGCCCGAGTCTTCATGTGGCCTGCTGGTTCAGTCCACGGTCCCTGATCCCTTCTCTTAGTCTCCCCCCGTTTTCCAGTTGGAGCCCATCATCTCACCAAGAAATGTAACTATCATCCCTCAACAAACTTCCTACTCAAGCGAATGTCGCTGTCCCCTTCTATCTAAGTTTCCTAGCTCTGTGTAACTGTGTGTGTGCTTGAGTATTGTTTGTCTGTGAATACTTAATTCAGTAAAGATACAATTTCAACCTGAAATTGGTCTCTGCATCTATTTCTGGTAATTCTGGAAGAAGTGGGACCCCTGTATACAAAGGTGTCTGCTCCCATATTTACCTGTTGCCATTTCTATAATATCTCAATACCCCAATATTCATACTAAATCAAGGCAATCAGGCTAACAATAACCTGCCCTTGCAGGAGGATGCCTGTCACATCTCTGAATGAATCTCTGATACCTTGTCTCTATTGAGTCAGGAGGCATGCT
Organism: Lepidodactylus listeri; assembly: GCA_029233225.1. Classification (NCBI taxonomy): domain Eukaryota; kingdom Metazoa; phylum Chordata; class Lepidosauria; order Squamata; family Gekkonidae; genus Lepidodactylus; species Lepidodactylus listeri. The sequence continues at coordinate 9,367,759 of JARCFY010000004.1, read as the reverse complement.
GGAATTGGTGGCTCACCAGAAACATGAGGGTGAGCCACTCTTATCTGAGTATTTCTCTTTACTCTTTCAAACCCTACAAATGACCTTTTGCATTCCAGGATAAGGGGGAGGTGTGCTGCCATCTTTAATTCCCCCAAAACTCCATCTCCTCCACGGAGAAACATTGCACTAGCAGAACAAACCACACGCAATTGTCTGGCATATTTGGAGACAGGTTCCATGCTGCTCAGCACCCACGCCTCAGAGGCAGGATTTGAAAAGATAGCAACTCCCACGTGGGCACTAAAGTAAAGAAACAGCATTTCAAAAAGGGATTCTTCCTTCCTCTCCCTTCTGAAGCCTGCGACAATAAAACTGTGTGTAGCTAGCCCCAAGCAAGAAGTAAGACAAAATGATGCAAATAAAGTACATTTGCATAGATCTGCTTATTTCACATCATTTATTTTACTTCAAAGAACCAGATTTACAGGGATGGCAAATGGCACATTTTGGGAAAGGAATGTGGGAAACTGGAAAAGAGAGCAGTTTACCACAGAACCACTGAAACAAACTGGAGCGGTCCTTGGTACTGATCGTGAAGTCCTCTTTCATTAGAAGAGCTCCGCTGGATGAGACCAGTGGTCTATCTAATTTGCCATCCTGTCTCACACAGTGGCCAACCAGTTCCTCTGGATGGCCAACAACAGGGCAGAGAGGCCGAGGCCTTCCCCAGATGTTGCCTCCTGGCTCTGGGACTCAGAGGTTTAGTGCCTCTAAATGTAGAGGTTCTCCTCAGTCGCCATGTCTAGAAGCCACTGATAGGCTTATCCTCTGTTAATTCACCTATAAGAATATAAGAAGAGCCCTGTTGGATTGGACCAATAGTCCATCTAGTCCAACATCCTGTCTCACACAGTGGCCAACCAGTTCCTCTGAAGAGCCAACAACAGCGCATAAAGGCAAAGGCCTTCCCCTGATAAGAACTGAAGAAGAACCCTGCTGGATCAGAACAATAGTCCATCTAGTTCAGCATCCTGTCTCACACAGTGGCCGACCAGTTTCTCTGGAAGGCCAACAACAGGGCCCAGAGGCCACCTTTCTATCTTGCTTCCCCCACCCTATGACCAGCAATGATCGGCTGCTGATAACATCATCTGGAATCAGAGACTTCTGACAACTGGAGCTGGGAAATATTAGGGGTCTACACAGGACGCCATCCGACAGATTACTGAGCACTTTATTCGTAAGTTGTTATTGTTTTAATTGTAATTGTTAAAATGTTTTAACTGTTTTAATGTATTTATGAATCTTGGCTCACCAAGCCGCGTAAGCTGCTCTGGGCTTGCAAATGCGGGGAGAGCGGCCTATAAATCGAGTAACAAATAAAATAAGAACATCAGAAGAGCCCTGCTGGATCAGATCAATAGCCCATCTTGTCCAGCATTCTGTCTCAAACAGTGGTCAACCAGTTCCTCTGAAGGTCCAACAACAGAGCACAGGGGCCGAGGTCTTCTCCTAATGTTCCCTCCTGGATCTGGGATTCAAAGGTTTAGGCTGATTTTACATGTGCATTTTTGTAACAGCTTCATTCCAGCGCTCCCTGCACCGGTAACGCATTGGTGTCAAAGCTGTTGTAGGGGAATGCCCACATCTGATTGAACTGGAGTGAAAGGGGTCATTCTTTTGAAGTGCTGTTAAGAACAGGATTTGTTTACAGAGGTGTGAAGCCAGCTTGAGAGCTAGAGGGCAATTAGCAGATATGGACAGTTGAGAAGGAATGCAGATTCACATTTGAAAGAGATGTGGGCGAGTTTTTTTGGAAGTAGAATGATTCCAGCAGGAAAGGCAGATGTAAAACCAGCCTTAGTGTCTCCGAATGCAGAGTTTGCCCCCCAGTCACCATGGCTAGCAGCCATTGATAGACTTATCCTCCATGAATCTCTCTAATCCCCTTTTCAACCTGTCTGTTCCTGTGGCCATCACTACATCCTCCGGCAGCAAATTCCACATGTCCATCACTCTCTGAGTAAAGAAGTATTTCCAGCCAAGGAAATGGTTATGGAGTGTGACTGCAAGAAAGAAGGGGGGCACATCCAGACAACTGTACAGATACTATGTTGCGGTTGGAAAGTGCTGCCATGTTGCCGTCAAAAATCCATAGCCAGGTTGGTGTAGTGATTAAGAGCGGCGGACTCTAATCTGGGGAAATCGGTTTGATTTCCCACTCCTCCTCATACAGCTGCTGGTGTGATCTTGGGTCAGTCCTAAGTCCTTTCAGAGCTGTTCTATCAAGGGCAGTTGTCTCAGAGCTCTCTCAGCCCCATCCACCTCACTGGGTCTGTTGTGGGGAGGGGAAGGGGAGGAGATTGTCAGCCGCTCTGAGACTCCTTTGGGTAGTGCAGGGTGGGGTATAAATCCAATCTCTTATCTTCTTCTTTTTAAGGTAAGAGGGGTTCAGAGGTGGTTTGCCATTCCCTGCCTTTGTGCAGTGACCCTGGAGTTCCTTGGAGGTCTCCCATCCAAATACTAACCATGGCCAACCCTGCTTAGCTTTTGAGATCTGATGAGATCAGGCTAGCCTGGGCCAGCCAGGTCAGGGCATCTATAATCCCCTTTAAATTGACCTTGAAATTGCTGAAAGGAATCGTATTTGCTGCAGCTTAAGAAAGCCTTTTTTTTGGGGGGGGGGGACATCCTCCATAAATTCTCTATAAGGCTAACCATGTGTTTGCTTTCATTTCTTTGAAAATGGACCTTTTTTGGGGGGAAAAACTTGCACAAAGATTGGACTTTAAGAACATAAGAGAAGCCCATGTTGGGTCAGGCCAGTGGCCCATCCAGTCCAACACTCTGAAACACAGTGGCCAAAAACACCAGGTGCCTCCAGGAGGTTCAGCAGTGGGGCCAGAACTCCAGAAGCACTACCACTGTGGGCCCCCCAAGCACCAAGAATATAGAACATCACTGCCCCAGACATAAGAACATAAGAGAAGACAATGTTGGATCAGGCCAGTGGCCCATCCAGTCCAACACTCTGTGTCACACAGTGGCCAAAAACACCAGGTGCCTCCAGGAGGTCCACCAGTGGGGGCCAGGACACTAGAAGCCCTCCCACTGTTGGCCCCTCCCTCAAGCACCAAGAATACAGAGCATCACTTGCCCCAGATCAAGAGTTCCTATTTATACCTTGTGGCTAATAGCCACTGACGGATCTCTGCTCCATATGTTCATCTACTTCCCTCTTGAAACTGTCCATGCTTGTAGCTGCCACCACCTCCTGTGGCAGTGGATTCCACGTGTTAATCACTCTTTGGGTGAAGAAGGACTTCCTTTTATCCGTTCTAACCCGACTGCTCAGCAATTTCATGGAGTTCCCACGAGTTCTTGTCTTGTGAGAAAGGGAAGAAAAGGACTTCTTCCTCTACCTGCTCTATCCCATGCATAATCTTACAAACCTCAAATCATGTAAACTTTAGTAAAATAAGACCATGTAAGACTTTAGTAAAGTAAGACCAGAGAAGCTCACATAGCTGGTGACAGTTGCCCTGACCAGGATGGCAAAGGCTACTCAGATTTCACAAGCTAAGCAGAGTCAGTCCTGTTTGGTCCTTGGATGAGAGACCACCAAGGAACTCTAGGGTTGCTATGCAGTGGTAGGTAATGGAAAACCACCTGACCTCTTGATGTCATTTCCCCTGACCTGGATGGCCCAGGCTAGCCCAGCCTCGTCAGATCTCAGGAGTTAAGCAGGGTCGGCCCTGGTTAGTACTTGGATGGGAGACCACCAAGGAAGTCCAGGGTTGCTATGCTGAGGCAGACAATGGCAGACAACCCCTACTCATCCCTTGCCTTGAACACCGCCATGGATGGGGTCACCATGAGCTGGTTGTAACTTCACGGCAAATTATTCATTATTCGTTAGATATGGAGCTACATTTGTGACCCATTATGTTTTCTTTGCCATGAATGGGGTGGCCCAGGCTAGCCCAACCTTGTCAGATCTTGAAAGCCAGGTAGGGTCGGCCCTGATAAGTGCTTGGATAGGAGGCCTCCAGGGAAGCCCAGGGTTGCTACGGAGAGGCAGGCAATGGCAAACCAACAGTGCTCGTCTCTTGCCTTGAATGCTCCATGAGGAGTCACCATAAGTTGGTTGCAACTTAACAGCCTTTGGTGGTGGAAAGTGCCGTCGACCCATAAGAACATAAGAGAAGCCAATGTTGGATCAGGCCAATGGCCCATCCAGTCCAACACTCTGTGTCACACAGTGGCCAAAACAAGGGAGACAATGGCAAACCACCTCTGTTTGTCTCTTGCTTTGACAACCCTATGGGGTTGCCATGTGTCAGCTGCAGCTTGATCACCCCTTTGACCACCAAAGTAAGCTGTGTAACTAATGATACCATATCTGAAGGCCCTCTCCCTGTATGAAGCCACCCAGCAGTTTTGCAGTTTCACCCCGCCCCCCCCATGGTCTGTTCCTTCCACAAGGCGAATGAAGTTGGCCACAGTAGATTTGTGGACCCTTTTGGCTGTAGCTCTGGTCCTTTAGAAGATTGAACCTAAGATCTTGAGGAAGAATTCCAGACTAAAGTTTTTTTGGAAGCTTGCTAAAACAATATTGTTCAGGAGGACCTTTAGAGGAGATCACACCTTTGTACTTGAGTGCCATCTTGAGCAGGTCTCTGGAGAGGCAAAATATACATTGTCCTAACAAATGGGAGGGAAGGTGGCATAGTATAGCCAAAACTCGTCATATCTAGGAAGCGAGGCAGGGTCAGTACTTGGATGGGGGACCTGCAACGAAGGTTCTGTGAAGGAAGACAATGGTAAACGACCTCTACTCACTTGCCTTGAAAGCCCCTTGTTATGTGCATATGGATTAAATATCATCACGTGGCTTTTGTCTTACGGTGACTGTTAATTAATTACCTACAAATTGTCCTATCATTAATTCAAATGAATCAACCTTCTTCCAGTTAGCTTTCTTCATTGTCCAACTTTCACAAACATACATAGTAATGGGGAATAATCTGGTATGTCTTGGTCTCCAGCGGCACATCCTTACACTTAAAAAACATTTCTAGCTCCTTCATGGTTGCCCTTCCCAGTCTCAATCCCCTTCTGATTTCTTAGTTGCACTCTCCTTTTTGGTTGATGATGCAACCAAAGATTAGAAAATATTGGACAATTTCAGTGTCTTTATTGTCAGCCTTAAAGTTGTGTAATCACCCAGCAGTCATTACTTTTGTCTTCTTGATGTACTTTTGTCTTCTTTGGTGTTGTGGTTAGGAGCATCGACTCTGATCTGGGAGAATCGGGTTTGATTCCCCACTCCTCCACTTGCACCTGCTGGATGACCTTGGGCAAGCCATAGTTCTGTTGGAGCTGTCCTTGAAAGAGCAGTCCTCTCAGAGCTCTCTCAGCCCCCCCTCCCTCACAGGGTGTGGGGAAGGGAAGAGAAAGGAGCTTGTAAGCCGCTCTGAGACTCTGAGTGAAGGGTGGGGTATAAATCCAATATCTTCTCTTCTTCTTCTAAATCCAGGATCCTCCTCCTCTTCTTCCTCATTTTCTTCTTCTTCTTCTAGCTGTAATCCTGCTTTGGCACTTTTTGCTTTCACTTCAGCAGTAGCTTTTTCAAGTCTTCACTATTTTCTGCCAGTAACATGGTGTCATCTGCACATCTCAAATTGTTAATGTTCCTTCCACCAATATTCACTCCGCCTTCATCTAAATCTCTTCCAGCTTTCCTTATATGTTCTGCATATATATTGTAGAGGTAGGGAGTTAAAATACATCCTTGTCTGACACCTTTGCCAATTGAAAACCATTCTCTTTTGCCATAGTCTGTCCTAACAAGAGCCTCTTGTCCAGAGTAAAATTTGCACTTCAAAACCAGTTGGGTCACCATAAATCAGTTGCAACTTTGATGAATGTATGCAATTAATGAATTACCAGTCTTCAAACTTTTTGGAGTGTTGTTTCATCTGGGATCTTTTCAGATTGCTTGGGCATTATGTAGGTTTCTTCTTGGCTTCCATATAGTCTAATATGCTTTGATCTCTCTCTGGAGGGGAACAGCTAGATACATAAAGTTCAGTAAATAAATTCATCTTGTCAAAGTCAACAAGGACACAAGATCAATCACTGTTTTTTGACTGTAGCAACCCAATGGAGCATGTGTACTATGGAGGATCAGAAAGAGCAATTGTCCTGGGGGAGTGATGGGGGGGAGGTACCATGGCTCATAAATGTCATCTGGCTTAACCTGTTTCTTGCTAAATTGCAATACTGAATTAACTTTTCCATGAGAGCCGGATGCCATATTTAGTATCCCACAATTGAATGCTGAGATGTATGAACATTAGAAGAAGAGAAGAGGAGGAGATTGGATTTATACCCTTCCCTTCTCTCAGAGCAGTTTACAATCCCCTTCCCCTTCCCACAACAGACACTCTGTGAGGTAGGTGGGGCTGAGGAAACTCTTTCAAAGACTGGTCTTGAGAGGACAGCTCTGAATGAATTTTGACTGACCCAAGGTCACACCAGCAGCTGCATGTATAGGAATGGGAAATCAAACCCAGTTCTCCCAGATTAGAGTCTGTAGTCTTAGCCACTACACCAAGAGCTCTACCAGATCAGATGACATCTATTCTAGCAATCTATTCACACAGTGGCCAACCAGCTGGCTGTAGGAACCCATACAGGCAGTAGAAAATCGAGAATCACAGTTCCACGAGTACACAAATATAGATACAAAAAAACCTATGTGGTGCACTTAAATATAATATTTATAAAATTTAAAGTGATCTACAATTACAAAAATATCTATATAATAAAGGTCTATCTAAACTATAGGTCTGCTGGAATTCTGTGGAGTATTGCTGACAAAGTTTTCCAGACTATATTTTCGTTTCGAAAAATCTTTTTCCAAACTTTACCATTCTTTGGACGAACAAGTAACGTAAACACCCTTCACAGCCAGTGCTCTTCAACGAGTAATCATTAACCGGTTGCAGAAACCTTTTCCCATATCTTGAAGGCTACACCATCATTTCAGGAAGGCTATGAAGAAGAAGATGATGATATTGGATTTATACCCCGCCCTCCACTCCCCAAGGGAGTCTCAGAGCAGCTTACAAACTCCTTCCCCTTCCCCTCCCCACAACAGACACCCTGTGAGGTAGGTGGGGCTGAGAGAGCTCTTTCCCAAGCTTTCCTTGAGAGAACAGCTGGTACAGAGCTATGGCTTGCCCAAGGTCATCCAGCCAGGTGCCAGTGGAGGAGTGGGGAATCAGACCCGGTTCTCCCAGATTAGAGTCCGTGCACTTAACCACTACACCAAACTGGCTCTATGGAACCCCACAAAGAAGGATGACTGCGACAGCATCGTCCTGCCCACAATCCCCAGCAACTGATTCAAAGAGGCATGCTACTTTTGGTCCTGGAGAGTAGATATCCACCGCTTGGTACTCCTGAACCGGAGAATGACCTTCCTGCAGAGAGACAGCAACAGTGTGTGCGTTTGCTTGTTTGTTTTGGAGCATATTTTCCTAAGAACAAATAATTGTCATGCCCTGGTGTCGTGGGCAGCGGTTAGAAAGGGTTTCTAATGGCTGCCACCACTCTGGTATGGGTCTCCTCGGGAGGGCCCAGAGCACCCACCCTATCCTTTTATACAGTACTTTTCCATCAGGTTCCTCCTTATGTGTGACCAGAGATGGCGTGAGGACCCAGGCAGAGTAACGGACTATTTTTATTAAAGAGCTTTAATGGCAACTGTAGTTCAATAACATGTGGGAAAACTGAGCACCGTAAAGGTAGGCAAACCAGCAGAATAAGAAATCCTAATGGGGGCCGCAGTGACTCAGAGGTTAAGATGCTGAGCTGCAGACTGGAAGATCGGTAGCTTGGCAGTTCGAGACCCGAGTGCCGTCTGACGGAGTGGGCTCCCATCTCTGGCCCCAGCTCCTGCCAACCCAGCAGTTCGAATGCCAGAAATTGCAAGTAGATAAATAGGTACCGCTTCGGTGAGAAAGCAGTAGCGTTCCGTGCACCTCGGTGTTCAGTCATGCTGGCCACATGACCACGGAAAGGTCTTTGGACAGTGCTGGCTCTTTGGCTTGGAAACAATGATGGGCACTGCCCCCTAGTGTTGGATTTAACTGGCTTTTGAGCAAGGGAAACCTTTACCTTTTCACCTTTAATGCACGTGAATATACTCTACCTAGCCTTCTCTAGTTATTTGGCCTCAAGCTGACTCACTCCCTTTGGAACAAAGTTAAGAGTCCAGTGGCACCTTTAAGACCAACGAAGTTTTATTCAGGGTGTGAGCTTTCGTGTGCTTTGACAAAGTATGCTTTGCACACGAATGCTCACACCTTGAATAAAACTTTGTTGGTCTTAAAGGCCCCACAGGCCTCTGACTTTGTTCTACTGCTTCAGACCAGTACGGCTGCCCAATCTCTGATCACTCCCTTTGGATGTACCTTTACCATAATCTAATAACATGTGGGAAAAATGAGCACAGTAAAGATAGGTAAACCCAGGGGTCCGTTGGAGCAGGAGCACACAGGAGCTCAGCTCCGGGAGTGAGGAGCCCAGGGGGCGGGCACATGACCAAGCCCCGCCCCCTCCTCGACTTCCCCGAGCAGTGCAGAGGCGCAGCACCCCGGGGAAAGCCCTGCTAGGGTCTTTATTGTTTTTAATGTTTTGTTTTAATCTTGATAATTTTGTCATTGCTCCTTTTATGACTGTGTGCTGCTTTTCCAGAGACTTGCTCAAGGTGACATATACATTTTCTAAGTATACCATTTTTTATCTGGGCACATGGCACATAAGTACTGGAGAAATTTCACCAACCCTTCAGCAGCTTCCACCCCATCAGTTTGGTGTAGTGGTCAGGAGCTGGACTCTAATCTGGGAGAACCGGGTTTGATTCCCCACTCCTCCACATGCAGCTGCTGGTGTGACCTTGGGCCAGTCACAAGTTCTCTCAGAGCTGTTCTTTCATGAGCAGTTCTCAAAAGACCTCTCTCAGCCCCACCTACCTCACAGGGTGTCTTGTTGTGGGGAGGGGAAGGGAAGGGGAAGGGATGGGTGGTGCACATGTCCTGGGTATCTCAAGTCTCCTTGAAACCTGGTGGTTTCAAGGGAGCAGGAAGAGAATGAGGGTGTGTTCTTCACGCTTATTTTTATTGCACAAAGTCTTGGATGGGGAAGGGAATGGAGGAAGAGCAGGTCAGTTTCACTCACCTGTGGAGTGGAGCCTGAGGGGTGGGTGTGGCCTTCTGACACACTTCCGGTATGTTAGGGGGTGTGGCATATGCAAATGAGTTATGCTAATGAGCTCCTGCACCTCTTTTTCTACGAAATGACCCCTGGGTAAACCAACAAAATAAGAACCCCTGACGCGTCTGATTATAGCCTTCTCTAGGTATTTGGCCTCAAGCTGACTCACTCCTTCCTGGGTGAGGGATCCCTCCATCTGCAGCAGCCTCTCCACAGTTCCGCTCCCTGGGAGTGAACCTCCTCCCACTTTGGGCCAGGCCTTTTATCCCTTCATCCCAGGCACCATCCCTACTCCTCTAGTGGTGTAAAGTTTTCCCTCCAAATCCCCTGTTAGCCAATCATAAGGTCCAGAGGGTGACCTGGGAAATGTAGGCCCTGACAGCTACTCTAGTACAGGCTTCCCTGGAGCCGCTAGGCCTCCCTAGAGCCTGGAGGCGGCACTACTATAGGACCAAGATCGTGACACCTAGTCAGAAATGAGCTATTTTGGGAGGGCCATTTAAAAAAAAATAAAGATGGCGGGCCAGATGTTTTCACTTTCAACCCTCCAAAATACACTACCTGAAAGTCTGCTCAACATCCCCCAGTAGAGTTGCCAAGTCCGGGCTGGAAAATACCTGGGAACTTTGGGGGTGGAGCCGGGAGAGGGCGGGGTTTGGGGAGGGGAGGGGCCTCAGCATGGTACAATGCCATAGAGTCCACCCTTCAAAGCAGCCATTTTCTCCAGGGGAACTGATCTCTGTCAGCTGGAGGTCAGTTGTAAAAGCAGGGGATCCCCAGGCCCCACCTGGAGGTTGGCAATCCTATCCCCCAGCTCCCAGTTCTTTCACAGATATTTCTTCCCTTTGAGTGTCACTGGGGAAAGGCAAACAGCTGCTCCCCAAAGGTCTGGATTCGGCCCAGTGATCTCCTCCTGGAATACCCAGCAATGATGGTGGGAAGAGTTAAGTTCCAGCTGACTTATGGTGACAGCCTTGAGTTTTTCAAGGCAAGAGATGAACAGAGGTGGTTTGGCATTGCCTGGCAACCCTGGACTCCCTTGGCGGTCGCCCATCTATCAGGGCTAACCCTGCTAGCGTGTGCCATTGGGTTCATCGGTGGTGGAAAGGCGCATCAAGTTGCAGCCAACTCAACAGCAACCCTGTCAGGTTTTCAAGGCAAGAGACTAACAGAGATGGTTTGCCAGTTTGATGTAGTGGATAGGAGCGTGGGCTCTAACCTGGGAGAACCATGTTTGAGTCCCCACTCCTCCCCATGCAGCTGCTGGGTGACCTTGGGCAAGTCACAGTTCTCTCAGAGCTGTTCTCTCTTGAGCGGTTCTTTCAGAGCTCTCTCAGCCCCACCTACCTTCATAGGGTGTCTGTTGTGGGGAGAGGAAGGGAAGGTGATTGTAAGCCGCTCTGAGACTCCAAGTGAAGGGTGGGGTATAAATCCAATCTCCTCCTCCTCCTCCTCCCTCCTCCTCCTCCTGCCTAGCAACCTTGGACTTCCTTGGTGGTCTCCCATCCAAATATTAACTAAGGCTGACCTAGGGTTGCCAAGTTACTTACTGTTAAAAGTGCGGGCGAGCTAGTCCTTGTCCGGGACATCTGTGAACACACAAAAGTGCATGCCCAAGTCAGCCCGGGGGGGCGGGGGATCCCCTGCTACAGAGGTTCCCGATCCACCGGCCAGCATTTGGCTGGCGGGGGAAACCCTGCCTCCGAAGTCGTCCAAGCCTGGATGACTTCTCACACGTAATGACATCACTCGGAAGCGACGTCAGCACATTGGGGGCGTTGCCAGGGTGACGCTCTGGCAATCGCCCCAAAACTCTATGATACCATAGAGTTTTGGGGCAATGCCCCCGACGTGCTGACGTCACTTCTGGTGACGTCAGCCGGCATGCCTGTGAAGCTCCTGGCCGACAGAGGACTCCCCCCCCACCGGTAAGTTCACTGGACTTGGCAACCCTAGCCCAGCGTGATGACAGTGCCCGGAGGTTTCAGGGCGATCGCTAGAGTGTCACCCTGTGACATGCCCACCATCACGCCGGGCATGTTGGCCCAATCTGGCCACTATGGGGTGGGGTTCCCCCAGCCAGCCTGATCCGGACCGGTGGATTTGGGACCCTTTAAGTGGGGGGATACCCTTTAAGTAGGCTGACCCTACTTAGCTTCTGAGATCTGGCCTGTCTGGGCCATCTACGTCCCGGTCAATGTCAAACAACAGCCTGTAGTATATTTACTGCTCTTATTTCAAGCATGCAGGTTTAAGGGCTCAAGCAAAGAAAGAAAAATCTGTCTTCTTTTCCCCCCTCAGAAGTGTCAGCTCCCTTTTTGTGGCGGGTGTAGAAATGCTGCGCTTGGAACTGAAAAGCCCTGGTGTCTTGTAGCATTCCACGGTGAACTTGTTAAAGTTGTCCAACAAGGTCAGAGAAAGGGAGGGGCGCAAAAACCCACCTCCATGCTACAGGCCATTGCTAGAGCTTCTGAACAAAGCGAGATATTTAATCGCCTGTTTTTTAATTGACGAATCAATCAATTAATTGATCAAATTGAAATTAATTGGCGTATTAGCCCGTTCTCAATAGGGGTGCCTTTTGCAGATTGCAAAGGAAGTGTGAGAGAAGATCAAATAGATGAGGTTATTGTTGCTGCCCGTTGTTAGGAGGTGAGACCTTCTTCCTAATTCCCTGCTGACCCATCAGAACGGAAATAACCTCAGGAATAAACAAGTGTTCTTTTTAATTTGCACCCCCCCCCCCCCGATTAAAGTGTGCCCTTGCTGATTAACTGCCCCCCAATGCTTAATCAACCAACGCAATTTCGTCTACGAAGGTGCCAAAATATCGGCCATCACATGATGAAAAGGGACTCTGTTTTCTCCAGCTGGTAACCTCTGTGGTGTGTGTTTATCTTTGTTTTTCTTCCATGCTTCCTCCCAGATGCTGGTTTTTCTCTCCTCCATGTGATTTTCCCAACAGCCTTGTAAGGTTGGTCATGCCCAACGTCACCTGCTGAGCCAGTTTGGCGTAGTGGTTCAGTGCGTGGACTCTAATCTGGGAGAACCGGGTTTGATTCCCCACTCCTCTACTTGCAGCTGCTGGATGACCATAGGCAAGCCATAGTTCTGTCAGAGCTGTTCTCTCAAGGACACCTCTGGTATGAGCTCTCTCAGCTCCATCTACCTCACAGGGTGCCTGTTGTGGGGAGGGGAAGGGAAAGGAGTTTGTAAACTGCTCTGAGACTCCTTCAGGTAGTGAAGGGTGCGGTATAAATCCAATCTCCTCCTCCTCCTCCTCCTCTTCTTCATAACTGAGTGGGGCCTCAGTCCCCTGTCTCCCAGCCCTGTGTGTGCAGATCAGGGCTCATTTTGTAGCACGAGCTCCTTTGCATATTAGGCCACACACCCCTAATGTAGCCAATCCTCCAAGAGCTTACAGAGCTCTTCTTACAGGGACTACTGTAAGCTCTTGGAGGATTGGCTACATTAGGGGTGTGTGGCCTAATATGTAAAGGAGTTCCTGCTACGAAATGAGCCCTGGACTGCAGATGATGTCAAGTCATTTCCGACTTACGTTGGCCCTGTGAATTGATGACCTCTAAAAAGGCTTATCCTTCACAGCCTCACGCTGGTCTTGCAAAGTGAGGGTCGTGGCTTGATTTGAGTCATAGTTGTCCTCAGCTTTTCCTCAGTAGCCAACTGAGGGCTATCTGATAGGGGAGTTACATCTTCTAGAAGGATATCTTTTGTTTTAATTGTCTCATCATAGGGTTTTCAAGTCAGCTTGGTGTTTTGGTTAAGAGCTGCAGAATCTCACCTGAAGTACTGGGTTTGATTCCCCATTCCTCCTCATGTAGCCAGCTGGGTGACCTTGGGTCAGTCACAGGTCTCTCAGAGCTGTTCTCTCAAGAGCTCTCTGAGGGTGTCTGTTGTGGGGAAAGAAAGGGGAGGAAATTGTAAGCCACTTTGAGAGTCTGAGTGAGTGAAAGGGGTGGGTATAAATCCAATCTCCTCCTCCTCCTCTTCTTCTTCGATCAGAAGTGGTTTACTGTTTCCGCCTTCTGCACAGTGCTAACCAGGGTTAGTTGAAGTGGCACTGCTGTTTTCTATGATATCCTTCACCAGTGTCCCCTTCCACTACTGCTGCCGCCCATCTCTGTTCAAGGATTCCTTGATTGGAACTTTCCATTCTTTCCCAGCTGATGTAGCTGTTGATCCCTGAAGGGATGCATCTTAGGCTGTGACCATTCTGCCTTGTGTGACTCTGCTAGAAGTTTAGGCTTCAGAGCCAGTTTGGTGCAGTGGTTTCTCACTCCTCTACATGCAGCTGCTGGTGTGACTTTGGATCAGTCACAAGTTCTATCAGAGCTGTTCTCTCAAGGGCAGTCCTTAAAAAAGCTCTCTCAGCCCCACCTACCTCACAGGGCATCTATTGTGGGAAGGGGAAGGGAAAGGAGATTGTAAATTGCTCTGAGACTCCAAGTGAAGGGTGGGGTATCAATCCAGTCTCCTTTTCCTCCTCATATTTTAACCATTACACATATTCAGGGGTCATTTCGTAGAAAAAGAGGTGCAGGAGCTCATTAGCATAACTCATTAGCATAACTCATTTGCATACGCCACACCCCCTAACATACCGAAGTGTGTCAGAAGGCAACACCCACCCCTCAGACTCCACTCCACAGGTGAGTGAAACTGACCTGCTCTTCCTCCCTTCCCTTCCCCATCCAATACTTTGTGCAATAAAAATAAGTCTAAGAGAAGAAGAAGAAGAAGAGATTGGATTTATACCCCGCCCTCCACTCCCCAAGGGAGTCTCAGAGCGGCTTACAAACCCCTTTTCCCTTCCCCTCCCCACAACAGACACCCTGTGAGGTAGGTGGGGCTAAGAGAGCTCTTTCCCAAGCTGTCCTTGAGGGAACAGCTGGTACAGAGCTATGGCTTGCCCAAGGTCATCCAGCCAGGTGCAAGTGGAGGAGTGGGGAATCAAACCCGGTTCTCCCAGATTAGAGTCCGCGCACTTAACCACTACACCAAACGGTAAAGAACACACCCTCATTCTCTTCCTGCTCCCTTGAAACCACCAGGTTTCAAGTAGTCTTGAGATACCCAGGACATGTATCCCTACCCACAACAAGATGCCCTATGCGGTAGGTGGGGCTGAGAGAGGTCTTTTGAGAATTGCTCATGAGAGAACAGCTCTGAGAGAACTTGTGACTAGCCCAATGTCACACCAGCAGCTGCATGTGGAGGAGTGGGGAATCAAACCCGGTTCTCCCAGATTAGAGTCCAACTCCTGACCACTACACCAAACTGATGGGGTGGAAGCTGCTGGAGGGTTGGTGAAATTTCTCCAGTACTTATGTGCCATGTGCCCAGATAAAAAATGGTATACTTAGAAAATGTATATGCCACCTTGAGCAAGTCTCTGGAAAAGCAGCACACAGTCATAAAAGGAACAATGATAAAATTATCAATATTAAAACAAAACATTAAAAACAATAAAGACCCTAGCAGGGCTTTCCCTGGGGCGCTGCGCCTCTGCACTGCTCGGGGAAGCCGAGGAGGGGGTGGGGCTTGGTCATGTGCCCGCCCCCTGGGCTCCTCACTGGACTGCGCTCCTGTGTGCTCCCGCTCCAACGGACCCCTGCACATTTTAGTCCCGCCACAGAGTCAAGCCTAGCATCTACCAGGCCCAGTGGGGTGACTGCTATGCCTTATAAAGAGCCACATACCAGTCAGATGAATAATGGCAATGGGACCTGTGAAGAAATTCATTTTTTTCCTGAGAGGTTAAAACTTTGTGTTTTAAAAGACTTCCCCCTCCCCTCTGGGCAGAGAACAGGCAGGAGGGGGGAAGTCAGTTCAGTTGCTCCCCAGGGTACCTCAGCTCACCTTCATACAACACTGATAGGTCTAGCAGGAGAGTTAATGGGTGGGTCAAGATCTCCCCCTTCCTCATAGCAGGGAACAGAGTTTTGGAGGAATGAAATGCTAGAGGGACTCCAGGAAGGAAATATCCTGAAGATCTCCAGGAAAAGACTCTTTGAACTGGTGTGACCTGGTCAGTGAGTAGAGAAAAAGATATGATGAAAACTTGCAGCAGGAAGAGAGCCAGTTTGGTGTAGTGGTTAAGTGCGCGAACTCTAATCTGGGAGAACCAGGTTTGATTCCCCCACTCCTCCACTTGCACCTGCCGGATGACCTTGGGCAAGCCATAGCTCTGTACCAGCTGTTCCCTCAAGGACAGCTGTCTCAGAGCTCTCTCAGCCCCACCTACCTCACAGGGTGTCTGTTGTGGGGAGGGGGCGGGAAAGGAGCTTGTAAACCACTCTGAGACTCCAAGTGAGTGAAGGGTGGGATATAAATCCAATCCCTTCTTCTTCTTTTCCTTGGGTGCTAAGGCCATGAGAGGAGACAGGACTCTCAACTGAGGTGGCAGCCATTGATTGTGTGATTGGCCTGGACAACTGAAGAAAGCTTTAAGGTAATGGCTACTTTGTAGAGATTTGTAACTTCCTTAGTGAAAGGAGCCTGTCCTATGTTCTAACATCTGATATAGGGCATGTATAGAGAAAGGGACAGAGGATGTGCATTTTACCCATTTCTGTTGGAATCCCTTGCTCATTCTGGTGCTGTGCTAAAAGTATGCTTGTAAACATTTTCTTTTTAATAAATACTTTATAACTTTGGATGCTAGGAGTGACTCTGTCCCAGATAGACCTCCGCTGTCTTGGACACACTATATTAAAAGGCGCTCCAGGGGGAAGGCAGGCAGCTGGCAAGTCGTTATTCCTCTAGAGACACACAAGGCAGTATATGGTCCCCGTGGTGAGCAGGTGCTGGGAAGCCAGAAGCTCAGAGGCAAGGCCTCAGTCCTGACCCTCCCGGTGGGCAATTCCATACAAAGGCCAGGTGGTGGCTGCAGACCACCCAAGAGTGGAAGAAAAGACTCTCCAAGTGCTGAGAAAAAACTGGGAGGGCAGTGTGGAATAGGGTCTGCAAGCTAGAGCAGGCATGTTCCACCACAGGCTCTTTTAAGAGTAAGGCATGCACTGACAGCTGGACCTTTGACAGCTGTCTGTCCAACAATCATCTGTTGGGAAGCTCTGCCCTGAGGGTATGGAAAAGAAGTAAGGAAGTAGAAACGGCTCAGGAGGTGCTGTTGGTTTCTCAGAGGCTGGGCCACAACCTCATAAGGCTTCTGGGTAGAGGGAAACCAATGGGCATGCCCCAGAGCTGGCTAGGGCCTTCAAAAGGCTTGAGGGAGGAAGCTAAGGAAGATTAACCAGCTCTGGCTGTCACGGGCTGGGTGCCAGTAGGTCAGGAGCCACGCCAAAGTCCAAGCCAGTCCAAGGTCAAGCCAAATCAGGAACGAATTACCAAGTCAAAAACACAAGCCAAACACAGAGTCAGTCCAATCCGAGGTCAGAGAGGGAAACTCACGAGCAAACCAGTCCAAGGAGTCAACCAAAAGCTGAAGTCAGACAGAGCCAAAGTCACGAGCCAGAAGGTCCAGGATCAGGTTTAGCTGATGTGAGCCGAGCGGGTGCAGAGTTTAGCCAGAATGACTTGCTCTAGCACGAGTTGGTAGTCTCTGTGCTGTGCCTAAATACCCAGCCACTTCCTGTGCTTGTTAGCAGCTGGCAGCGAGGTCCTGGCTACTCCTAAAACTCAGGGCTGAGTGATCTGCGACCACGCATGCGTGCCTCTTTTCTCCTAGCAGCTAAGTCTTGCCTGGATCGTGACCTTAGCCGTTCCACCCGAGGAGGTGAATCAGGTGGGCTTGAGCTTGGCTGTGGCTCAGCTGCTGCTGGTGCTGGGGTAATGCCCTGAGAGGTGCTTGCTTGAGCCTCCTCTGGTTCAGGTGGGGGCTCCTCTGGAGCTGGGGACTGATCCTCCACCGCACTTAGGTCCGCAGGAGGCAGGTCTTCAGAGGCACTCCTGACAGTAGCTCCCAGCTTGGGAGGGAGTAGTTGTAGGAAAGAAAAGGTGGATTAGGGTAGTATTGACCCCATACACTATCTCTGAGGCCAAGGTAAGGCACTTATTTATTTATTTATTTATTTATTTGATTTCTAGGCCGCTCTCCCCGCATTTGCAGGCTCAGAGCGGTGTACAAGACCTGGTACCCCAGGATTCAAAGAACATACTAAAAACTTAAAACGATATAAAACATTATGTTTAAAACCACACAATAACACAATTAACAATCTAAAGTGCTCAACAATCAAACCTAAAAATTCAGATGGCGGCAACCTAATCGCTCCGGAGCGCCTTTTTCCTCGTGGCAGATGGCACAAATAGTGGTCAGGCTTTGGTAGATATACTACAGGGAGAAAAACAGGGAGGGGGAGGGAAGGTGGAAGTAGCGGCCCTTACTCATATGCCTGGCGGAAGAGCTCCGTCTTACAGGCAGAACTGCACCAAGTCCCGCAGGGCCCTGATCTCCTCCGGGAGCTCATTCCACCAGATTGGGGCCGCCACTGAGAAAGCCCTCCCCCTCGTGGTAGTGAGCCTGGCTTCTCTGGGGCCAGGTATAGTCAGCCGGTGTGGGGCCACAGACTGTAGTGCTCTCTGGGGTACATACAGGGAAAGGCGGTCCCTCAGGTAGGTTGGACCCAGGCCATTTAGGGCTTTAAAGGTAAGCACCAGCACCTTGAAGCGGATTTGGTACGCTATTGGCAACCAGTGCAGCGCCACCAGCACAGGCCGGATGTGCTCCCATCTCCGGAGACCCATCAACAGCCTTGCTGCAGCATTCTGCACCAGCTGCAGCCTCCGGATCAGCAACAAGGGCAGCCCCACGTAGAAAGCGTTGCAATAGTCTAGCCTCGAGGTGACCGTTGCATGGATCACTGTAGCCAGGTCAGCACGGTCCTTCAGGCAAATGAGATCTCAGTGCATGATGGATTGGGCTAGAAATCCTACAACACCTCATTAGCAATAAACTATGAACCATCCAAGGCAGTGGTGGCTCAGAGGTTAAGATGCTGAACTGCAGACTGGAATGTCTGTAGGTCGGCAGTTCAAGTCTCAAGTGCCGCATGACGGAGTGAGCTCCCGTCTCTGCCAACCTAGCAGTTCAAAAGCAAGCAATTGCAAGTAGATAAATAGGTAGCACTTCGGTGGGAAGGTAACAGCGTTCCGTGCGCCTCGGCATCTAGTCATGCTGGCCACATGACCATGGAAACATCTTCGGACAGTGCTGGCTCTTTGGCTTGGAAATGGAGATGAGCCCCGCCTCCTAGAGTCGGATTCGACTGGCTTTAGAGCAAGGGAAACCGTTACCTTTATGAACCACCCAAGAAGTCACATATCTGCAACAAGCAATTGTTCTTGGGTTTCGTCCTCCATAAATCAGCTAAGGCTTGATGGTACCTCACACACATCTGTGGCAGGAATGATATAAACGAGAAAGTATGCTGGACTATGTTTCTTCTCCAGCATTGGGAACAGAGTGGTAGAAAGTAAGACAAAAGCACTTTAAAGTCAAAACCTCCTCTAATCTGGAGACAGTACAAATATATCCAAATGAAAGAGACCAATCTATAAAGAGTGAGTGTATCATATTAGACTCTGGCTAATTAAAAAGAAAAGAAATCCCCCCCCCCCCCAAAATTAAATTAATTCCAGAGAGAGGCTCACATTGAGGTAGCTTTTCCTGTTGTCACTGAACAATTTTGATTAATATCTTATCTCTGTCACGGACATAGATTTTTTTCCCCATTATCTTCCGCAGAGAGAAAGCGAGATATCCGTCCTGTCGAAATCCGCTATCGCATCATCGAGCCATCCTGTCCAACATGAACCCCCAAGATGTCTGCACTTTTGTGCTTTAGAAAGGATGGAGGAACAAGGATTGAAATTTGGTTTTTGGGGAAGGGACATGAATTGTTTGGGAAAATCCACAGAAAGACTATTGGCAAGAGCCCCGAGTGAAATTAATAGACTCTGGCCTGGAGCTTGGGAGAGGCTTTGACTTATAAATTTAGGTTCATCTGGGCACCTAAGCAAACTTGCTTAGAAGTGCAATCCAATGAACCAAGTATGTCAAATGAGTCCTTGGTTTGGTTTTCAGTTTGATGGTTTTCAGAGGGTAGAAGAAGAAGAGATTGGCTTTATACCCCGCCCTTCACTACCCAAGGAAGTCTCAGAGCAGCTTACAAACTCCTTTCCCTTCCCTTCCCCTCCCCACAACAGACACCCTGTGAGGTAGGTGGGGCTGAGAGAGCTCTTGACAGAAACTGTTCTTTTTCAAGAACAGCTAGGACAGAACTATGGCTTGCCCAAGGACATCCAGCAGCTGCAAGTGGGGAAATGGGGAATCAAACCTGGTTCTCCCAGATTAGAGTCCGCGCATTTAACCACTACACCAAACTGGCTCTGTTGGTCTGTGTTAATTGATTAATTATCACATGGCATTGTGCGGGGAATAGCCAGGAGATCCTGGAAGGGATTGTTTGGCTGTCGAAGCTGTAGCTCTCTTCTGGCACCACTAGGTGGCGAGCTATGCTTATTCTTAGGCTGAGAGTGCTATGGCTTGCCTGAGGTCACCCAGCTAGCTTCAAGTGGGGAAGTGGGGAATCGAACCTGGTTCTCCAGATTAGAGTCCGATGCTCATAACCACTACACCAAACTGGCTCTGTGGTCTGCAGCAGAACAGCAAGATTCGAGTCCTGTAGCACCTTGGGGTATGCACTTTCAAGAGTCAAAACTCCCATCATCAGATGTGATAGAGGGAGCTTTAACTCTCAGAAGTGTATACCCCAAAACTCTTATTGGTCTCTAAGGTGCTATTGGACTCGAATCCAGCTTAATGGGTTATATCCTACTACTCTTCTCAGTTATCTCAGTTGAGAGCCAGTTTGGTGTAGTGGTTAAGTGCATGGACTCTAATCTGGGAGAACCGGGTTTGATTCCCCACTCCTCCACTTGCACCTGCTGGATGACCATGGGCACGCCATAGTTCTGGCACAGCTATTCTCTCAAGGACAGCTTGGAAAAGAGCTCTCTCAGCCCCACCTACCTCACAGGGTGTCTGTTGTGGGGAGGGGAAGGGAAAAGGAATTTGTAAGCCGCTCTGAGACTCCTTTGGGTAGTGAAGGGTGGGATATAAATCCAATCTCCTCCTCCTCCTCCTCCTCCTCCTCCTTCTCCTCCTCTTCTTCTTCTCTGTAGGGACTTCTTAGCTCAAAGAGCCTTCCTCCATTGGAAGAGTCTCCTCCAGCAGAAGAGATTTCTCCTACCACAGAAGAGGCTCTTTCTCTAGAGGAAGTTTCCTTGCATTGGAGGAAGGCTCCACACTTAGCTGAGTGGGGCAGTAGTAAGATGCAATCCAAGCTTTCTATGTAATGATGCAATAACACAGCAAAACTGGGTGTATGGCTCGTTGTGGAATGGCCCCACTGACCCGCAAGCCCTGTGCCATTCCGGCCCTCTTTGGTGTCTAGGCACTAAGCGGTCATGCTCAGTCTTTGCCCAGTGATGTGCTGCTCCTCCCAGTCCTCCTGACTCTTGCTTCACCTTTAGTACACTGCCACCAGCTGGTTAGTTTTGGAAATTCCCACAAGAAAGGCATCATTCTTGCTTCTGTTCTGCACTGCTGTTTAAAGGTTCCACCTGGTGTTTGTATCTTCTGTTACCCAACAACTGGTTAGTGCTGGAATGGCTCAACACACTTGTGTGATCCAAAGAAAACAGTAATTTAGCAACCAACCACCTTCCTTTGTCAATGCCCATTTAAGGCAGTGTGCTTGAACTGTGGAGGTCTCTGTGATTCGGAAAGCAACAGTCAGCATTTAAAACAGAAAGTGATTTCTTGGGGGGGGGGGAAATCCAGCACACATACATCCACAGCAATGGATCGAGCAAAGAATACAAAGAAAAGGTGCAAAGATGCAGTCCTCCATCCCTTAACTCTACAAATCCCTATGAGGTTTTCATGCTAAAGCAAACGCTTTAAACTTAAAAGTTACAGCATTCAAAAACTGCCCATTACCTTGGAAACTTTGTCCAGACTGCCCAGTCTTTGTCTCCTCCACATGGCAAAGGCCACCATCCAAGATGGAGACTTATATGACAGCTTCATTCTTCAAGCTATCCCCAGTTGGAATCCACCAAGATGGACCCAATTACAACTGTGCCAAGGGGATTTATGTCCTCTGTCTACCCCCACGGGTTATATTGTCCCTTCTGAGTTCTCCAGGAAGATACAGTGCAGCCTCCTGTATCTGATATCTGTCACCTTCTAAGTGTCAGATTCCAGCTAAGGTGTAAGCTGGCAATTGTCTTCCAATGGGAGAGGCATTTCCATTTTCATAGCTTCGATGGCTGTGTACTTGTCATAGCAGTGGATAGGATGGGCAATACTCATAAGCAATCAACTTCACCCTTCCTGCCTGTCTGGTGTAGTGGTTAAGTGTGCGGACTCTAATCTAGGAGAACTGGGTTTGATTTCCCCACTCCTCCACTTGCACCTGCTGGATGGCCTTGGGCAAGCCATAGTTCTGGCACAGCTGTTCTTGAAAAACAGCAGTTTCTGTCAGAGCTTTCTCAGCCCCACCTACCTCACAGGTTGTCTGTTGTGGAGAGGGGAAGGGAAAGGAGTTTGTAAGCTGCTCTGAGACTCCTTTGGGTAGTGAAGGGCGGGGTATAAATCCAATCTCCTCCTCCTCCTCCTCCTATCAGGCCAAAGTGCCAGTCTGTCCTCAGCCACAGAGTGTCTATTGTGGGGAGGGGAAGGGAAAGGGGTTTGTAAGCCGCTCTGAGACTACAAGTGAAGGGTGGGGTATAATTCTCCTCCTCCTCCTCCTCCTCCTCCTCCTCCTCTTCTTGTTTTTCTTTTACAATCTGTTTCTCTCAAAATACTGGGCTCTTTTTCTTTTTCTTTTTTGCAATTTCCATCTCTCAAAATATTGGGATTTAGCCACAGAGTAAAAGGGCATTTCTCCGCAGAGCCGATCAAAGCGGTAGGCAAAATCTGCACGTTTTCTGCCAAGAGGTAGCCACGAGCAACAGATGGATCAGGGAGGTAAAAAAAAAGGATGTTTGGGGCAGGAATATTCAGAACAAGCAAGCCGGGAAGAAGCCCAAATCTTCAAACGAGATTGCAGGCAGAACGGGACAAGAGAATGCAAAGCCGGGCCGAGACGGACCCACTTAAGAGAAACAGAGGCACAAACCAGCAACTTCAAAGGAACATCCATTTTCTCCTTCTAAGCTGTAGCCCGACTGCCAGGGGGCTCTTCCTTTGTACAGTCTGCGGAGAGACTAGAACGAGAGACAACCCAGCATCTCAAATGGCACCAGGCAGGTTTACATTACAGAGCAGGGTATGGATGAGAACACAGCCTCCATCAGACATAGGGCAGAGTCCCCTCTTGATTTCTAAAGATTCCGCCAGCAAAGCTAAAGATTTCTATTGGTAATCTTGGAAGTTCTTTTAAAAAACAAAAAACAAAAACAAAACTGTGGCCTTGATATAAATGCTGTGATGTTTTCTTTCCAATCAAGAATCCCCTTTTGTCTGACTGTGTTGGGATCAGCTGCATTGTTTATACTTTGTCAAGGCATGTGGGTGCTATTTTGCATTTGGAGCTTTGGTTAGGGCCATCCAAAGTCTCTTCTCTGCTCCCAGATCCGAATGCCACATTTTGCATAAGTTTTGCCCACCCCCAGAGAAAAGATTTTTTTTTTTTTTTTGGCTGTCAAGTAAAGCCTGGAAAAAAAGACTGAAGAAAACTGCACAAAAGCACTAATCAATAAATGCCAGGGGTCATTTCATAGAAAAAGAGGTGCAGGAGCTCATTAGCATAACTCATTTGCATAACTCATTTGCATATGCCACACCCCCTAACATACCAGAAGGCAACACCCACCCCTCAGGCTCCACTCCACTCCACAGGTGAGTGAAACTGACCTGCTCTTCCTCCATGCCCTCCATGCCCTTCCCCATCCAATACTTTGTGCAATAAAAATAAGCGTAAAGAACACACCCTCATTCTCTTCCTGCTCCTTTGAAACCACCAGGTTTCAAGGAGACTTGAGATACCCAGGACATGTGCACCACCCATCCCTGCCCCTTCCCCTCCCCACAACAAGACACCCTGCGAGGTAGGTGGGGCTGAGAGAGGTCTTTTGAGAACTGCTCCTGAGAGAACAGCTCTGAGAGAACTTGGGACTTGCCCAAGGTCACACCAGCAGCTGCATGTGGAGGAGTGGGGAATCAAACCCGGTTCTCCCAGATTAGAGTCCAACTCCTGACCACTACACCAAACTGATGGGGTGGAAGCTGCTGAAGGGTTGGTGAAATTTCTCCAGTACTTATGTGCCATGTGCCCAGATAAAAAAATGGTATACTTAGAAAACGTATATGCCACCTTGAGCAAGTCTCTGGAAAAGCAGCACACAGTCATAAAAGGAACAATGATAAAATTATCAATATTAAAACAAAACATTAAAAACAATAAAGACCCTAGCAGGGCTTTCCCCGGGGCGCTGCGCCTCTGCACTGCTTGGGGAAGCCGAGGAGGGGGTGGGGCTTGGTCATGTGCCTGCCCCCTGGGCTCCTCACTCCCAGAGCTGCACTCCTGTGTGCTCCCACTCCAACGGACCCCTGTGTGCGCGGACTCTAATCTGGGAGAACCGGATTTGATTCCCCACTCCTCCCCTTGGTGGGGGGAGGCAGGAGGTTTTTTGGTGAACTTAATGTGCTGGAATGTTAAGCTTTGTTTCTTTCACATTGCCTTATCTTATAGCCTAGGCATCTGACCTCGGTACTTAACTACGCTTCTTCTCTGAGAATGTGAACCCGTTCATTTAGGCGCGTTCCCATGCACTGTCTGATTGGCTCAGCTCCATCGGGGGACCCTACTTTGAAATCTGTATACCTTCCCCTCTCCCGCCCTGTTGGTTAGTCCTAACACAGGATGCATGCTCAGATGACCTGCCTTTCCTGCACTCAATGAACTTGATCCTTCTGAAGGAACGTTGTTGGGACAGATTGCTGTGGGACTCTGACACCTGAACAACAAGGCAGGTACTCAAAAGGTTGAGTGCAGCAAACCTAAAAAGATAGCAAAATATTTATTACACAGTCTACCAATTAACAATTAAAAGCATTGCACATACATATGAAATAAAAGGTTCCTATACAGCAGCTATTGGACTTGCACATCCAATAATCATGAAGTCACACGAGTGAAGGTTTCATTAAAAAAAACAAAAAAAAACACTAGACCAGATGTGTTTTGGCCCCGAGGGCCTTCTTATTATCCAAAAACCATTCTGCACATGCACAAAAAATAAAATATCAATTAAAGGCCAGGCAGGTTTGAAATTATTCACTACAGGGGGAGGCTCTAAATAATAATTAAAAAAGACCTATGTTATTGTGTTTGCAGATCTGTTTGCCAGCCTGGATGAATCACAAGCCAGAATTAAGATTGCTGGGGAAAAACATCAATAACCTCAGATATGCAGACGATACCGCTCTAATGGCAGAAAGTGAAGAGGACCTCAAGAGCCTCTTGTCAAGGGTGAAAGAGGAGAGCGCAAAAGTTGGCTTGAACCTCAACATCAAAAAAACTAAGATCATGGCATCCGGCCCCATCACTCCTTGGCAAATAGAAGGGGAAGTCGTGGAAGCAGTGACAGACTTCACCTTCCTGGGATCCAAGATCACTGCAGACGGTGACTGCAGCCATGAAATTAAAAGACACCTGCTCCTTGGGAGGAAAGTGATGACAAACCCAGACAGTATAACAAAAAGTAGAGACATCCCCCTGCCAACAAAAGTCCATATGGTCAAAGCCATGATTTTCCCAGTAGTGATGTATGGCTGTGAGAGTTGGACTATAAGGAAGGCCGAGCATTGAAGAATAGATTTTTTTGAATTATGGTGCTGGAGAAGACTCTTGAGAGTCTCTTGGACTGCAAGGAGATCAAATCAGTCCATCTTAAAAGAAATCAACCCTGACTGTTCCCTGGAAGGCCAGATCCTGAAGCTGAAGCTCAAATACTTTGGCCACCAAATGAGAAGGGAGCACTCCCTGGAGAAGACCCTGATGCTAGGAAAGACTGAAGGTCAGAGAAGAAGGGAACGGCAAAGAATGAGATGGTTGGACACTGTTGCGGATGCAATGAACATGAAATTAAACATACTCCGGAAAACAACAGAAGACAGGAGGGCTTGGTGTGATGTGGTCCATGGGGTCTCAAAGAGTCGGACTTGACCGTGCGACTGAACAACAACAACAATAACGTATAATTGTGAGCCAGCCCACCCCCCCCCAATGATATCTTTCACCCATTAATCTGTCTCGCATGCACTGAGATGACAGAAAGTTGGCCAGAAACAGATTAATTGGCGAAAGATAGCATCTTTATTTGTGGGCTGGCTCACCATTATATACAGGCCCATTTTTTATTTGCAGCCTCCCCCTGTAGTGAATCATTTCAAACCCGCCTGGCCCTCAATTGATATTTTATGTTTTGGGTATGCACAAAACGGTTTTAAGGGCTGCAGTGGCTCAAGTGGTTAAGACGCTGAACTGCAGACTGGAAGGTCGGTAGTTCAGCAGTTCGAGACCCGAGTGCCGCGTGACGGAGTGGGCTCCCGCCTCTGGCCCCAGCTCCTGGCAGCCTAGCAGTTCGAAAGCAAGAAATTGCAAGTAGAAAAATAGGTACCGCTTTGGTGGGGAGGTAACAGTGTTCCATGCGCCTCAGCGTCTAGTCACGCTAGCCACGTGACCACGGATAAGTCTTCAGACAGCGCTGGCTCTTTGGCTTGGAAACGGAGATGAGCACTGCATCCCTAGAGTCGTATTTGACTGGCTTTCGAGCAAGGGAAACCTTTACCTTTACTAACCGAAAATGGTTTTAGGCCACTGAAGAAGGCCCTTGGGGGCGAAACGCGTCTGGTCTAGTGGCTTTTTATGAATCATTCACTCGTGTGACTTGATGATTATTAGACGTGCCAGCTCAATAGGCCGCTTTATAGGATCCTTCCATTTCATACGTATGCATGTTTTGAATCGTGAATTGATGCACTGTGTAATAAATATTTTGTTATATTTTTATGTTTGCTACGTTCAACCTTTTGAGTACATAGCAGATGTTTTTGAGTAGCACTCAGGGGAATAATGGGGGGGGGGGTTCAGGAAGCTGCAGTCTGGAGTAGAAAGCAGCAGCGGCAGAAGAGCTGGTTTTTATACCCCACTTTTCTACCCCTTAACGAGTCTCAAAGCAGCTTACAATCACATTGGATAGGGTTGCCAGGTCCTAGGATCCAGTGGGGGACCCCCTGCTTTTGGGAGCTCCGATCCACTGCCGGCCACCTGGTGATGTCCCTGGCCTGGAAGTGACATAATCACGATGTTGACGTTGCACGTTGACACTCTGTTTTGGGGGCAAACTCTATGGTTTTGAAGCCAAAAAAACATAGAGTCTTTTGTTCAAAACTCGGAGTGTTGTGCGTAGGGTTGCCAAGTGTAACTCACTGTTTAGTGGGGGGAGTCCCGGTCCTTGTTGGGAGTGTTCTAGCGTGTGTGCGAAGCACGCACACCATGATGACATAACCCGGAAGTGACATCATCGCACTGGGCACGTTGGGGGTGGGACCTCTATAATTCGAGGGAAAACCATAGAGTTTTCCCACGAATGATAGAGCATCCCCCCGAAACATGCCCGATACAATGATGTCACCTCCAGGTGATGTCCTCACACCGGGCACATCTACACATCTGCAATTTGGGGGTGGGTTTCCTCCTGGTGGCCCAATCTGGGCTGGCGGGGAGTGGACCAATTGAGCGGGGTTTTCCCCATCCCCCGGGGGGATTTGGCGACCCTAGTTGTGCACAATGTCGCTGATGTGACCATGTTGGGGACATCACACATGATGTCCTGCCCACCCCCAGAACACCCCCAAATCCCCCCACCGCGACAGTGAGGGAACCTGACAACCCTAGTCTGGGAGAGTTCTGAGAGAATCGTGACTGGCCCAAGTTCATGCAGCAGGCTTCAGGTGGAGGCGTGAGGAGTCAAACCCGTTTCTTCAGATTAGAGTCCACCGTGTTCAACCACTACACCACGCAGAGTATCAACCTATAGGGTTTACTGGTCCAGCTTTATGTAATAATCACCCTGCCAAAGTGCGAGCAACTCATGGTGACCCCAGGACCATGGGGTTTCCAAAGTAAGAGATAAGCAGGTATGCCGTTGCCTTCCCCAGCACAGCAGATCCATTCTTCATGGGTGGTCTCCCATCCGAGTAGTAACCGTGCTTAGCTTCCAAACTCTGATGAGATCAAACTGGTCTGGGCTATTAGGGTTGATACTAGGAGGCAGTTTATACTAAGGCCGCGGACAGACTGGCAGCTTGCCGCGATATGGTGCCACCTCTAATTGACCCAGTTTAAAATTTTGCGGGACATATCAGCCACACAGTACACCCTACTGCGGGTTACCTGTGGGAGACATCCTGTGGGGAAGCATCCACATTATTGTGGACCTGCAAAACAGATCTGCAGGTTCAGACTGTCAAATTTGTTCTGCGCACGCTCCCCCATGTTCAGACAGACAGCCATGTGTGATGAATGCACAAGGAAACAAAAACTCCACTTCGAAGGAGGTGGCTTTTTAACCCGGCTCCAAGTCGTCCTCTGATGGGGTGAGTATGCCCGGGGAATGCCTGACAGCTGTGGCTGTGTGAACGGGCCCATTTAATCTGTTTGTGAAAGGTGCCCATAGCGGGCCAAACTGCCAGTCTGAGCGCAGCCTAAGAATGTTTTGCTCTGCAGATTGCAGGAAAGGCAGGGAGTGTTTTAAGAAATACACACGGGAAGCACCATGATTTGTGATGTGATTCTTTGGAAGGCTGTTTTTAGATTATTGGTTTTAAAAAATTAGGGTTATGCAGAGCTTCCCTGAGTATTGTCCAGTTTCAGATTCATCCCCAACGATCGCTCCTCTCTTGGTCTGATGAAGGGCATCGCCAAGGTTGGGCCAGTCTGTAACATGCTTTATAACTTGCCCCCAAAGCTCCGGGACATTCCCCACACTTTCGGTTCCGTGGAGAAAGCAACCCACTTCTTTTCCTCCCCACTGCAACTGCCCTTGTGTTTTTCTTCCCCCCTTCTTTTGATGTGTAATAATGAGGTGGCCTGGGAGGGGGGAATGTCTTTAATCAATTGCAGAAACTCATCGCGCTATCCAGATCACATGCGTCTCCGGGCACTTTATCACTGTCTTTTTCCGGCGTCCATAATTCTGATATATCTGGCGCTCCAGTGTCATGTCATTCTATTACATTAAACAATAGAAAGTAACAATGGCGCACACTGGAATGATGGAATGCTCCCTCTCTTCGGGAAATGTAAAGAGATAATACACATGTTTTCAGCTGGGAAAGCTGCTATTAGTACATACGGTGACTTTCCCTGATTAGGTAAGAAGGAATAAGATAGATGCATGGAATCATACAGTTACGGATGGCAGGGGAGACGTCAGCCTCTATATGTGACTTGACAAATGCTATCGTGTCAGGAGAGGGGTGATTTTGCCCCATCAAAGTTTTGCAATAATGAGTAGGGAAGAGGGGAACGTAGCCTAAACAAGGGGGGGTTGGACTGGGCAGGACTCCACAATCTGACATTCCCTAGGCCAAATGGAATTGCAAGCCCCCCCCCGGGGGGCTGGGATCCCCACCACCAGGCCATGCCCTCCACCACCAATCAGGTGGCTAGTGGGGGGACGTACAAGGAGAAAGAGGAAGGCACAGGCCACGTCGTTACTGTTGCACAGGAAATGATGTCATCATGCCAGTGACATCCAAGGGACACTCATGTATTACTGCAAAATCTCTGTGGCAGAAGCCATTTTTACCATAGAGTTTTGGTCCAAATACTGAAGCATCACAGCGAGGTTGCAGCCTGGTGATGTCACTTCCTGCATGATGTTGGCTACATGGCCTGGGCCTTCCTTTTTCTCCTGGTAAGCCCCCCCCCCCAAATCTCCCACCTTTCAATCCTAAAGTCAAATGTTATATAGTGGCTGAGGACAGACTGGCGCTTTAAAAGCAGAGGCAGAGCGGGCGCCCAGACTGCCACATCTGCCCCGTGGAGGCACCCTGGACTCACCTCATCCGGCGGCGCACTCCTCCTGCAGCAGCCAAGCACCACGTCCAAGTGGTGTCCCGGCGGCTGCGCGCACGTTCCACCTGCTTCCGGCGGGTGTGAATGAGCGCAGGCGGAGCCGCGCGGCGCTCTGCTGCCGCCGGAAGCCGCCCGCAGTGTGGACGCTGTGGGCGGCTTCCTTGTGGCAGCGTCTGAATGCCGTGCTGCGGGGCAGTTCACCCCGGCTTGTTCTGCTGCGCTCCTGTAGCACGGCAGAACTCTAATCTGTCCTTGGCCAGTGTATGAACTTTCATGAGTCACTGCTCACTTCTTTAGATATCTAAATTTGTGGCAGGGTATGAGCTTTTGTGGGTCACTGCTCACTTCTCCAGGCATTTGAAGAAGTGAGCAGTGACTCATGAAAGTTCGGTACCCTTCCACAAATCTTCTTAGCCTTTAATAGGCTAGTGGACCCTTGCTCTTTTCTACTGGTACAGACAGACTAACACGACTACCCATCTTGATCTATCTCCATGAAAGGCACCACATTTAACTGTATAGAATGGAAATCCATCAACCTTGTGATACAAGGAGAGACGGACTCACATTCTAGTTGTGTCTGAAGAAGTGAGCGGTGACTCACGACAGCTCCTCCCCTGCCACAGATTTTGTTAGTCTTTAAGGTGCTACTGGACGCTTGCTCTTTTCTACTACTACAGACAGACTAACATGGCTCCCCATCTTGATCCATCTTGGCTGTTTATATGATTATTAAACTATTACTCCTACCCACCTGGACATCATGAAGTAGGTGAAAAAGGGCCTTTCCCTAGCGCCAGTCAGGGAAAAGGACCCCAAAATTCCTGCTTGTCCCCAAATGGTGATTGGTTAATCCCGTGGTATCAAGAGTGGGCTGGTGGGTCAGCAGCAAGCAGCAAAGGCTAAAGCACAAGTTGAAGGAAGAATAATTAACCATCTTGCCTGCCTTCCCATTGGATGGCTGTATCCTAGTGAGCCAATCCAGCCTCCTCCAGCTTCCTCTGAACTGGACTGAGTCAAATCAATCCGTGGCTCCAAAGGCCGCGAATGCCTCTTTAAAAAATAAATAAATATAGAACGTGCTTCATCTCTGCCGCTGTGAGACGTCGATGGGAAAGAAATCCCCTTCTGTTCAGAATGCTCCTCTACCTGCCTTCAATTTGTGGAACAACGCTGGCGCAGCCGAGAATATAGATTTTAATGAGGGGGAATTTGGGTTGGAACTCGGCTGCAGAGATCAGTGGGGTAAGCCATTGCGTCTCGGCTGAAGCTACTTCACAGAATCGCTGGCTAAAAGCTAAAACTGCCCTCCACGCTTCTCGGAGGAAGGACATTATATCACTGAATCATACAGAGAAAGGTTTTGGGAGAGCAGAAATCCAAAGACAATACGATGCAAATTGCCGTTAGCATTCAGTACGGATGTTCAAGGGCAAGAGATTCTCAGCCAGCAATTTTCTGTCCTTCTTCTGATGGTCTCATCAGGTAGGAGATGGAGACAGAAGAAGCCATGAAGAAGAGCAACGTGGCGATTCTTCTCCGACTGTCTTCACTTACAGCCTGTTGACACCATCCTTCCTCCAAAGAGTTCAAAAGAGTGCACATGGTCCTCCACCACCTCCACGGTGTCCTCACAACAACCCTGTAAAGTATGTTAGACTGAGAGGGTGATTTGCTGAAGCCTACCCAGTAAGCTTCATGGCAGAGCAGGGACTCGAAGCTGGGGTCTCCCAAATCCACGACCAGCACTGTCACCGCTACACCATGCTGCCACTGGAGAAAGGGAAGCTTTCAGGTAGAGCTGGGTCAAAACCATGGAATTCCCAGCAGTTCCTAGAGCTACCCATTGCCACCTCCGAGTTGTACCCGGGTTGTACCCAGAAGTGATGTACTGGCACAGAGGCAGGAAGCATTTTTATTCTTATTTTTCACTGCTACAGCAGTGATTGGCAGGAGGGCCTAGCAATGAAGAAGAAGGAGGAAGAGGAGGAGGAGGAGGAGGAGGGGGAGGAGGAGGAAGAGAGGGGAGGAGGAGGGAGGAGGAGGAGGAGGAGAGGGGAGGAGGAGGGAGGAGGAGGAAGGGAGGGAGACGGAGAAGAAGAAGATGAACAAGAAGAGGAGGAGGAGGAGGATATTGGATTTATATCCCAGCCTTCACTACTTGAAGGAGTCTCGGAGTGGCTTTCAATCCCCTTCCCTTCCTCTCCCCACAACAGACACCCTGTGAGGTAGGTGGGGCTGAGAGAGCTCTGAGAGAACTGCTCTTGAGAGAACAGCTCTGAAAAAACTTACGACTGACCCAAGGTCACACCAGCAGCTGCATGTGGAGGAGTGGGGAATCAAATCCAGTTCTCCTAGATTGGAGTCCGTGCTCCTAACCGCTACATCGAACTGGCCCTCAGACTGAGAGAGAGGAAAAGCTCCTTACGACAGCCCTGTGCAGTAGGCTTAGCTGGGAGGCTCTGTTCTCGCCCAAGGCCACACAACAAGCTTCATGGCCGGACGAGGATTTCGCTCCAGATCTTCTGCTTCCAAGCTCGACTCTCTTTCTGCTCCAACACCCTCCATTAAGTATGTGAGGAAGCCGTGGTGGCTACAGGAAACAGATGGGAAGAGCAGAAGGTGAAGGCGAGTCGATTAAGGCATGAGTAATAAGCACAAACCCAAAGCGTTATCTTGGGAATTCAGCCCGCACGGAGGTAATATTAACCAGTTGTCTAAAGTTGGAAGTTTCAAGGACGAGTGGATAAGTTTGATGGTGTCCAGGCACCGTAAGAAGCTCCAGTTGAGCTGAAATTTGTGCATGAGCGTAACTCGCCGCTATGCTCTTACCAATGCGCCTGTCCACTCAAACAGAACACGACCAGGCACCTGGGTGAATCAGAGTTCCTTTACCATCCCCAAACTGGAGAGGACTCCCGAAAGCCACCACAGAAAAAGAAGAGATTGGATTGATACCCTGCCCTTCCCTACCCGACGGCGTCTCAGAGTGGCTTACAATCTCCTTTCCCTTCCCCTCTCCACAACAGACACCCTGTGAGGTAAGTAGGGCTGAGAGAGCTCTTTCGAGGACTGCCCTTGAGAGAACAGCTCTGAAAGAACTTGTGACTGACCCAAGGTCACACTAACAGCTGCATGCGGTGGAGGAGTGGGGAATCAAACCCGGTTCTCCCAGATTAGAGTCCACATTCCTAACCACTACACCAAACTGGCTGTCTTCCTTTTGGGGCCTTTCTTGTGCGTAAGAAGTAGATTATACTAAGTCAGATCATTGGTCCATCCAGGTTAGCATCACTGTCCCTAAACTGTTCCCCCGGGAGCCGGGTCTATCTCTTTGCTTTGGAAACGATGTAAGATGCTAAGTACGGAGGCTTTCATGCTCCATTAATGATGCTAATAGTTCCTTTTCAAGTGAAAAGTAAGAATTCTTCTGGAAAACCTGGATATTGGCAAAATGTGCGGAGAACAAGATTAATGGAACCTCCAGGAGAATTCTTAGGCAGTATATCTTTGACCGTCAGCTGCTGGGGAAATAAAGAGTGGGGGAAAGGTTATTTATAGCATCCCCTAGTTATGGGCAGGGGTCATTTCGTAGAAAAAGAAGTGCAGGAGCTCATTAGCATAACTCGTTTGCATATGCCACACCCCCTAACATACCGGAAGTGTGTCAGAAGGCAACACCCATCCCTCAGGCTCCACTCCACAGGTGAGTGAAACTGACCTGCTCTTCCTCCATTCCCTTCCCCATCCAATACTTTGTGCCATAAAAATAAGCGTAAAGAACACACCCTCATTCTCTTCCTGCTCCCTTGAAACCACCAGGTTTCAAGGAGACTTGAGATACCCAGGACATGTGCACCACCCATCCCTTTTCCTTCCCCACCTTACAACAAGACACCCTGTGAGGGAGGTGGGGCTGAGAGAGGTCTTTTGAGAACTGCTCGAGAGAACAGCTCTGAGAGAACTTATGACTGGCCCAAGGTCACACCAACAGCTGCATGTGGAGGAGTGGGGAATCAAACCCGGTTCTCCCAGATTAGAGTCCAACTCCTGACCACTACACCAAACTGATGGGGTGGAAGCTGCTGAAGGGTTGGTGAAATTTCTCCAGTACTTATGTGCCATGTGCCCAGATAAAAAATGGTATACTTAGAAAATGTATATGCCACCTTGAGCAAGTCTCTGGAAAAGCAGCACACTGTCATAAAAGGAACAATGATAAAATTATCAATATTAAAACAAAACATTAGAAACAATAAAGACCCTAGCAGGGCTTTCCCTGGGGCGCTGCGCCTCTGCACTGCTCGGGGAAGCCGAGGAGGGGGCGGGGCTTGGTCATGTGCCCACCCCCTGGGCTCCTCACTCCCGGAGCTGCGCTACTATGCGCTCCCGCTCCAACGGACCCTTAGTTATGGGCTTCCTGGTAACATTAGACCAGCAACCATGAATATGTGAAGCTGCCGTATATTGAATCAGAACCTTGGTCCATCAAGGTCAGCGTTGCCTACTCAGACTGGCAGCAGCTCTCCAGGGTCTCAGGCAGAGGTCTGGCCCATCACATACAGGCTGCTTTTTTTTTTCAGTGGAGATGCCAGGGATTGAACCTGGGACCTTCTGCTTGCCTAGCAGATGCTCTGCCACTGAGTCACAGCCCCTCCCCTAACCACGGGAGACAGGATGCTGGACTAGAAGGACATTCGGTACAGTTCAGCAAAGCTGTTCCACATGTCTGTGCATGTGTGTCTCTCTGTGTGTGTACATTTGCTGTTAAGCATAAATGTGTCTTCATGTAACTGGGGAACAGCCCTGAAACTCCAAGACTCTTTCATCCCAATGAAACCGTTCCTACTCCCAAGGCTTTCCTGTCCTCGAAAGCAGACAGACACCCGCCCACCCCCCCTGGACATTTCATGTTTTCATGCATTGGATTCTAGGTCAGGATCTCCAAGCTCCTCTTTGGCTCTTTGCCCTTGCGCCCACCCTCCCCGAGTCCTGGAGAGCTCCCCGGGAACAGCATCTGATAATGAGAGACTGATTGATTCATATTGAGCATAAGTAATTTTCCCATTAAAACTTTGGCACGCCCGGCCCTTTGGAAGGCAATCGCTCTGACCGCCATCCAAAATGGTCTGCTATGCCTTCTCAGAGCTCGTTGGCTCATGCCGAACAGCCATTGCTTGTGGAGTTTGCCACTTTCCAAAAGAGTGTGTGCTTTAATTCTATGCACACGGTCTTCTAACGTGTGTGAAAATGGCTTCTTCTTAATATTTGAGCTTAAAAGTACTCTGCTGACTTGAATCTCCTTCTAGGCACCTCTGAAGTACTACAGCTTTTGGTACCTGTGCAATGTAGCTGGGGTAGTACGGTTTATGAAATAAGAAGAAGAAGAAGAAGAAGAAGAAGAAGAAGAGAAGGAGGAGGAGGAGGAGGAGGAGATTGGATTTATACTCCGCCCTTCACTACCCAAAGGAGTCTCAGAGCGGTTTACAAACTCCTTTCCCTTCCCCTCCCCACAACAGACACCCTGTGAGGTAGGTGGGGCTGAGAGAGCTCTTTCCAGAGCTGTCCTTGAGAGAACAGCTGGTACAGAGCTATGGCTTGCCCAAGGTCATCCAACCAGGTGCAAGTGGAGGAGTGGGGAATCAAACCCGGTTCTCCCAGATTAGAATCCGCGCGCTTAACCACCACACCAAACTGGTCCATCTGTTTTTAGCTTCTAGGGAGAATTCGGGTTTGATTTGATCCAGAACCCACTGTTCTGGCTTTTTGGTGGCCATGGTAGCCAATGCCACATTTCTGGCACTGACAGCTTGTCCAGAGAATCCAAGGAGTCAAGCCTTAAGGGTTGACTTTGCAGTCACACGCTTTCTCCTCTTCACTGCTTTTTCTGCTTTGGTGTATTTATTTGTGTATTCTGTATAGATTCTGCATCTACAAGCAAAACCCAATTTTGTTGAGCTAACTGGCTGCCAACCCCCCCCCCCCCATGATTCTGCAAAAAGAAAGGGAAGGGAGGGGGAAATCCAGGTCCACACAAGACTGACACAGAAGAACATAAGAGAAGCCAATGTTGGATCAGGCCAATGGCAAAAACACCAGGTACCCTCAGGAGGTCCACCAGTGGGGGCAGGACACTAGAAGCCCTCCCACTGTTGACCCCCCCCCCTCCCAAGCACCAAGAATACAGAGTATCACTTGCCCCAGACTGAGAGTCCTTATCTATACCTTGTGGCCAATAGCCACTGATGGACTTCTGCTCCATATATTTATCCAGGGGTCCGTTGGGGCCGGAGCGAGGCGGAGCAAAGCTCCGCCAGCTCAGGAGTGGCCACTAGGGCAGCCACGGGCCGAATCAGATTCTCTGATCTGATTCGGCCCGCTGCCGAATTGCCGCCGAAATTCGGTGGCAACTTTAAAAGCGACTGGAGGGGAGGGGGTTTGAGGGAGAGGCTCCAAACTTGCAGGGTAGCTGCTGGGCCCTCTCCTCAAAATACTCACCAAGTTTCAAGAAGATTGGACCAGGGGGTCCAATTCTATGGGCCCCCAAACAGGTTGTCTCATCCCCTCCATTATTCTCTATGGTGGGAAAAAAATGTTAACTTTTTTCCTCCCATAGAGAACAATGGAGGGAATGGGGGCAACCTGTTTGGGGGCCCATAGAATTGGACCCCCTGGTCCAATCTTCTTGAAACATGGTGAGCATTTCGAGGAGAGGCCCCAGAAGCTATCCTACAAGTTTGGAGCCTCTCCCTCAAACCCTCTTTCCTCCAGCCCCTCATATACCCTATGAGTTTTTGCCATTGATTTCAATGGCCCATAGGGTATAATGGGGCTGAAACTGACATTCCCTTTCTGACACACTTCTGGTGATGTCAGGGGACGTGGAATATGCTAATGAGGTATGCTAATGAGTTATGCTAATGAGCTCCTGCACCTCTTTTTCTACAAAAGGACCCCTGTATTTATCTAATTCCTTCTTGAAGCCGCCCATGCTTGTAGCCGCCACCCCCTCCTGTGGCAGTGAATTCCACGTATTAATCACTCTTTGGGTGAAGAAGTACTTCCTTTTATCTGTTCTAACCCGACTGCTCAGCAATTTCATGGAGTGCCCACGAGTTCTTGTCTTGTGAGAAAGGGAAGAAAAGGACTTATTTCTCTACCCGCTCTGTCCCATGCATAATCTTATAAACCTCAACACTTTTGGGAGTGGGGAATTCCTCAGTTCTTTACATTTACTGATTCCTTCTTATACTCTTTCTGGCTTTTTTAAAAGTTTGCCTGAGCAGGAGGATACATCCTCTTTTGTCTTTGGAGAAGGAGGGAAAAGAAAACAGAATGGGGAGGGAGCGTCAACATAAAGAGAAAGAGGTGGAAACGGGGGAGGGCAGTGGGCAGCACTTAAATACCCACAGTAACAGTTCTACTTTAGAAAGGATTAGCAGTTTGACAGTGGATGAGAACAAAGAATCGCAGCAAAAGGAGTTTTGGAAACTGTGGGGCAACGGTGTGCTAGAATCGGTCTGAATGCAGATACCTGTAAAACAAACGCAGAAACAGGAGAAAGCCTCAACACAAAGTGGAAATGAAAGCGGGAGGGAATGCAGAATGGAAGAATAGGATGTGCTCAGAAACCAAGGCAAAATACGGTTGCAGAAGGGGCCACTGCGTGAGAAGCCTTTATCACTCTGTAATATATTTAGTGTCTTTGCTCCCCACCCCATTTCTACAAGGTGTGGAGGTTCAGTTGGTGCTTGAAGCTGAGACACATAACTGCAACTGGAAAATACGGCTTTCTTGTCACACTCTTCAAGCACTGGACCTAGGAGAAGAGGACATTGCTTTGTACCAGTGACATATGCTTTGCATACCGACAGCTTCAAGTTCAGCCTCCAATGATCTTAGATAGCAAGGTAGGGTAGAAATCCAGTGCTGGTGAAAATACACATACTTATCAGACTGAAGAGAGTTACCTTCTGGTCCAGTACATGCCAACTATGTGTGTTATTACATGCTCCCTACTGCTTTGGAAAGTGAGAAGTTCTAGGGACAAGACAGCTGGTTTGATTTCCTTTGCATGAAAAGCAGATGAGGTCTCAGAATGGCTTACAATTTCCCTTTTCCTCCCCACAACAGACACCCTGGGAGATAGATGGGGCTGAGAGAGCTCTGAGTGTACTATAGGAATGCTTTGCCCTGACCTGGATGGCCAGGCTAGCCCAATCTTGTCAGATCTTGGGAACTAACCAAGTTTAGCCCTGGTTAGTATTTGAGTGGGGGATCACCAAGGAAGTTCAGGATTGCTAGGCAGAGGGTGCATTCAGACAGGCAGCTAATCTCGCCATTGGTTGGCTGTAATTTGATCTAGATCTTTTTGATCCAGCATTGCGCGACCAGACTGCTGCCCTGTGAATCGCTTTACTGCGCATGACTCCGCAGTGGATGGTTTAGATGGCATCCACCGTAAGGAGTCGTGTGGTCAGCTTTTTTCCAAAAAAATCCTGTCCGCGCATGCGCATATGCGCCTCACCATATACTTATTTTTCCATGCGTGTGCGGGCTAAAATGGTAAAAGCACCACCAGCGGTGCCTTCCTCTAGATACCATTACAGGAAATAAAGTTGATAAAGTTCATGAGACCATCAGAAACATAAAATTGTTTGGATTGTTTGAGTGGAGCTTTGGGGACGCCACACGTTTAAGCGTTTATGCGTGCATCGCTAAGACTTTTTTAAAAAATGGTGGCCATTTGGGATGGTCTGGAGACCATCCCTATGGGCTGATTGTGCGCTGGTGGAACGACCAGACGGGGGAAAGTCCTCACTGGACTTTCACCTACTATCTTTTAAGTACGGATCCCCGATGGGGATTGATGGGCTAATCACAGAAGCAGCACAATTGCCAGATGTTGTTATCTGGACATGCACTTTAAATCCACCAGGCATTCATGCTTGGCCCAGCTCAAAAGAGCCGTCTGAATGCAACCAGATACAGGCAATGACAAGCCATCTCTGTTCATCTCTTACACTGAAAACTCTGCAGGGTTGCCAGAGACGATCTGCAACTATAGAGATATTTTTCTGAAGAAGGGTGGGAGAGAGAGGTGGAGGTTGATCAGCTGTTCCAGCTTCGTTACCAACAGAAGTGGAGGAAACAGGACAAGAGGTGGCCAGTGAGCAAGCAGGACCATCGGTCTCCGCCGCTCCCCAAATGACAACACTTCGTTATCCTTGGCTTGCTTTTCAGTTACCAGCAAACAGATGTCTAGGATCCTTTGAAGATCCCCGTAAAGAAGTGCTGGAAAGAATTCAGCCATGATCCCCAGTGTCTTTGTTTCAACGATTCTGCATCAAGAGCTTTTGAGAGAGGCAGTTTTGGGAGGAAGGCACGTTCTGTCTGCAGAAGGGAAGGCTAAACAGAGACATGATAAATGTCTCTGGAGGCGCAACAGGTTGTTCTTGAAAGGGGGGGAAAGGACCAATTATCATCATTAGTCAACGAGGACGGAGGAAGACTGTGTCTTCAGTGTGGTGCCTTAGGTCAAATACTAGGAGGAGAACTTCACATGTCCTACAGTGTTTCAGCCAAGAAGCTGGTGTGATCTTCAGACAAGGACTGGGCAGACCTGCATTCAAGATCTCAGTTTGCCATCGAGCTTATGGGGTCAGCTTGGGCCAATAGCCTCACAAACCTCACAGGGTTGTCGTGAGGATAAGATATACATGTGTGCCGCTCTGAGCTGCTGGGATAAAAACACAGTGAATAGACCGAAGGATGAGGGATAGTTCCCAATGCCAAATAGCCAGACTTTTCTACTTGAACGTTCTGGGCATGGAGCAGGGGTCACTGGGGGTGGGTGCGTGGGAGATATTTGTGAATTTCCTGCTTTGTGCAGGGGGGGGGGTTGGACTAGATGACCCTGGAGGTCCCTTCCAACTCTATGATTCTGGGGCAGAGGGCTTTTCTTCCCATACCTCTGGTCTAGGGTTGTTGACTCCTGCTTGGGACATGGGGGGGAGGGTAGAGCCAGGGGAGGGCAGGGATAAGGATCTCAGCAGTGTATAATGCCAGAGAGAGGTGCCCCTCCAAAGCAGCCATGTTCTCCAGGGGAACTTATCTCCGTTATCTTTAATCCCGGGAGATCTCCAGCCCCCACCTGGAGATTGGCAACCCTATGTCCTGAAGTCCTGTGAGCCTGTCTAGTTCTGGGCTCATTCCAGCATCATACAACGGTATACTCAGACAAGAGCCCAGAACACATGCCAGAGTGAAACTTACAGTGTATACGAGTGTGAATGAGATGTGAGAGTACTCCCTAACATTGCTTGGCAAATACCTACAGATTTGGGGGGCAGTCCCTAGGGAGAGCAGAGTTGGGGGAGGCTGTGACGCCTCTTCTTCCAGGTGACACTCTAGGCTGCTTCCTCTAGTCTCAATGGTCGTGACCATAGAGAGTAGGGGAACTTCCTAGACAGTCACCATGTGGAGGCCATTCCCCCCCCCCATTCCTCAGGGATGGGAGACTGGATCCGGGGACAGGTAAATCTCTGTCCCAGGAGGGTAAATTGAAGGCCTACATGGGTCCCCTGGCCTGTGAGGTGTTCCACAGCCCTTGCTTCCTGTGCCACTTGTGGCATTTACACCTCCGTCATGGTCGCCCAGAAGTTTGTGTTGGCAGAAATCCGTAGCAGTCACAGAAATCCCTGCTTAAAAATAGGTACCCGCCAGGGCTCAGTAGTCAAAAAAGGCAATTAAAACTTTGTCAAGGAAAAGTTTTTTTCAAAGGCGACCCTGGGAAGGGACCGGCACCCCCGGCCTTGATCTACACATCGCAGGGTCACCTGAAGAGAAGACAGCCCACCCGACGCTGACAGGCGGCCTTTGAAAAAGAGGTCCCCTATTTCCGCTCAACGAAAAGGGCTCCTCTCCTGGCCTTTCTGAGGAAGCAAAGAGACCAAATGAAAAAAAATAATTGGATAGTTTAAATCCAATTTGAACTGGGTCAGCCGCTGATGTAGACATATGGAAATCTTTTTTCCCACCTCCACCCCTTTTACCATTTTGTTGCGGGTTATGGTCATCCTCCACGAAACTGGCAGGGCCCTCCTTCATTTCTTCCAGGATGCTCCCCGAACCCTGGTGTCCATTAATAGGGGGGCAGCTTAAGGCCAGGTCACCGGATCATTCCATTTAGGTCTGAGAGAGACCCGGAGAGATCATTCCCTTTGTCTTTTGCCGGAACTAATTGAGCCTTTACTTTCTCTGACAGACATAATCAAACTTATTTCATAAAACCACCATGGAGTTTTCTCACTATTCTTAAAAAGGGTCGATACATTGGATTTCTCAAACTCAGCATGGCCTGTGAATGTCTGATTGGCTACATCTTCAGTTTAAGTCACTATTTTATCACTCCATTTTGTGTTTCTTTCTAACATGCCTTGTTAGGGTGGCCATTCCCCCAATGGGGGCAGGGGTTTGCCTGCTTTTGGGCCCCCCGATCCGCCACCCCCAATCTGGCCGGCAGGGGGAACCCTGCCCCAAAAGTGCCCCGTCCATGCCAACATGCCCAGGGCAATGACAACACCCAAAGGTGACGTCATCCCAGTGTTCCCTCTAAGCTGAGTTAGTGTGAGCTAGCTCTGAGTTTTTTAGCCTCCGGCTCGCACATTTTTGTCCTAGCTCAGGAAGGACGGCTCCAGAGCAAACTAATTTATGCAGTAGCCAAATCGCTCGCACACAACCTAAAGGCTCACAAAGCTCACAAAGTAGGATTTTTGCTCTACAGTTTAGAGGGAGCATTGGTCGTCACACAGGGAACGTTGTGGGGGGGGCATTCTATGTTTGAGGGAAAAAACTCTATGGTTACCATAGAGTTTTCCCTCAAACGATAGAGCGCCCCCCTGCACCATGCCCTGAGTGATGATATCACTTCCAGGTGATGTCATCATGGCGCATGAGAGAGAAGGACCTTCCCTGCTGGCATCCGGGTGAGATCTGGAAACCCTACGCCTTGGGCACTGAGATGTGTGACTGGAATTTGATACCCACACTGAGGGACATCTTCTCCCATTAAGAGAGGGGTTGGTGTGTGTCTAGGAGCCAAAGAACTCCCTTTGCAGATGTGATACAAAATCCTGGGGAAGGGGCCATGGCTCAGTGGTAGAACATCTGCTTGGCATGCAGAAGGCTCCAGGTTCAATCCTCGGGGTCTCCAGTTAAAGAACTGGGCTGCAGTTGATGGGAAAGACCTTCGCTCTTGACCCTTCGCTCTTGACCCTGGAGAGCCGTTGCCAGTCTGAGTAGACAATACGGACTTTGATGGACCAAGGGTCTGATTCCGTAGAAGGCAGCTTCATGTGTTCATGAGTCGTTGTGTTTTTCCCTCAACAAACACAAGGACGTATGTGTAGATGAACCCTAAAAACCTTACTACTGCTGGGGGGGGGGTTCATTGTGTCTAAGCCAGAGCCAGTTTGGTGTCATGGTTAGAAGCACGGACTCTAATGTGGGAGAAGCAGGTTTGATTCCCCACTCCTCCACATGCAGCTGCTGGCGTGACCTTAGGTCGGTCAAAAGTCCTCTCAGAGCTGTTCTCTCAAGGGCAGTTCTCCAGAGAGCTCTCTCAGCCCCGCTGACCTCGCAGGGTTTCTGTTGTGGGGAGGGGAGGGGAAAGGAGATTGTAAGCCGCTCTGAGACTCCCTTGTGTAGTGAAGGGTGGGGTATACGTCCAATCTCTTTTGCTTCTTCTCTTCTCTCTTTGCAGTCATCTTTTCAGCTATGAGACAATTTCGGGGGTTCCCGTCCAACAAATGATCTGCTTGCAGGAAATGGTGGTGGTGAAAGGAAGACAGAGATGGAAGGAAGGCAGAGATAGGATAGATGTTTTGAACTTTTCCAGGCCCTCCCACCTGTTCAGCTGCACACTATCGGAGGCAAAAAACCTTCTTACCTCTCTGGAAGTGTGGGGGCCATAGGGCGAGAGATTCCTGTTTTCCCTTTCCCTTCTAGGGTTGCCAACTCCGGATAGGGAAATTCCTAGAGATTTTAAAGTTGGAGCCTGGGAAGGGAGCTCCGTGAGGTATAACTGTTGAAAGCAGCCATTGTCTCCAGGGGAAGAGGAAGAAGAGATTGGATTTATACCTAGGGTTGCCAGCCTCCAGGTGGGGCCTGGGGATCTCCTCCTTTTACAACTGATCTCCAGCTGACAGAGATCAGCTCCCCTGGAGAAAATGGCTGCTTTGAAGGGTGGACGTTATGGCATGGTACCATGCTGAGGCCCCTCCCCTCCCCAAACCCCGCCTTCTCCTGGCTCCATCCCCAAAGTCCCCAGGTATTTTCCAACCCAGACTTGGCAACCCTATTTATACCCCGCCCTTCACTACCCAAAGGAGTCTCAGAGCGGCTTAAAATCTCCCTTCCCTTCCCCTCCCCACAACAGACACCCTGTGAGGTAGGTGGGGCTGAGAGAGCTCTGAGAGAGCTACTCTTTCAAGAACAGTTCTGACAGAACTTATGACTGACCCAAGTCCATACCAGCAGCTGCATGTGGAGGAGTGGGGAATCAAACCCGGTTCTCCCAGATTAGTCCACTCTGTCTCCAGGGGAACTGATCCCTGTTGTCTGGACAGCAGCTGTGATTCCAGGAGCTCTTCAGACCTCACCTGGAGGCTGACAACTCTATATCCTCTCCCCCGAATGTTCCCCCAACAGCAGGCAGCTTCTTCTAACAGAATATTTATCTCCTAGCCAAAGAGAGCCAGTGGATCTAACTAACTACAATACAGTAGTAGTAATAGTTTCATTTTCATGGTGGGACAACAGTGGGAGGACTTTGAGAGTCCTGGCCCCACTGGTGGACCTCCTGAGGGCACCTGCTATTTCTGCCCACTGTGTTGCAGAGTGTTGGACTGGATGGGCCACTGTCCTGATCCAACATGGCTTCTCTTATATCTGGGGCAGTGATGCTCCGTATTCTTGGTGCTTGGGGGGCAACAGTGGGAGGGCTTCTGGTGTCCTGGCCCCACTGGTGGACCTCCTGAGGGCACCTGGTATTTCTGGCCACTGTGTGACAGAGTGCTGGACTGGATGGGTCACTGGCTTCTCTTATGTTCTTATAATATGCAAGTGTGAAAGTTAGACAATGAAGGAAGTGGACAGGAAGAAAATTAATTCATTTGAAAGGTGGGGTCGCCCTAAGTCGGCTGCAACGTGATGACGACAATAACAACAAATGACTGGCCGAGAACCTTTAACTGGAGATGCTTGTGTTGGACCTGAGTTGTGTTGGACCTGAACAGATAAAAAGAAGTACTTCTTCACCCAAAGAGCGATTAAGACATGGAATTCACTGCCACAGGAGGTGGTGGTGGCTACAAGCATGAACATTTGTTGTTATTGTCGTCATCACATTGCAGCCGACTTATGGCGACCCCACCTTTCGAATGAATTCATTTTCTTCCTGTCCACTTCCTTCATTGTTCCTTCAAGAGGGAATTAGATAGACATATGGAGCAGAGGTCCACCAGTGGTTATTAGCCACAAGGTATAGATGGGAACTCTCAGTCTGGGGCAAGTGATGCTCTGTATTCTTGGTGCTTGGGGAGGGGGCGACAGTGGGAGGGCTTCTAGTGTCCTGGCCCCACTGGTGGACCTCCTGAGGGCACCTGGTGTTTTTGGCCACTGTGTGACACAGAGTGTTGGACTGGATGGGCCATTGGCCTGATCCAACGTTGGCTTCTCTTATGTTCTTATGTTCATGGACACAGGTAGGTAAATAGGTAGATAAGCTCGCCTTTCCCACTGTATGCTTCATTCAACCATAAGATTCACCTTTTAATTAAAAAAAAAAAAAATTCCAAAACTTCAGTTGACTCCTTTTCTGCACAGTTAGGGACAGCGATTTCATCGGCTTCCTCGAAGCCTTCGAAAACAAACCATTTTACTCTTCACCCACCCCCACCCCCCTGGAAAAGAAGTCATTTGTTCTCACTAGCAATTCTTTCCCCCCGTTCTAATCCTCTTTGTGTCGTTAATGCTGGAGAGTGATTAAACCTTCCTCCTACAGGCAGTGACCCAGTCCGCTGATGCGTTTTAATTTTTCATATCTTCCCCCTCCCCTCCGCATCCCCTCCCTACGTCAACCGACAATACCCTCTGGTTATATAGTGCATCAAAGGAGATGTTATATGCTCTTTCTATGTTCTGGATGCTGGCTCCGGGCAAAG
This sequence comes from Lepidodactylus listeri, assembly GCA_029233225.1. NCBI lineage: Eukaryota > Metazoa > Chordata > Lepidosauria > Squamata > Gekkonidae > Lepidodactylus > Lepidodactylus listeri. The sequence goes on along the minus strand of JARCFY010000004.1, from coordinate 9,323,130 downwards.
AAAAAATTTGCAGAATGCCGCTCCGGAGCGCGAGCCATTTTCCTTCAGTCAAATGGGTTTTTTTTTTCCTTAACTCGAAAATGTCAACACAATGAGGAGTCATAAGATCAACTCATAAATATTCAAAGGCTTTCCCTATTTTTTTTTTAAAAAAACACAGAATAATGTTACCACCAGCGTTTTGCTAACTGCTTTCCCCCTAATCCCAATTGCTGCCTCGCACATCTAGTACTTAAACATTGTTTTAAGGGCTAAACAAACAAACGAACAAAAATGCCGCAAGAAGCACAAATTTGGCTTGACGTCGACACATCTACAAACTTCGAGGAGCGTTGGCTGGGCGGAAACGGAAACCATTTTCTGGGTGAGTTGTGTTTGTTCTGCTGGCAATATATCTCATGATATGAAGAAGAAGAAGAAGAAGAAGAAGAAGAAGAAGAGGAGGAGGAGGAGGAGGAGGAGGAGGAGGAGGAGATTGGAATTATGCCCTGCCCTTCACTACCCAAAGGAGTCCCAGAGTGGCTTACAAACTCCTTTCCGTTCCCCTCCCCACAACAGACACCCTGTGAGGTAGGTGGGGCTGAGAGAGCTCTTTCCCAAGCTGTCCTTGAGAGAACAGCTGGTACAGAGCTATGGCTTGCCCAAGGTCATCCAGCCAGGTGCAAGTGGAGGAGTGGGGAATCAAACCCGGTTCTCCCAGATTAGAGTCCGTGCACTTAACCACTACACCAAACTGGCTCTCAAATAACTCAAAACATCTTAGTAGCTGCCTTATACTGGGTCAACTCATTGCTCCATCAAGGTCATTATTGCCTACTCAGATGGGCAGTGACTCTGCAGGGTCTCAAGCAGAGGTTTTCCTACATCACCTGGTCCTTTCAACTGAAGATGCCGGAGACTGAACCTGGAATCTAGCACGGTATTCTGTGTATACGGTTGTCAGCTCCCCCAGTGGAGGTAGGATTCCCTCACTGCCAGTCCGTAGCCCTGCCACAGATCAGCCGGCCAACTGGTGACTTCCTGGAGAAGAAGAAGAAGAGATTGGATTTATACCCTGCCCTTCACTCATGTAGTCTCAGAGTGGCTTACAAACTCCTTTCCCTTCCCCTCCCCACAACAGACACCCTGTGAGGTAGGTGGGGCTGAGAGAGCTCTTTTCAGAACTGCCCTTGAGAGAACAGCTCTGACAGAACTATGGCTTACCCAAGGTCATCCAGCAGCTGCAAGTGGAGGAGTGGGGAATCAAACCCGGTTCTCCCAGATTTGAGTCTGTGCACTTAACCGCTACACCAAACTGGCTCTCATCAAGTACATCAGGGCATTAGAAATTTTTGTATGCCCATGATGTACTTACTTTTCATCTCTTCTTCTTGAAGAATATCTAATTTCGGAAGTTATATAGAAGATATGTCAATTGCTCTGATTAATATCATACACAAGAATTTTGGAGACATCCTGATACTATGGACTACATTCAGATGAAGTTTCCTTCGAAACAAACAAAGACTTCCATTCCGGAGACTTTCATCAACTGATTGTTTCTATGGACCAGTCTTCAAATAATAATTATAATAGTTACGCACTGTTTCTTTAATATTTAAATTTTGGAATATTGATTGAATACAGCATTTTTTGTACAGTTTCTTTTGGTCTTTTGCATAGCACCAACATGCTGGCAGTGATGAAAGCCTGCCTCTGCATAGAAGAAGAAGAGGAGATTGGAGTTATACCCCGCCCTTCACTTGTAGTCTCAGAGTGGCTTACAAACTCCTTTCCCTTCCCCTCCCCACAACAGACATCCTGTGAGGTAGGTGGGGCTGAGAGAGCTCTTTTCAGAACTGCCCATGAGAGAACAGCTCTGACAGAACTATGGCTTGCCCAAGGTCATCCAGCAGGTGCAAATGCAAAGCGAGAGAAAGGCCCAAGTGATGACCCTGGCAACATGACATCATCACAGTGGTGATGTCCAGGTGACACTCTAGTATTGGGGTAAAAACTCTATGGTAGAAGCCATTTTATTATAGAATCTTTGCCCAGATACCAGAGTGTCACGCAGCTGTCGTGGTGTGATGATGTCATTTCCTGAGCACGCTAGAAGTGACATCTCCACATTCGTCTCCTGATCAGTCCACGCCATCCCCTGAGGGACCTACCTGTGTCACACATTGGTCAACTAGTTCCTCTGGAGGGCCAACAACAGGGCATAGAGGCTGAGTCCTCCTGATAAGATCATCAGAAGAGCCCCACTGTGTCAGGCCAGTGGTCCATCTAGTCCGGCATCCTGTCTCACACAGCAGCCAACCAGTTCCTCTGGAGGGCCGGCAACAGGGCAGAGAGGCTGAGGCCTTCATAAGAACATAAGAAAAGCCCTGCTGAATCAGACCAGTGGTCCATCTAGTCCGGCATCCTGTCTCACACAGTGGCCAACCAGTTCCTCTGGGGTGCCAACAACAGGGCAGAGAGGCCGAGGCCTTCATAAGAACATAAGAAAAGCCCTGCTGGATCAGACCAGTGGTCCATCTAGTCCAGCATCCTGTCTCACACAGTGGCCAACCAGTTCCTCTGGGGTGCCAACAACAGGGCAGAGAGGCCGAGGCCTTCATAAGAACATAAGAAAAGCCCTGCTGGATCAGACCAGTGGTCCATCTAGTCCAGCATCCTGTCTCACACAATGGCCAACCAGTTCCTCTGGGGTGCCAACAACAGGGCACAGAGGCTGAGGCCTTCATAAGAACATAAGAAAAGCCCTGCTGTATCAGACCAGTGGTCCATCTAGTCCAGCATCCTGTCTCACACAGTGGCCAACCAGTTCCTCTGGGGTGCCAACAACAGGGCAGAGAGGCCGAGGCCTTCATAAGATCATCAGAAGAGCCCTTCTGGATCAGACCAGTGGCCCATCTAGTCCAGTATTCCATTGCACACAGTGGCCAATTAATTCCTCTGGGTGGCCAACATTCGGGCATAGAGGCCTTTTCCTGATGTTGCCTCCTGGCTCTGGGATTCAGAGGTTTACTGCCTCTGAACATGGAGGTTCCCTTTAGCCCCCATGGCTAGTAGCCTCCATGGCTAGTAGCCACTGATAGACCATTCCTCCATGAATCTGTCTAATCCCCTTTTCGAGGTCTATGCCGGGAGCCATCGCTATTGACTTTGCCATCTCATTCGGAAGCAAACCCATCTGCTCTCCATCCCCAACTTTTCTTACGTACTTCAAATGGAAATTTCACCTCGCAGAAACATCAAGCCATCATGGACGAGAAGGTGGGGGGGGGAGACGATCCATGCCTCAATCTTTCAAGCAGGAATTAACTTCAACGAATACTTGAGGAATCATAAATAAGCGGTGTTTTCTTCATTAGACCGACGGTTTATGGACCTGAAGAGCCACACTTAAGGTGGCTGTGATTTGTTTCCCGAGGACGAGGGAAAGAAAAATGTCAGATCATTAGATCCTTGTTACTCTCCCGACTTCTTCATTCCTCTCCCGTGATGAAGACTAATATGAGAATTTGGGGAACGGCATGCCATCTCGGCACATCGCCGGCGTGCCGATTACTTTTATTGGGACGGCGTTTTAATTGATAATTCAGTGGAATATTTCCTCCCTGCCTCATAATAGGTGCCGCTAATTCTATTAATTCCCGGCAAAAGCGGCAAAGCGTTCTGCTCAGATTTCTGTTTTCTTTGTAACGGTGGTATCACAACAGACAGGAACCCGGGTGGCTTATGACAGATTGTCCCCCCCCGCCCCCCTAAAAAAAAAAAAATCTTCACGGCACTTTTATTGAAAATCAAGATATTGCATTTGCCCGATTATAATAACGGAGCCGATGATTTCCAATCTGTTTCATAAAGGGCTTCTGTGTTGCAGTATTTCTATTAAATTAACCAGCTGGCGAGAGCGTAGCTTTGTTTGCTGTTTTTCTTGAAAGGAAAACTTGGTATGGGATATTAATTATTAAAAATTGACATGCTTTGGGGGAACTTTCCTTGCCCTCAGACTACAATTTAGAGCGATCTTAGCGATGTCACCAGAAGCCCCATCTCAAAAAAAGTATGCTGCGGTACTGGGAAGAAAAGGTGTGGAGAAGCTAACACAATCGATCAAACATTTCCCCTGCCAGGGAAGATGAAAGAGTTCAATGGGATTTTCTAGATGGTTAAGAAGAAATAACAGGTCTGTGGATCAGTGCCAGAGCCTCTGCTTGGCATGCAGAAGGTCCCAGGTTTGATCCTAGACATCTCAAGTTAAAGGTCCAGGCATAAGAAGAAGAGCTGGTTTCCACACCCTGCTTTTCTCTACCTTTCTCCACCAGGTCCCAGGTTCAATCCCAGAAATCTCCAGTTAAAGGTCCAGGCAGAAGAAGAAGAGCTGGTTTCTACACTCTGCTTTTCTCTACCTTTCTCTACCAGGTCCCAGGTTCAGTCCCAGACATCTCCAGTTAAAGGTCCAGGCAGAAGAAGAAGAGCTGGTTTCCACACCCTGCTTTTCTCTACCTTTCTCCACCCGGACCCAGGTTCAGTCCCAGACATCTCCAGTTAAAGGTCCAGGCAGAAGAAGAGGAGGTGGTTTCCACACCCTGCTTTTCTCTACCTTTCTCCACCCGGTCCGGGGTTCAGTCCCAGACATCTCCAGTTAAAGGTCCAGGCAGAAGAAGAGGAGCTGGTTTCCACACCCTGCTTTTCTCTACCTTTCTCCACCCGGACCCAGGTTCAGTCCCAGACATCTCCAGTTAAAGGTCCAGGCAGAAGAAGAGGAGCTGGTTTCCACACCCTGCTTTTCTCTACCTTTCTCCACCCGGTCCCAGGTTCAGTCCCAGACATCTCCAGTTAAAGGTCCAGGCAGAAGAAGAGGAGGTGGTTTCCACACCCTGCTTTTCTCTACCTTTCTCCACCAGGTCCCAGGTTCAGTCCCAGACATCTCCAGTTGAAGGTCCAGGCAGAAGAAGAGGAGCTGGTTTCTACACCCTGCTTTTCTCTATCTTTCTCCACCCGTTCCCAGGTTCAGTCCCAGACATCTCCAGTTAAAGGTCCAGGCAGAAGAAGAAGAGCTGGTTTCTACACCCTGCTTTTCTCTACCCTTCTCCACCAGGTCCCAGGTTCAGTCCCAGACATCTCCAGTTAAAGGTCCAGGTAGGGCCTGGAGTTCTTCTGAGATTACAAGTGATCTCCAGACCACAGAGGTCAGTTCCCCTGGAGCAAATGGCGGCTTTGAGGGGTGAACTCTACTATGGCACTACGTCTTTACTGAGTTCTCTCCCCCTCTCCAAACTCTGCCCTCCCCAGGATCCCCTCCCAAATCTCCAGGAATTTCCCAACTTTGAGCTAGGGATTCCCGCCTCCAGGTAGGACCTGGAAATCCCCCGAAATTACAGCTCATCTACAGACTACATAAATCAGTTAAGAGAATATAAGAGAAGTCATGTTGGATCATGCCAGTGGCCCATCCAGTCTAACACTCTGTGTCACACAGTGGCTAAAACCCAGATGCCATCAGGAGGTCCACCAGCAGGGCCAGAAGCCCTCCCAGTGTTGCCCCCCCAAGCACCAAGAATACAGAACATCATTGCCCCAGACATAAGATAAGTCATGTGGGATCAGGCCAGTGGCCCATCTAGTCCAACATTCTACATCTCACAATGACCCAAAACCAGGTGCCATCAGGAGGTCCGCCAGAGGGGGCCAGAACTCCAGAAGCCCTCCCAATGTTGCCCCCAAGTGCCAAGTTTTCCAGGAGAAAATGGCTGCTTTGGAGGGTGGACTCTGTGTCATTGTACCCCCCCCCCCTCACACACACACATTCCTGTCCTCCCATAGGTTCCGTTCCAGATCTCCAGGATCTGGCAACCCTACCCCCCTCATCCCTGTGGTGGCCTGGAGGGACCGGTCAACTCAACCTTGAGCTGGGAACCCAAGTAGGGAAGTGATGTAAGTATATACCTCAGTGGGATGTAATGCTATACAGACTGTCTATCCTCCAAAGCAGCCAATTTCTCCAGAGGAACTAATCCTTCTGGAGGTCAGTTGTAACTCTGGGAGAACTTCAGGCCCCACCTGAAAGTCAGCAACCCTATATGCAGGTCTCAGGTACTTGCTTTTCTCTCATGGCAATAACCCTAATCTCAGGGTTGCCAACCTCCAGGTAGGGTCAGGAGGTCTCCCAGAATTAGAATTTATCTCCAGACTACAGAGAAGAAGAAGAAGAAGAGCTGGTTTCTATACCCTGCTTTTCACTACCTGAAGGAGTCTCAGAGCAGCATACAATCGCCTTCCCTTCCTCTCCCCACAACAGGCCCCTTGTGAGGCAGGTGGGGCTGAGAGAGCTCTGAGAGAACTGGGATTGGCCCAAGGTCACCCAGCTGGCTTCATGTGGAGGAGGACTGGGGAATCAAACCCATTTCTCCAGATTCGAGTCTGCCGCTCTTAACCACTATACCAAACTAGCTCCCTGTTTCCCCTGGAGAAAGTGGCTGCTTTGGAGGGTGGACTCTATGACATTTATCCCCCCAGTGAGCTCTCTATTCCTAAACCTCCTGGAATTTCCCATCCTAGAGTTGGGAACTCTAGGCTAATCTGCACACCTGTCTTGGGTTTCAATCCATTAGAGCCAGAATGGAATATCTTCCCAAAGGTACCGTGTGCTTAGCAGTTTCTTAAATACATTAAGGCTGCTGGGGGGAGGGGGGGGGAGGAATTAGCCATCTTCCTTCCCCGCGACTCCTTTGACCTTGAGACTTCTAATGGCATCTCTGACAAAATGAACATAATCTAATGGACAGCGGGGAAGAAGGAACGGCTGGGTACATCTGTCGTATTACGGGGCTGTCTGAACAGTCAATGAAGCAGGTAGAAGCCATAAGAGGCCTGCTCGGTTTAGCTCCGGGGTCTGCAGAGAAGAAGCATCATCATTTATCTTTATTTACTGAACTCTGCTTTCTGTTTGGGGGGGGAGAAGGGGGGGGAGAGAAAAAAAAATACCGACAGGTTGTCAAAAGCCCCACTCGCTGGTCCCCATCACCACGAGATAGATGCTGGCCGTGCACTGCAGAGGCAAGGACAGCGTTTGTGTGTCCTGTCCCCGCGTTTCGGGAGGCCCCTATTACGGAGAAAATGGAAAGTCCGGTGGAAACACCTGGATGCTGTTTACTGGACCTCTTCTAGTTCATCTGCTTGGCCGCGGCGCCTTTGCTTCTGTTCCAAATTGGGTGGGGGAACGGCCCACGTTTCAGAGCTGCTGGCATCTGTAAGACCTGGCGAAGTTTAGCGTTCTCTTTATTTAGAGAGGCATGGAGAATTAAGAACCGGCACAATGGGAACCGGCCGACGTGCTTCCGCGTGCCAAGGCAGGTCTGCAAAGGCAGACGGAGAGGCATTCTCTGCGGCTGTCATTCGGTGCCAAAAAATGCCTTTCCTTCTGGAGATGACGCCGAAAGGGAAGCGTGTGGCCTGAGGCAGAGGAGAATCAAGGAGACCTGCGAATGACTTTGACAAATTTAAAGAGGGTGATCCCAGTCTAAGGCTATTCTGGGTAGGACTGTATTGTGGACCTTCTGGAGGCACTGCGTATGGGCTGGACCTAGAGGTTCCAGTTGCTGTTTAGGAGATTCCTGGAGACTGAGGGTGGTGGAGACTGGGTAGGGTGCAGGGTTGCCAGCCTCCAGGTGACGACTGGAGATTTCCCACTATTACAATCCCTGTTCGTGTTCTTTGAGAAAGTGAACAAACATGTGGACAAGGGGGACCCAATAAATGTTGTTTACCTTGACTTCCAGAAAGCTTTTGATAAAACTCCTCATCAAAGGCTCCTAAGTAAGCTCGATAGTCATGGGATAAAAGGACAAGTCCTTTGGTGGATCAAAAACTGGCTAATTAAAAGGAAACAGAGAGTGAGTATAAATGGGCAATTTGCTCAGCGGAGGGTGGTGAGCAGTGGGGTACCGCAGGGGTCAGTACTGGGTTTGATGTTTTTTAACTTGTTCATTAATGATTTGGAGTTGGGAGTAAGCAGTGAAGTGGCTAAATTTGCAGATGACACGAAGTTATTCAGGGTGGTGAGAACCAGGGAGGATTGCGAGGGACTCCAAAGGGATCTGTCGAGGATGGGAGAGTGGGCATCAACGTGGCAAATGGGGTTTAGTGTGGCCAAGTGCAAAGTGATGCACATTGGAGCAAAAAATCCTAATTATAAATACACGTTGATGGGGCCCGAACTGGCAAAGACTGACCAAGAGAGAGATCTTGGAGTCATAGTAGATAACTCACTGAAAATGTCAAGACAGTGTGCGATTGCAATGAAAAAGACCAACACTATGCTGGGGATTATTAGGAAGGGAATCGAAAACAAATCAGCCAGAATCATAATTCCCCTATATAAATCGATGGTGCAACCTCATTTGGAGTATTGGGTACAGTTCTAGTCACCACACCTCAGAAAGGATATTATAGCATCGGGAAAAGTGCAGAAAATGGCAACTAGAATGATAAAAGGGATGAACACTTTCCCTATGAAGAAAGGTTGAGACACTTGGGGCTCTTTAAGCTTAGAGAAATGATGGCTGAGGGGTGACATGATCGAGGTTTATAAGAGTATGCATGGGATAGGGCAGGTAGAGAAAGAGGTCCTTTTCTCCCTTTCTCACCATACAAGAACTTGTGGGCACTCCATGAAATTGCTGAGCTGTCGGGTTAGAACACATAAAAGGAAGACCTTCTTCACCCAAAGAGTGATTAACATGTGGAATTCACTGCCACAGGAGGTGGTGGTGGATACAGGCATAGACAGCTTCAAGAGGGAATTGGATAAACATATGAAGCAGAGGTCCATCAGTGGCTATGAGCCACAAGGTATAGATAGGATCCCTCAGTTTTGGGCAAGTGATGTTCTGTATTCTTGGTGGTTGGGGGGGGGGCAACAGTGGGAGGGCTTCTAGGGTCCTAGCCCCACTGCTGGACCTCCTGAGGGCACCTGGTGTTTTTGGTCACAGTGTGACAGAGTGTTGGACTGGATGGGCCATTGGCCTGATCCGCCATTGGCTTCTCTTACATACTTATGTTCTTCCAATCGAGCTCCAGGTGACAGAGATCAGTTCCCCTGGAGGAAATGGCTGCTATGGAGGGTGCACTCTAAGGCACTGTAGTCCTCTGAGGTCCCTCCCCAAACTCCACCTTCTCCAGGCTCCATCCCCAAAATCTCCAGGTATTTTGCAACCCAGAGCTGACAACCCTAGTAGGGTGGGGTTTGGAGAAGGGAAGGACCTCGGGGGGGGGGGGTGTATAATGCCATATATTCCACCTTGGAAAACAGCCATTTTCTGTCCCAATCTCTGTTGTCTGGAGTTCAGTTGTAATTCCAGGAGATCTCCAGGCCCTGCCTAGAAGTTGGCAACCCCAGTTGGACCCTGGGGATTGGTTGCATTTAGGGTTCCCAGGCCACAGCTCCAAACCCGTGGGAGGAATTGGGGGCAGAGCCTGGAACACTGGTGTTGCTCAAGCCACTTCCTTTTGAAACTGGAAATGACATAGTGGACTCTCTAGCATTTCATGAAAACTCTATGGTTAAAAAAATCCAAAGCACTTGAGTTTTTCACAAAAACCATAGAGGTTTGTTTGTTTTACCATTTTAAACAAAACCATCGAGTTTTTTTTACAAAACGCTAGAGCGCCCCCTATGTGAGCATGCCTGCACAACACCAGCACACATTTGCTTCTGAGGAACCAGAGGGCAATGAGAGGGAATATATACATCCTATTGATCAGATTGATTAACCTTGTCTAATATGCCTTGAAAAAGGGCTGCGGTGGCTCTGAGGTTAAGATGCTAAGCTGCAGACCAGGAGGCTGATAGTTCGGCAGTTCGAGACCTGAGTGCCGCATGACGGAGTGAGCTCCCGTCTCTGGCCCCAGCTCCTGCCAACCTAGCAGTTCGAAAGCAAGAAATGGCAAGTAGATAAATAGGTACTGCTTCGGTGGGAAGGCAGCAAGCAGAGAGGAGCTTATCTTGTAGCAAGTCCAGCACACTTTGCCCTAAACTATTTGCCAGTGGGCAGAGCTGGGAAATAGGAAAACAGAGAAAGACAAGTAGTGAAGGGTTAGTAGGCAGGTTGGGTGTGTTGGAGCAGCAACAACCTGCTAAGTAGTTACTGTAAAGAATGCTGAAAGAGAAGTTTAGTCCACTTGTACCTGGGGGGGGGGGCAAGAGCTACGGTGGCTCAGTGGTTAAGACATTGAGCTGCAGACCTGAAGGTCTGTAGTTTGGCAGTTCGAGACCGAAGTGCTGCGTGACTGAGTGAGCTCCCGTCTCTGGCCCCAGCTCCTGCCAACCTAGCAGTTCGAAAGCAAGAAATGGCAAATAGATAAATAGGTACCACTTCGGTGGGAAGGTAACAGTGTTCCGTGTACCTCGGTGTCTAGTCACGCCGGCCACATGACTACAGAGATGTCTTCGGACAGCGCCGGCTCTTCGGCTTGGAAACGGAGATGAGCCCCGCCCCTTAGAGTCGGATTCGACTGGCTTGTGCGCAAGGGGAACCTAATCTGCCTTGAGCCTCCTGGCATTTTTAGGATTTCATTTCAACCCATTTTTTTACCTGTTGGTGTCCCAACTCTGTGCTAAGCGATGTAGAAATGGATGCTTAAAAAGCAGTGACACCTGCTTATGAACTATGTGTGATACTCTGTGTCACTTTCAAGTGACGTCACTTTTTCTGGTGCCATTATTTTTTTAGAAACGGTTCCAACTTTTGCAATATACTAATGTAGCGGTACAACGATATATTGAACATCTGTATTGAAAATCACCCGCCGGAATTAAGATTGCCGGAAAAAACACCAACAACCTCAGATATGCGGATGATACCACTCTATGAAATGAGACCCAGTTTGGTGTAGGGGTTAAGTGCATGAACTCTAATCTGGGAGAACCGGGTTTGATTCCCCACTCCTCCACTTGCACCTGCTGGATGACCTTGGGCAAGCCATAGCTCTGTACCAGCTGTTCTCTCAAGGAGAGTTCTCTCAGAGCTCTCTCAGCCCCACCTACCTCACAGGGGGTCTGTTGTGGGGAGGGAAAGGAGTTTGTAAGCCGCTCTGAAACTCCCTTGGGTAATGAAGGGCAGGACATAAATCCAATCTCCTCCTCCTCCTTTTCTTCTTCTAATGGCAGAAAGTGAAGAGGACCTCAAGAGCCTCTGGCCAAGGATGAAAGAGGAGAGCACAAAAGTTGGATGTAGGGTCTGTTTCAGCATAAGGCAGCTTCGTGTGTCCATGTGTATCAGTTTAAAGAAAAATCCCCACAGAATATGCCCTAGAAACGGGCAGGGAAGCAAAAAGACAGGACATACAGATACACTGCAGACATTTCAAAAGCATTTTGTGATGAATTTCACGCACACCGAACACTTAAGAATGGGGGGGAAGAGGGTGTTCTTTCAGTGGCTCAAGTCTGCAAGGCAAATGGAACAGACATGGTTTTGTGTGAAATGGTAAAAAAACCAAAAACAACCACCCAGAATCCATTATCCACTGAAAGCCAAAACACTTTACCTAGGCAGTGTGGTATGTGAGAAAGAGGGACTATAAATAATGCAAATTAATACAATATAATAAAATGTAAAAACCTGGTATACTTTTCCAGTTGAACAAATAGAAGCTCTGGGGGAGGGGCATTTCAGTAGGGTTGCCAACTCCTGTTGGGAGATACCAGGAGAGTTTGGGGGTGGAGCCTGGAGAAGCAGGGTTTGCTGAGGGGCCTCAGCAGGGTATAATGCCACCGTGGTTAGTGGTGATCAGGGGTCCATTGGAGCGGGAGCGCACAGGAGCGCAGCTCCGGGAGTGAGGAGCCCAGGGGGCGGGCACATGACCAAGCCCCGCCCCCTCCTCGGCTTCCTCGAGCAGTGCAGAGGCGCAGCGCCCCGGGGAAAGCCCTGCTAGGGTCTTTAATGTTTTTAATGTTTTGTTTTAATATTGATAATTTTATCATTGTTCCTTTTATGACTGTGTGCTGCTTTTCCAGAGACTTGCTCAAGGTGGCATATAAATGTTCTAAGTATACCATTTTTTATCTGGGCACATGGCACATAAGTACTGGAGAAATTTCACCAACCCTTCAGCAGATTCCACCCCATCAGTTTGGTGTAGTGGTCAGGAGTTGGACTCTAATCTGGGAGAACTGGGTTTGATTCCCCACTCCTCCACATGCAGCTGCTGGTGTGACCTTGGGCCAGTCACAAGTTTTCTCAGAGCTGTTCTCTCATGAGCAGTTTTCAAAAGACCTCTCTCAGCCCCACCTACCTCACAGGGTGTCTTGTTGTGGGGAGGGGAAGGGGTGGGTGGTGCACATGTCCTGGGTACCTCAAGTACCCAGGAAGAGAATGAGGGTGTGTTCTTTACGCTTATTTTTATTGCACAAAGTATTGGATGGGGGAGGGAATGGAGGAAGAGCAGGTCAGTTTCACTCACCTGTGGAGTGGAGCCTGAGGGGTGGGTGTTGCCTTCTGACACACTTCCGGTATGTCAGGGGGTGTGGCATATGCAAATAAGTTATGCATATAAGTTATACTAATGAGCTCCTGCACCTCTTTTTCTACAAAATGACCCCTGCTTAGGAAGGACCAGAAATCTGAAACACTGAATACTACCTGGGAAAAGTGTTGGGTATTTATTTTGTATATTTATACTTTTGGAGTCTGTATTTTCTCTTTATGGATTCTATTGACTTCTGTATTCTCCCATGATGGATTATGAATAGAGTTATTTCACATTAGATACACCGTACTGAAGTCTCCTTTTGTATATCTTTGCGGGATATTCAGCTCACAGTTGTTTTCTGTGGCTTTTTGGCTTGTTAAGTTAGCATGCAAAACAGTGAAAGTATTTTTTAAACAGATCAAAAGACTGACAAGCTGGTTTCTGATTATCATCTGTTTCGTTTCAACTTGGGGGACACACAACGTAGGTAATAACCTGGAGACTGATGTGTCCTAATTTGTGAGAATCCTGTCTGTAGACCCCATCCGTCTCTTTTCTAGTGTGGAAGCAAACTTTACAGCACCTTGGCTGTGTGGAGTGTTTTTCCTGTGCCCCAAACAAAGAACTGCATTTAAATCTACCATTCCAAATTACACTACAGATTCAATTATATTCTTAATTGTTAAGAGTAGTACTAACATTTTGTTTCACTAAAATATGGAGTTATGTCAGTGTTATGTCAGAGATCAACAAGATATTGCATTGCATTACAATCAGCATTATCTATATATCTAATTCCCAAGTGCCCCCCCGCGTGCGGATACTTAAATCCGTGCGGGGGGCACTTGGGGGGTGGGGAGGGGGTTCTGCAGATGGGGGGTGATCCCCCCATTTGCAGAAAAATAAAAAAGTTAAAAAAAGTTTTCGGGGGATACTGAAATCCCCCGAAAAATAAAAAAGCGTTCCCTGCGCATGCACAGGGAACGAACTTACCTGTCGTGTGGTTGTTGCTAGCAGCGGCGTGGCGGCAGTTCCCTGTGCGTGTGGACTTGCGGGAGTGCTGGCGGCGCTGGCGGCAGATGAGTGCGGCCGGGGGTGGGTGGGAAGGGATGGTGCCGGGGGGGAGGAGGGAGACGCTGGGCCTGAGTGGCGTTAAGCCACTCAGGCCCCAGCAAAGAAGAGTGAGCTGGTGAGCAGGTGGATGAGCACGGGGGGGGGGAGGGAGGGAGGGGATGGTGCCGGGGGAGGAGGGAAACACTGGGCCTGAGTGGCATTAAGCCACTCAAGCCGCGGCAAAGGAGAATGGGTGGGAGGGGAATGCGAGGGCGAGGGGGGAGGGAAGGAATGGTGAGGCTCCTCCGGCACAAAGCCGCGGGCCTCGCTGGGCCAAGCTGGGGCGGGAGGTGGAGAAGTGATGGCGAGGCCCGCGGCTCTGCGCCAGAGGGGCCTCGCCTCGGGCAGGCTGGAACGCAGGGGGAAGGGGGGGTGGAGGAAGGAGGAGCAGCTGTCAGCTTCTCCCCCCCCGGTGAATATTGCGGCCCCCCCTTGTATTATACTATTTCAAAAAAAAAGAAAAGAAAAGAGAAACATCAAGATATAGGGGATGCATAGCCCTACTTGGTGAGAATACATATGTTAAAATTGAATGAATTAGCATATGCAATGGGATAAGAAACCAATATCCCTGTTAAGCCCTGGTGGGGTGTTTGTTCCAAGTGTCATCATAACTTGTAATCCAGCTATTTCCCTTTCCATTCTGTTCCTGGAAGTTCCTTTGCAATAAAACAGCTACTCTGAGGCCAGCCACTGAATGTCCTGGGAGGTTGAAGTGTTCCCCTACAGGTTTCTCAGTCTTGTGATTCCTAATGTCAGATTTGTGTCCATTTACCCTTTGGCGTAGGGTTTGTCCTGTTTGTCCTAGGTCGAGAGCCGAAAGGCAATGCTGGCATTTAATGGCATATGCAATGCTAAAAGATGAGCGAGTGAATGCGCCTGAGATGGAGGCAGCCTGGAGGGTCACCAGGCAATGGAGATCAGTTGTAATTCTAGGAGATGACCTATTTTGTGTAAATAACCCATCTGAAATCATCACTGGGAGAGACTCCGCTTGAACAAACATAAGAACGTAAGAGCAGCCACTGTTGGATCAGGCCAATGTGTGAGAGTTCTGCTCAAAGTAGTCAAGGATCAGATCTTGGTTGGTTAACCAAAGTTCTTTATTTCCAATCTCTACATTAGTACAGCTTCTCGGATTATTGTCAGAGATGAAACAGATAATACAGGCAGGTCTATTATACCATTCCAAGGAGTTTGAATTACCCATAGGTAGCCAATCACTATAGGGGAAAATTGGCGGGCAAAAAGGGATTCTGACCGTTTGGTTCTCACAGGAAAGAAAGTGAGGTGTCAAGCTGTAAATTTCCTTCCCAAACCAGACCCCTCAGATGTTACCAGTTCACATAACAATCAATGGCCTCAAGGTTTTTGCATGTGATAAGAGATGAGAGGTATCCTCCCTTGAAGTCCCAGCTGGGGCGGATGGAATGCGGAGGCAGCGATGTGAGAGGCCTTCTTGTTCTCATACATTACAGATGTCACCCTCCTGCTTTAATTGCTACAAACTCCAGGCCTGGTCAAGCAGTATAACATGGCAGTTACAAACACAGAATAAAACATAGAGTAACACAGAGGGTACAGGCAGGATTACTATGTCTGAATTAGCAGATTCTGACACAATGGCCCATCCAGTCCAACACAGTGGCCAAAAATATCAGGTGCCATTAGGAGGTCCACCAGCAGGGCCAGGGCATTAGAAGCCCTCCCACTGTTGCCCCCCCCCAAGCACCAAGAATACAGTGCATCACTTGCCCCAAACATAAGAACATAAGAGAAGCCACTGTTGGATCAAGCCAATGGCCCATCCAGCCCAACACTGTCACACAGTAGCCAAAAATGCCAGGTGCCATCGGGACTCTTGTGGCTAACACCCACTGATGGACCTCTGCTCCAGATGTTTATCCAATTCCCTCTTGAAGCTGCCCACGCTTGTAGCTGCTGCCACCACTTCCCGTGGCAGTGAATTCCACGTGTTAGTCACCCTTTGGGTGAAGAAATACTTCCTGAAAACAATTTTTTATTATTTTTCCAGTTACAAAACTTTACATAGTTACTTTTGAAATATTATCATCACTATCCGTTTTTCTGTATTCCGCTTATAATTCAAAAACTTTGGGACTTCCCGCCTCACCTATACCGTAATATATATAATAGCAATTATAAAAATTTAAAATTATTAGCTCTTACAGGTAACAAATTTGGTTACAACAATTAAAAAAAAGGTAATTTTGAAACATTTAAACGTAATATCTAGATATCTGTAGTATGTACTCTAGTTTCTATTTTTGTCATTTCAATCGTTCAATATATTTCTCTTAAAAATAATTGTTTCTTCTTTTAAACATCAAAGATCAATAATTAGACAATGTAAAAATATTATTTTTCATATCCCAATGTTGTTCTAGATATTCCTTCAGGTCTTTCCATTCTTCTAGAAATCTTTCTGAGTCTTGATTATTCAGTTTTCTTGTCCATTTGTCCATTTCTGCCATAAATAGCAGTTTTCTCAACCATTCCCATACGTCTGGGGTTTTTTCACATTTCCAGTTCTGAGCATAGACCAAAGAAATACTTCCTTTTATCCAGTTCTAACCTGACTGCTCAGCAATTTCATGGAGTGCCCGCGAGTTCTTGTACTGTGAGAAAAGGAGAGAAGTGCCTCTTTCTCTGTCTCCTCTATGTTGGTTTTGGTCAGGTAGATTTCTTTCCTTCCCGCCTCCCAACTTCCACTTCCTCTCCCTGATTCCTACGGAGCTGGGGAAGAAAGAACAGCTGGAGAGAATCGCTGCAGAGAAATCGACTGCACGTCTGAGAGTAATTTGAATAGGCTGTGATCTGTGGTGTCCGCTGGTTTGGAACACCTGGCCGAATCATCTGTGTTGGGCTGTGTCATGTTGTGGGACTCGGATTGAGCGATGCAGCTGGTAAAGACCCGGTTCCAGTTGGCGTTGCCACGACTGGTGTGAGGGAATTTTCACTGAACCTGTTCAAGGGATGGCCACATGAAACAGAAATAGCCCCAAATCCCAGGACCCAGGCTTGCTTCCATTTATTTTCCGTGGAAGTTTATTTCACTTGCATTTGACTTGACGTAGCCAGGTAACTGGTTGCTCAAAGGTCTCCTTTGCTTGGGGTTGCCAACTTCCAGGTGGGTTCTGGAGGTTTTTCATGTTTACAACTGATATTGAGATTACAGAGATGATGAAGAATAGTTGGTTTTTATACCCTGCTTTTTCCTAGCAGTTCGAAAGCAAGAAATTGCAAGTAGATAAAAAGGCACCGCTTTGGTGGGAAGGTAACAGTGTTCTGTGCACCTTGGTGTCTAGTCATACTGGCCAAATAACCATGGAGCTGTCTTCAGACAGTGCTGGCTCTTCAGCTTGGAAATGGAGATTAGCACCGCCCCCAAGAACCAGATTCGACTGGCGTTTGAGCAAGGGAAACCTTTACCTTACCCTAAGGAGTCTCAAAATGGCTAACAATCACCTTCCCTCCCCTGTTGTGGGGTGGGTGGGGCTGAGAGAGTCCAAACCATTTAATCCAAACAGCTGAACAGTGGTTCTCAAAGTAGGGTTTGGAAACCCCTACTTTCTGCTCCTCATGGCTTTTTGTGGGGAGCAGAAAGCAGGGTTTAAATGGCTCGGAGCCATTTAAATCAAAAGTTACGGGGTGGCTCTGCCACTCAGGTGTGTGGAAACTGCTGCATTTTGCTCCCTGTGAAAAGCAGGGGTTTAAACCAGGCCTGTAGCTACAGTGGGGCATTTGAGGGCCAAGCCCCCCCCCAACTTACTGCCCAGGCCTCCCGACTTCCCATCCAGCTAGTTTGTTTTATTTTCCGTGCATGCCACAGCCTTGCTGCACCGAGCCATTGTCCTGCCCTGCCTCCTGGTGCTCTGGCCCGTTTCTCGCTCATTAGGGTTTTTAAAACCTTTTTCTCTCTCGTCATTCTTGACACAGCCTGGGTATGCGTGGGGGTGCCCCCTGACTTATTTAAATGCCCCCCCCCAAAGTACAAAATCCTGGCTTCAGCCCTGGTTTAAACTTAAAATGGCTTACGAACCCACACCAATCAGATCGGTTCGCAAACCAACCTCTCGGTCTGTACGGCTCCGTGGTTCGGTTTGTGGTTCAGCTGCGAACCAAACGGCACAAAAATTGAGGTTCGGGCCCATCCCTAATCTCTTCTCTGGAGACCCCCACAAGGGGTTGCCAAAAGTCAGCTGCACTTTCCATCACCACCGTTATATATGAGGTCAAAATGGCCAGGATAACTTTTTTGTATAGGCATCAAACCATATTTAAGACCAACTGGAGACATTTCGTGTGTATTTTGAGGTCTGGTAACTTAACACTTCTAGTTAGGAGCGGTTCGGAGCGGCGGACTCTAATCTGGGAGAACTGGGTTTGATTCCCCACTCCTCCACATGCAGCTGCTGGTATGACGTTGGGTCAGTCGCAGTTTTCTCAGAGCTGTTCTCTCAAGAGCAGTCCTCAAGAGAACTCTCTCAGCCCCACCTACCTCACAGGGTGTCTGTTGTGGGGAAGGGAAGGGAAAGGAGATTCTAAGCTGCTCTTAGACTCCTTCAGGTAGTGAAGGGCCGGGTATAAATCCAATCTCTGCTCTCTTCTCTTCTTCTCTTCATTAGAGTTCAAAAGCTATGCTCTGGACAGGAATAATCTTTGGACAAAGCCTGGGTTTGATCTGGTTCCTTCCCAGGCTCTGTTACATAAAGTTGCCAGGTTCCTCATAGCCACCAGGGGGATGGGGGGGTACGATTGACAGATCTAAACTGGGAAACTCCTGAAGCTGTAGAATGGAGTCTGGGGAGGACAGAGACCTCAATGGGGTACAATGCCATAGAGTCCAGCCTCCAAAGCATCCATTTTTTCTCTAGGGGAACTGATCTCTGAAGCCTGGAGATGAGCTGTAATTCCGGGGGATCCCCAGGCCCCACCTGGAGGCTGGCATCCCAAGCTCTGTACATCCATGGTGAGAATCCCAGCAACATTTCCAAACAAGATAATCTGTCCGAGCACCACCCAGCTTTGTAGAAAAATTAAACTTTTAAAACCCAGCTAAATCCTAGGACCACTTACGCCATCCTCTATGAGAAAAACCAGGTTTCTCTACACAGGATTTGGGCTAGCCAGTTTGGTGTAGTGGTTAAGTGTGCGGACTCTAATCTGGGAGAACCGGGTTTGAGTCCCCACTCCTCCACTTGCACCTGGCTGGATGGCCTTGGGCAAGCCATAGCTCTGTACCAGCTGTTCTCTCAAGGACAGCTTGGGAAAAAGCTCTCTCAGCCCCACCTACCTCACTGGGTGTCTGTTTATTTATTTTTATTATTTATTTATTTGAATTTATATCCTGCCTAGCCAGCATAAAGTGGTATTGTTGTGGGGATGGAAAGGGAAAGGAGTTTGTAAGCCGCTCTGAGACTCCAAGTGAGTGAAGGGTGGGGTATAAATCCAATCTCTTCTTCTTCTTCTTCTTCTAGCCCTAGGCACCCCCCCACCCACCTTCCCCTTCTTCAGTTTAAAGATTTATGTGCAGAATTTACCTCCTCCTTGAATTAATTCCGACCCCAACAGCGTGAAGATGGAAAGGAAAGGACCCTATTAAGAGTTGATATTAAGTTAATAGCAGGTGACAGTGAATTCATAAAAAAAAAACCCAGTGTAACACATCAAGGAGATGGGAATTTCAGTTCTGGTACATTACTCAGATTCCTTTGCCAGGGTCACAAGGATTATTTGTAAATTAAAAAAAAGAGAGGGGGGGGGGAGAGGCTGTCTATCAAAGTCAGAAGCGCTTGCTATCAGCTGTGAATGCCGATGCATAGATCTGTTCCTTTTTTCCAGGAGAAGTGTACAGCTTACCCTCCGATTTCGTGTCCTTTTATTTATCAAGCATCCATTTCTGTTGTTGTTGTTTTTTAAAAAAATAAATGTTTCGTTTTTGGCTTCTTTCTTTGCTCTTCTTCCCCACTGGGAGCACTGATGCCACCCTCTTCATTCTCCTCTTCGCAAGTGACTGCTGCCGCCGCTTCTGTCCAGCCCTGCTTAACGCTGGTCAATGCTGAGGTGGGCCGTTCCCAGGATGCCTTGCAGGGCAGAACTAACATAAGAACATCAGAAGAGCCCTGCTGGGTCAGACCAGTGGTCCATCTAGTCCAGCATCCTGTCTCACACGGTGGCCAACCAGTTCCTCTGGAGGGGACAACAACTGGGCATAGAGGCCGAGGCCTCCATAAGAACATCAGAAGAGCCCTGCTGGATCAGTCCAGTGGTTCATCTAGTCCAGCATCCTATCTCACACAGTGGCCAACCAGTCCCTCTGGAGAGCCAACAACTGGGCTTAGAGGCCAAGGCCTCCATAAGAACACCAGAAGAGCCCTGCTGGGTCAGTCCAGTGGCTCATCTAGTCCAGCATCCTGTTTCACACAGTGGCCAACCAGTCCCTCTGGAGGGCCAACAACTGGGCCTAGAGGCCAAGACCTCCATAAGAACATCAGAAGTGCCCTGCTGGGTCAGACAAGTGGTCCATCTAGTCCAGCATCCTGTCTCAAACAGTGGCCAACCAGTTCCTCTGCAGGGAGAACAACTGGGCATAGAAGCCTAGGCCTCCATAAGAACATCAGAAGAGCCCTGCTGGATTTGCCCAGTGGTCCATCTAGTCCAGCATCCTGTCTCACACGGTGGCCAGCCAGTTCTTCTGGAGGGCCAACAACAGGGCACAGAGGCTGAGGCCTTCATAAGAACATAAGAAAAGCCCTGCTGTATCAGACCAGTGGTCCATCTAGTCCGGCATCCTGTCTCACACAGCAGCCAACCAGTTCCTTTGGAGGGCCAACAAGAGGGCATAGAGGATGTGGTCTCCATAAGAACATAAGAAAAGCCCTGCTGTATCAGACCACAGGAGGTGGTGGCGCCTACAAGCATGGATGGCTTCAAGAAAGAATTGGATAAATATATGGAGCAGAAGTCCATCAGTGGCTATTAGCCACAAGGTCTAGATAAGGACTCTCAGTCTGGGGCAAGTGATGCTCTGTATTCTTGGTGCTTGGGAGGAGAGGGGGTCAACAGTGGGAGGGCTTCTAGTGCCGTGGCCTCACTGCTGGACCTTTTGAGGGCACCTGGTGTTTTTGGCCATTCTGTGACAAAGAGTGTTGGACTGAATGAACCACTGGCCTGATCCAACATTGGCTTCTCTTATGTTCTTATGCATTCAAATCAAACTCTGGTCCCCGAGATGCTGTGTTTTCTGTGTGGAAGGAGCTCTTTCGTCCAGCTGTGGCAGAATTCAAATGAAACCCTCCGAATTAATGTTGGCTCCTGTTACTCCCCCCAGCGCCAGAGTACATGGTGTGCCTTATTTGTGCAAGTCAGCAGGAGCTCTCTGAGTCATCTGGCTGGTGAGGACTTTTAAGTCAATTCTTCTGTCAGTATAGGTTGCGCCTGGATCTTAGTGGGGTTCATCCACAAAGGAAAGGGGTAGAAGTTATCTGAAGCGCGGGGGGTGTGGGGCAATGCATCATCCACTCTGTGATCTTTTCCCGATTTCTCATCCTGCTGCAAAAAAACCACATGCGCGTATCCTGGCAGTTCCTTGATACCGAAAAGAATGGCCAGTATGAAGATACCATCTCCATGAATCATTTGTATTACAGCCTCCCATAAATCTGGCAGCGAGCCTGCATGGCTCCAGAGCGGCTCCCTTGGAGGTCGTCAGCTTGAATAGATATGAACGTTTTCTATCCTTTCCTCCTTATCGGACTGAATGCAGCCCAGATTCCTTGTTCCCCACAGGCGTATTTTTTTTCTAACTTGAATATAAAAACATAAGAAGAGCTGTGCTGGATCAGATCAGTGGTCCACCAGGTCCAGCATCCTGCCTCACACAGTGTCCAACCAGTTCCTCTGGAGGGCCAACAACAGGGCAGAGAGGCTGAGGCCTCCCCCTGATAAGAGCATCAGAAGAGCCCTGATGGATTGGACCAATAGTCCATTCAGTCCAGCATCCAGTCTCACACAGTGTCCAACTAGTTCTTCTGGAGGGCCAACAACAGGGCATAGAGGCTGAGGCCTTCTCCTGATAAGAACATCAGGAGAGCCCTGCTGAATCAGACCAGTGGTCCATCTAGTCCAGCATCCTGTCTCTCACAGTGGCCAGCCAGTTCCTCTGAAGGGCAACAACAGGGCATAGAGGCCGAGGCCTTCCCCTGAGAAGAACATAAGAAGAGCCATGCTGGATCAGACCAGTGATCCACCTAGTCCAGCATCCTGTCTCACACAGTGGCCAATCACTTCCTCTGGAGGGCCAACAACAGGGCATAGAGGCTGAATCTTCCCCCTGATGTTGCCTCCTGGCTCTGGGGTTCAGGGGATTAATGCCTCTGATTGTGGAAGTTATAGCAGGGCTATTTTTGGGCCGGAACGCACAGGAACGGAGTTCCGGCTGGCTTCTGAGTTGGCCATGCCTACAGCCTCCCCTCAGGTTCTCCAGGCACCTCGCAAGCGGTGGGGCACCTGGGGAATCCAATCCTGGGAGGAAGCTGTGCTGTCAGGGGTGTGACCAAATATGCTAATGAGTTTCTGCTGTTGGGTGTGACCTATTACACTAATGAGTCCTGCTGGGCTTTTTCTACAAAAAAAAAAAAAAGCCCTGTGTATGTGGTACTCTGAGATGCATGGAGGAAGGAAAGACACCAGTGGGACAGACAGACGCAACAAAGAATTGGAGGTGGAGCAGACAAAAAGTGCACTTGTGCATTTCGGAGCAGGATTCTGTCCCCAGTTCTAAGGTGAAAAAACTGGTTGCTCGGTCCGCTCAGAAGTGGGTGGCATCCACACACTGTTGGATATTGTGCAATCGTTGCACTGTAGTACTCAGGGCTTTTTCGGCATGGTCTTTTCCTGCATGGTGGAGAACTAGTTGGGAATAATTGCTACAGCCCTATAAATAGCACATCATCTGACATTGTCTTCAGGCAGCCATGGGCTAGTACAAGGGTGGGCAAACTTGCTCAGCGTAAGAGCCACCTAGAACAGGGGCGGCCAAACTTGCTTAAGGTAAGAGCCGCATAGAATAAACATCAGATGTTTGAGAGCCACAAGACATGAACAAATATTGCCTGCTTTTATTGGAAAATAAGCAAATTTGCTTTTTATTAACATGAAATGAGACTGCCAAAAATAATAACAAAAGGGGTAAAAGCAGGTATTGATAATGATATTAATTTGTCCAATGATATTTGTTTGTTAATGATATTTGGCTTCCCCAGCCGCCCTGCCGGGAGCCACATAATATATGTGAAAGAGCCGCATGCGGCTCCCGAGCCACAGTTTGCCCACCCCTGGGCTAGTAGAACAGTACCCACCACCAGGGGTCATTTCGTAGAAAAAGAGGTGCAGGAGCTCATTAGCATAACTCATTTGCATAACTCATTTGCATATGCCATACCCCCTAACATACCGGAAGTGTGTCAGAAGGCAACACCCACACCTCAGGCTCCACTCCACAGGTGAGTGAAACTGACCTGCTCTTCCTCCATTCTCTTCCCCATCCAATACTTTGTGCAATAAAAATAAGCGTAAAGAACACACCCTCATTCTCTTCCTGCTCCCTTGAAACCACCGGGTTTCAAGTAGACTTGAGATACCCAGGACATGTGCACCACCCATCCCTTCCCCTTCCCCTCCCCACAACAAGACACCCTGTGAGGTAGGTGGGGCTGAGAGAGGTCTTTTGAGAACTGCTCATGAGAGAACAGCTCTGAGAGAACTTGTGACTGGCCCAAGGTCACACCAGCAGCTGCATGTGGAGGAGTAGGGAATCAAACCCGGTTCTCCCAGATTAGAGTCCAACTCCCAACCACTACACCAAACTGATGGGGTGGAAGCTGCTGAAGGGTTGGTGAAATTTCTCCAGTTCTTATGTGCCATGTGCCCAGATAAAAAATGGTCTACTTAGAAAATTTATATGCCACCTTGAGCAAGTCTCTGGAAAAGCAGCACACAGTCATAAAAGGAACAATGATAAAATTATCAATATTAAAACAAAACATTAAAAACAATAAAGACCCTAGCAGGGCTTTCCCCGGGGCACTGCGCCTCTGCACTGCTCGGGGAAGCCGAGGAGGGGGCGCGGCTTGGTCATGTGCCCGCCCCCTGGGCTCCTCACTCCCGGAGCTGCGCTCCTGTGCGCTCCCGCTCCAGCGGACCCCTGTCCACCACAACACAGCAACATTTAGACGTAGCATTGCCAGGTTTTTTTTTTTTTTAATTCCAATCCTACTAGCTCCTTGGAATTGGTCAGGGAAGATCCAGAGCTGGCTAGGAATTCATCTGTTAGGTCAGTAGAGAGCCTGCATGGTCCTGTCTGGTGGGTTTATGCTTTCTCTGTTAGATATTCTCTCCCTACTGCAGTGAACTCAAGATGGCGCTGGGGTGCTCTACTCGAACAGCGGTCGTACAAGTTATTACTACTTTCTGGGAGAAAGTGATTGGCCTCTCACATTGAACACATGAAGCTACCTTATACTGAATCAGATTCTCGGTCCACCAAAGTCAGTATTGTCTACTCAGACTGGCAGCAGCTCTCCAGAGTCTCAGGCTGAGGTCTTTCGCATCACCTGCTGTCTGGTCCTTTTAACTGGAGATGCCAGGAATTGAACCTGGGACCTTCTGAATCAAACTCTTGGTCTATCAAGGTCCTCTCACCACTGGTCTCTCAGGGTCAGTATTGTCTCCTCAGACTGGCAGCTGCTGTCCACAGTCTCAGGCAGAGGTCTTTCCCATCACCTCCTACCTGGTCTTTTTAACTAGAGATGCCGGGGATTGAACCTGGGACCCTCTGAATACCAAGCAGAAGCTCTACCAATGAGCCACTGAGGTCTTTCACATCACCTACTGCCTGGTCCTTTTAACTGGAGATGTCGGGGATTGAACTTCTGCATGCAGCTATGTGCTCCTCCCACCACTGGTCCATCAAGATCAGGATTGCCTACTCAGACTGGGAGTGGCTCTCCAGGTTCTCAGGCTGAGGTCTTTCCCATCACCTGTTGCCTGGTCCTTTTAACTTCAGATGCTGGGGATGAATTCTGGAACCTTCTGCATGCAAAGGAACTGCTCTGTCATTGAGCCATGGCCTAGACCCCAATCATGAAGCTACCTTATATTGAATCATGCCCTTGTTCCACCAAAGACAGTGTTGTCTACTTAGACTAGCAGTGGCTCTCCAGGGTCTCAGGCTGAGGTCTTTCACATCGCCTACTGCCAGATCTTTTAACTGGCGATACCAGGGATCGAACCGGGGACCTTCTACATGCCAAGCAAATGCTCTGCCACTGATTCTGAGTAGGGATTTGAATGTGCTGTCTAAGTGTATTGCTTTGGCCATCATGCCAACTCTATGGATATGGTCTGGTAGAACATTGTGGGACATGGACAGAGCATGGTAGAATCAGATATTCACCAGTTTCTCACAACCCAATGCTGCATCCTCAAGAACTGGTCAGACTGGTAAACCACTGGCCTCTTGGCAATCCGATCTACAGTTGATGTGGTGCCACTAGCGTTGCCAACCTCAAAGTATGTCCTGGAGACTTCCCATAGTGACAAGTATGCTATCTCCAGGCTACAAACATCCATTCCCCTGGAGAAAACGGCAGCGTTGGAGGGTACTACATATTTGCTGAGCACTCCAGCATCCTCTACCCTCAAATCTCCAAGCATTTCCCAACCCAAAGCCAGCAACTCTAGGGAGTACTTTTCTGAGGTTCTTCAGGGAGTGGTCTTGGCTTGGTAGCAGAGCATCTGCTTGGCATGCAGAAAGCCCCAGGTTCAATCCATGGCATCTCCAGTTAAAAGGACCAGGAAACAGGTGATGTAAAAGACCTCTGCCTGAGAGCTTGGAGAGACATAGACGGGCTGTGGCTCAGTGGTAGAGCATCTGCCACGCATGCAGAAGGTCCCAGGTTCAATCCCTGGCATCTCCAGTTAGAGGATCCGGCAGCAGGTGATGGGACAGACCTCTGCCTGAGACCTTGGAGAGACATAGACAGGGGCTGTGGCTCAGTGGTAGAGTATCCGCTTGGCATGCAGAAGGTCCCAGGTTCAATCCCTGGCATCTCCAGTTACAGGATCCAGCAGCAGCAGGCGATGTGACAGACCTCTGCCTGAGATCTTGGAGAGACTTTGATGGACCAAGTATAAGGCAGCGTCAAGTGTGTCCCCTCACCAGAACAGGCAAAAGCCCTGCTCCCATTCAGCTTGCGGCAATATCGAATACAGAATCCTTCATCAGTGATGATGCTTTAAGTACAACCGTAACTTTTCGTGTGTCTTTCCCCCCCCGTACTGGGTGGGGGCCAAGCGGACATTTCTGAGTAATACAGTAATTAGGTGGTTATTAAAAACAGTAATCATCCAAGAAATATCCAGTGTTGGGGGGAAAAAAAAACCCCAACAAAATCCCATCAAGGGGAAATATACGGACACTGTAAAAACAGAGCTTCCTGGTCGCCTGCATAAGTACGGGGTGAGAGAAAAGAAAAGGATGCATAAAAAACATTGAAGATCCCAGCGAGGCCCTCATGACTAGTTAAGAGACAATGGACTCCTCAATCAGGAGCAAAGAGAACCGTTCCAGGCCCCGGGTCCTTTCCGTGGAGGATAATCACAGCTTCGAAAAGACGCTTAATAACAAAGGTGTCTTCATAGCGTGCGCCGGGCACATGACAAGGTACCCAGAGTTTATTTTCTTCGCAGGCAGCTTAGCTTCTTCCTCACCCCCCCCCCCCCGGGTTTCTGATCCCATTTTAATTTGTTATCAAAGTAATCTCCTCTCCCAGCTGGAGCTTCACCGTGGTTTCCTTGTAAGACAAGCTGGCAGGTTGCTCGTGTTGAATAGCATTCAGCGACGCTCACCTGTTCAGCAGGCATCAAGGGTGCCAGGTGCCAGAAGCGAAGAGAAAGCGGGTGGGTTGTTTTGACTCTCCCCCCCCTCCCTGCAGATGAAGAATGGCTGAAAGGAATATGTAGACATCCCCCCCCCCCCCGCCTTGATGCGCTCTTCGGAAGTGAAAAACGGTGTATACATGGGAGACAGCAACCGAAGTCTATTAACTGTGTGATAGAGTTCTCCGATCCCTTCTGAGCAGCGTAATGGTATTGAACAGTCCTCTTGGAGCTGTCCTCAGTCCTGAAAAGGGCCAGCTTGGCATGCAGAAGAAATCTTAGCCTTTGCTCAGACCTTCTACATGGACACATACAACTGTCATTTAGGTGTAATTAGACTATAAGGACGGCCGAGCGCTGAAGAATAGATGCTTTCGAATCATGGTGCTGGAGAAGACTCTTGAGAGTCCCTTGGTCTGCAAGGAGATCCAGCCCGACAATTTATTTATTTATTTATTTATTTTACTATTTATTTTTGGGATTTTTATCCCGCCCTCCCCGCAAGCGGGCTCAGGGCGGCTTACATGGGCCAACGGCCTAATCAAAACATTAAAACCTATAAAATCAATAAAACATTCACAATAAATACAATTAATACATATAAAAGCTTCCATAAATACCACTTCTTCTTTTTTTTGTAAAGAAATTTTTATTTTTCAAAAAAAACCCATCAAAAATAATACATTTACCTTATACAAATCCCTTTTTCCATATTATATAACATTTTGTTCTATTTGTACATTCTATTTTTATCTTGTTTTGGTGGTTTCCCACCACCTCTGAAGCATAACACATTTTCCATTTTATTCAAAATAGTAATACTTATATCTATGTTTCATTTCTGGTAACGGTTATATATCTTTAAAATACTTATACACCAATTCTTATTTTCTATACTCTTATGTATTTCTAAATAAAAACAGCTTCATTGTCTAATTTTAACTAAAACATTCATATAATATATTTCTATTCCTTTATGCTATTATAACCATGTATAAATGTAGTTTTTCATATCCCAGTATTTTTCAACATATTCTTTCAAATCTTTCCAGTCTTCTAGAAAGGTCTCTGAGTAGAGATTATTCAATTTTCTAGTCCATTTATCCATTTCAGCCATATATAACAGTTTTTTCAACCACTCCCACACCTCTGGTATTTTTTCATTTTTCCAATTTTGTGCATACACCATTCTTGCTGTTGTAATCATATACCATATTATTGTCCTTTTCTTTACATTTATCTCTTCTAGTTTAAGTCCTAGCAATAACATTTCAGGCAACTTCTTAAATGTACATTTCAAGATTTTTTCCATTTCTGCATGTATTTTTGACCAATAAATCTTTGCTTTATCACAAGTCCACCACATATGATAAAAAGAACCTTCTTTCTTTTTACACTTCCAACATTTGTTAGACATATTCTGACCAATATTTGCAATTTTTTTTGGTGTCATATACCATCTATACATCATTTTAAAACAATTTTCTTTTAAGTTATAACACGTGGATATACTCATAGCATTTTTCCATAAAAATTCCCAAGATTCCATTTCAATGTCTTTGTTAAAGTTTATCGCCCATTTTACCATTTGTTCTTTTACCATTTCATCTGCATTAAACCATTTTAGCAAGACTTTATACATTTTAGAAATCATTTTTTTCCCACCTTCCTCCCAAACTTGTTCTATTTCATTATTTTTTCCCCTGAAACCGTGTTTTTTATCACTTCTATACAAATCATATATTTGTCTATATCTTAACCAACCATAATCAAAGTCAATCTGATGCTGCTCCTTCAGTTTGAAATCTTTGCCATGTCTTATTAATAAGTCTCTATACTTCAGCCAATCTTGTCCTTTATATCTTGATGTTGGATGTAAGACTTCTGCGGGTACAATCCACATGGGTATCTCTTCTGAAAAAAAGTTTTTATATCTTGTCCATGTATCCATTAGTGTTCTTCTCAAATAGTGATGTTTAAACATATTGTCCATTTTTGTTTTGCCATAATACAAATATGCATGCCACCCAAATCTACAATCATGACCTTCCAGGGACAATAACATTCTATCTTGTAACATAGTCCATGTCCCTACCCAGGTCAAACATATTGCATCATGGTATAACCTTAGATTTGGTAGTTGAAACCCTCCTCTTTCTTTGGCATCACACATTATTTTCATCTTAATTCTTGGTTTTTTCCCTCCCCACACAAATTTAGACAGCTCCTTCTGCCAACATTTGAATGTTTTTACATCTTTCACAATTGGAATAGTTTGAAACAAAAACATTAATCATGGTAACACATTCATCTTGACCACCGCAATTCTACCCAGCAATGACAAATTCAATACATTCCACTTTTTAATATCCTGCATAATTTGCAACCATAATTTTTCATAATTATTTTTATAAAGATCAATATTTTTCATAGTTAAGTTTACACCCAGATATTTTGTCTTTTTCACCACCTCACATTCTGTAAGTTTTTGTAACTCGTTTTGTTTCTTATTTGACATATTTTTGCACATTACTTTCGATTTGTTCTTATTTACATAAAATCCTGCTAAGTCACCAAACTCTTTAACTCTCTGTAACAAATGTGGTAATGTGGATAAGGGGTCTTCCACTATAAACATCACATCATCTGCAAAGGCCCTATATTTGAAAGAAAAACCTTTAGTTGTTAAGCCTTTAATATCTTTGTCTTCCTTCACATTTAACAGTAGAACTTCTAAAATCCAAATAAATAGCAGCGGTGAAAGTGGGCATCCTTGTCTTGTTCCTTTTTCAACTTTAAAATCGTCTGTCTTTTCGGTATTAATTATTAATGAGGATTTCTGTTCTTTATATATTGCTTTAATGAAGTTAAGCATATATTCACCAATCTCAAGATGTTCTAAAACTTCAAACATAAAATCCCAGTTTAAATTATCAAACGCTTTCTCCGCATCTAAAAAGAAAAAGCCCACTTCCTTTTCAGGATGCTTGTCGTAGTATTCTATAGCATCCACTACTACTCTTAAATTGTCCCTTATTTGTCGATTAGGTAAGAACCCTGCTTGTTCTGTTTGTATAGTCTCTTTAAGGTGCTCTTTTAGTCTATCCGCTATAATCTTAGCAAAAATCTTATAATCATTATTCAGTAAAGAGATCGGTCTATAATTCTTAACATTGGTCAAATCTTGATTTTCTTTCGGGATCAGTGAGATGGATGCATCTTTCCAGGTTTCTGGTATCTCTCCAGTAACTCTTATATCGTTCATCAATAGCAGTAACACCGGTGAAACTGACTCCTGTAACGTTTTGTAGAACTTCGCTGTAAATCCATCCGGTCCAGGTGCTTTACCTAATTTTGAGTCATTTATTGCATTTTTGGTCTCTTGTAATGATACTGGATTATTAAATAGTTCTTTAATTTTCTCTGTTGGTTTTGGTAACTTTAATGTTTGCAGGTATTCTTTAATCTTTCTTCTGTCTTTGTTTTCCTTCTTAAAAAGTTTTGCATAGTATTTAAAAAATTCTCTTTTTATTCCTTTGTTATCTATTATCTCAATATTATCTCTTATCACTTTAGTGATAAATTTATTTTCACGTTTTTTCTTTAATTGCCATGCTAAGTATTTTCCAGGTTTATTTGCACCTTCAAATGCTTTTTGTTGAAGTTTTTTTAAGTTCCAGTACATCTCTTGGTTCAAAATGGCTTTTGCTTGGTCTTGTAGCATCCAAATTTCCTTTTGCAATTTCTTTTTCCCTGGTTTCTTCTTCAGTTCTTCTTCCTTTGTTTTAATGGCTTGTAGAATATTTTCATATTGCTTTTTTTTCTTTTTATTATCTTTAGCATTTAGCGATATCAATAGTCCTCTCATCACTGCTTTGTATGCATCCCATACGGTTTGAATTTTAACTTCTTTCTGTATGTTTACTTGGAAGTATAGGTCTGTTTCTTCAAGTAATTTTTTAATTATTTCTTGATTATCTAATAAGTCCTCGTTTATTCTCCATCTCTTTTGTTTTTTAACCTGCCCAGCTGTCCATAAACACGGATTGTGATCTGAGATTATTCTGGGTAAAATTTCCACTTTTCTTGTCTTAAAGGTTAGGTTAGTAGTCATCCAAATCATGTCAATTCTTGAATGTGAGTCATGTCTGTTAGAGTAAAAGGTAAAATCTTTTCCTTGTGGGTTAGCTTTCCTCCAAATATCTTCCAACTTTTCTTGTTTTATCAGTTCAAAAAAATTTTTTGGAAGCTTCCCTAACGTCTCATCCTTTCTTTTAGAGCGCCTGTCTAGTTTATTATCTACAGTTCCATTGAAGTCCCCTAACATCATAATTTGATCATAGTTTACATTGTCCAATTCCATTTGAAGTTCTTTAAAAAAATTTTCTTTAGCTCCATTCGGAGCATAAATGTTCACAATCAAAGTTTTCAATCCTTGCAGTAAAATTTCAATAGCTAAATATCTTCCATCTTTGTCTTTAAATATTACTTTAGGTTCCAAATCTTTTTTGAGATATGTTACAACACCATTTTTTTTGTTGCTTACTAAAGAATAAAATTCTTCTCCCAATTTTTTCCTTATTAAATATTTATGGTCTTGTTTTTTAAGATGAGCTTCTTGCAAGCAAATTATATTACATTTTTGTTTTTCCAACCAATGACCTACCATTCTACGTTTTTGGGGTGAATTTAGTCTATTTACATTCCATGTAAGTATTTTGTAATCCATTTTGATATATTCTTAAATATCTCCAAAATCATCTTTATTCTCTCCCAGGAATGCATACATTTCTTCTGTGCTTTTAATCACTACTCTGGAGTTGCCATAATAAAAGCTTAGTCCTTGAGGTATTTCCCAACGAAATCTGATTTTTTTCTCCTTCAGTTTATCCGTCAGACGCTTGAATTTTTTCCTTTCTTGCAATATTGCTCTAGGCAATTCTTTCATTACTATGATTTTCTTTCCATCTATTACAAAAGGGTCAGTAAAGCACTTCCTGTAGATTTGTTCTTTTGTTCTTTTCATTGTAAATTGGACAACCACATCTCTTGGTATGTTTTTGTCTCTTGCATATGTAGAATTAACTCTATAAACAAGATCCATGTGTTCTTTAACAACTTCTTCCTGTTCTTGTAAAAAATCTGCTATTGCTTCTTGCATTCTTGTAAAAATGTCCTCATTCAATTTTTCCTCGATCCCTCGAAATCTCAAATGATTTTGCATATCTTTATAATGCATCATCTTTTCCATCCTCTTATTCTCTCTCATTGTCTTATGGGTGCTTTCTTCCAGTTCTTTTACTTTAGTTTCTATATCTTGTGTTCTTGTGGATAATTTTTTAAATTCTGCTTTTAATTCCATGAAATTTTTATCTGCTTGAGCCACTATATTATTCATTTTAACATTTACCTCTCCTATAGCGTCTAACATTTTCTTTTCCATTGCTTCCATAATGGCTAGTAGCTCTTTTTCTTTTTTTGCTGCCATTGTAGGAGAGGACCATGTAGCTGCTCTCGATCTTAGTCCGCGGTCTGTTTTGCCTCTTTAAAAAAGATCGATTTTATCTTGTTTTCCAAATCAAACACCAATTAGTGCATTCAAACAAGCTAATCTTGCCAAGTCAAATTATGTTGGTTTCAGCCTTCTAAGTTATATAATCTTTGAGATATTGCAGTTTAAAAATTTTATAAATCCAAAATGGCGGGTGCGACTTCTCTATGGTTAATGTCAAAGGTTATAGTCTTTTTACCTTGCTTCTGGCTTGCCGTAGTTTCCTTTTGTCCCTTCCTTTTATTTACTTGTCTGCTCTCTGCACGTCACTTCCTGTTATGGTCTTTCTGGTCCGGCAGTATTTAGAGTCCCCTTTACCTTCTTCCGGTTCTTCTCCTTTTCCCTTCTTGTCTGCTCTTCTAGCCGTCACTTCCTGATTCAGTCCTCACGTCTTAATCTCGCAATGCTTGGTTCCCTTCTCCCTCTTTGTCTCGCGATGCTTGGCTTCCCCTCCCGACTCTTCTTAACCGCAGGAATGTTAAACAACTTGTTTTTTTGGCTTTTTAAGTTCAAATTCGGTTTTTTAGCGCGTCAGAACTGCTCTCATCCAATCAACAACAGTCTATTGCTTCACCCGATCTGCTTTTCGTCTTTCAAAATGCGGCGGTGGTAAGGCAAAAAACTTTTTTCCGTTACCTTTTGTTGTTACTTCGCTTCAGATGTGGTCCCAACGTTTAAACTTTGTCTTCTTTGTTAAGGAATCAGGGGAATTGGAGGTTTTATGCTGAATTTTTCAGCTCAGCTCGGCTCCTTAGAGATACTCGCAAGAATCCTCTTCGGCTGCAGTGCTCAAGGTGTCGGAAAAGTCTCCTCCGAGACTTTCCCTTCACCGAGGTTGCTCAAACCTGGATTATATTGCTTGCTGGTCCTCACACTACCTGTGTGAGGTTGCGTCAGGTGGATTAATCCACCCAAGCTGTCAGGAAGAGCCACTGTCCGCCTTGCGCATTTGCAAAGCGTGTCAGACCTCCATTCCTCTGACCGGAAACTCCATAAATACCACTTCTGATGGCGACTTGATGGCAGGCTCAGCCCCCCTCCCCTCCGCGCCAGGGCCGTAC
Source organism: Lepidodactylus listeri (assembly GCA_029233225.1). Taxonomy (NCBI): domain Eukaryota; kingdom Metazoa; phylum Chordata; class Lepidosauria; order Squamata; family Gekkonidae; genus Lepidodactylus; species Lepidodactylus listeri. Next base: position 9,289,977 of record JARCFY010000004.1, on the reverse strand, counting down.
AGGACCAGGGTCATCACAGATGTTAAAGTGATGGGTGGTATCACCAGTGGCAGCTCCTATTAGAAAGCCTGGCGGAAGAGCTCCGTCTTACAGGCCCTGCAGAACTGCATCAGGCCCTGCAGAACTGCACAATCCTAAAGGAAATCAACCCTGACTGTTCCCCGGAAGGCCAGATCCTGAAGCTGAAGCTCAAATGCTTTGGCCGCTAAATGAGGAGGGGGCACTCGCTGGAGAAGACCCTGATGCTGGGGAAGATTGACGGTCAAAGAAGAAGGGGATGGCAAAGGATGAGATGGATGCAACAAACAGGAAATTGAGCAAACTCTGGAGGGTGGTGTCTCTTGAACACTGGTTGTGAAAAGAGCCGTCCAGTTGCAGCCAAGTTATGACAACTGCATGTGGTTTTCAAAGTGAGAGACGAGCAGAGGTGGTTTGCCATTGCCTGCCTCTGCGTGGCAACCCTGGATTTCCTTAGTAGTCTCCCATCCAAGTACTAGCAGGGCGTATCAGCCCTGTAGCCAGGAAATTTTCCAGCAAGAGGCTTTGGGGTTTTTTTGGGTGGGGGGCATCATAGGCGTCAAGAAGGAATTAGATAAACATATGGAGCAGAGGTCCACCAGTGGTTATTAGCCACAAGGTATAGCTAGGAACTCTCAGTCTGGGGCAAGTGATGCTCTGTATTCTTGGTGCTGGGGGGAGCAACAGTGGGAGGGCTTCTAGTGTCCTGGCCCCACTGGTGGACCTCCTGAGGGCACCTGGTGTTTTTGGCCACTGTGTGACACAGAGTGTTGGACTGGATGGGCCACTGGCCTGATCCAACACTGGCTTCTCTTATGTCCTTATGTTCTTATGTGACATTATCACGAGTGACTCTCCTCCAAGGATAGCTGAAGAAGAGGCAGCCAGGTGGCAGCGCAGTGATGGATTTCAAACACCCAAAGCCAGAGCTATAGCACAGCTATGAAGATTTTAAAGACTGAAGTTTCTACCACCTCCTGCCCTCTTACTGAATCTACCTGACTATGGGGACACAGAGGGGGAAAAAAACCTATTTTATGTTAACTGTTAGTTATCCACTTGGTTTATGGTGCTGTGCTATAAGCATTTTGAAGAGTAAATCTATATATTGCTCAAAGAACATGTATTTTTCTCCTTTAACGAAGCAGAGCAGGGGAGCTGGTTTTCAATAGTACAGTTGAAGGGTTAAATCCCCCTTTCCTGGAAGACCCAAGGCAAACCGAGGCTGGACAAGTCTCCAAGTTGCCTTTGGCGGATGGATGGAGTTGTTTGATCTTTGCCTCTTCTTCTTGGTCAGTTAAATCTATTCATTGGCTCTTGACCAGGGCCACTCAACAGCCTTCATGTCTGAACTAGAACTGAACACGGATCTCCCCAGTTCAAGAGCAAGAGCATAAAAACAAGTGGTCCGTATGGTATTCTCAGCAATGATATTCCCAGTGGTGATGTACGGCTGTGAGAGTTGGACTATAAGGAAGGCCGAGCGCCGGAGAATAGATGCTTTTGAATTATGGTGCTGGAGAAGACTCTTGAGAGTCCCTTGGACTGCAAGGAGATCAAACCAGTCAATCCTCAAAGAAATCAACCCTGACTGCTCCCTGGAAGGCCAGATCCTGAAGCTGAAGCTCAAATCCTTTGGCCACCAAAGGAGAAGGAAGCACTCACTGGAGAAGACCCTGATACTGGGAAAGACTGAAGGTCAAAGAAGGGGACAGCAAAGGATGAGATGGTTGGACAGTGTCATCAATGCAACAAACATGAAATTACACACACTCCGGAGCACGACCGAAGACAGGAGGGCCTGGCGTGATGTGGTCCACATGGGGTCGCAAAGAGTCGGACTCGACGGTGCGACTGAACAATATTAACTGTCAGGGGTCATTTAGTAGAAAAAGAGGTGCAGGAGCTCATTAGCATAATTCATCTGCATAACTCGTTTGCATATGCCACACCCCCTAACATACCAGAAGTGTGTCAGAAGGCAACACCCATCCTTCAGGCTCCACTCCACAGGTGAGTGAAACTGACCTGCTCTTCCTCCATTCCCTTCCCCATCCAATACTTTGTGCAATAAAAATAAGCGTAAAGAACACGCCCTCATTCTCTTCCTGCTCCCTTGAATCCACCAGGTTTCAAGTAGACTTGAGATACCCAGGACATGTCAACCACCCATCCCTTCCCCTTCCCCTCCCCACAACAAGACACCCTGTGAGGTAGGTGGGGCTGAGAGAGGTCTTTTGAGAACTGCCCATGAGAGAACAGCTCTGAGAGAACTTATGACTGGCCCAAGGTCACACCAGCAGCTGCATGTGGAGGAGTGGGGAATCAAACCCGGTTCTCCCAGATTAGAGTCCAACTCCTGACCACTACACCAAACTGATGGGGTGGAAGCTGCTGAAGGGTTGGTGAAATTTCTCCAGTACTTATGTGCCATGTGCCCAGATAAAAAATGGTATACTTAGAAAATGTATATGCCACCTTGAGCAAGTCTCTGGAAAAGCAGCACACAGTCATAAAAGGAACAATTATAAAATTATCAATATTAAAACAAAACATTAAAAACAATAAAGACCCTAGCAGGGCTTTCCCCGGGGCGCTGCGCCTCTGCACTGCTCGGGGAAGCCGAGGAGGGGGCGGGGCTTGGTCATGTGCCCACCCCCTGGGCTCCTCACTCCCGGAGCTGCGCTCCTGTGCGCTCCCGCTCCAAAGGACCCCTGTTAACTGTAAGTGCGAGCAATTATTAACAGCTTGGCTTTAGAAGAATTGCTCTTCTCCTTGTGTTCCAAGCAAGCCCTCTTTTTAAAAAAGAACAAAAAAAAATTGCTCTACGATACTTGCTTCACTTTAGGAATTCTTATCCGCTTCTTCCCTCCTAAATCCTCTCTTTAAAAAATAGCCTTTTAAAAATCAACAAGCCCATTCAAGACAATCCATCGCGGAATACACTTGGATAATTTTACGAGAAAGGTTCAGTTCATTTAGTAAAAGACCACTTTGTTTGCTGTTTTTATTTTTCCTACCACTCTGTGTCATAAAAGGAAGCTGCTGCCGAAGTGGGGAAAATGCATTATGGGCTTTTTTTTGGTGAGTGCTAATGATGGTGGATGGATGGGAAACTAGATTAGTATAATTGGACAGCCAATCTGAATTGTTAGTAGTAAATTGCAGGAATTGAAAAAAAAAAGGAAGGAAAGGAAAAGGGGGGAAGGGTTGTGTCTCAAGACAGTAGAGCATAGAGGGCTCCAAACTATTCACCCGATGACTGATGTTTAATGTTGTTATGCAGGGCGGGGTTTTGGTGGGTAATGAGATTCCGGTTCCTTCACTCAGCAATTATCACACCAGTTCAGAGAGGTAAGGTAGCCGTACTATCCCCATATTATTTTGCCATGGAAGCTTTCCAGGTGACCTTGGGCCACGCACACACATTCTCAACCTATCAAAAGAACATAAGAGAAGCCATGTTGGATCAGGCCAATGACCCTTCCAGTCTTACACTCTTGTGTCACACAGTGACCCAAACCCAGGTGTCATCAGGAGTTCCACCAGTAGGGCCAGGACTCCAGAACTTGGTAAAAAAATAAGTGAAAGATTTATACAACCTGAAGAGAAACCAGAACTTGGGAGGCACTGTTGTCTCCCAGGCACCAATAATACAGAACATCACTACCTCAGACAGAGTGTTCATAAGAACATAAGAGAAGCCACACTGGATCAAGCCAATGGCCCATCTAGTCCAACACTCTGTGTCACACAGTGGCCAAAACCCAGGTGCCATCAAGAGGTCCACCAGCGGGGTCAGAACTCCAGAAGCCCTCCCACTGTTGACTCCCAAGCACCAAGAATACAGAGCTTCACTGCCCCAGACAGAGTGTTCCATCTACACCTCGTGGCTAATAGCCACTGATGGGCCTCTGGACCATATGACTTATGGATGCCAATATCCAGATGGTATCTGGAGATCTGTCAGAGTTACAACTGCTCTCCAGTCCCCCTGAAGAAAATGGCTGCTTTGGAGGGTGGACTCTACAGCATTACACCCCCCTGATGTCCATCCCCTCTTCAAACCTCTCCTTTCCAATGCACCACCACCAGCCTCCATGAACTTCCTAACTCTACCTACCCTAGCCTAACTTACCTCACAGGTGGATAAAATGGAGGAGCATGGTTTGAGTCACACTGGGTCCCCACTGGAAAGAAAGGTGGGGTGTAAAAGGAAATAAATGCCTAATTAAATATTGCCTGTGGGGTGTTGAGAATGGCTTATTTTTTCTTCAATGAAAAGTGGGGTGGATCTGGTTTTCTGAATTCTTATCCCTACCTTTCTCATCAAAAAGAGTCTCCCCATCCTTCTTTCATATGGAGCACCTTCAAGGAATAGCATTTGAAGAACCAGTTGAGCATTTGAAGAACATTTGAAGAACAAGGGGGAGAACATGGCTCATTGGTAGAGCATCTGCTTGGCATGCAGAAGGTCTCAAGTTCAGTTCCTACCATCTCCACTTAAAAAGATCCAGGCAGTAGATGATGGGAAAGACCTCAGTGACTCACTAATAGAAAAGCTGCTTGGCATGCAGAAGGTCCCAGGTACAATCCTCAGCATCTCCAGTTAAAAGTGCCAGGCAGGAGGTGATGGGAAAGAGTTCAGTGGCATGCAGAAGGTCCCAGGTTCAATCCCTGGCAGCTCCTGGTAGTAGGTGATGTGAAGAACCTCAACTGAAAACCCTGGAGAACCACCACAAGTCATTCTAGGTAGTATTGACCTTGGAAAACCAACGTTCTGATTCAGGAGAAGGCAGCATCGTAGGTTCTAGAAGGAAGAGGGAAGAGAGAGGCCCGCTTGCTCATGAGCTGGGCATTTGTTAGCTGTAGCCAAACGGGGCACCCACACTGATGTCCTGGTGAGTCGGTGGCTGTCGTCTTCAAAGGCTGATGACTGCTGAACTACAGAATTAGAATTCGGAAACTGTATAGAGAAAAGAAGTTCATGAGAATCCATCCATGATTCCGGGAAAGCGCAGGGACTGATGGATCGTAGGGGCAGGCATCTCGAGAGATCGTTCGTTACACGCCACATCTGAACTGTTGCTGAATATGAACTGCGGTTTAGGAAACAATGCTTGAATCCTAAGTGGCATGAGTGAAGGTAAGGACCTAAGAAGAGCCCTGCTGGATCAGACCAGTGGTCTGTCTAGTCCAGCACCCTGTCTCACTCAGTGACCAACCAACCAGTTCCTCTGGAGGCCCAACAACAGGACTCAGAGGCTGACACCTGACGGTATGTTGGCACTGCAAAAATAGCAGAGAGACTCTGTTCCTTATGTACAGAGTATTTACATTTATTTACAACTGGACAACTGGATTATATTCACATACTTTCAGTAATAAAACGGACAGAGTGCTGCGCAGACAAGTGTACACTCAGAGAGAGCAAAGAGCAAATAACACTCTCCAATATATGTTTGCATCTGCCAATCAGATTACAGTGCTAGGATAGCTGAGTCATGCAGAAAATCTGATGCAATCTTGTCACATGACTTTTCCTAGCTGTCATACTAGATCAGAATGATCTGACACTTGTTCCCATGACAGAATGATATCTTGCCAGTAATATGAGCAAATACTGTCAACACCTTCCGCTGATGCTGCCTCCAGGCACTAGGATTCAGAGGTTGACTGCCTCTGAACATGGAGGTATCCTTTAGTCACCATAGCTAGTAAACCTTGGTAAACCTATCCTCCATAAGTGGAATAGATTCAAGCTTGAGGAAGGCAAGTTCCCTGCTTCCCTTTCCCATTGCAGCCTCCTCTATACCTTTGAAGGTTAATAAACCTTCAGGAACAGTTTGGAGGAGGAGGAGGAGGAGGAGGAGGAGGAGGAGAAGAAGAAGAAGAAGAAGAAGAGACGAGATTGGATTTACACCCCGCCCTTCACTCGGAGTCTCAAAACAGCTTACAAACTCCTTTCCCTCCACCTCTCCACAACAGACACCCTGTGAGTTAGGTGGAGCTGAGAGACCTCTTTCAAGGACTGCCCTTGAGAGAATAGCTCTGAGAGAACTTGTGACTGACCCAAGGTCACACCAGCAGTGGCATGTGGAGGAGTGGGGAATCAAACTTGGTGCTCCTAACCACTACACCAGACTGGCTCTCCAGTAAGACTAGTAAGTATTGACTTTGATAGACCAGTGGTTCTTGAGGGAACAGCTCGGTCAGAACTATGGCTTTCCCAGAGTCATCCAGCAGCTGCAAGTGGAGGAGTGTGGGAATCAAGTCCATGCACTTAACCACTACACCAAACTGGCAAACTGAGTTCCTGGGGTTCCCAATTCCAGGTTTGGATATTCTGGAAGTTCTGGGGGTGGAGCCTGGGGAGGATGAGGTTTAGGGAAGAGGGGTACCTCAGTCGGGTATAAATGCCACACAGTTCCCCTTCCAAAGTAGCTGTTTCCTCTGGGGGAAATGGACTCTACCATCTGGAGATTGGCTGTAATTCAGAAAGATCTCCGGGCTCCACCTGGAGGTTGGCAACCCTAGCCTACAGTGGGAGACGGAATCAGCAAAAATCTTCACCCCATCATCCACAGACAGAAATGCTGTTCTATTGGAGGGACTGCTATTGTGTTGTTGGAACCAAAAGCTTAAGATCCAAGCCATAGACTTGGGTTGAGTTGGCATTCCTATTTGACTTGAAGAAGAAGAAGAAGAAGAAGAAGAAGAAGAAGAAGAAGAAGAAGAAGAAGAAGAAGAAGAAGAAGAGGAGGAGGAGGAGGAGGAGGAGGAAGAGGAGGAGCTTGGATTTATACCCTGCCCTTCACTACCCAAAAAAGGCCCCAGAAGGTATAGACTGGACTTCTATCGGGTTGTCCCAGGGTTGCCAGCTGCAGATAAGAAAATTCCTGGAGATTTGGGGGGTGGGGTCTGGGGAGGGTGGGATTTGGGCAGAGGAGGGGCTTTAGTGGGGTATAATGCCAAGGAGTCCACCTTCCAAAGCAGCCATTTTCTCCAGGGGGGGGGGGGATTGATCTCTGTTGCCTGAAAATCAGTTGTAATCCCAGGAGATCTCCAGCCATCAACTGGAGGTTGGCAATCCTAGGTTGTCCATGAATCAGGATGTATCTGTCACAGAGAGAAGCGTGGACAGGGCTGGCATTGGAGGACCTGGCGACAGAAACGTTAACCCCAGCATGTTTCATCCGAGGCAGCGAAATTACTCTTCCTTTCCTGAAAGCCAAAACCCACGACGAGCATTCCTGATTGTAGCAAATTAAGATTTTAATGGTGCCTTCGGGGTGGGCTCATGAACTTGTAACCCTCCTGTTTACTTTTTGGCTTCTAATTGCTCTCTTCCTTGCTGGCTTGTTTACTTGCCTCTCTGTTTTGCTGCAAGGCATCATTTCTCCTGAGCTTGGTGATGAGTTCCTCTCATTGTCGGTTATTAAATGTTTCACCTCCCCCACCCCCACCGCTTCTGCCCTGCCCTGAAAACTTGGATCTGTGCTGAGGGTGAGAAGATCATAAATAACTCTTGCATTTGACCCAACAGGTGGGATTCTGGAATAGGTTAAGAAGAGCCCTGCTGGATCAGACTAGTGGTCCCTCTAGACCAGCATCCTGTCTCACACAGTGGCCAATCGACTCCTCTGAATTGCCAGCAATAGGGCACAGAGGACTTCCCCTGATGTTGCCTCCTGGCTCTGGGGTTTAGAGGGTTAGTGCCTCTAAATGTGGCGGTCCCCCTCAGTCACCATGACTCGTAGCCGCTGTAAGCCTGAGCAGCATTCTTTTGGACTTTTCTGGTGATTCATGAGAGCAGTGAATGGACTATGCTGCCAGTTATGTGGGTTAAAACGGTGACCAGTGGGAAGATGGTGGAAGATGCTTCCAACGAAGGTTTAAAACACCATTTCCTGAGGTTACCACCTCCAGCCTGGAGGTTGTCACAAAGCACAAAGACACTCTCTCTCTCACGCACAAAGCCATGTGCTAGGGACATATACCACTAACTCCATGAGGGAACAAACTCCATACACATATACAGGCTTGAACCCCCTCCTACAAGTCCTCCTTACATCAAAGGACTTCACATGAGGGTGCGAAAGCAGCGGGACGTTTCCTGATGGACTGGTTCTGCCACCTGGGACTCACTTTCATCTAGAAGACCATGCCTGATGCAGCTGACGTCAACATCCTGTCCTGACCATCAGGTAGATCTAAATATCGACCATTCCCATAGGACCCTCCTAGTGGCTAGGGACAGAGAACGGACCATCTATAGGCGTTCCTGGGAAGGTCTCATACCTTGCCAACCTCCCGGGAACCCCCCCCCCCAATAAATACTGCTCCCCAAGAGTCACAGGACAAAAGAAGGATAGTTCTTTCTCCCCATTCCTGCTTGTTCTTCCTCCCTCCCTCACAGATCCTTGGGTGCACCACTTGGATCTGACACGTGGCCTCTGCTGGTCCAGCACCACAACCCTTTGTCCCTTGTCCGAAGATAATTTCCCCGCTTTTTCCAGACGGACTCCGCCAGATTCCTATATAGATAAATATCACCCTCGACGGATACCATCAATTCTCCTGCTCATGCAAACGTCTCTGTAATTCTACCTAATTTCTTAGATCTGTGTAAACGTGTGTATTATTGTGTAATATTGCTGATGAATCTCTTATCATTTTTACACTGAACACCTTATCTTTATAACTCTTCACTTGAGTCTTGTGTCAGTTCCTGAGAAGTCTCGGTGAAGCGCAGTCTCTGTAGACACAGGTGGAGATCCGCAACGCCTGCTGCCCATTGTTAAGAGCTACGATTCCCCAAAAAACATTAATAAATAAGAGAGCAGTCAGGCTAACACCACTCATTGACTTCTCCTTCACGAATCTATTGAATCCCCTTTTAAAGCTGTTTATCCTGGTCACCGTCACTACATATTCTGGAAGCAAATTCCACATTTCAATGACTCTCTACGGGTAAAAGAGTATTTCTTTTGTCTGTGCTGAATCTACGGCCCATCAGCTTCATGGGATGTCCTCCAGTTCTAGTATTTAGGGAGAGAGAGGGGAAAAAAAATTACCTTTGTCAACTCTCTCCACCCCATGCGTAATTTTATAAACCTCTGTCGTGTCCTCCCTTAGTCATCTCTTTTCTGAACTGAAAAGTCCCAGACCCTTCTGCCTTTTCTCATAGGGAAGGTACTCCAGCCCGCTAATCATCTTGCTTACAAGGCCCATAGCTACAGAGGGGCTTCTCGGTACTTCTGGCGAGGACCCAGGCAGGGCTCAACGGGCTAATCGCAGAAGCGACACCTTTCCTAGATGTTGCCGTCTGATTGTTCCCTTTCAATCCCCTAGGCACTGGGTTGGATCTAAAGCCCCGTCTGAACGCGACCCATGTCATCACTTCTGGGTTAGAACCTAGAAGTGATGCCGCACATTTGCATGACACTCTAGGAGTTTCCCCAAACTCTGTGGTAAAGCATTGTCCCCTTTCATAGAAATAGCTTTGACCTGGGAGGGAAAAGTCAAACTACGAAACCTGAGACATTGCCCTGGATGGACAGAGGAATTACCGTATTTTTCGCTCCATAACACGCACCTGATCATAAGGAGCACCTTGTTTTTAGAGGAGGAAAACAGGAAAAAATGAAACAGAAAGAAAGAAAGAGAGAGAGAGAGATAAAGGAAGGAAGGAGGAGGAGAGAGAGAGAAAGAGAAAGGAAGAAAGAAAGGTGGGGACAGAGAGAGAGACAGAAAGGCAGACAGACAGACAGAAAAAAGGAAAGGAAGGAAGGAAGGAAGAAAGATAGAGAAAGGAAAGAAGAGAGACGTCGGCATGCCATGCAAAGCCAGCCCTTTCTGTGCAAAGTAGCCATGGAGCTTAATCTGTGGGCGGGGCTTTCTGCTGCTGGCTGTCTTAAAGGGGAAAAGCACTTAAAGGGAAAGAATACTTAGCCTGGTGGGGTTTTTCCTGCCGTTTCCCTTTTGCTCAGGCCCAGCAGGGAGGGGCGGGGAAGGCTGGGATGCCAGCCTGAATGGCGTTCCCCTGCGTTCCTGCTGAAGAAAGAGCCCTGTTACAGGTAAGAAAAGCTCCATATTCACTCCATAAGATGCACACACTTCCCCCCCTCACTATTTTGGGGAGGAAAAGTGCGTCTTATGGAGCGAAAAATACGGTAGGTGGGATGGCATTCTTTGGAGGGGGTGTCTTCCCCTGCTGAACAAACCATATTCCATAGGTGTCAAAGACTCCAAGTGGAAGAGGGAACCCTCTGATTTTGCAATCTCCAGATTCTTTGGATTTCTATACCAGCTCTTTCCCCTCACTGCGTCCCCTGACCCCAGCTGAAGCTGAGCTTTGCTATACCGAGAAAGCAGTGCCCATCAGAGTCCACTCCGATAAAAATTTCTGTTCCATTAAATGTCTGAGAAATATGCTGCACTGAAGATAGTTGGTTGGGGAAATCTGTTTGTTTCCATTCGACCCATTCATCCGTGGTAACCGCAGCTGCCTTTGGTGGCACAGAAGCAAAATCCATTTGCTCGTTCCCAGTCAGACAAAATAGAGTGGTCGCCAATGGAACTCAAAAGCCAGGATGCTCGATGGTGTCTCCCCCACCTCGGCTGCAACAGTCCGGATTCCTGGTAGTTAAGCAAGCTGTTGCAGGGGGGGAGGGAGAAGAAATGCTGGTATTTGGGGAACCTCTGAGGCTCTGAGTATGCCTGGTCATCTAATGCAAAATCTAGAACTCTATGAGCCGAACTGCATGAGACATTTTTAATAAGTCGCGTCCAGATTCCCTAGACCCAACTTCCCTTCTCCACAGCCACACAGAAGCTTGGAGAATATCCAGGGGTCCTTTCGTAGAAAAAGAGGTGCAGGAGCTCATTAGCATAACTCATTAGCATAACTTATTTGCATATGTTACACCACCGGACATCATCAGAAGTATGTCAGAAGGCAAGAAAGAAGAGAGAGAAAGAAAGAAAGAAAGAAAGAAAGGAAGAAAGAAAAGAAAGAAAAGGAAGGAAGGAAGGAAGGAAGGAAGGAAGGAAGGAAGGAAGGAAGGAAGGAAGGAAGGAAGGAAGGAAGAGCTGGCAGAGAGGGGACAGCTACTAATCCAAGCCTCAGAAATACCACTATTCTGGGAGGATGACTTCAGTGGTGGCTGAAGCCTTCAGAAGGCTGGTCGGAGGAACCAGGACCTTTCCAGGGGATGGGGTCATTTTGCTGCAGCCATGACACAAGCAGGCATTCCCCCGCGGGAGGGGGGGGGGCTGGCACCAACTCCCGGAGCTGCGCTCCCCCGAGCTCCTGCTCAAAATGACCCCTGAGAAAATCATTTCAAAGGTCTGAAGGGCCTGGATTTGACTCAGGAAGGAGGAGGAGGAGGAAGAGGAGAAGAAGAAGAAGAGGAAGAGGAAGGGAAGGGGGAGATGGAGGGGGGAGGAGGAGGAGGAGGAGGAGATTGGATGTATACCCCGCCCTTCAGTTCCCGAAGGAGTCTCAGAATGGCTCACAATCTCCATTCCCTTCCTCTCTCCACAACAGACAGCCTGTGAGGTAGGTGGGGCTGAGAGAGCTCTTTCAAGGACTGCTCTTGAGAGAACAGCTCTGAGAGAACCACGACAGACCCGAGTTCACACCAGCAGCTGCATGTGGTGGAGGAGTGGGGACTCAAACCCAGTTCTCCCCGATTAGAGTCCACGGTCCTAACCACTACACAAAACTGGCCCATGGTATGAGTGGCATTATTTTTTAGGTAAGGGCTGAGGCTCAGTGGATAAGACTTTGCTTCTATGTCCAACCCCCGGCATCTCCCGCTGAAAGGACCAGGGAGCAGGTGATGTGAAAGTCCTCTGCCTGAGACCCTGGAGAGCTGTAGATACTACAGACCTTGATGGATCGATGGTCTGATTCAGCAAAAGACGGCTTCATGTAGGAGAAGGGACTTGGCTCAGTGATACAGCATCAGCTTTGCATGCAGAAAGTCCCAGATTCAATTCCCATCCTCTCCAGTTGAAAACAACCATGTTGCAGGCAGTGTTCCCTCTAAGCTAAGTTAGGCCGAGGACAGATTGGCAATCTGGCCCGCTCTGCCTCCGCTTCTAAAGCGGAGGCAGAGAGGGTGGCCAGATTGCCGCATCTGTCCCTTGTCGGCGGCCCGCACTTACCCGCATGCGGGCCGCTCTCCTCGCACTGCAGCCGGAGACCTCTTTGAAGTGGTCTCCGGCTGTCCAGGCGCGCGTTGCTGCCGCTTCCTGCCGGTCTGGACGGCTCCCACGGCGCACAGGAAGTGGCAGCGGAAGTCTGAACGCCCTCACACAGAACAAGCCGGAAGCCGCGCGCCAGACCCGGCAGAAGCAGAGGAGGCTCCAGGGACCGGCGGAGGAAGAGTGGACGCGCCGGTCCACCTCTGTTCAGGTGAGGTCCCGCAGCACTGGAGCCAGTGCGAACGGGCAGCCACGGGACGGGTTGGCCCCGGGGCTTTTTTGCCCTCTCGCACTGCGCTCCCTTTTGCCAGTCTGTCTTCAGCCTTAGTGTGAGCTAGCTCACAGTTTCTTAGCCTCCGGCTCACACTTTTTTGTCTCAGCTCAGGAAGGATGTCCCCGGAGCAAACGAATTGATGCAGCAGCCAAAGCACTCACTCACAACTTTAATGCCAGTAGCTCACAAAGTAGAATGGTTGCTCACAAGACTCCACGGCTCAGAGGGTGCATTGGTTGCAAGTTGATGTGGAAGACCTCTTCCTGAGACCCCGGAGAGCTGCTGCCAGTCTGAATAGACAATACTGACCTCAATGGACAAAGGGTCTGATTCAGTAAACGGCAGCTTTGTGCATATGTGTGTGCGGAGGGCTGCTGCCTTTCCCTATCCCATTTTTCCCCCTGAGCTGAAATGGCCCCATGCTGCACATGCTTAGAATGCTGCACATGCAGCCACGAAGTGGAGAAAATAACTCTGCCTGGGCCATTTCAACTCGGGAAAACAGGGCAGGTGGGAAGGCAAAAGCCTGACCTCTCCCTGTGCTACAATCCTAAGCCAAATCGAGTCCCTACTGGCTTTGAAAAACAACAGTCTCTTCACCTGCTTTGGCGGGGGGGGAAGTGAGTTGGGTCCCGGGAACCTGGAATTGACTCGTTAAAAAGGGCATAAGTATTTTGACTCTAAGTAGGCAGCCACACGCACGAGATAAAGTGGGGGGGGGGGAGCGAGGCTATTTCCTCCGAAGGAAATTGGATGTCAGGACACTTTGGCTTCCTAAAAACCCTGAATTTGGTCCAGAGACAGTTTTGGTGGCCGCGCATGCGAAAAGACGTCTCAGATTATGTCACTACTTGTCAAGTGTGTTTGATGTGTAAACGGAGGGGGGGGGAGTTCGTCGGCTTCGGTTTCACTGAACACCTCTCCCAAGTCCCTATACTCCTGCCCGGGATGGGCCCCCCTGCTGTTCCAGTATTTGAAATAAAGAACTCTGTTTAACTACAAAGGTCTGATCTCTTGCTGATAGTACAGAAGCCTCACACAGTTGTGCGATCAACCAGAATTTTATAGATGTGGGTGCAGCCCACCACTGTGTGATCAGATGCAACTGCAGGTGAGTCGGGTTTTTTTTTTTTTTTTGGTCGTTGTTTTCCAATTCACTTAAACAGGGGCAGTGTTCCCTCTCAGCTGAGTTAGTGCGAGCTAGCTCACAGTTTTTTAGCCTCCAGCACACCGATTTTTGTCTCCTCTCAGGAAGGAGGGCTCCAGAGCAAACTTATTTATGCAGCAGCCAAATCGCTCGCTCACAACTTTAATGCCAGTAGCTCACACAGTGGATTTCTTGTTCACAAGACTCCACAGCTTAGAGGGAACGTTGAACAGGGGATCGATGCCTCTCTGCCCTGAGGGCTTCCTATGACAGTATGCGATGATGCGCATACTGAGAAAGGGGAAAAAAACAATGGCATGGCATCGGGCTAGCCTGATCAGACTATCCTGATGCCATGGGTGCTCACTGGTGTGATCAGACACAGGAAAGTCCGTTTGTGGCCCGTAGCAACCCGTTTGCTACTGGAATTTCTGAGATATTTTTTTTTTACTCTGTGTGTGCGGTGGAGCAAAATGGGTTGCTGACAGCTGCGGAGCGCTTGCCAGATGTTGGCGTCTGATCACGCTTCTTTAATCCACCTGGCATTCACTCCTATTTCGGGGCAAATTGTGTGTGTGATTGCACTCAAAGTACTCCTTCCTCTAATGTGTCCACAGTGACATTTATTTTAAGGAGGGCTTTGTTTGTTCAGGCAAGAAGCAAGTAGCCTCCAGACTGTATAACTGAGCAACTATTGGGAAACTTAATAATCGAGGCTACAATGTGCATCCCATAACTGCCCAGTCAGTTAACCCTTTCAGGACACTTGATTACATATCCACTGGTTCGAAGTAACAGTGAATATTGCTGTCTCTGTTTTGTGGTTTTAACCAGCACAAATTGTGGTCTAGGAAACAGATTGTGAGATCTTGGCACTGGGGTGGTGGTGGGTGGGAGGGCTTCTGGAGTTCTGGCTCCTCCAGTAGACCTCCTGATTGCACCTGGGTTTTGGCCACTGTGTGACACAGAGTGTTGGACTGGATAGGCCATTGGCCTGATCTAACATGGCTTTATTTATCTCTGTTATTCCTTCTCTTTCCAAAATGCCTTTAGGAAAGATAATCACTCTGTTTAATGGCTGCCAAGTACTCCTGTTTTAGGTTGGCCAACCAGTGGTAGACTGGCGGGGGAATATTCGGGTGTGACTGTCAGCAACTGTGTGATATCACTTCTGGGGGAAACCTGGAAGTGATGTCAGTCATCTCTAGGAATTGTTGAAAACTCTATGGTTAAAACCCCCCACCATACTGTGTGATGTCACTTCCGGGGCGGGGATGGTCAGTCCTCTCTAGGAATGACAGGAAACTATATTTTCACTCTATGATTTCACCATAGAGTTTCTGGTGATACCAAGGGAGGACTGACACGCTGTCCTCAGAAATGATGGTATGGCTTGTGACCCTCTGTTCTATACCCAGTTCCAAAATTAGGAGGCGGCAGTACTAAACCAAAGCAGCATTTCATAAAGAGGTTTCTTCTCTGCCCAGCAACAGCAACAAAACTTACTTCAGGAATGTTTTGTCCTTCTGACCCACAGTGAGTTCTGGAGTGGATGAACATGTAGAAAGACCATGGCATCATCCCCCACTGAGGTCTCTCCCCTCCCCAAACCCCACCTTCCCCAGGCCACACCCCCAAATCTCCAGGAATTTCTCAACCCAGACTTGGCATCCCCAACACAAAAGAAATTTATCCTGCTTAGCTGATCAAATCTGCCTTTGTAAATTCCAGGGTAGATTTACATAGAGATGAAGAAGGTGCTTATGAATGAATTTGTGCTTAAAATTTCAAACGAGGACTTACACAAAGTAAATATTTGAAGAAAGGTGGGGGGAAACAACATCTGGGAGTTCTACATTCGGGGGGGGGGGAACCCTCCCTTGGATGGTAATTTTCTCTTTAAAAAATGCACAGTCCATAATTCAGTACAAAACGACTTTCTCACAAGGGATAATGGCTGGCTTTTGAATACCATTTCTCAATTATTCATACTGTGTGTGATCCTTCCCTCTCCATACAGAGCAGAGATGCTTCTGTTTTTCTCAAATGGTATGTTCAAAAATTGAACATCCTGCTCACACCGCCCGTTTTCTCTTGCACCGAGAATCACCATAACCACAATGTCACAATCAAAAATAAGCGGCGTGCTGAGTGGTTTAACACCCGCACAGTGGCCGGGGCACTCTCAGGCTGTTTTTACATCTGACTTTCCCGCTGGAATCATTCTAGTTTCAAAAAACCCTGCCCATACTTCTGTGCGGTGTGAAACCGTGCTGCCACTGAAATGTCCACATCTACTAATTGCCCTCCTGTGGTCAATCTAGTATGCAACAGGCTTCATTCTGCTTTAAACAATTGCTGTTGATTAGTGCACTTAGACCCCCTGGCGTGAAATTTCACACCACTGTGAAATCAGCACAGGAAAAGACAGCAGTCAAACTACTTTAGAGGGGAGGTGTAAAATGACCCTCAGTGTGGTAGTGGGGGAATTGAAAAAGACAAACTATGACACCTGCTGTGGTGTCATATCACTGCCAGTAAGAAAAGGAAGAGAAAATGGGTAGGTCTAGGAATCAACAGAAACTTGATGGTTTTACCATAGAGATTTTGGTAATTCCTATACCTACCCTTGTTACTTCTGGTTTTTTTTTCCCCCATTGGAAGTGATGTGATGCCACAGCCAGGATTGTGGCCTCCACATATCCTCGTCCACAGCCCTCTCGGCAGTTTCCAGTGATTCCTAGAGCTTCCTGTTATAACCTCTGGAGGTTTGCTTTGAGGTTACCTTTTGAAACCTGGAAATGGAGACCCTGTTTCCCGAGCTATAGCTTGTTTTTCTGTGTTTTCAGGTCTTCCTTGGCCTGAGTTTTGTGGATCTCTGGATCAGGTTAGAAAGTGGGGTGCCCCTTGCTATTGGGGCTACCTGAGAGTAAAGGCAGCACCTCTGGAAACACCCACCTCATGGATAACCCCCCCCCCCACAAGGTGGCAAACATGTACAAAGAAAGTGATTTCAGGGAGATATTTTGATCAGTTAATATACTAATAAAGTTTTCTATTAATTAAAATAATGGGGGAAAGGGTTTTTTTTTAATCTGATCAGTTTCAACATTGGGCTTCCCCCTTTGCCTGTGGTCCTTTCTGTTCATTTTCATTCAATGAACTGACACTAAAATGCATGTGCAAAATCTGAACCGTAAGGATTTAAATGCATGCTGGACACTTCTGTGCAGCTGTGATATGGCAATTGTGTAAATTTCTTTAAAAAGAAAACCTTTGGATGCCACCCCCAACATGTCACATGACATTCCCTCCCCAATTAAGAAAAGCTGTGTGTTTTGGGTTATAGCGGCAGAATAAATACTCCAGAAAAAAAGAATGGTGCGTACGGCAGGCACAGAATCCAAAGTCAGGCTTAGATTCTCTGCAGCAAACTGTGCGTGCTAAAGTTGCCCGGGCTGAAAAGGAGCGCCAGGCTATACTCTCAGATATGTAGCTGAGAGTATAGTGGTTAAAGTGTTGGTCTAGTATCCAGGAAAGTAAAGGTAAAGGTTTCCCTTGCTTGAGTGCCAGTCGAATCTGACTATAGAAGGCAGTGCTCATCTTCATTTCCAAGCCGAAGAGCCAACACTGTCCGAAGATTTCTCCATGGTCATGTGGCTGACATGACTAAACACCGAGGTGCATGGAAAGCTGTTACCTTTCCCCCTGAAGCAGTACCTATTTATCGACTTGGAATTTCTTGCTTTCAAACTGCTAGGTTGGCAGGAGCTGGGGCCAGAGATGGGAGCTCACTCCCTCACACGGCACTCGGGTCTCGAACTGCTGAGCTATCGACCTTCCGGTCTGCAGTTCAGCGTCTTTAACTTCTGAGCCACTGTGGCCCAGGAATCCCATGATCAAATCCCACCTCTGCCATAGAAGCTCGCTGGGGGACCTTGGGTCTGTCACTGTTCCTCTACCCTTGGTCTCAGCCAAAACCAACCTCACAGGGTTTTTGTGATGATAAAATGGAGGAAAGGAGAATGATATGGTGAGTTGCTTGGGGACAAAAGTAGGATATAAATGTCTTAAGTGAATCAGTCATTAAACAAACAAACAGTGGGATTTGCTATTCTGGATCACATGATTCCTTAATATGGAAAGTTTCAGGGCAACAGTATTTCTTGCTGTCTCTGAGATTTCTGCAACTCTTGTTCCTGGTGATGGGAAAAACTTATCTCTGGGATGCAGATTTCCCGGATTGCCTCTTTGGGTTTCTGTTAATCACACATAAAGCCATGTGAGAGAGTGGCATGGCAAATATTGACTTTTTGTCCCCTACACATTGAACCAGACTGGCACAGCTTGAAATCTCAAAATGTCTTCAAGAGGGAATGAGATAAACATATGGAGCAGAGGTCCATCAGTGGCTATTAGCCACAAGGTGTAGATAGGAACTCTCAGTCTAGGGCAAGTGATGCTCTGTATTCTTGGTGCTGGGGGGGGGGGCAACAGTGGGAGGGCTTCTAGTGTCCTGCCCCCACTGCTGGACCTCCTGAAGGCACCTGGTATTTTTGGCCACCGTGTGACGAAAGTGTTGGACTGGATGGGCCATTGGCCTGATCCAACATTGGCTTCTCTTCTGTTCTTCTGTTCTTCTGTCTTTTGTGTGGCCTGCAACAAACTTCACAAGTCCTCTACTTTTAGAAGTCCTAGGCAATTTGCAAACCCAGGAATTTTACCAAGTCCCCTAATGGGTCACCATAAATAACTAAGGGGGGGGGGGGCTTGAAGAATCCCAAATTGTGTGTGTGTGTTACATGCTCTACCGTTATTATTATTATTTTTTTAACTTCTGGTGACTCTATCAATTAATAACCGAGTCAACCCACCTCATGTTGGGTCTTCTTCTTTTCCTGTTGCCTTCACATTTTCCTACCATGTTTGTTTGTTCCAGTGACTCTTGACTTCATTTAAGTGACCAAAGCGTGATAGCTTCAGTTAGTCATTTTAGCTTCTAAACAGAGTTCAGGCTTAATTTGATCAAGAACCCACCGATTTGGGGGGGGGGGGGTTGGTGGTCCACAGCATTAGTAAATCTCTCTCCTCCAACACCACATCTCCAAGGAATCTACTTTCTTCCCATCGACTTTTTTCCCATGTCCAGCTTTCAAACCCATACACCAGTGTTCCCTCTAAGCTGAGTTAGTGTGAGTCAGTTCACCGTTTTTAAGCTTCTTGCTGACACATTTTTGTCTTAGCTCAGGAAGGATGGCTCCAAAGCAAACTGATTGATGCAGCAGCCAAATTGCTCACTCAGAACTTCCATGTCAGTAGCTGGGAGCCTGGAGGCTAGGCCTTGTGCCAGATCTCCACGCGGAGTCCCGGTGTGCAGGGCCCTTTCCCGCCGACGGGGAGGGAAGGGGTTGGGTGGGCTTAGACACCAACCGGAATGCTGTTCCAATGCGTTCCACCCCAAAAATAGCCCTGAGCAGCTTACAAAGTAGAATTTGTGCTCATAAGGCTCCACAGCTTAGAGGGAGCATTGTTGTACACAGAAATGGGGGCTACTGCAGTATAAATTATCTTTATCTTAATTTTGTTGAATTTCAGCACACACCTGTGAACGTAATGTTTGTTTGTCCTTGACAAAATCCTTTCTGAGATCTAGATTTGTAGGACAAAAAGAAACCAGGAACCCGATCGTGGTGTCCTCGCCTCCTCCTTTTGGCTGTTAGATATGTGCCATTATCTCCAAGACACAAATCTTCTGCTCGGTCATTTGTTTCTCAAATTAACCTCCAGCTTTCCCCACCCACCTACCCCATGGCCTGGCGTTGCTCCCGGTTCCATTTTCCGCAGAGCAGCCAAGGATTTATTTAAAATCAGGTGATCCCTAAAATAATCATTATTTCCCATATTATGGTGCGAATCATATCCCGCGCACTTTCACTTAGAGGCCCGTCTGTCAAAGGGATCATTTTTCAGGCCTCGTGTTCCCAGGGCTCCGTCATTTTCTTACCAACAGTGGCCCAAAATGGAAACTATTTTTCTTTTCATTATGAGCTGTCACTTTTTCATCTTGGCACGGAGATGATAGACTTTCATTCATCTCCGATATTACCTTCCCTGAAGCCTGTGACACGGACTGACACAATGCAAAATGCTGGCGATCGCACAGCATACGTTGGCAATATCAGGGCGGCGGGGGGAAGTGCTCGCTTGTCGCAGCTTTGTTATTTTAAATATATATTGAAGCCGCTCAGCTGCGTGTTGGGATGTGGAACAGGAAAAAAAAAATTAACAGGCGTCCTGCTCTGTTTCTGGTGATCATTATGTTCTCGTAGCCCAAATCAGTGTGACCTGATTTTCTGTTGGATACAGCCCGTTCCTTCCTTTGCCATTTTTTTTAAAGGGTGACGGGGGGAAAGTTTGCTGCCAATCAAAGCCAACACCAACAGAAGAAAGGGACACTTGCATTATTGTCCTCTAAGGAGCAAGCAGCAATTATGTAGCCCAGTGTGAGAGCCAAGTTGGCGGACGCGGTTTGGGAGCCACAATGGTGTCGGTGAGAGCTAGTTAAGCCCGGCCTGTCCACTGGCAGAAAATGGAAAAGAGAGAAGAAAAGAAGAGTTGGTTTTTATACCCAGCTTTTCTCCAGCTAAGGAGTCTCAAAGTGGCTCATCATCACCTTCGCTTCCTCTCCCCACAACACTTTAAAGGCTAACACAGTTTATGGCGGGGTAGGAGCTTTCAAGAGTCATTGCTCACTTCTTCAGATACAGGCGGTATCTGAAAAAGTGAACAGTGACTCACAAAAGCTGGCTCTACAAAAGATGTCCTAACAGGGAGTTGGCAACAGCGTCTCAGACTTCTGGCTCATGGTCTTTGCCCCTACTCCTTTTGACTCCAGTGTTCATGTCCCCCTCCTCGGACCAAGCGACCTCAGACAATTTTGCCTTCCGCCGACTAGGTCTCTGAGGGACTTGATTCCCCCAGTTTCTGCCAGACATATCAGTGACAGCCAGGCAGGGGTCATTTCATAGAAAAAGAGGTGCAGGAGCTCATTAGCACAACTCATTTGCATAACTCATTTGCATATGCCACACCCCCTAACATACCGAAAGTGTGTCAGAAGGCAACACCCATCCCTCAGGCTCCACTCCACAGGTGAGTGAAACTGACCTGCTCTTCCTCTGTTCCCTTCCCCAGCCAATACTTTGTGCAATAAAAATAAGCATAAAGAACACACCCTCATTCTCTTCCTGCTCTCTTGAAACCACCAGGTTTCAAGTAGACTTGAGATACCCAGGACATGTGCACCACCCATCCCTTTCCCTTTCCCTCCCCACAACAAGACACCCTGTGAGGTAGGTGGGGCTGAGAGAGGTCTTTTGAGAATTGCTCATGAGAGAACAGCTCTGAAAGAACCTGTGACTGGCCCAATGTCACACCAGCAGCTGCAGGTGGAGGGGTGGGGAATCAAACCAGGTTCTCCCAGATTAGAGTACAACTCCTGACCACTACACCAAACTGTTAAGGTGGAAGTTGCTGAAGGGTTGGTGAAATTTCTCTAGTACTTATGTGCCATGTGCCCAGATAAAAAATGGTATACTTAGAAAATTTATATGCCACCTTGAGCAAGTCTCTGGAAAAACAGCACACAGTCATAAAAGGAACAATGATAAAATTATCAATATTAAAACAAAACATTAAAAACAATAGAGACCCTAGCAGGGCTTTCCCCGGGGCACTGCGCCTCTGCACTGTTCGGGGAAGCCGAGGAGGGGGCAGGGCTTAGTCATGTGCCCGCCCCTCCTGCTCCAATGGACCCCTGCAGCCAGGGTACTAATTAATTAAATTATTGACTATCACGTCACAGGAGATCCTAAGATTGTTTGGCACCCAAAAGTGCTAGCTCTTTTAGCGTTATGCACCACTAGGTGCCGAGCTAGGCTCATTTTTAGGCAAGAGACATTTTAGATGTGGTTTGCCATTGCCTGCCTCTGCGTCATGATCCTGGTATTCCTTGGAGGTCACCCTTCCTAATACTAGCTAAGGCCCACCCTGCTTAGCTTCCAAGATCTGATGGGATTGGGCTAGCCTGGACCATCCAGGTCAGGGCAGGTGGTGTACTGTAGTGGTTAGAGTGTTGGACAAGGATCTGGGAGACTTAGGTTCACATCTCTACTCTGCCAAGGGTGCTTTCTCAGTGGCCTTAGGCCAGTCACCCATTCTCAGCCTAACCCACCTCACAGGGTTGCTGTGGGGATAAAATGGAGGAAAGGGGAATGACATTGGCAATGTTGGGTCCCCATTGGGGGAGCAAGGCAGAATATGAATTAATTAATTAATTAAGGTTGGCTTATATTCTTGGACATCTTTTTCTAGGGTTCTCAGTTTGGCCGTTGTGGGGAACGGAATGGGCTAGAAGGAACCGGCAGGATTCTTCTTTGGCAAGCCAAGGGGGGAAATAATGGCATCGTTCTCTATCCAATTCCCTTTTATTCGCATTTATTAAATTCC
Source organism: Lepidodactylus listeri (assembly GCA_029233225.1). Classification (NCBI taxonomy): domain Eukaryota; kingdom Metazoa; phylum Chordata; class Lepidosauria; order Squamata; family Gekkonidae; genus Lepidodactylus; species Lepidodactylus listeri. The sequence goes on along the minus strand of JARCFY010000004.1, from coordinate 9,267,817 downwards.
GATTCAGTGCAAGTTATCACAATACTTTGCCACTCGCGCTATTAAGACACGGCCCCGACGTCTGTATCTGGCACTCGCATGTGCTTCAAAAGGCAATTATCATCAAATGAAAAGGGGGGGGGGAGATATATATACTTGGTTCTAATGAGTCCGTTCTCTCTTAGAAAGAAAGAAAGATGGGGGGGGGGAGAAATCTGCCAACTGTTCAGAATGATTTCCCATCAAGGCCTGTTGGAGTTCTGCCATCCGCTTTTAATTGGCAACAATTTGAGGCCAATCACGTGCCCGCTGACATAAGCCCAATCTGCCAAATACCATGATGGGACTATTCGTTTTCATTATGGTTTTATTAATTCACTATCACGACCAGAGTAGGGTTGCGCGGGGTTTCGTTCCAGACCTAAAGATCATGCTTCTTAAACATCAGAGTACCTTACCTGTTCCTAATAACCTCCGAGATGTTTCTAAAGCCTCCCGGTGAAAAGGTTGTTTTCTCAAAATGGGTCTTGCTTCTGGGGAAACCTCGTCTCGGGAGGCGGGTGACAACTATTTACAGAGAAAGGCTTGTAAAAGATAACCAGGGGGAGGACCAAGTTGGTATTGAAAGAGCCATTGCGGCAAGTTATCCGCCTGTGGTATGAACTCGGCCTCGCGGTTTGCATGGACGCTCGCCAGCAAGTTAAATGCTGCTATTGGACGTGGGTATTTTTAATGAATGTTTTCAGAATGGTTGGCTGGGAGCAGGGGTCATTTCGTAGAAGAGGAGGTGCAGGAGCTCATTAGCATAACTCATTAGCATGACTTATTTGCATATGCCACACCCCCTGATGTCTCCGGAAGTGTGTCAGAAGGCAACACCCACTGCTCAGGCTCCACCCCCAAAATCTCCAGGTATTTCCCAACTCAGAGCTGGCTCGCCAGCTTTACACTTTGACTAAAGACACTTTAGGTTTCCTTTGCTCTTGCAGGGAAGCTGCCCTACAAAAAGGATGGAAATACAGATCGTTCGTATCCTTTTGCTTTTTTCCACAGTGCATCACCATACGTGCCCGCTCCTGGGCTTGTTACTCCCGGAACGGCGTTCCTGTGCGTTCCTGCTCAAAATGACCCCTGGTTGGGAGAAGCTAAGCACCTGAGGGGCCTCATCACTTTCATCATTGCATCCTTCCTAATCAGGAGCTTAGCTGTAGGGTTGGCTACCCCTCCCCCCGGAGACTAAGAAGGGATGCACTCACCCAAGGGGCGTCAGTCGAAATGGTGACATCATGTTCAGCGACCGGACGTGACATCACTACCTCTCAAGATGCTCTAGGATTTACTTGGAAGTCTGTGGCAAAAACCGGAAGATTTTATTTATTTATTTATTTATTTATTTATTTATTTATTTTTTACCCTTCTACCCTGCCCTCCCCGCAAGCGGGCTCAGGGCGGCTTACAGTGTGGCACACAGTGCCAGAACACCATAAAACATTAAAATCATTAAAATACAACAACAGTCTAACAAATTAAAGTGCTCGCAGTGATGATAACAGAGATTAAGACGGTGTCCTGCAGGTTCCCCTTAGTGGCATAGCACTAGGGTCATAATCCAGCCCTCCACGGCCGCCAGGCCCGAGCCTCGTTCACTGGTGTTAATACCGATAGTTGATGGTAAGTGGTGGCAGCTCCTAACCAAAGGCCTGGTGGAAGAGCTCCATCTTGCAGGCTCTGCAGAGCTGCATACGATCCCGCAGGGCCCTGATCTCCTCCAGGAGCTCGTTCCACCAGAGAGGAGCCGCCACCGAAAAGGCCCTGGCCCTAGTCCCCGCAAGATATATGGCAGTGTCAACAGACGCCATTGCTCTCCACCCCATTTTTAATCCCACCGCCTTATGGAGTAGTGGCAGGGGGCAGAGCCGATGGGCAGGAGGTCGCCCGCCAAATCAGGACAACCGGCCTGCCTAATTGGCTGGCTTGCCTGGAGAACTGACCCAGTTTTGGCCCCAATGTCAGTAACACCACTCATCAGACACTGAGAGCCAGTGGGGTGTCATGGTTAAGAGTGCCAGACCAGTATCTGGGGAACCCAGGTTCAAATCCACACTTCTGCCAGGGAAGCTTGTTAGGTGACCTTGTGCCAGTCATATCCTTGTAGCCTAACCTACCTCACAAAGTGGTTGCGGTTGGCAGAATTTAAGCATTCAGCGGGATGGAGCACAAACTGTTTAAAGAAAATCGCTCAGTTCATTATGGAAGGAATAAACTCTGATAGAACAGAGGAGAGGGAGAGAGGCGTGATTAAATGACTAACTGCTGTGAGAGACGGGAACGAAGGGGGAGGGCTCAGTTGGAGCAGGAAGTTTCCAAAAAGCCAATCAGGAGACAGGAAGGATGTAATTTGAAATGGTGGGAAGTCCCTAACCTAGCTATGCTAACTAGCAGACCATCAGCTGTCCCGTATAGGCTGTTCTTCTGATCTTCTGCAAGTAGGGGCACTATAGACCCTGCATATTCCAACAGCTGTGAGTATAAAAATGGAATAGAATAATGTAAGTTGCTTTAGGTCCCCAATGGAGGTGGAAAGTGGGCTATAAATGCATGTAGGCAGCAGAGGAGGGGACTCACAATAACGGGTTTGGACTAAAGGTGGGAAGGTACCGAATGGCTATTAGGAAAAACCTGTTGACAAGAAGAGTTGTGGCACTGTGGAGTCAGCTGCCTGGGGAGGTGGTGAGTCTTTAAGCAGCAGCTGGATGAACACTTAACAGGGATGCTCTAGGACAGGGGTGGCCAAACTGTGGCTTGGGAGCCACACGCGGCTCTTTCACACATATTGTATGGCTCCCAGTTAAGAACATAAGAACATCAGAGAAGCCAATGTTGGATCAGACCAGTGGCCCATCCAGTCTAACACTGTCACACAGTGGCCAAAAACACCAGGTGCCCTCAGAAGGTCTACCAGTGGGGCCAGGACACCAGAAGCCCTCCCACTGTCCCCCCCCCCCCCAAGCACCAAGAATACAGAGCATCACTTGCCCCAGACTGAGAGTCCCTATCTATACTTTCTGGCTAATAGCCACTGATGAACCTCTGCTCCATATGTTTATCTAATTCCCTCTTGACGCCGTCCATGCTTGTAGCCGCCCCCACCTCCTGTGGCAGTGAATTCCACGTGTTAATCACTCTTTGGGTGAAGAAGTCCTTCCTTTTATCCGTTCTAACCCGACTGCTCAGCAATTTCATGGAGTGCCCATGAGTTCTTGTATTGTGAGAAAAGTTTGGAGCCAGTTTGGTGTAGTGGTTAAGTGTGCGGAATCTAATCTGAGAGAACTGGGGTTATTTCCTCACTCCTCCACTTGCACCTGCTGAATGACCTTGGGCAAGCCAAGGTGTACCAGCTGTACCAGCTGTTCTCTCAAGGACAGTTGTCTCAGAGCTCCCTCAGCCCTACCTACCTCACAGGGTGTCCGTTGTGGGGAGGGGAAGGGAAAGGAGTTTGTAAGCCACTCTGAGACTCCAAGTGAGTGAAGGGTGCAGTATAAATCCAATCTTCTCCTCTTCCTCCTCCTCCTCCTCCTCTTCTTCTTCCAGCAGGGCAGCTGGGGAAGTGAAGGGGAGGCATGCCTCCCTGATTGGTCTTCCCTTCCCCAGTCAGTGTTCCCCTCCTTAGGTAGGCTTGAGGTGGGGGAGGACAGAGAACAGGGTTGCCAAGTCCCCCCGGGGGTGGGGAAACCCCTGTTCCAGTGGCCTGTTGCCTGCCAGCCGAGATCAAACCCCAACATGCCCGACATGATGACGTCACTTCTGGGTGACATCATCATGGCGCGCGTGAAGAGTGGACTCCCCCCACTCCTGAAGAAGGTAGGACTTGGCAACCCTAGCAGAGAAAGAAAGCAACATTCTCAAAGAAAGTACATTCTCAAAGCTCCCCCGCAGGCTGGCTCAGAGAAGGTCAATAAATATCATTATTAATAACTGTTTTTACCCCTTTTGTTTTTATTTCTGGCAGTCTTATTTAATGTTAATTAAAAAAAACAAGTTTGCATAGTTTTTCAATAAAAAATATGTGGGTAATGTTTGTTCATGTTTTGTGGCCCTCAAACATCTGGTGTTTATTCTGTGTGCTTATGTTAAGCAAGTTTGGCCACCCCTGCTCTAGGCTGATCCTGCATTAAGCAGGGGGTTGGATTAGATGGCCAGAATGCCCCCTTCCAACTCTGTGATTCTATGATTCTCATCACATGTAAATGATCAGCAATTGCATAGAGAAATCAAATCATATGCATGTATGGTTGTGTGCAGGGGTCCTTTCATAGAAAAAGAGGTGCAGGAGCTCATTAGCATACCTCATTAGCATATGCCACATCCCCTGACATCACCAGAAGTGTGTCAGAAAGGGAATGTCAGTCTCAGCCCCATTATACCCTATGGGCCATTAAAATCAATGGCAAAAACTCATAGGGTATATGAGGGGCTGGAGGAAAGGGGGTTTGAGGGAGAGGCTCCAAACTTGCAGGGTCGCTGCTGGGGCCTCTCCTCGAAATACCCACCAGGTTTCAAGAAGATTGGACCACGGTGTCCAATTCTATGGGCCCCCAAACAGGTTGTCCCATCCCCTCCATTGTTCTCTATGGTGGGAAAAAATGTTAACTTTTTTCCTCCCATAGAGAACAATAGAGGGAATGGGGGCAACCTGTTTGGGAGCCCGTAGAATTGGACCCCCTGGTCCAATCTTCTTGAAACTTGGTGGGTATTTCGAGAAGAGGCCCCAGCAGCTACCCTGCAAGTTTGGAGCCTCTCCCTCAAACCCCCTCCCCTCCAGTGGCTTTTAAAATTGCAGCTGAATTTCGGTGGCAATTCGGCAGCGGGCTGAATCAGATTAGATAATCTGATTCCGCCCGTGGCTGCCCTAGTGGCCACTCCTGAGCTGGCGGAGCTTTGCTCTGCCTCGCTCCGGCCCCAACAGACCCCTAGTTGTGTGAAGAAATACATTTTATTTCAGGGTTTGGGCTCAACACAACCCCCACGTTCTGTTTTAAATAGTTTTTCCATCCTCTCTTTCCTGGCAAAAGAACAGGCAGGAAGGGGGGGGAAATCAGTTGCTCCCAGGCCTTGCCAAATACAAACCATCAAACCTTTGGAAATGCTAATGACCTTCCTGGCTGAAGACAATGAAATGGTCAGCTCATGGAGTTGCCTTCTACTGAATCAGACCTTCGGTCCAACAAGGTCAGTATTGTCCATTCAGACAGACAGCGGCTCTCCAGGGTCTCAGCCTGAGGTCTTTCACTTTCGCTCACCACCTGGTCCTTTCAACTGGAGATGCTGGCGATCGAACCTGGGACCTTCTGCATGCCAAGCAGATACTCTGCCACTGAGCCATGCCCCCTCCCTGGCTCATACCTTAACTGGAAACCTTTCACCTAGAAGGAATACAGAGATGTGGGGGTGCAAGGAACTACACTGTATCTTCTTAAAGATTTCAAAGATGCAAAAGGGGTGCACAAAAATAGATAATAAAAGGTCTTGGCTTGGAGGAAGAGGAGCCCATTTTTCAGGTCTGTTCTAGCCAGGTACACCTGCGGGAAGGAGATCTAACACCTGAGCTCTGTCTCTATGGCTTCCGTTGCCATGAGCAGCAGACAAAGAGCTGTGTGCCTAGACAAAGACTCCAAAATAATGGGAAACTTTTGGCAAGGTGAAACTCCCAAGTTTAACAGCCTGCCTTAGAATAAGACCAGCAAGTGATGGGAGCAATTGCATGTTTTTTATTATTCCTTGGTCACTCTGCTGCTGCACAGAGTAAGTATGTGGAACTTTATTAGTTTGAATGTTGGTAATTGTTCTCTGTACCACATAGACCTCCATTATTTGGACATGCTGCTTATAATGACCAAGGGGAGGGAGGCGGTTAAGTGTTAAAGTGTTATTGCCCTGGGAGCAAGCAAGTGCAGCAAAAAGTCCCCACAGTAAACTGTCTCAGTGTAGCAGGAGATACAAGCACTCTGTGGAGCCTTAGACCAGCAACAGTAAGCTGGGACCACCAGTCTTTTTGTCAGATTATTCCTAAAATGGCCAGTTGGTGGCAGCAGTACCAGAAGGGAGAGAAAATCCCCTTTGAAGGTCAGGTTTACAACTACCTTCTCTTCCTCTCTGTGCAACAGATACCTTGTGAGGTAGGTGGGGCTGAGAGAGCTCTGAGAAAACTGACTGACCAAAGGTCACCCAGCTGACATCATGTGGAGGAGTGGGGAATCAAACCCAGTTCTCCAGATTACAGACTGCCACTCTTAAGCACTGCCACCAAGCTGACCCAAACTAAACACAGAGAGCCAATTTGGTGTAGAGGTTAAGTGCGTGGACTCTAATCTGGGAGAACCGGGTTTGATTCCCCTCTCCTCCACATGCAGCTGCTGGTGTGACATTGGGTCAGTCACAAGTTCTCTCAGAGCTGTTCTCTCAAGAGCAGTTCTTGAAAGAGCTTTCTCAGCCCCACCCGCCTCACAGGGTATCTGTTGTGGGGAGGGGAAGGGAAAGGAGTTTGTAAGCCGCTCTGAATCTCCAAGTGAAGGGCGGGATATAAATCCAATCTCTTCTTCTCTTCTTCTAGTACAGACTACAGTTCCTGATAAGGGAGTTAGCCATTGGGAAGAGAAGGTGGAATGAAAGGGGTCAATCCAGTTCTCCAACAATGAGCAACTGATGGGATTCCAGAGCCCACAACTGGGTCACATCACTGCACAACTGATGTGGAGAATTAGACGTTCTGTACCTGTCTGGGCAGCCCTTTCCATATGTCATTCCCACATCCTGTTGGGGACACCCAGAAAAAAAAAAAAAAACAAGTTTCCAGTCACATGTAGTCCTTAGTTAAAGTGGGGCAATCAATTCACAGTAAAGCCTACTTTGCAGGATGGTTGTAAGCAGGGGTCATTTCGTAGAAAAACAGGTGCAGGAGCTCATTAGCATAACTCATTTGCATAACTCATGTGCGTATGCCACACCCCCTAACATACTGGAATTATGTCAGAAGGCAACACCCACCCCTCAGGCTCCACTCCACAGGTGAGTGAAACTGACCTGCTCTTCCTCCATTCCCTTCCCCATCCAATACTTTGTGCAATAAAAATAAGCATAAAGAACACACCCTTATTCTCTTCCTGCTCCCTTGAAACCACCAGGCTTCAAGTAGACTTGAGATACCCAGGACATGTGCACCAACCCATCCCTTTCCGTTCCCCTCCCCACAACAAAACACCCTGTGAGGTAGGTGGGGCTGAGAGAGGTCTTTTGACAACTGCTCATGAGAGAACAGCTCTGAGAGAACTTGTGACTGGCCCAAGGTCCCACCAGCAGCTGCATGTGGAGGAGGAGTGGGGAATCAAGCCCAGTTCTCCCAGATTACAGTACAACTCCTGACCACTACGCCAAACTGGTGGAGTGGAAGCTGCTGAAGGGTTGGTGAAATTTCTCCAGTACTTATATGCCATGTGCCCAGATAAAAAATGGTAGACTTAGAAAATTTATATGCCACCTCGAGCAAGTCTCTGGAAAAGCAGCACACAGTCATAAAAGGAACAATGCTAAAATTATCAATATTAAAACAAATCATTAAAAACAATAAAGACCCTAGCAGGGCTTTTCCCGGGGCGCTGTGCCTCTGCACTGCTCGGGGAAGCTGAGGAGGGGGCAGGGCTTGGTCATGTGCCCGCCCCCTTGGCTCCTCACTCCCAGAGCTGCGCTCCTGTGCGCTCCTGCTCCAACAGACCCCTGGTTGTAAGATGAAGTCAGTGGGTGTCAGCTCTTCGGGGAATGGGTAAGAGGGGCATTCCTAGTGCTTCACAACCAGTGTATCAGAAATGAAGTTGCAACTGACATCGGGTTTGTAATGCAGGAGACATCCAGAGGTGGATTGCCATTGCCTGCCTCAGTGTCATGACCCTGGTATTCCTTGCTAGTCCCCCATTCAGGGCTTCCCTTGCTTAATTTCCGAGATCTGACGAGGTCGGGCTAGCCTGGGCCACCCAGGCCAGGGTTCAAGATGCTTAAGGGCTCTCAAATCTCATTGGGAAGCCTGTCTGTCTGCTTCGTGGCCTTCCTGGTCTCTTCATTCAAGCGCCCTTCCATGCCCAGCCTACCCTCCATCGGACCATTTTCACTAATAATATTGGCGCTGTTGTTTCAGCCCTAACTGACCCGAAAGTTGCAGCACTTGAAACTCGGCCCCTTGCATTCAGCTCTGACTGTGATCCATCCTGACAGCCTCCTTTTCCTCGCTCATTTCTGTTCGGTTGATCTTCACAGGCTTGTTTAGAAGGGGCAACACAGCAGCCACCAGCCCCAGCCGCGGCCGGCGGATCTGACCGGCTGTCTACTTCACTGACTTCCTGTCAGCTTTCATTTTGATAGCGATTCTTGGACGGCAGCCTTTCTACGGCTCTTTGGCAGTATCTTTTGTTCTGCTCTGCCGTTCAGTAAGAAGAGGGAGAAGGGTTGTTTTCTATACCCCACTTTTCTCTTCTGTGAGGAGTCTCGCCTTCCCTTCCTCTTCCCCACAACAGGCACCTGGTGAGGCAGGTGGGGCTGAGAGAGATTCTGAGAAAACTGGGACTGGCCCAAGATTACCCAGCAGGCCTCCTGTATCTCAGAGGGGCTGACCATCGCCTTCCTTTCCTCTCCTCACAACAGACACCCTATGAGGCAGGTGGGGCTGAGAGAGCTCTGAGAGAACTGGGACTGGCCCAAGGTCACCCAGCAGGCCTCATGTGTCTCAAAGCGGCTGACCATTGCCTTCCTTTCCTCTCCCCACAACAGACACCCTATGAGGCAGGTGGGGCTGAGAGAGCTCTGAGAGAACTGGGACTGGCCCAAGATCACCCAGCAGGCCTCCTGTGTTTCAGAGTGGCTGACCATCACCTTCCCTTCCTCTCCCCACAACAGGCACATTTTGAGGCAGGTGGGGCTGAGAGTAGGGTTGCCAAATACCAGGGGAGTTCTCTTCTGTGTCAGGGGTCCCCACGTATGCATGAAGCGTGCACATGCCAAAATGATGTCACCCAGAAGTGATGTCATCATGCCGGACACGTTGCTGGGGCGACGCTCTGATAATTGCCCTAAAACTCTATGGTACCAGGTTCCAGGTCATGTCATCATGCTGGGGCAGTCGGCCTGATCGGGCCACTTTGGGGGTGGGGTTCCCCCCACCACCTGAATTCGGACTGGCGGATTGGGGACCCCTTTAGCGGGGATTCCCCACCCCCTGGTTGGACTTGGCAGCCCTAGCTGAGAGAGTCTTGAGTATCTGGTCCATACATTTTTTCCCAGTCCCCTCTTGAAGCCGTCAATGCTTCTAGCTGCCACCACTTCCTGCAGCAGTGAATTCCACTTCTCTTCCTAGTGATAGTCCAAATTCTTTGACCAGATTATAGAGTCACAATCCCAGCTGCTGCAAATGCATTCTTTTGGATTGGGGTGACCTACCCCATCACGAGGCCATCGGAGCAAAAGACATGCTGCGGCTCAGTTGTAGAGCATCTGCTTTGCATACAGAAGGTCCCAGGTTCAATCCCCAGCACCTCCAGCTGAAAGGACCCTGTTTTACTCCTTGATCTCTTTGGCATGTTGCTTTTGCTGTGAGCATTTCCATTTTGTCCCATTTTCCTCCACTGATTTGTTAGGGTTTTTTCCCACATCGATTTGATGGCAACGTTTGTACCATTTATACACCACTGATGCAAAAAAAATGACATTGCATATGGTTAAAACAGTCCAAACAGAGATTCTTGTGCATTGGATCTGCCAAAGGAAATAAGCAAACTCAGAGCATGGCCTTCTCCAATCAAAACACCTCCATGGGGTTTGAAAAATTCAGTAGCCTCCCTATATTGGGGAAAGGAACTCAAGTATTCCTGATGGCACCTGGGTTTTGGCCACCGTGTGACATACTGGACTGGATGAGCCATTCGCCTGATCCAACATGGCTTCTCTTATGTTCTTACAAAACCCATACTGAATAGACAGTGTTGTCAATGCCAAGCTAGAGAACACCTGGGGGTTTTGTGGGTGGAGTTTGAGAAGGGCAGGGTTTGGAGAGGGGAGGGGCTTCAGTGGGGTACATTGCCATAGAGTCCACCTCCCAAAGTGGCCGTTTCCTCCAGGGGAAGTGATCTGTATCACCTGGAGATCAGGTGTCATCCCGCCTGGAGCTTGGCCACCCTATGAATGAAGCTGTGATCCCTTCTTCAGGACAATCTTCGGCTAATAGTAGTGGTAAGAGGAAGGAAGGGAGGGAGGGAGGGAGGAAGGAAAGAAGGAAGGAAGGAAGGAAGGAAGGAAGGAAGGACAGGAGGAGGAGGAGGAGGAGGAGAAGAAGAAGAAGAAGAAGAAGAAGAGAGATTGGATTTATTCCCTGCCCTTCACTACCCAAGCGAGTCTCAGAGGGTCTTACAAACTCCTTTCCCTTCCCCTCCCCACAACAGACACCCTGGGAGGGAGGGAGGGAGGGCTGAGAGAGCTCTGACAGAAATGGCTCTTTTTCAAGAACAGCTGTGCCAGAACTACAGCTTGCCCAAAGTCATCCAGCAGGAAAAGTAGTAGTAGAAGAAGAGAGATTGGATTTATACCCCACCCTTCACTACCAAAGGGAGTCTCCGAGTGTCTTATAATCTCCTGTCCCTTCCCCTCCCCACAACAGGTAGGTGGGGCTGAGAGAGCTCTGACAGAAACTGCTCTTTTTCAAGAACAGCTGGTAGAGAGCTATGGCTTGCCCAAGGTCATCCAGCAGGTGCAAGTGGAGGAGTGGGGAATCAAACCCGGTTCTCCAGATTAGAGTCCGCACACTTAATCACTACACCAAACTGGGAAGGAAGGAAGGAAGGAAGGAAGGAAGGAAGGAAGGAAGGAAGGAAGAGACAGATAGAACCTATGCATCTTTACTTGAAAGTAAGTACCACTTACAATAGGGCTTACTCTCAAGGAAGACTGCCGAGGAGACTAGCCTTCCTCCATGCATGTGGTGGCAGAACAGGCCTGCTCTGGCCTGCAAACCCCAATGCACCCTGCCCTCCAAGGATTTCCCAACGCCTGGAGAGCCCCCCCTTTCTTGGGTAACCTGCCGCCACCACCTGATCTTTGCAAGGAATTGCCCACTAGGAGGGTCAGGACTCCCAGCTTCCCTTCCAAGATTTGAGGCCTTGCCTCTGTGTCTCCCGCAGCCCAGCGCTTGGTCACCACGGCGATAGTTCACTGCCTGGAGCCCCGCTGGAGGAATAGCCACTTGCCACTGCCTACTTTCCCCCGGCGTTCCTTTTTAAATAGCATGTCCAAGACAATGGAGGTCCATGTGGTACAGAGAACCACTCCCAGCATTCAATATTATAGTTATTAATATTTATTACTATAAAGTATTTATTACAGAGGAAATGTCCACAAGCATACTTTTAGCACAGCATCAGACTGAGCAAAGGATTCAAAGGGCATGGGTAAAATGAAATCCCTATGTCCCTCACTCTATACAGACGTTAAAATATAGGACAAGCTCCTTAGGTTAGAAAGTTATAGATCTCTACAGAGTAACCATTACCTTGCACCTTCCTCCAGCTCTTTAGGATAGCACATTATTAAATGGCTGCCTCCTCCAGACCTGGGTTATGAGCTCTGTCTGCTCTGATGGACTCAGCACCTAAAGAAACCTCTCTCCTTGCTCCCAGTAGTTTTATCTTCTCTCTTTCCCCGCCCACTGACCCAGTCAGGTCAGGTCAAGGAAGCTTTTCCTGACATGTCCATAAATTTCCTTCCTGAAGTCTCTTTAGTATTTCATTCCTTCAAATCTCTGTTCCCTGCTTGGAAGGGGGGGGGGGGGGAACTGGACCATCCCATTGTTTAGAGCTATTAGCATTTGTATGAAGGTGGGCTAAGGTAAGTCTGGAAAGCCATTGACGGCTTCCTCCTCCCTGCCTGTTCTCTGCCCCGGAAGGGGGGAGGGAAGAAACTTTTAAAATGCAGAGCAAAGGTTTTGCTCATTTCAAACCTCCAAAGGGGGGGGGGAATGCATTTCTTCACATGTCTTTCCCTTTTCATTAGATCGATTGTCATGGTAGGCGCAAGGGCAAAAGACAGCGTCGAAGCCAACTTTTCCTCGGCGATGGATATGATAATTACTTATGGGCCTGCCGGAGCATAGCAGCCCTTCAGACAAGTCCACCTGAGAAATTCAACTCCAGCAAACCCAGAGAGCGACTGAAATAAATTAGGGGATCTGAAAAATTCGGAATTGCATCAGGCCGAGATGAGCAAGAGGAAGCGAGTCAGATAAATACATTAATACCCGCCTGCTGACAGATGGCATTTTATGCTCCTTTAAACTGACTGATGAAGATCAGGCAAATTAGAAATAGTCGCCAACAGGTTCGAGAAACGTCTTCCGGTGCACACTGAAAAGGAATCTTAAGGAGAAAGCCTGAGGCCAGGCTGGGGAAAAGAGACCCTAATGAAGAGACATTCAGTGGGATATGGACGCCATCCTCCAGGTGGGACCTGGCGATCCACTGGAATTCCAGCTCAACTCCAGGTCGCAGAGATCAGTTCCGCTGGAAAAAAGGGATGCTTTGGAGAGTGGACTCTAAGGCATTGCACCCAGACCCCACTAAAATCCATGTCCTCCCCACACGCCATCCTAAATTTGAGAGCCAGTTTGTGTAGTGGTTAAGTGCGTGGACTCTAATCTGGGAGAACCGGGTTTGATTCCCCACTCCTCCACTTGCACCTGGCTGGATGACCTTGGGCAAGCCATCGCTCTGTCCCAGCTGTTCCCTCAAGGACAGCTTGGGAAAGAGCTCTCTCAGCCCCACCTACCTCACAGGGTGTCTGTTGTGGGGAGGGGAAGGGAAAAGGAGTTTGTAAGCCGCTCTGAGACTCCCTTGGGGAGTGGAGGGCGGGGTATAAATCCAATCTCTTCTTCTTCTTCTTCTAAATCTCCAGGAGTTTCCCAACCTGGAGCTTGCAACCCTACAGCCCCTGCTGGCTGGCCTCCCTAACCTGAACCTGGGTCTCCCAGATCCTTGTCCAGCACTCTAACTACTACACTAAACTGTCTCTCGCTGATGTGTCGGGCATAAGCTGGGGGAGCAAAGGCCCGTCAGTTGAGGCCCAGATCACAAATATTGCCCAGCTGCCATCCTTCCAGGTTGTAGCTCCCTACCTGTCTCACCCCGACAGCCACAGTAATCCACCCAACGGTCACCTCCAGGTTAGACCACTGTAACTCACTCTGTGTAGGACTACCCTTGAGACTGACCCAGAAACTCCAGTGGGTCCAGCAAGCGGTGCCACGGGTCTTAATGGGGACCCCACAAATGGCACATATTCAACAGGTGATGGGTGAGCTACACTGCCTCCTGGTGGAGTACCAGGTCAAGTCCAAGTTTCTGGTGTTAACCCTGAAGGCTGAACCCTGAAGGATCAGGGACTTATGTATCCTTGGGACCACCTCTCCTGGTATACCCCCTGAAGAGTGTTACACTCAGCAGATAAAAACTTCCTGATGGGCCTCAGCCCAAGACATGTCCAGCTGTCCCTAACCTGTTGGAACTCTTTGCCGAATAACTTCCAGACCCTGTGGAACCTAACGCAATTCCACAGGGCTTGGAAGGCTGAGATGTTCCACTAGGCGTTCTGTTGAGGACAATGACAGTTTCCCATCTATCTGGTGCTCCTGTTTCCTGCCTCCCCCCCCCCCCCCCCCCGAGGCAATGGCACAATCAGTAATTAACATCATCTTTTTTTTTTTTGTAAATAATTTTTTTTAATTATTTTTCTACTTATTCAAAATTTTACATAGTTACTTTCAAAATATTATCATCGGTATCCGATTTTCTATAAAACTATGTATTCCAATGACATTTCAAAACCTTTAGGACTTCCCGCCTCACCTATGCCGTTATATATATAATAGCAATTATAAAGATGGAAAAGTATTAACTCTTACAGGTAACATATTTGGTTATAACAATAAAAAAGAAAAAGAAATTTTTAAACATTTAAAAGAATTATCTAAATATCTGTAATATGTATTCTAGTCTCCATTCTTGTCATTTCAAACATCCAGTACATTTCTCTTAAAAAGGATTGTTTCTTCTTTTAAACATCTAAAATCAATAGTTAGACAATGTAAAGATATTATTTTTCATATCCCAATGTTGTTCTAGATATTCTTTCAGGTCTTTCCATTCTTCTAGAAACCTTTCTGAGTCTTGATTATTCAATTTTCTTGTCCATTTGTCCATTTCTGCCATAAATAGCAATTTTCTCAATCATTCCCATATGTCTGGAGTTTTTTCGCATTTCCAATTCTGAGCATAGACCATTCTCGCTGTAGTCACCATATACCATATTAATGTCCTTTTAGTTACATTTACATTCTCTAACTTAAAAGTACATTTCAAAAAAAATTCCATTTCAGCATGAATCATACACCAAAAGACTTTAGCTTTATCACAAGTCCACCACATATGGTAGAAAGAACCTTCTTTTCGCTTACATTTCCAACACTTATTAGACAGCCGTTGATCAATATTTGCTATTTTTTTCGGAGTCACATACCATCTATACAGCATTTTAAAGCAATTTTCTTTTAAATTATAACAGGTAGAAATACTCGTAACATTTTCCCACAAAAACCCCAAGATGACATATCTATTTCTTTATTCATATTGATTGCCCATTTTATCATTTGTTCTTTTACAAGTTCATCTGCAGTAATTAACATCATCTTATCAGGCTATTTATTGTATTTTTATTGTTTTAACTGTTAACTCATATATGACTATTTTGTATTGATGTACAGCACGATAGATAGATAGATAAATAGATAGATAGACAGACAGATAGACAGACAGACAGATAGATGGATAGATGGATAGACAGACAGACAGACAGATAGAGCGATAGATCGATAGATAGACAGACAGACAGACGGATAGATGGATGGATAGATAGATAGATAGATAGACAGACAGACAGACAGATAGATAGATGGATAGACAGACAGATAGACAGACAGACAGACAGACAGTCAGATAGATGGATGGATGGATGGATGGATGGATGGATGGATGGATGGATGGATGGATGGATGGCAGGGACACAGGAATGGAGTTCTGGCTGGCTTCTGAGTTGGCCACGCCTACAGCCTCCCCCCCCTCAGGTCCCCCAGGTGCCTCGCAAGCCGTGGGGTGCCTGGGGAAGCCAAGCCGATCCAGGGAGGGAAGGCAGTTTAAACTGCCCCCCCTCGGGTTCCCCAGGTGCCTTGCAAGTTGTAGGGCGCCTGGGGAAGCCAATCCAGAAACTGACTCTGGTTTCCCATGCGCCCCACAAGCCGCGGGGCACCTGGGGAAGCCAATCCCAGGAGGGAGCTGCACTGTCAGGGGTATGGCCTAATATGCTAATGAGTTTCTGCTGTTGGGTGTGGCATATTATGTTAATGAGTTCCTGCTGGGCTTTTTCTACAAAAAAAAGCCCAGGAAGGAAGGAAGGAAGGAAGGAAGGAAGGAAGGAAAGAAAGAAAGAAAGAAAGAAAGAAAGAAAGAAAGAAAGAAAGAAAGATGAGAAGTGCAGTAGTCAGAAGGCAGAACTGCCTGAGGTTGCTTCATCCAGGTGATGCTGGTTAACAGAGAGGACAAGAGAAGAAGGGACAAAGATTATGGGCCAAACATCTGAGATAGGTTTGCCAACTCCTGATTGGGAAATTCCTGTGAATTTGGGGGTGGAGCCTGGGGAGGGAGTTGTTTTGGGGAGAGGAGAGACCTCAACAGAGTACAGTACCACAGAGTCCACCCTCCGAAGCAGCCATTTTCTCCAGGGGAACTGATCTCTGCCATCTGGAGATCCCACGCAATTTCAGGAGATCTCAAGGGCCCTACCTGGAGGATGGCAACCCTAATGCCAGCCCGGACATATGCACCCACCCTGTTCAAGCCCTTTCTAGATATCCACCCTTCCTGTCCTAATGACTGGCATTTGCCCAGCATTAAGGAAAGCCAACCTTCCTTCCTTACCTTCATCCTTGGCATTTAAAAAAAAGGTGTTCTTTAAGAGAGGTGTGTTTTTGGGTCTCCGAAATGACTCATTGCCCAGTGATTTTATGGACCATACAAAAGATATCTCTGTTGCAGTAAACATCCCTTAGTGTATTTAAACAGCAGACAAATCATGTGGCCGGCTGTGCCTCTTTCTTTTTATGGCCCGTTGCAACACCAGTCTTGTCTGAGGTCGGGGAAGTGAGCCAGTGGATTCAGCCCCATAGCAACATTCCCCGTTTGGTTTATGGAGTTGCCATCGCGGTGTCAAGAGAGTTTCCTGGAGGCCGTTGGTATCCGAGCCAATCCGAACGTCTTCTCGTTCAGCTGAAGGGAAATGGGAGCAGGTGGTTGAATCCAAGTGAGAGTCAGGCTGAGACTTCCACACAAGGTTGAGGGTTTGGGAATTTTCCCAGCCCTTGGGAAGTCCGTCTGCCACCTCAAGAGCTACTCATTGGGACTGAGGGATCTTTTGGGGTGGCACCTGACAGTATAAAGCAGGGGTCCCCAACCTTTTTGAGCCGGTGGGCACCTTGGGAGTTTCTGGAACGGGGGGGGGCACAACCACAAAATGGCCGCTGTGGGAGGTGCAATCAACCCCAAAATGACTACTCCAAGAGGTACGCGCACACACACACACACATACAGGAAGCCCAAATGTACGGGACGAGAAGAGATAGATAGGTCGATAGGTCGATCGACAAATAGTCAGTCAGTCAGTCAGTCAGACAGACAGACAGACGGGTAGGTAGGTAGGTAGGTAGGTAGGTAGGTAGATAGATAGATAGATAGATAGATAGATAGATAGATAGATAGATTGATTGATTGATGGATGATAGATAGATAGCTAGATTGATAGCTAGCTAGCTAGCTAGCTAGATAGATAGATAGATGGATGGATGGATGGATGGATGGATGGATGGATGGATTGATGGATGATGGATGGATGGGCAGATAGATAGATAGATTGATGGATGATGGATGGATGGATAGATAGATAGATAGATAGATAGATAGATAGATAGATGATGGATGGACAGATAGATAGATAGGCAGGTGTGGAGAGAGAGAGAGAGATGCACTGGAAAAGAGGAGAGAGAGAATAAAACAAACAGTATCGTGGCAGATTGTGCTGAAACAACATTATTTTAATCTGCACAGCCAATCAGAGCCCCAATACTAATCAGAAGCCCTGCTGGCCAGTAGCCCGACCTGGCCGGTCCCACTTTCTTAAAACACTTGGTGGACACAATGTTGGGGACATACCTGAGGGACTGCTTTTCCCCATATATACCCCAGAGAGCACTACGGTCGGGGTCACAACATCGACTAACGATCCCAGGCCCTAAGTATGCCAGGCTCGCTGTCACAAGGGCCAGGGCTTTTTCAGTGGCAGCTCCATCCTGGTGGAATGAGCTTCCAGAAGAGATCTCCTGCTGGACCTTCTGAGGGCACCTGGTGTTTTTGGCTACTGTGTGTCAGAGTGTTGGACTGGATGGGCCACTGGCCTGATCCAACATTGGCTTCTCTTATGTTCTTATCAGGGTCCTTACGGGATCTTTTACAGTTCCACAGGGCCTGCAAGACGGAGCTCTTCCACCAGGCTTTCAACTAGGAGCTGCCTCACCACTGCCACCAACATCTATGGTGGTGGGCTGGCCCCAGTTTTGGAGATCGAGTTACACCATCATGTGAAGCCGGAGATCATTGAGTTGGAAATCTTGTTGTTACATCATACAGTACGCCATTTTATCGACACAGAATGTTACTACTGTTAGCGCTTTGATTACTGACTGTTTTAAAATGTTTTAAAAGTTTTTCTGTGGACTTATGGTACTGGTACTGATGAATGTAAGCCACCCTGAGCCTGCTTGTGGGGAGGGCAGGATATAAATTAATTAAAGTGTTGGAACCCAGAGGGGAAAAAATGGAAGGGTCAAATGTACAGGTGGAAAGACTTTAGGTTTGTATACGTGCACACACATACTAGCACTGTTATGGGAAGTGGAATATCTTTCCGACATTCACTTTTTTAGGATATAGCCCTCGGGATGGTCGGGAACCGGGAAAATGGTGGTTCGGGGTTCAATTGATTGCATGAACTACAAACCACAAACTTTCATGAACTTTTCTTGTTTCCTGAACCAGTCTGTGGTTTGTTCAGTTCGGGAGTTTGGGAGGTGGAAGAACAAGACCCTCACGGGTTAGAGATGCCAAACTCACAGGGGATGAGTTTGCTTTTCTCCACCTACCTGCCAAGTTTGACAAAGATTGGATTTGGGGTGTCTGAGTTATAGTCCCCCCAGGAAAGCTCAGCTTGAGCCTCCCCTCAAATCAGCTATCCACTTCACCGTGCTAGCCCTCTCCAGAATTCCCACCCCTCCCCAAACTCTCCTCTCCTCAGCATATGCCAAATCCCCTAACATACCGGAAGTGTGTCAGAATGCAACACCCACCCCTCAGGCTCCACTCCACAGGTGAGTGAAACTGACCTGCTCTTCCTCCGTTCCCTTCCCCATCCAATACTTTGTGCAATAAAAATAAGGATAAAGAACACACCCTCATTCTCTTCCTGCTCCCTTGAAACCACCAGGTTTCAAGTAGACTTGAGATACCCAGGACATGTGCACCACCCATCCCTTCCCCTTCCCCTCCCCAGAACAAGACACCCTGTGAGGGAGGTGGGGCTGAGAGAGGTCTTTTGAGAACTGCTCATGAGAGAACAGCTCTGAAAGAACTTGTGACTGGCCCAAGGTCACATCAGCAGCTGCATGTGGAGGCGTGGGGAATCAAACCCGGTTCTCCCAGATTAGAGTCCAACTCCTGACCACTACACCAAACTGATGGGGTGGAAGCTGCTGAAGGGTTGGTGAAATTTCTCCAGCACTTATGTGCCATGTGCCCAGATAAAAAATGGTATACTTAGAAAATTTATATGCCACCTTGAGCAAGTCTCTGGAAAAGCAGCACACAGTCATAAAAGGAACAGTGATAAAATTATCAATATTAAAACAAAACATTAAAAACAATAAAGACCGTAGCAGGGCTTTCCCCGGGGCGCTGCACCTCTGCACTGCTCGAGGAAGCCGAGGAGGGGGCGGGGCTTGGTCATGTGCCCGCCCCCTGGGAGCCTCACTCCCGGAGCTGCGCTCCTGTGCGCTCCCGCTCCAACGGACCCCTGAGAAAAACTTACATTTATTCAGGTAGATCCAGTTCACATTCAGGTTGCAATTAAAAGGAGAGAGAAACCACATCTAAAGAGCACTTTCCCTGTCACAAATGGCCAACTGGTCCGGCATCATGTGTGTGAGAGTATGAGGGCATTGTCTCTACAGGAGAGACCTGCAGAGACATGTGTCTCCATGGAAGGCCATGTGAAGTGAGGGAGAGGACAAAGGGAGAGAGAGAGAGGAGGGGTCAGAGGGCAGCTCCCAGGGTAAGACAAAGAGAGGTAACCCATTGAAAGTGTGCACAGTGTGATGTAGCGCCCCCCAATGTCCATGCATGTTGAGTCGCTCGTTCTAACACCTTGTTTTATTAAAATCAAGGCAAGTTTTCCCCTCTCCCCCCCCCCCCCCGGTTGATTTCTGCACCCATCGGATGATCAGGCTGGCATAAACAAAATGAAACCAAAAAAAAACCCAAAAAACAAATCCATCTATTTAAACAAATGTATGTCTTCTTAATGGGTTTCTAAAGTCGAGAGCGGGAGGGGGGGAGGGGAAGGTGAACCCCTCCAGATGCAGCCCGCAGTAAACTATTTCTGGCTGTTAGTTCCAGTAGGTCATTACTGCATTAATTTGGTGTTTAATTACGTGCCTGTGCAACAGACCATGTATTTGTTATCTAATATTAGCTTTACTTCTTATCAATTAAATGCTAGCTGAGGGCTGGATTCTCTAACGCTTTCTGCCCCCTTATGCATTCTCTCTCTCTCTCTCCTTCTAATCAACAAAATGGGGACTTGATGTATATTTATTCAAACAAATTTCAGCAGGTGCATGACCCCCCCCCCCCTTTTAAAGACGGAACAAAAGTGCGTTTGGAAGCCAGTGTTCCATAACAATGAAACTGCTTCACAAGTTACATTTTCAGTGGCCCGCGGAACATGTTTACAGATTTCGGCTGTGTAGCTGCTAACACTTGGAAAAAAGCTACACGTCTCTCCGGTATTCATGAAGCATAAATCTATCCAGCACTTTTTCCCGTTTGTCAAAACACAACGCAAAGGGCAACGAGAGCTGGCAGGGCACAGCGGACAGAGTGGCAGGGCAGGGTCCTGGGGTCTCATGTTCGAATCATCATTTCCCCCACGGAAGCTCTTGTGGAGACCTTGGGCCCGTCACAAAATCTCAGCCTGGCCCACCTTGCAGGGTTGTTCTTGTGAGAAAATGGAGGGGGGGGGAATGATGTTCTGTGCTGCTGTGAGTCCTGACGGGTGTGTGTGTGTGTGGGGGGGGGTATAAAGAAATAAATGCAAATGCAAAAGATACTAGAAAAACAAATCCCATCTATAATCGTTCTAGTTTGGTGTAGTGGTTAAGTCTGTGGACTCTAATCTGGAAGAACCGAGCTTGAGTCTGCAATCCTCCACTTGCAGCTGCTGGATGACCTTGGGCAAGCCAAAGTTCTGTCAGAGCTGTTCTTGAAAAAGAGCAGTTTCTGTCAGAGCTCTCTCAGCCCCACCGACCTCACAGGGTGCCTGTTGTGGGGAGGGGAAGGGAAAGGAATTTGTAAGCCGCTCTGAGACTCCCTGGGGTAGTGAAGGGCAAGGTACAAATCCAATCTCTCCTCTCCTCTCTTCTGTATAAAGAATATATGCAAAAAAGCTGCCAGGGAGGGAAAGAGGACCATTACGTTTGGGTTTCTTGAGCCACGCTTGTCAGAATGAGGGGGGGGGGGATCATATGTTTTTCAAAGCTATGCTCCATTCACAGTATGGACTACTGGTTAGAGTGTTCAAACAGGGTCTCAGTGGTCTGGGTTCAAATTCTCATTCTGCCAAGACCCCCTTCCCAAGCTACCCCACAGGGTGTGGCAAGGATAAAGTGGGGAAGGAGGGAATAATCTGTGCAGCTCCTTGAAGAAAGAACAGGGTAAAAAAAAAAAAAGTACTTGACGGATAGGTAAGGCAGATGGCGGGAAGGATCTACTTTTAACGGCACAAGAGGCATGGAAGTAAGGTTGCCAGCCTCCAGGTGGGGCTTGGGGATCCCCCGCTTTTACAACTGATCTCCAGCTGAGAGAGATCAGCTCCCCTGGAGAAAATGGCTGCTTTGAAGGGTGGACTCCATGGCATTGTACCATGCTGAGGCCCCTCCCCTCCCCAAACCCCGCCCCCTCCTGGCTCCACCCCCAAAGTCTCCAGGTATTTTCCAACCCAGACTTGGCAACCCCAGACCTCCCAGAACTACAACTCATCTCCAGACTACACAGATCAGGTCCCGTGGAGAAAATGGCTGCTTTGGAGGACGGACTCTAGGGATTATAACATGTTGAGGTCCCTCCCTTTCTCAAACCCCACCCTCTTAGGCTCCACCCCCAAATTGCCAGGGTGGATACAGATTTTGGGTGGATACAAGGTGGATACAGGTTTCACCCTGGAGCTGGCAACCCAAGAATGTTTTCAACATTCCAAACAATATAATAACCCAACAGGGTCTATACGTGTAATAAACAACCCAACAGGGTCTACAAACAGGACATATAGGTCTCTCTTATACAGAATATCTTCAAACAAAGACACATACTCTTTAGACCAGGGGTCCCTTCGAGCAGGAGCTCGGGGGAGCTCAGCTCCGGGAGTTGGTGCCAGCCCCCCGCCCCCCACGGGGGAATGCCTGCTTGTGTCATGGCTGCAGCAAAATGGCCCCGTCCCCTGGAAAGGTCCTTGTTCCTCCGACCAGTCTTCTGAAGGCTTCAGCCACCACTGAAGCTATCCTCCCAGAAGAGTGGTATTTCTGAGGCTTGGATTAGTAGCTGTCCCCTCTCTGCAAGCTCTTTCTTTCCTTCTTTCTTTCTTTCTTTCTTTCTTTCTTTCTTTCTTTCTTTCTTTCTTTCTTTCTTTCTTTCTTTCTTTCTTTCTCTCTCTCTCTCTCTCTCTCTCTCTCTCTCTCTCTCTCTCCTTTCTTTCTTGCCTTCTGACATACTTCTGGTGATGTCAGGTGGTGTAGCATATGCAAATAAGTAATGCTAATGAGTTATGCTAATGAGCTCCTGCACCTCTTTTTCTACGAAAGGACCCCTGCTTTAGACGAAGGACGAAGATGCCGGCTTTGATCCTTTGTTTCGTCAGAAACCGAGCTGGCAACCCAAGAATCACATGTGGTTTTCAACATTCCAACATTTCCAATCAAATCAGCAGATCAATCTTTAGACATTGGTTTATAGTCTCCCATATTCCAGGTTGTCAGTTGCCACCATATATGGCTCTACACAGAGGTAAAAACCTGAGAAACACTTTGGCTGGGTCTGATTTCTTTAAGGGCAGCACAGCTGCAACTAATCCAAGAGGGTTCCTTAAGTGTAGACATTGTAGGGCTTGTCAGCATATGGTAGAAGGCAGCGGTTACACTGACGCAGACACAGGGATTACGTACAATTTTAATGTTACTGCAACCTGCTCTACAAAGAATATAATTTACCTTTCCGTCTGTCCATGTGGGCTAAAATATGTAGGGAAGACTATCAGGGCAATTAGAACTCCTGTGCTGGAGCACCGATCAAGATATATAATGCTGTCGAAAATTCACCAATGCTTGAGCATCATATGCAGGCAGGTCATGATGTGAATGGGATGAAGTTCATAATTTTATACTGCCATCAAAACAAGCCCTTTCAAATGCAAAACACCGGACAGCTCCTATTACAAAAGGAAACGAGACTTATCTCTGAATTTAAAACATATCATCCTTTTGGTATGAACCAAAGTGTAGACTCTACACCCTACATTGGCTAGCAGTCAAATTACTGGACCTGTATAATTGCTACCGGATATTCATCCCTAAGCATTAAAGAAGCAAGACATAAAATGCTTAACTGGTGCATTGCAGCCTGACCTTTTTGTTTTTAATTAGTATAGTTAGAGCTTATTAGTTGACCGGTGTGGCTGAAGCCTGATAGATATAAATTCTGATGCAACACATGGGGGAATAAGGACCCATGATCCTTTGCGCCTGCGCAAACTGATTCCTATATGTATTACTACTGAGATTGGGGTGAGTTTCTCTGTATTTCTCTGCATTTCTTCATACTGATTGATTGGTTATCCTCATTTATGTATGCCTTGAATTTGTATTTCGTCCCACTATAGCCTTTTGGCTTTGGAAAAAGAAATATTCGAAACGCGGCAGCCTGCATCCGGGCTACGCGTCGCTTATGGCTTTCAAGACTATTTGGATCCTCCTGAAAATATATGAGTCCACTCCACGATGATTACATGTCAAGCTGGACCATGAAATTAGTTTACTACAGGAGTGAGACATATTGTAATTTTGGGGACTTCACTTATTTTATGTACTTCTGTGAATTTATCTTTCTGTATCAGTGGTGCCTCTGTAAAAACCTTAGTTTCATCCTGTCTATATTGATAGTAAATATTTATATTCATTTTGTTCCCGTCAAGTGATTTCAGCCAGCGGT
The DNA here is from genome assembly GCA_029233225.1 of Lepidodactylus listeri. Lineage (NCBI taxonomy): Eukaryota > Metazoa > Chordata > Lepidosauria > Squamata > Gekkonidae > Lepidodactylus > Lepidodactylus listeri. The sequence goes on along the minus strand of JARCFY010000004.1, from coordinate 9,244,124 downwards.
TTTCAGTGTTTTGCAAACCTCCAGGGGAGGCCAGTTGATTCCCCAGATTACAGTTGAGCTCCAAACTACAAAGATGAGTTTTCCTGGAGGAAATGGCAGCTTTGGAGGGTGGACTGTATGGCATCAGACCCCGCTGAGGTCCCTCCCACCCTCAAACCCCACCTTCCTCAGAATCCATCCCAAAATTTCAACATAACATAAGAACATAAGAGAAGCCAATGTTGGATCAGGCCAATGGCCCATCCAATCCAACACTCTGTGCCACACAGTGGCCAAAACCCAGATGCCATCAGAAGGTCCACCAGCAGGGCCAGAACTCCAGAAGCCTTCCCACTGTTGCCCCTCCCCCCAAGCACCAAGAGTATAGAGCATCACTGCCACATAAATAAGAGAAGCCATGCTGGATCAGGCCAAAGGCCATCCAATCCAACACTCTGTGTCACACAGTGGCCAAAACCCAGGTGCCATCAGAAGGTCCACCAGCAGGGCCAGAACTCCAGAAGCCCTCCCACTGTTGCCCCTCCCCCCAAGCACCAAGAGTATAGAGCATCACTGCCACAGAAATAAGAGAAGCCATGCTGGATCAGGCCAATGGCCCATGCAGTCCAACACTCTGTGTCACACAGTGGCCAAAACCCAAGTGTGATCAGGAGGTCCACCAGCAGGGCCAGATCTCCAGAAGCCCTCCCACTGTTGCCCCCCAAGCACTAAGACTACAGAGCATCACTTGCCCCAGACAAAGTGTTCCATCCATACCTTGTGACAAATAGCCACTGAATGGACCTCTGCTCCATATGTTTATCCCATCCCCTCTTGAAGCTGTCTGTGCCTCTGGCTGTCACCACTTCTTGTGGCACCTATTATTTACTCTTTGAGTGAAGAAGTTCTTCCTTTTTGTCTCTTGTAAGCTTGCTGTTGTTCAGTCACGCAGTCTAGTCCGACTCTTCACGACCCCATGGACCACATCACGCCAGGTCCTCCTGTCCTCCGTTGTCCTCCCGAGTTTGCTCAACTTCATGTCCGTTGCATTGATAACACTGTCAAACCATCTCATCCTTTGTTGTCCCCTTCTTCTTTCGCCTTCAGTCTTTCCCAGCATCAGGGTCTTCTCCAGGGAGTGCTCCCTTCTCATTTGGTGGCCAAAGTATTTGAGCTTCAGCTTCAGGATCTGGCCTTCCAGGGAACAGTCAGGGTTTGTTTCTTTTAGGATGGACTGATTTGATCTCCTTGCAGCTGTAAGCTTCCTGAACGTTAATGTCATAGAGTGCCCACGGATTCTTGTAATGTGAGAAAGGAAGTACTTCTTCCTCTGCCTTCTCTGTCCCACACATAGGCTGAGGGCAGACTGGCAAAATGAAGCGCAAGGGAAGCGGGGCAAAAAGACCCGGGCTGAGTTGTCGCGGGGCTTTCCGTTCGCACTGCGTAGACTGCTGTGAGACCATACCGGGGAGGAGGCGGAACGGAGCGTTCACACTGTGGGGCGGCCCCTGGCGGCGGCGCCGTGGCAGCACATGGCTTTGGTCTGTTTTGCCAAGGTGCGCATATGCACATGGGCACATGAGCGCATAGGCGCATGGGCGCAGCAGCTGGATCAGCGGGTTCACATTACCGGCACTGCTTGATGAGTGGCTCATTTGCGTCCACACTGCCAGGAAGCGGGATGAATGTGCACCCAGGCGGCTTGACACCAGTTGAAATGAAAGCGCTTCTGGAAAGCGCTTCTGGACCGGGTGAGTATGGCACGGCAACGCCAGACAGCTGTGGCTGTCCGAATGGGCGCTCTTCATCTGCTGAAAAAGCGGACCTATATCAGGCCAAAATGCCAGTCTGTCCTCGGCCATAATTTCTGAAGTGGGAGTAGGCAACCCTATACATGGGCCACATAGTATCAAGTTTTTTTTCTTCTCTTGGGTGGGGTACATGTCCGTCCCCCCAGATAACAAACCAAAAGTCAATTCTCATTTTTTTTTAAAAAAAAAATTACTGTACTAGAAGAAGAAGAAGAAGAGATTGGATTTATACCCTGCCCTTCACTCACTTGTAGTCTCAGAGCAGTTTACAAACTCCTTTTCCCTTCCCCTTCCCACAACAGACACCCTGTGAGGTAGGTGGGGCTGAGAGAGCTCTTTCCCAAGCTGTCCTTGAGGGAACAGCTGGTACAGAGCTATGGCTTGCCCAAGGTCATCCAGCCAGGTGCAAGTGGAGGAGTGGGGAATCAAACCCGGTTCTCCCAGATTAGAGTCCATGCACTTAACCACTACACCAAACTGGCTCTCTTTTTTCAGGGGAAAGCGCAAACGCAGTCCCCCACTACCACAAATTATACAGTCAAGCTTCCCGCATTTGGGGAAATTGCAGGGGTCAGCTCGAGAAGAAGAAGAAGAAGAAGAAGAAGAAGAAGAGATTGGATTTATACCCCGCCCTCCACTCCCCAAGGGAGTCTAAGAGCGGCTTACAAACTCCTTTTCCCTTCCCCTCCCCACAACAGACACCCTGTGAGGTAGGTGGGGCTGAGAGAGCTCTTTTCCCAAGCTGTCCTTGAGGGAACAGCTGGTACAGAGCTATGACTTGCCCAAGGTCATCCAGCAGGTGCAAGTGGAGGAATGGGGAATCAAACCCGGTTCTCCCAGGTTAGAGTCCGCGCACTTAACCACTACACCAAACTGGCTCTCATTACTAGTTTGTTACTAGTGTAATTGAGAAACAATAACAACAATAAAAGGGGCAGTTGCTCTCCCAAGCCATAACGTGCAAAGACAAGTACTTAAGAGAAGAAGTACTTAAGGAAACAAGAGTGTACAATCGATTCAAGAACAGGTTCGTCAACCTCCAGGTGGCACCTGGAGATCTCCCACTATCACTATCAATCTCCAGCTGACAGAGATCAGTTCCCCTGGAGCAGGGGTGGCCAAACTATGGCTCGGGAGCCACATGTGGCTCTTTCACACATATTTTGTGTCTCCTGGCAGGGCAGTTGGGGAAGTGAAGGGAAGGCGTGCCTTCTCGATCGGTCTTCCCTTCCCCAGCCAGTGTTCCCCTCCCTGGGTAGGCTTGAGGTGGGGGGGGGGAGCAGAGAAGGAAAGCCCCCCATCCCCCTCCTACAAATATCACTGGACAAATAAATGCCATTACCAATATCTGTTTTAACCCAATTTGTTTTTATTTTTGGCAGTCTCATTTAATGTTAACAACAAGGAAATTTGCATATTTTCAATAAAAACGGGTGCCATATTTGTTCATGTCTTGCGGCTCTCAAACATCTGATGTTTATTCTTTTTTTTTGAAAATTATTTTATTTTATTTTTTTCCCATTGTTAACATACATTTAACTTTTATAGAAATATCCAACGCTATAGAATTACTTGTTTGGTTATTAAAAAAAATCAGATATTAAGTGTTTTCCCACTCCCCCTGCACCATCTCATATATCAATCGGTAAACATATCTTTAAAAATATTCTTATCCTAGGGTAACATTATTTTGCCTACTAACACCATTATTCCTTTTAAAGAAAAGTTATATACATTACATCAGTTTGGAACAGTTTAAATTCTAACCTTTTACTCTTACATCTTACAATATATAGTCTAAATAACTTTAATCATCATTTAACTTTAAAATGCAGACATCTTTTAACTTTTCAGTAGTTAGAAAATGTAAAAATATTATTTTTCATATCCCAATTCTGCTCCATATAATCTTTCAAATCTTTCCACTCTTCTAAAAAGTTTGCTGAGTCATGCTCGTTTAATTTTCTTGTCCATTTGTCCATTTCTGCCATAAATAGAAGTTTTCTCAACCATTCCCATAGTTCCGGAATTTTTTCACATTTTCAATTTTGCGCATAGACCATTCTTGCAGTAGTTACCATATACCATATCATTGTTTTTTTACTAATACTTATGTCCTCTAGCCTAAGACCAAGCAATAACATTTCCAATAGTTTTTTAAATTTACATTTCAATTTTTTTTCCATTTCAGCATGAATCATACACCAAAAAGATTTCGCCTTATCACAAGTCCACCACATATGGTAAAACGATCCTTCTTTTTCTTTACACTTCCAACATTTGTTAGACATATTTTGACCAATATTTAACATGTGATGTTTATTCTGTGTGGTTCTTACGTTGAGCAAGTTTGGCTACCCCTCCCCTGGAGAAACCGGCTGCTTTGGAGGGTGGACTCTTATGGCACTGTACACTGCTGAGGTCTCGCCTCTCGCCAAACCCCACCCACCCCAGGCTCCACCTCCTAAATCTCCAGGTATTCTCCAACCCAGAGCTGGCAACTGTATTCATCAGTACATCATAATTGATTTGTGAATGCTGGAAGGATCAGGCAGCCCATAAGAGAACAGGAAGCAGTTAATTGTGTAGGAAGGTGAAGGCAGGACTTAAAAAGTTCAAGGGACAGGACCTCTGAGAAGCCCCTTTGCAATTATGTTTTAAGTTAAACACACACACACAAATGAAGTTCAAAAAAGACAGAAAATACTGAACTGTTGACCGCAACAACTGTCTGAATAGTCATGTGGAATAGTGGGGGAGGGAAGGGGGGTATAAATGAAATAAAGAAAGAAGTTGCAGGTGAAAAAATCATAGCATCTGCAGGCCAAATGGTAGCTAACCCCAGTTTAAACCCATCTCTGTGTTCATTTTGCAAGGGTCTTTGCACGCTGGCAAATTGCAACGGTCAGTTGGACGATATTTAGAGCCAAAATTTTTTGAGCAATAAGGCAACAGAGGGGAACGGAGTTCTTCTCGCTATATTGCCGAGACCCAGTCTGAAAATGAAAAACTATTGATTATTTTATCTTCTCTTCGCCTTCTGATAGATAAAGAAGAAACCAGGCAGGGCAGTAATTCAAGGATTGGTGGTGTTTTGTGGAGCTATTTACCGCACATCTTAACAACGAGACATGTCAAGACCCGGCAAAGATGTGTGCAGTGTTTTTCGCACCACCTCGAATGGACAGTGGAATGACCCCTCTTTTAAAAATGTTTCATGAAGTCTGCATCCTGAAACAAGACGGGTAGTCGTGTTAGTCTGTCTCTAGCAGTAGAATAGAGCAAGAGTCCAGTAGCACCTTAAAGACTAACTGATAAGTATTGGAGTCGGGAGTCCATGGAGTAGTGAAACAGCTAGATCTTTATTGCTGGTCCGGATGAAGCATACAACTCAGGGCTCGAAGCCCTCCTTTTACGCTGGTCAGGGACAATCCCCTGACCTCGCCCAACTGGCCTGATAGGCTCTTATCAGTCTATTTACATCTCATAGGGTCCCTGGGAGAAACCTAGGTACATGATTGGTGGCCGGTTTGAATCCACCTGGCCTTTGTTCTACCTGGCTGAAGCTCAGGTAGTTTCTTGGCCATGTGCTCTGGCCATGCTCTGGCCATGCGCTCTGGCCATGCGGTCGCAATTATGGGAGCACATGGCGACCGCATGGTCAATATATAACACCCCTCCCCCATAGTCCAGAACCCCTCTGCTCACATAGTCTTTGAGATAGTCCGGGCGTCTGCGCTCACATCCAGAGCGCCGGGGGGTTGTAAGGCGGGGTGTGTTGCTTGTGTTGGCAGGTTGCGGTGTGGGTAGTTGTTCTGCTGGCGGGGCCTGTCTGCTCGGGGGTCGTTCAGGTGTGGATGGTGCGGCTGCTTCGTCTGCGGGCAGGAGCGGCGTCTCCACAGTCTCTGGATCAGGGTCTGGCACTGCTTCTGGAGTCATGTCGATGTCACGGTCTGTTGGTGCAGGGAGTTCGGGGGCCTGGGTATCATCGTGGTTCTGGGTACGGCGTCGAATCTGGTCAATGTGCCGTTTCCAGACTACGCCATCTTCCGTAAGGACCTCGTAGGAATAAGGCCCTGTGACTCGGATGATCCTCGCGGGGAGCCATGTCGGACCCTGCGCGTAGTTCTTAGCATATACGGGGTCTTCGGGAGCGAACCCTCAGGCGGCTGGCTGATCCTCCGTTGTCGGGTTTCCAGTGATTGCTCGGTCGGGATGTAGGCGGTCCAGGATGGTTCCCAGTCATCTTCCCATCAGAAGTTCGGCTGGCCGGTGCCCGGTCCCTGAGTGGGGAGTGTTCCGTTGGCTGAACAGGAATTTATACAGCTGCTGCTCCCAGTCGCTATGCTCCATTTTCTTTAAAGCATCCTTCGTTGTTCTCACCATGCGTTCGCCCTGGCCATTGGTTGCAGGGTGAAACGGTGCAGAGCGGATGTGGTGAAGACTGCAGGCCTCCACGAACCGTTGGAACTCGCCGGAGGTGAATGCGGTCCCGTTATTGGTCACGAGAGTGTCAGGCATTCTGTGTGTCGTGAAGACCAGCCAGAGACTTCGTAAGGCTGTGTTGGTGGAGGTCGAACCCAGCATAGATGTGTGCAGTGTTTTTTGCACCACCTCGAATGGACAGTGGAATGACCCCTCTTTTAAAAATGTTTCATGAAGTCTGCATCCTGAAACAAGATGAGTAGTCGTGTTAGTCTGTCTCTAGCAGTAGAATACAGCAAGAGTCCAGTAGCACCTTAAAGACTAACAAAATATGTGGCAGGGGAGGAGCTTCCGTGAGTCACCGCTCACCTCTTCAGATACATCAAGATGGTTGGCCATGACAGTCTGCCTGTAGCAGAAGAAATGAGCCAGAGTCCAGGAGCACCTTCAAGGCTAACATTATTTGTGGCAGGGGAACCCCGTCGAAGCTCGGGAGTGAGAGCCCCCGCCCCAACCCGCAGCTCCCCAGACACAGGACCTCCGTCTTCACCGGATTCAATTTCAACCTGCTCAGCCTGAGCCAATCAGCCATGGCGTGCAATGCCCGGTCAAGATCTTCTGGCCCAGAGTCCGACCGGCCACCCAACATCAGATAGAGCTGGGTGTCATCAGCATACTGGTGACAACCCAGCCCAAACCTCCGGGCAATCTGGGCGAGGGGGCGCATATAGATGTTAAACAGCATCGGGGAGAGCACTGCCCCCTGGGGCACACCACATTCAAGTGGGTGCCTCGAGGACTGCTGCTCCCCTAGCACCACCCTTTGTCCCCGACCTTGGAGAAAGGAGACGAGCCATTGAAGGGCCCGCCCCCCAATCCCCACGTCGGCAAGGCGGCGGGACAGCAGCTGGTGGTCGACCATGTCGAATGCAGCCGACAGGTCGAGCAGCAGCAACACTGCCCCACCACCCTGATCCAGATGCCGCCGGAGGTCGTCTGTTAGGGCGACCAAAGCCGTCTCTGTTCCACAACCTGGGCGGAAGCCGGACTGAAAGGGGTCAAGGACCGAAGCTTCATCCAGATACCCCTGTAACTGTGACGCCACCGCCCTCTCAATTAATTTGCCCAAATAGGGCAAATTGGACACCGGCCTATAATTAGCCAATTCCGCCGGGTCCAGATGTGGCTTTTTTAGGAGAGGGCGGACCATCGCCTCCTTGAGAGCCCCCGGGAATTTCCCTTCCAAAAGGGAGGTGTTAATAATTTCCCGGGCAGTGCCTCGCAGCCCCTCGTGACTCGCTTTTATGAGCCAGGATGGGCACGGATCAAGGATGCATGTGGTCACAGGATTTGGGTGGGTGGGGGAAAATGCCCTTTATGTATGGGCAGAGAACTTTAGGTCTTGAACCTGAGCTTCCAGGAACTTTCTGTGCTGAGGACCCTGCTGTTGACAGACAATGTGAATATAAATTTGGACATCATGTGTTCAACAGAGTGATGACTTCTGCCTTCTGTACTCAGACCCATGAATGCATGAAGCTGCCTTATACTGAACCATTGGTTTATCAAGGTTGGTATTGTCAACTCATACTGGCAGCTGCTCTCCAGGGTCTCAGATCTTTCAGAACAGTTCTGGTCGCCACACCTCAAAAAAGATATTATAGCATTGGAAAAAGTGCAGAGGAGGGCAACTAGAAGGATAAAAGGGTTAGAGCACTTTCCCAATGAAGAAAGGTTGAAGCATTTGGGGCTCTTTAGCTTGGAGAAACGATGGCTGAGGGGGGACCTGATCGAGGTTTGTAAGATTATGCATGGTATAGAGCAGGTAGAGAAAGAAGTCCCTTTCTCCCTTTCTCACCATACAAGAACTCATGGGCACTCCATGAAATTGCTGAACAGTCGGGTTAGAACAGATATAAGGAAGTACTTCTTCACCCAAAGAGTGATTAACACATGGAATTCACTGCCACAGGAGGTGGTGGTGGCTACAAGCATGGACGGCTTCAAGAGGGAATTAGATTACCATATGGAGCAGAGGTCTATCAGTGGCTATTAGCCACCAGGTATAGATAGGACCTCTCAGACTGGGGCAAGGGATGCTCTGTATTCTTGGTGCTTGGGGAGGGGGGCAACAGTGGGAAGGCTTCTAGTGTCCAGGCCCCACTGCTGGATCTCCACAAAATGGACAGGCCTTCTATAGAATTGTTGACTTAGGCATTGCAGCATTATGAGCTTGGGTTTCAGGAGAAAAAAAATTCTGCCTGAAGAAGATTCTGTCTAAACTCCCAATTTTTGCCAGGGAGGCATGTTGTTTGCTTTGATGCTTGCTGAATCACTTTTTGTGGAAAATGTAACAGCCTGCTGTATCTCTCTGCTTGCCTTGATGCTGGCTGAATCACGTTTTGTGGAGAACATAACTGCCAGCTACACCTTTCATCATTTACAACTGTTGCAACCTTCATCAGTCTCTTATCAGGAGCAAGAGAGTCTTCAGCATTGGAATAGGTCTTTGAAACTGTGGACTTTTCTATTGGTAGATATATAATGTTCTTTAGGTTTTTGTATTGTAATGAATATGTATAAGATACACTATGGTCTCTATTGTATTTAAATCAATATACAAAGTATATATGGGCTGCAGTGGCTCAAGTGGTTAAGACGCTGAACTGCAGACCAGAAGGCTGGTAGTTCAGCAGTTCGAGACCCGCGTGCCGCATGACAGAATGAGCTCCCGTCTCTGGCCCTAGCTCCTGCCAACCTAGTAGTTTGAAAGCAAGAAACTGCAAGTAGATAAATAGGTATCACTTTGGTGGGAAGGTAACAGCATTCCGTGCGCCTCAGCGTCTAGTCATGCCGGCCCATGACCACGGAAACATCTTCGGACAGCGCTGGCCCTTTGGCTTGGAAACAGAGATGAGCACCGCATCCCTAGAGTTGCATTTGACTGGCTTTCGAGCAAGGGAAACCTTTAGTTTTACCTAACCTATGAAGTACAGAAGTGCATATTAGTAGAGAGTGTTTTGTTCAAACACATTTTTTTCACGTTTGTCCAACCTTGCCGTGTTTCCTGTGTATTTGTTGCCCACCTGGACGTTGGCAACCCTAGGGGCTGCTGTGGGATGGGGGGGGGGGAGGAATTGGCTGGAACTGCCGCTCCTTCTTCTGAAAATGTGAGCAATTTCAGAACGGCATGTTTCGATTAAGGCCACTTCCTGTTATTTATTTCTGCAGTAGCCGAATCAACTTTGGAAATGAAGCAAGGCCGTTCGCTCCAGCCAATATCTCTACCGCTTCCTCCGTTCTGGTCCAAAGAAACCCAACCAAACTGCTTTTACCTCAGCTGGGCTCTCAGAGCCCCCAAGGCTAAAATACCGAGCCTTATCTTAAAACAACAAAGCCACTCGACTTCTAACAATTTTCCTCTCTTGGTCTCTCTCTCCCCACTCAGTCCTGCTGGTTTTCTGACATTCGCCTTAAATACACCTGTCTCCAAGCTCTGCCTTGCCTTGACTCGCCGAGGACGAAAAATTACTTTTCTGTCTGCCCTGATTTATTTTCTCATTTTAACTCTCCAACTTATCTTCTTTCTGCTTCTCTGGTAACATTTCCCTCCTTCTTGCCGGCTTCCTTAATTGTTTTCCCCCCTCCCCCTTTTCTGCATGATTTCTCCTCTCTGCTCTCTTTCAGACTTCACGCGCTCAGAACTTCTTGTGAAACCAGAAGTCCGGTGCTTGCCCCATAGAAACACAGAGCTGGAAGGGACCTGAAGGGTCACCTAGTCCAACCCCCTGTACAATGCAAGAAATTCACAACTACCTCTTGCATAGACCTTTTTTGGAATGTGCCATGAAAGACCCCAGCCTACCCTGGAAAGCCAGTCTCAGTAGTCAGTACTGAATTTGATGGACCAGTGGTCAGATTCACTATAGAAGCATCTCCATGCACATTCATGTATGTTCACCTGTGAATGTCTATTGCCTTGAAAACCCCACAGAGTTGCCATAAGTCCACTGTGACTTGATGGCGATTTCCACCACTTTTCTTCCTTTCTCACAGTATAAGTGAAATTAATGAGCAGCAGGCTTAGAACAGATCAGAGGAAGTACTTCTTCACCCACAGAGTCATGAATGTTTGGAATCCACTGCTGCAGGAAGTGGTGGCAGCTACGAACATGGATTGTTTCAAGAAGTGGTTGGATAAACATGTGGCGTAGAGGTCCATCAGTGGCTATCAGCCATCCCAAATGGCCGCCAGACCATCCCAAATGGCCGCCATTTTAAAACAACTCTTAGCGATGCGTGCATAACTGCTTAAACATGCAACGTCCCCAGAGCTCCGCTCAAGCGATCCAAACAATTTAATGTTTCTGACAGTCTCCTGAACTTTATCGACTTTATAAACTGAAAGGGTACCTAGAGGAAGGTACCGCTGGTGGTGCTTTTACCATTTTAGTCTGCTCATGCGTGGAAAAAAACAAGTATATGGTGAGGTGCATATGCGCATGCTCAGACAGGATTAAAAAAAAAAAAGCCGACCACACAGCTCCTTATGGTGAATGCCATGTAGACAATCCCCTGCAGCAGTCATGTGCAGTAAAGTGCTTCATGGGCGAGCTGTCTGGTTGTGCAGCGCTGGATCAAAAAGATCGAGCTCAAATTACAGCTGGGCCAATAGCGGGATTAGCTGCCCGTCTGAACACACCCTAGGTCTGGATTCAGGTACAGCCCAGCTTCTGACAGTATGCAGCCTTTAGTTCGAGCAGATCTGCTCATTGCACTAAAGTCTACCATATAGCTGCCCAATGGATCCCATGTACATACCTGAGCACACTGCAGTAACCTCACCAAACATCACAAGGACCTGTTTCGAAAGTGAATATATACAGATTGGATATGCTAATTATTAAGAAGGTTTGACAGTCAATGTGCTTCTTTACTCTAGCTGCATCTGAGAGCCGGAATGCCCAGGGGGCAATCTCTTAACATCCATGAATCTGGCACTACCAGCAAGTATACAGCAAGAAAGAAGTCACAGAAAGAATAGAACTCCCCCTCACCCCCGATTGTTCTTTGAAAATGGTTGTAAGCTACTTCCAGACTGGTTGCAAGCTACTTCCATGGTAATCCATCTCCCTTCCATGCAGAAGGTCCCAGGTTCAATCCCCGGTTAAAAGGACCAGGTAGGAGGTACCATTCCCAGTAGTAATATATGGTTGCGAGAGTTGGACTATAAGGAAGGCTGAGCGCTGAAGAATAGATGCATCTGAATTATGCTGCTGGAGAAGACTCCTGAAAGTCCCTTGGGCTGCAAGGAGATCAGATCAGTCAATCTTAAAAGAAATCAACCCTGACTGTTCCCTGGAAGGCCAGATCCTGAAGCTGAAGCTCCAATACTTTGGCCACCAAATGAGAAGGGAGCACTCCCTGGAGAAGACCCTGATGCTGGGAAAGACTGAAGGTCAAAGAAGAAGGGGACGGCAAAGAGTGAGAGGGTTAGACTGTGTCATAGATGCAACGGACATGAAATTAAGCAAACTTCGGAGCACAACGGAAGATAGAAGGGCCTGGAGTGATGTGGTCCATGGGGTCGCAAAGAGTCGGACTTGACTGTGCAACTGAGCAACAAAAACGACAAGGAGGTGGCATGAAAGACCTCAACCAACCCTGAAAAGCCACTGCCAGTCTCAGGAGTCTATACTGAATTCAGGAGTCTGTACTAAACAGGCTAACTTGATCTCATCAGATCTCAGAAGGTAAGCAGGTTCAGCCCTAGTTAGCACTTGGTTGAGATGGAATCCACGACGGAAGTCCAGGGTTGTTACACAGATGCAGGCAATGTCAAAGCGCCTCTGTACGTCTCCTCCCTTGAAAACCCCATGAGGGTTTTCATAAGTCAGCTGTGACTTGAGGGCACTTTCCCTCACCACCATTACAGCGCCACCTTGTGGCCTGGAGCATAAAAACTGTGGTGAGGGCATCGGTTACAAAAGGGTGCGTCAGTTTCTCTTCAAAGAGAAATCAAAGAAAAACGAAGCGACATCCTTCTTTTAATTAAAGAGTACTGGACTCAGGAGACCAGGAACGGTGAAATCATGAAGGCTTTATTGAGTGATTCAGCATGCCCAGTAGATGGTCATATCAAGCATGCTTCCAGGGCTCCAGGGCCCTCATCATATGCTGGCCGGAGCCACACCTCCGGCTGCACCCGAAAGACCTGATGGGGGCTTAACATATGCACATGTTTGTCATAAATTCCCTGGAGGAGCCTTTGATTGCATTGGCTCCTCAGGGAGAACCTAGGTCCCACATTGGTGGAGGCTTTCAATCCGGATGTCTATTGTTCCTCTAGATTCAAGCTCCCCTCTCTGCCTGACCATGTGCTCTGGCCATGCGGCGGGCGCCATTACCTGGGAGCACATGGCAGGCTGGTTGCTACACAGAGCATACTACATTACATAATCAAAGGCTATATCTGCGGGGTGGGGGGGAGGAGTGAATTTCCAAAAAAGAAGCTCCTTTCCCTTCCACAGCACTCTTCTGAGTCCTCTCAGGGAAGAAAACACACAAGTTTACTTTGTATACCAAAGTTCCTTCAACATGGCAAACAGGCCGCGGAGTCATATCCGTTCATGAGGAGCAGTCATTTTCTTCCCTGCCTCTATTTGATTTCAATTAAAAGAAAGACAGGTTGCTTAATCTTGCCCAAAGGTTGATATGCCGTATACCTGAGTGAACTGTCCAATTTCCCTCATAAATTATGTATAAAACCCGCAACCACGGACTCTCAGAGAAACTCGCAAGGAAAATCCAATTTCGTTTGGGCTTTCTTCTCCTTCTCCCCCCCTCCCGGTTGTTGGGATATTCATTTCAGACTCTCCCCCGCCTCCAACTTTCTCTCTTTGCTCATTTTTCTAAATGTCTTATTTATTCAAGCCCTTCGTAGAGGGAAGTAATGCCATGCATTGCTGATTTTATTACTTTGGACAGTTTACAATATCTCCTCAGAACCTAACGTGTTAATTGATTTTAAAATTTCTATAAACTTGAGCCTCGCTATCTCGCTTCGTGTTTCGACGCCAGAGAAGACTCATTTGAATGTCCTCTGGGGACCCTCCTGACTTACTTTAGATAAACACGGCTGCACTTTGAAAGAAGAAATGGAGAAGAAACAAGTTCTCCATTGTTCTCACATATGCCGAACTATGGGACACTTTGGCCTCCGCGACAGAATTTGGAGGTTGTCCACTTGACTCCTCCGCTTCAGATTCTGAGGTCAATCTCAGTGCACCTCATAAGAACATAAGAAGAGCTCTGATGGACCAGCTCTTCCATCACCTTGTTTCCCAACCAGAAGTCTAAGAGTAGACTGCAAAGACCAAGGCATCTCAATCTTGCTTCTCTCCAACCAGCAACTCGTGTTCAGAAACATACTTCCTCTGAACATGGAGGTTCCATTTAAACATTACAGCTTATGGCTGTTGGTGAAGTATCCTACATGAAACTGCATGGAAAGTCGTCTTGGAAAGAGCCGGTTTGATGTAGTGGTTAAGATCAGTGAACTCTAATCTGGAGAACCGGGTTTGATTCCTCCACATGAAGACAGCTGGGAGACCTTGGATCAGTCAGAGTTCTCTCAAATCTGTTCTCTCAAGAGCAGTTCTCTCAGAGCTCTCTCAGCCCCACCTACCTCACAGGGTGTCTGTTGTGGGGAAAGAAAGGGAAAGGAGACTGTAAGCCACTCTGAGGCTCCTTTGGGTAGTGAAGGGCAAGATGTACCGTATTTTTCGGACCATAAGACGCACTTTTTCTCCCCAAAAAAGTGGGGAGAAAAGTGCGTGCGCCTTATGGTCCGAATACTGCTGCTGTGGCAGCACAAGGCTCTCCTTGCTGCCATGAGGCCGCCGCTGCGAGGCTGCCGTCGGCTCGCGCGAGGCCACCCCTGCCGGCTCGCACGAGACCGCCGCTGCCGCCGCCGCTCACGGCTCTCTCTGGGCCGCCCCTGCCGGCTCGTGGCTCGCGTGAGGCCGCCCCTGCCGGCTCGCGCAAGGCTGTCACCGCGGCTCGCGCGAGGCCGCCGCCACCGCTCGCGGCTCTCTCTGGGCCGCCCCTGCCGCTCGCGGCTCTCTCTGGGCCGCCCCTGCCGGCTCGCCGCTCTCTCTGGGCCGCCCCTGCCGCTCGCCGCTCTCTCTGGGCCGCCGTTGCCGCTCGCGCGAGGCCGCCCCTGCCGCTTGCGGCTCGCGCGAGGCCGCCATTGGGCTGCCGTTGCTGCTCGCAGCTCGCGCGAGGCTGCCGCCGGGCCGCCGCTGAGGCCTCCTGACCAGCGCGGAGGGTGCGATCCTCCCCCCGCGTCTTATGGTCAGGTGCGTCCTATAGAGCGTAAAATACAGTAAATCCAATCATTCCTCCTCCTCCTCCTCCTCCTCCTCTTCTTCCATCATGACTTAACCCTTCAGAGAAGTCCACAGGTGTTGTCTGAAGAAACAGTTGCTTCTGTCGGTCTGGATTTACTGTCCATCAACCTCACTGGGTGTTCCTGAGTTCTGGTATTGTTGGAGAAGGATTAAAAATATCTTCCTGTCCACTTCTTCGCATCGTGCATAATTTTATAAACTTTGGTTAGGTCCCTCTTTGTTGTCTGTGTCTCTAAAGTGAACCCATGAAGGTCAGAATGTTTTTTTTTTAATGGTCTACCAAAGAATGCACTCTGAAGAGGCTAGATAGCCGAATGATTTGGCACCCCACACTGCCAAATCTCTGGAATCTGGAATGGCTTTACAATCCTCTGTGGCCGTGCTCAGAGATATTTCCCACAGCTACGTCTATGTACATACATCTAAGCATCCAACATGGAGAAGGACGGAAGCTGTCACTGCCATGTTGTATAAGATGAGTGGAGAGTACAAATTAGAAGTGCCCAGAAAGCACCAGACCTCTTCCAGGAATAGCACCTGTGGTTGTGGCCAATGTTCCCTCTAAGCTGAGTTAGTGTGAGCTAGCTCACAGTTTTTTAGCCTCCGGCTCATACATTGTTGTCTTTGCTCGCTTATCACTTTAATGCCAGTAGCTCACAAAGTAGAATTTTTGCTCACAAGACTCCACAGCTTAGAGGGAGCATTGGTTGTGGCTCAGATTTCAGTTCAGGCTAATATTGTCCCATCGCTAAGTACAGTGGTCCACAACTTGGTGCTTATGGGTGCCATGGTGCCTTTCAACACCTGTCAATATCTGCCAGCACCTTTCTGAGCACCCGCCAAGTGCTTTTAGAAAATGGGAAGGGTTAGGTGGTTTTTTGTTTTGTTTTTGTTTTGTTTTTTCGCAAAGAATGGCATCTGATTGGCTGTGCAGATTAAAAGGCCTCCCGCCAAACAGAGCTTCTGCCTGAAATGCTGAGGACTTACTATCACAGTTATAAATAACCTTGCTCCTTGACATTTTGTCATTGGCTCCACCTCCTGTGGCAGCCATCTTGCTCCCTAACATATTGTGAATGGCTCCACCTCCTGCGACAACCATCTTGCTCCCTGACATTTTGTCATTGGCTCTACCTCCTATGGGAGCCATCTTGCTCCCTGACATTTTGTGAATGGCTACACCTCCCATGGCAGCCATTTTGCTCCCTGACATTTGATGGTTGGCTCCACCTCCTGTGGCAGCCATCTTGCTCCCTGACATTTGGTGGTTGGCTCCCCCTCCTATGGCAGCCATCTTGCTCCCTGACATTTTGTGATTGTCTCTGCCTCCTATGGTGGCCATCTTGCTCACTGACATTTTGTGATTGGCTCCACCTTCTGCAGCAGCCGTCTTGCTCCCTGACATTTTGTGATTGGCTCTTCCTCCTACGGCAGCCATTTTGTGATTGTGCCCACCACTCTGTGTCAGAAGTCCAAAGGTGTCCACAGGGTCAAGCAGACTGGGGAAAATACAGCTTTCCATCCATCCATTCCCAGGGCTGCCCAATGAGAATTGGCTTAGAGTCAAATCACCATTACATGCAGTCAGAACATACTGCATCTTACCTATTGCAGCTTATTGAAGAAATCATATTTATTTTGAGTACTCATGTGACCACTAAAAGTGGTCCAGATTTCACACCTCTACAGTCATCCATGATCTCTGGGAATTAATGGCACATAAGCATATAATAAAAGTCATGCCAGAACAGACCAATGGCCCATCCCGTCCAACTCTCCGTGTCACACAGTGGCCAAAACCGAAGTGCCATCAGGAGGTCCACCAGCGACGGCAGAATTCCAGAAGCCCTCCCACTGTGCCCTCCCAAGTACCAAGAAGACAGAGCATAACTGCCCCAGACAGTTTTCCCTCTATACCCTGTGGCTAATAGCCACTCATGGACCTCTGCTCCGTATGTTTAGCCAGTCCCTTCTTTGAGCTGTCTACGCTTGTAGCTGCCACCACTTCCTGCGACAGTGATTTCTATGTGTCCATTACTCCCTGGGTGAAGGAGTACTTTGCTTTGGATTATTTTATTTATTTACATTATTTTAAGACTGCCTTTCTCCCAGGGATTCAAGGCAGATTATACATAGTGAGCCAATACAATCACAAAAAATCAATGCACTTGGAATTTTAGAAGTCTGGAGCCATGGGAGAGAACTGAGGCATAGCATAAGCGTTCACACGACAAATTAAATGGTACAGAAACTGCATAAATAGCGTTCTACTTACAATAAGCTTAACACAGCAGTGCAGACCAAAGCCCTTTATCCAAGCAAGTTTCTAAAACTGTTTTGTGCTGTGCAGAAAAACTGTCTTGAGCAGTTCAGTAGGACTGTGAAGGCAGATCTATCAAAGGGTGGCATTTAAAGGGGGCTACTTGTAGAAGAAGAGGAAGAGATTGGATTTATACCCCGCCCTCCACTCCCCAAGGGAGTCTCAGAGCGGCTTACAAACTCCTTTTCCCTTCCCCTCCCCACAACAGACACTCTGTGAGGTAGGTGGGGCTAAGAGAGCTCTTTCCCAAGCTGTCCTTGAGGGAACAGCTGGTACAGAGCTATGGCTTGCCCAAGGTCATCCAGCAAGGTGCAAGTGGAGGAGTGGGGAATCAAACCCGGTTCTCCCAGATTAGAGTCCGCGCACTTAACCACTACACCAAACTGGCTCTCATACTTGTGGCATGGCTGGGCTGCGGTTCACCTTGCTTGGCATGCTGAAGATTTCCCCCCCTCGATTCCATGCCTTGTTCTAGATGGTAAAGTGCAATGGTTCTCCAACTGTGGCTTGGACACCGTTTGTGGACTTTGGGGGAAGACCAGATTAAATCAGTAGCTAAAAACCTACATTCTTTACATTTTTCCACCCTGCACTGAAAAACTAAGTGATCCCCCCGCCTTGGTTTAAAAGAGAAAAGGGGAACTGAAAATCGTTCCTGTTTAGCAAGGGAAGAAGGCGAAATGGAAATCCTAAAAGGAAATAAATCCCCAGAGACTGCTGAATTGCAACAGACAACGACGTTCAAGACAATGCATCCACCTGGACTGAATCAAGACCTAGGTGTCCTGTCTCTTTACAAATGCTGATTTCTCCCCGACTACTGAAAAAAAGGTAAAGGTTTCCCTTGCTCAAAAGCCAGTCGAAGTCGACTCTAGGGGACAGTGCTCACCTCCATTTCCAAGCCAAAGAGCCAACGCTGTCTGAAGACTTCTCCATGGTCATGTGGCTGGCATGACTAGATGCCGAGGTGCATGGAACGCTGTTACCTTCCCACCGAAGTGGTACCTGTTTATCTATTTGCAATATCTTGCTTTTGAACTGCTAGGTTGGCAGGAGCTGGGACCAGAGACAGGAGCTCATTCCATCACGTGGCACTTGGATCTCAAACTGCCAAGCTACCAACCTTCCGGTCTGCAGCTCAGTATCTTAACCACTGAGCCACCGCAGCCCCTCCCATGCCTACTTCCCCTCTGCATGTCACATCTCATCCAACCACGCCTGCTGTTGCCATTCATCTTCTGTTATTGGTTGCCTGCTAATGTCCTCTGGCATCTGAAATCTCTCCACTTTCCAATATGTAGGACAGATGGGTTCACATCCTAGCTGCATCTGAAGAAGTGAGCAGTGACTCACGGAAGCTCACCCCCCACCACAAATTTTGTTAGTCTTTCAGGTGCTACCAGACACTTGCTCTTTTCCGCTGCTATGGACAAATTAATATGGCTTCCCATCTTGCTCTATCAGGTATGCGTGCGGCTCGTCCCCGATTCTATTGGACCCCAACCCAAAGAGCCAATGCCGCCATCGAGGTTTCAACTGTGAAATCTTGTGCGCTTGCTCCCACAAGACGGGAAGATACGGAAACATCAGTGGCGCAAAGAGCGACAAGCAGTCTTGATAAACAGAAGTTCTAAATGCCGTTATTGTAGGCATTTGGCCACAATTGCTTCTGGGGGCCTTCCAGATCTCCGATTCTGTAACGCGGAAACGACTTTGTGAACCGTTGCCTTGCAGGTGATTTGGAGCTGGTAATTCCGCAAACCCTCATGGGAATTTGAGCTGCTCAGCCATTCAGGAGCATTCCAGTAGACTTATATTCCCATTACTACTGCCCGTGGTAGACTCAGATTCGGCATTGCGTTTTGTAGAGAAAATGGAAGAGGGCAATTCCAGCACTCGCACTCCAATGTCCCTCTCTCGCGCATGTTCCATTTAATTAAAACGCTATTTTATCCACGAGCACTGCCCTGGCTCCGTAATGTCTTGCCGGTCACCTCTGAGACGTAGGGCAGCCTTTCCCCCCTTTCTTATTTCATGGCTTTGCTTTCTTCATTTGTTTTCGGTTGACCTGGGAAATTGCTGAACGTTGGGCTTTGGGCTGCCCATAAATATCTTTGCTCATACTGTACGCAGAGAGAGGCTATAACTGGGTGGAAGCCGTTAGAGGATTAAAAGAAGGCTTTCAGCAGCCTCGGGGGTATTCATTGCTTCAACAATGACCCAGGAGCGGGGATGCCAACTTCCAGGTGGGGCCTGGGAATCTCCCAGAATTACAGGAAAAGGCTGATGCAGTCTTGGAGTGTATCAGCAGAGGCATAACATGAAAATAGCAAGAGGTCATAGTCCCACTGTACACTGCATTGGTCAGGTCGCACCTGGGCTG
This sequence comes from Lepidodactylus listeri, assembly GCA_029233225.1. Classification (NCBI taxonomy): domain Eukaryota; kingdom Metazoa; phylum Chordata; class Lepidosauria; order Squamata; family Gekkonidae; genus Lepidodactylus; species Lepidodactylus listeri. The sequence continues at coordinate 9,224,795 of JARCFY010000004.1, read as the reverse complement.
CGTTCAGACGCTCAGTTTGATCCGCGGCCCCTCCTCTTCCCTGACGGATTTAAAGGGCACGATCAGACAGCAACAGCTGTCTTCTGTGCCCCAGTCGTCTTTGTCCCGTTTCCCCCCCCCCCCCACTATACTCTGCAGCTTTCTGATACCGGATAAAGTCCGGTGCAGGTGAGCGGTGCAATCTTGGTGCGCACTTATCTGATCGGGATCTTGCGTGCCAAGACCGCGACCGCCATCTTTTTAAAAAACAAATCCTCGCATGTGCACCTGTAGTACGAATGTATGCGCATGCATGTTTGCATAATGGTTTGCTGGTGCACTCGTTTGCTCATGCGCATCCGTGAATTTTTTTTTTTTTTAAAGCCATGGGCTTTGTGGTTACAGCGCGGTAAGGTCTGGACATCGGTCAAGGAAGAACTGCGCGCTGAAGTAGGTGAGTGGCTTGCCATCTGGATGCTATTATTTCGGGATGATTTCCTTTTCATTAAAAAAACCCGGGCTGCTTGCTCATCAATGATGCCGTCTGAACGCAGCCCTGGAGTACTGTGTGCAGTTCTGGAGTCCTCATTTCAGAAAGGATGTGGACAGAATGGAGCGGGTACAGAGGAGAGCGACGAGGATGATCAGGGGCCTGGAGACCAAGAAGCCCTATGAGGAAAGGCTGGGCTACTTGGAAAGGTTCAGTTTGGAGAAGAGGAGATTGAGGGGAGACAGGATTGCCCTCTTGAAGTATTTGAAGGGCTGTCACTTAGAGAAGGGCAGGGAGCTGTTCCTTTGGCAGCAGAGGAGAGGACTCGCAGTCGTGGGTTTAAATTAAGGACAGAGAGATACCGGCTGGATATCAGGAGAAACTTGTTGTCAGTAAGAGTTGTGTGACAGTGGAATCAGCTGCCTAGGGAGGTGGTGAGTTCCCCCTCCCTGGCAGTCTTGAAGCAGCGAGTAAGAAGGAGGGCTGCGGTGGCTCAGAGGTTAAGATGCTGAGCTACAGACCGGAAGGTCAGTAGCTCGGCAATTCGAGACCCGAGTGCTGCATGATGGAGTGAACTCCCGTCTCTGGCCCCAGCTCCTGCCAACCTAGCGGTTCAAAAGCAAGAAATTGCGAGTAGATAAATAGGTACCGCTTTGGTGGGAAGGTAACAGCGTTCCGTGCGCCTCTGTGTTTAGTCATGGTGGCCACGTGACCACAGAAAAAGTCTTCGGGCAGTGCTGACTCTTCGGCTTGGAAACAGAGATGAGCACCGCCGCTTAGAGTCAGATTCGACTGGCTTTCGAACAAGGGAAACCTTTACCTTTAAGAAGGAGGGAGGCTACAAAAAAAAAAAGACCAAGTATCTAAGTATCACATGTCCCCGAATTAAAGTCCAAACATCTATATATTGTGGCTTGTAGTAAATAAGATCCGCACCAAGCAGAAACTACACAGTTCCGGATAATCAGCTTTTCAGACCTATTCTTTCATCAGGTAAGAGATATGGAGCTGTGCATGTTTTGAGTGGGACCTCGCGTACACACGTGCATTCATTGTATGTTACTGAAAACGTACCTGATTTACCTGATGAAGGAATAGGTCTGAAATGCGGATTTTCCATAGGCTTCATTCTGCCTTTCAGTCCTCTGTTTTTTGTACCTGAACAAGACTCGGTGAATCACAGAACCATAGAATCATAGAGTTGGAAGGGACCTCCAGGGTCATCTAGTCCAACCCTCTGCACAGTGCAGGAAATTCACAAATACCTCCCCACACCCCCACACCCCAGTGACCCCTGTTCCATGCCCAGAAGATGACAAAAAACCTCCAGGATCCCTGGCCAAACTGGCCTGGAGAAAAATTGCTTCTGTACCCCGAAGTGGTGATCAGCATTTCCCTGGGCGTGTCAGAAAGGGCCACGAGAACAAAGCGCCACAAGAATTAAGTGAGAAACACAATAACCCATAACACAGTGTTATTGATCCGGACCAGCTCCCAAACCAAATTGGGAATCTTTCAAACTCGGTTCCAAGAGATAGGAACATTGCATATGTACCCAAAGAGCCTGGGATCAATACATATGAGGAATTCCTTCTTTCCCCCTTCCTGCGTTAGGACTCATCACGACACTCAACATCTCCAGTTTACTTTTCCGCATACACTTGGTGGAGTTCTTGGCTCATGGACAAATGCCAGCAAAAGTCAATCAAACCCAACTCTTGGCGCTCCACTCAACTTCATGAGCGTCTTTTTTTTTTAAAGTCCAGTGACAAAGTTAATTTTGAGCAATGCGTGCAAAGACAAACAAGCGATAAATCAAAACGGATTCAGTTCCTTCCTACCCTCCGTGTGATTTGGCGAGTATATTCCGAAAGCTTTATTAGGTCCCAGAGGTGCATGTCCCCTATGCCCCAGCCCTGTTGAAATATTTAATCCTCGTTACAAAGGCAGGCACTGTGCAAGTCAATCAGTTCCATGGCGGCAGATGGGAGATTAGCATCTGTTTTGTCTGGCTGCTTCAGGATCTGTCTCCGGGAGTCTGGACTGAGCTTGGGCGGTCTCTGCAAGAAGGCAGGGCTACACGGCTCAAGAACGTGAGCTACCGCTAGTCGGGGGTCTGTTGGAGCGGGAGCACACAGGAGTGCAGCTCCAGGAGTGAGGAGCCCAGGGGGCGGGCACATGTCCAAGCCCCGCCCCCTCCTCGGCTTTCCCAAGCAGTGCAGAGGCGCAGTGCCCCGGGGAAAGCCCTGCTAGGGTCTTTATTGTTTTTAATGTTTTTGTTTTAATATTGATAATTTTATCATTGTTCCTTTTATGACTGTGTGCTGCTTTTCCAGAGACTTGCTCAAGGTGGCAATTTTCTAAGTATACCATTTTTTATCTGGGCACATGGCACATAAGTACTGGAGAAATTTCACCAACCCTTCAGCAGCTTCCACCCCTAATCTGGGAGAACCGGGTTTGATTCCCCACTCCTCCACATGCAGCTGCTGGTGTGACCTTGGGCCAGTCACAAGTTCTCTCAGAGCGGTTCTCTCATGAGCAGTTCTCAAAAGACCTCTCTCAGCCCCACCTACCTCACAGGGTGTCTTGTTGTGGGGAGGGGAAGGGGAAGGGATGGGTGGTGCACATGTCCTGGGTATCTCAAGTCTACTTGAAACCTGGTGGTTTCAAGGGAGCAGGAAGAGAATGAGGGTGTGTTCTTTACGCTTATTTTATTGCACAAAGTATTGGCTGGGGAAGGGAATGGAGGAAGAGCAGGTCAGTTTCAGTCACCTGTGGAGTGCAGCCTGAGGGGTGGGTGTTGCCTTCAGACACACTTCCGGTATGTTAGGGGGTGTGGCATATGCAAATAAGTTATGCAAATGAGCTCCTGCACCTCTTTTTCTACGAAATGACCCCTGCCGCTAGTGTTCCGGCTCTGGGTTGAGAAGATGGCTGCTTAGACTCTATAGCATTGTATCCCGTTGATGGCCCCCTCTCCAAACACTACCTTCCTCAGGCTCCACTCCCCAAATCACCAGGGAGTTCAGACCCCACCTGTAGGTTAGCAATACTTTACGAGACAGCAGGCCACTTACAAATGTTGGTTTGACAAGCTTAGGGGTGGAAAGTGAGTTGCTGCACTTACAACCCTTATCCCTGTTGCTTTCCAAACCGAGAGCCAGTTTGGTGTAGTAGTTATGAGTAGCAGACTCTAATCTGGAGAACCGGGTTTGGACCCCCACTCCTCCACATGAAGACAGCTGGGTGACCCGGGGTCTGTCACAGTTCTCTCAGAGCAGCTCTCTCAAGAGCAGTTCTCTCAGAGTTCTCTCAGCCCCCCCTACCTCACAGGGTGTCTGTTCTGGGGAGGGGAAGGGGAAGGTGATTGTAAGCCACTCTGAGACTCCAAGTGAAGGGCGGGGTATAAATCCAACTCTTCTTCTCCTTGTTCTAGAGCGGGTGGCTGGGTTGGACCAGTGACTACCTGTCAGAAGGTTGCTTTCTTTGTTCTAACTGTGCTTCACTTTGATTCCATGTTTACCCTCTGGAGACTACTACTACTTCTTCTTCTTCGTCTTCTTCTTCTAGTGGTGGGCGAAAAATTAAAAAAGCAAAATAAGGACTCATCTGTGGTTTTCCCATAAAGCTTATGGGTATTCCGGCTAGGGCTGCCAAGTCCAACTTGGGAAATATCTGGGGACTTTGGGGGTGGAGCCAGGAGACTTTGGGGGTGGAGCCAGGAGAAAGGAAGTGACATCATTTTGTGATGTCACATCCTGTGATGTTGCTTCCACATGCTGACACATGAACTCATGAAGTTTCCTAATACTGAATCAGGCCATTGGTCCATCAAGGTCAGTATTGACTACTCAGACTGGTAGTGGCTCTCCAGGGTCTCAGGCTGAGATCTTTAATGTCACCTATTACCTGATCCTTTTTTAGCTGAAGAAGCTGATACCTCGTGCATGTCAAGCAGATGCTCTATCACTGAGCAACAGCCCTACTGAATCCTTCCTCATCTCGGCAGAATATGAAGCCCTAAGTGCTACACAAGTGCTAAATATGATTTTCATATCATAAGAACAGGAGAGAAGCCACAGTGGATCGGCCCATCCAGTACAGCCCATCCAGTACAACACTCTGTGTCACACAGTGGCCAAAAATACCAGGTGCCCTCAAGAGGTCCAGCAGCGGGGCCAGAACTCCAGAAGCCCTCCCACTGTTGCCCCCCAAGCACCAAGAATGCAGAGCATCACTGCCCCAGACAAAGGGCTCCATTTAGACCTTGTGGCTAATAATAGCCACTGATAGACCTCTGCTGGATGGGGACAGAGAGAGAGAGACAGACAGACAGACAGAAAAAAGAAAGAGGGAGAGAGAAAAGGAAAAAAAACTGGCAGAGGCACTTACTTCCATTTAGACCTTGTGGCTATAATAGCCACTGATAGACCTCTGCTGGATGGGGACAGAGAGAGAGAGAGAGAGACAGACAGACAGAAAAAAGAAAGAGGGAGAGAGAGAAGGAAAAAAACTGGCAGAGGCACTTACTTCCATTTAGACCTTGTGGCTATAATAGCCACTGATAGACCTCTGCTGGATGGGGACAGAGAGAGAGACAGAGAGACAGACAGACAGAAAAAAGAAAGAGGGAGAGAGAATGAAAAGAGCTGGAAGAGAAACTCACCTTGCAAGCCACATGCAAAAGCAGCTCCTTCAGTCCCTCCTTAATCACTGGGCGGACCTCTCTTGCTGTGGAAGCTCTCTTGCTGACTTCTTAAAGGGGAAATGTCTGGTGAGGCTTTTTACTGCAGGGCAGGCTCTCTGCAGACATTTCCCTTTTAAGGCAGCCATTTTGTCCCCCCGGTGGCCAACTTTGGAAAAGCGGGAGGTAAGCAGTAAAAATCGGTGTTTCCCCCACCCTACCGGGGGACTTGGCAGCCCTAATTCCGGCCCAATCTGCATCTAGCATTCCCCCCTTTGTTTTACCAAACCCACGCTGGAACAGAAGAAAGATGCCACATTCAAATACCCCGGACCATAGCTGTACTGACTTCAGAGTCACCCCTGAATGGCCACAAAACGGCCCTAAATCTATGCAGACAGCCACCATAAAACCGAGAGATTGAACAAAGGCCGAGAACAGACTGGCAGTCTGGCCCGCTCTGCCTCCACTTTGAAAGCGGAGGCAGAGCGGCAGTCCAGACTGCCACATCTGCCTGGAGGAGGCGGGCCGGACGCAACACATCCGGCGCCGCGCTCCTCCCGTAGCAGCCGGGCACCACTTAAAAGTGGTGTCCTGGCTGCTGCGGCGCACGTTCCACCCGCTTCCGGCGGGTGTGAATGCGCGCCAGCCAGGGGAGCCGTGCGGCGTTCGCATGCCGCCGCAGGAAGCCGCTCGCAGTCTGGACGCTGCGGGCGGCTTCCTTCCGGCGGCGTGCGAACGCTGCGTGGCAGGGGCAATCCCCCCTGCCTTGTTCTGCCGCGCCGTGGAGGCGCGGCAGAAATCAAGTCTGTCCTCAGCCAAAGTGAAAGCGGCATGCAGTCTGGGCGCTGCCATAAAATCCGACAATCGATCGAAGTGAAAGTGGCATGCAATGCGGAGGGGCTTTTCTGTTCCAGTGTGGGTTCGGTATGACAGCGGAGCAAATGCTAGATGGAGATCCGGCCCTAGAGCTACTGATTGCCGTTTCCTCAGCAACATTACACATCCCTGAAGTAGGTGAGGTTTTTTTATTTAAAAAAAAATGATCTATCCCCTGCTGCCAGTCCAACAGAAACTTGGGATGGTAAACCCCCCACCCCAGCCACTGGCTTGGTAACTTTTTGCAGGGGTGGAAGACATTTTTAATCTTTTGTGCGATTGTGTCTGTAAAATGACATTATCGACAGCACAACATGTTTTAGGAGGTTCTGCCTTTACCTACAAACCTTTTCTCTACAATCCAAGCATTCCTTTATTTTTTACCCCCACCGCCTTCATCCCATAATACTGTCGGCAGAAATTCTGATACTCCTTACCTTTTGTTAACTTTGTGTAAGGATGGGGAGGGTAATGAATATTTCACAAGGTTCCCTTGTAGAATAAAGGTTAAATCAGGAAAAAAAAATAACAATATAAATAAAGGATGATTTTTGATCTTGTTCGGGCAAAGCTAGCCCCATGTAAATTTAAAGCTGGCACTCTACCATTTGACACTCCACTGGGTTTTGACTGCCAAAGTTTGTTTGCTCCACGGAAGAGAAGGAAACTGAGTTCTTGCCAGGGAGGGACGAAGGAATGCTGGCTTCACGAGAAATTAAAGGACTGACTGTGAGGTTTTATTTTATTTTTATTTCATGAAGACAAATGAAATTATTATCTGGGATCAGTGAACATTTTGATTTCTGATCTGTTGAAACTGAAAGCAACACTTAAAAAAACACAAATTGAGAATTGCCAACTCCAAATTAGAAGGAGAAGGAGGAGAAGGAGGGGGAGGAGGAGGAGGAGAAGGAGGAGGAGGAGGAGGAGCAGCAGCAGAATATAGATTTGATTAATAATATTAATAATAAAAGCCAGTTTCCTGACAAACAAGGATTTTAATGCAGGTCTTCATGGTCCTTGTGGTGTAACATCTGTGTCACACTAGATCTCATGCCCAAAACATCTCTTTCCCTCACCCCTCCCATAGAGTATATGAAGAAGAAGAAGAAGAGATTGGATTTATACCCCGCCCTTCATTCCCCAAGGGAGTCTCAGAGTGGCTTACAAACTCCTTTCCCTTCCCCTCCCCACAACAGTCGCCCTGTGAGGTAGGTGGGGCTGAGAGAGCTCTTTCCCAAGCTGTCCTTGAGGGAACAGCTGGTACAGAGCTATGGCTTGTGTGTGTAACATCCACCCTGATGAAAAAGAAAAGGAAGGGCATGGGAAGACCCAAGTCTGCTCCAAATGGACCCCCTGCCCCCTGGCCATCGGATAAGAGTTCAGCAGCATCTTGTAGCCATTTTCTTTCATCTCAAATTCAAGTGATGGGCTTCTGCCACTGAGTCTGCACTAGTCTTAACTCCCCTGTATGGTGGGAAGTCGAGATTGTTTCCTGAGTCAGCATATCCGTTCAAGGCTGGTACCTTTAAGGGGCCATGGTGGCTCAGAGGTTAAGATGCTGAGCTGCAGACCAGAAGGTCAGCAGCTCGGCAGTTCGAGACCCTAGTGCCATGTGACGGAGTGAACTCCCGTCTCTGGCCCCAGCTCCTGCCAACCTAGCAGTTCGAAAGCAAGACATTGCAAGTAGATAAATAGGTACCGCTTTGGTGGGAAGGTAACAGCGTTCCGTGCGCCTTGGCATTGAGTCATGCTGGCCACATGACTACAGAAAAAGTGTTCAGGCAAGCACTGGCTCTTTGGCTTGGAAACAAAGATAAGCACCACTCCCTAGAGTCGGGTTAGACTGGCTTCCGAGCAAGGAAAACCTTTACCTTTTAAAAAGGCAATCTCAGTGGCTGTTGTGGGGGTTGCTAGGCAACCACAACAATATTACTGGTCTACAAGCCTTGGTTTATGTCAGTCCGGGCAATTTTGCCCTCCCCCTCAATCCATCTCTGTTCCTGCAGTGTGGACTCGTAAAGGCCAAGCCCAACAGCAATTACCAGGCAATTTGATACTGTGCAATTTGTGCAAGTCACCTCGGTGGAGCAGTGGCTACTGGATGACTTGATGCCACACAACTCACCTGAGCCCAGTGGTACCCTCCACACAATTCACATACAACTCCCGTGACTTGCCTAGTGGCTGAATTGTAGTGGCTGCCACACAATTCAGTTGAGTGATTTGTTACGGCATGAGTTTTGCAACTTGACTGGACAGCTGCTGGGAGAAGGGAAGGAGGGAAAGCTCATTGTGTCCTTATACTCTGCTGAGATGGCCCCCCTACGACAGCCAATGTGATGTGGCAGTCACGGCTTCAGAGCACGGTAGAGGCTGCAGGTGGGGGGGAGATGAGAAGCTGAACAATGAGGGGAAAATACAGGTAGGTTGATGCTTGGCTGGGAAGGAGATAGGTTGCCAACTTCAGGTGGGAAATTCCTGGAGATTTGAGGGATGGAGCCTGGAGAGTGTGAGGTTTGAGGAGGGGTGGGGTCTCAGATAGGTACAATGCCACAGATTTCACCCTCCAAACCAGCCATTTCCTCCTGGGGAACCATTGTTGCCAATCTCCAGGTGGGGGCTGGAGATCACTCAGAATTACAACTGCTCTTTAGGTAGCAGAGATCAGTTTCTCTGGAGAAAATGGTGGACTCTGTGTCATTATACCCTGCTGAGGTTGCCACAGCAAATTGACGCTGAGTGCCCAAGGCCTTGGCACTCTCCCAGAGCTTCTTTCTGGAGCCCATTGTATTTATTTCCACAATGGGCCTTATTCCTAGTAAATTGGATAGATGATAGATAGATAGATAGATAGAGAGAGAGAGAGAGAGAGAGAGAGAGAGAGAGATGATAGATAGATAGATGATAGATAGATAGATAGATAGATTTTTTTTCCTGCTTTTCTCTACCTTAAGGAGTCTTAAAGTGGCTTACGATCTCTTTCCCTTCCTCTCCCCACAACATGCACCTTTTGAGGTAGGTGGGGCTGAGACAGTTATGAGAAAACTGTGGCTGGCTCAAGGTCACCCAGTGGGCTTTGTGTGGAGGAGTGGGGGATCAAACCTGGCTCTCCAGATTAGAGTCCACCACTCTTAACTGCTACGCCACATTGTAAGTCGCTTTGAGTCCACCTTGAGGAGAAATATAGGGCATAAATGAAGTAAGTTAATAATGAATAGCTGAGAATGGGGGGTAGATAAGAGGTAGGTTGGCTGGTGGGTGGGAAGGAGAGAAGCAGGGGAAGGGAAGAGGATGTGGGAGCTGCCAGGTGGAGAGAAACAGGACGTAGAAAGGGGAAGGAGATAAAGGTGAAAGTCAAGTTCTTCACTTGTGTGTGTGTGTGTGTGTGTGTGTCTGTATATATATATATATATATATATGAGAGATACTCAAGAGTCTTCAGTATCTTCATCTATTCATGTGGTCAGGGAGAGGAGCTGGAAGACAAAATAGTAGAATTTGAAGACCAATAAACTTGACAGCAGAGGAATTTCAAAGAGGAAACCACTGGAAGTTTTGGGCTTTTTTGACAGCCCTGCCCAGAGAAGACTTTCTGTAAGTTTTTTTTTTTTTTTAAATAATGTCAGTTCCAGGTATGCTTGAAATGTCTCGGTCTACCATTGCCTTCTATAACACTGAGTGTGGAATCTGTGTATGTGTGTGTGTGTATGTGTATACGCACAGAGATCCCTCTTGAGAAAACATTTCAACCTCACGGCCAACTGAAGAAAGCAAGTCAGGATGCTGTCTTGGGGGGAAAAAAAAAGATTTTCCCCCAACCCCTCTACAACTGGTTTTGGATGCTGTCCAATTTTCAAAACCCATGCTGGTTTATTTATTTATTTTATTTTGGTGGAAGGAACCTCTTGACACAGTCCCCCAGTGAAATGGTGTGCTATTTTATCTTGTTGTTGCTCGTTGGTTTTGTTTCTGGCCATTCACGAATCTTCCATTTCATGCCTCCCGTCTCTGGCACGAGAACGAAGCATTCGGCGTCTATCGAAATTTGTGTCAATATTAACGAAGGATGGCATTTCAAAGGAGACTCCTGTGGCTTCCTTTTTTTGTGATAATATCCTGGGGATTTCTTCCTTTCCATTTTTTTAAAAAAGTGTCTTATAGAACACTTCAAAGAGCTGTAAGCCTAGGCTTTGGATATATATATATATATATACATACACAAAAGGTTAAATTCAGAACTCTTTCTAGACACCGCAAGGAAGTCCAGGGAGACCACAAAGCTCAAAGGATCTCGGTGTCAACTGAATTTCACCTTCAAGATTCGACTTCCAGGTTCACTGGGGAGAACCTATCAGCCAACACTCAAACCCCCCCCCCCCAGTGTTTTATCGCAGCTCATTTCGTCAGGGCTTTGTGTATGTTTGCATTTGTGGAAGTGTCTTGGCTTTCTCCAAACTGCATTTGCATCTCTTCAAAAGAGCACGGTTCGCTTCAGATAATCGGACCCGGAATAGGGGGAAATGTTGATATTCGACAACTTGCAAATGCCACTTTTCCCCTTTCTTGACCCCCCCCCCCCCGGGTCTACTTTGCTAAGAGAAATCTAGATGGCTACTGAGTAAGATTTTTGTTTTTAAATCACTGCAGGTGGGGGGGGGGAAGAGCCTTGTGGTATTCCTAATGACGCCGCACAAACTCCCCCTCCCCATTTCTCCTGCATTCCACAGATGAACATCAATGGAGGATGAAACGGTATCTTGAGAGAGCTTAGAGTTTTTGATGTGACACGTGGAAGAGAGGGAGGGGGGCAGAAATGGCATCCTCAGACAGATGAGAGAGGGTCTATGGAGACCGAAATGGGAGCAGAGAGAGTTGAATCCATTAAAGGAGACACGAAGTGGGACACATCCCCAAAGACGGGGAGAGTCCTCACGGGCAAGTGCTTTGAAACTGGTGAAGCTTTTAAAAAAAGAAGAAGAAAAGTTTGAGCCTTAAAGGAAATCTTTCTTTCTTTCTTTTTTAGAAAAAGGAGAAGAAAACAGAAGGGAGAGGGCCTGCATGAAAAAAGAGTTCAAAGAGCCCAGAGGTTGAGGAGGTGGAGTTATAGACATGGAAACAAACAGGTATTATTTAAAGAAGGAAGGGGGGGGGGGGATAACTAAGAGACATCAGCCAATCCAGATAGCAGCCGGCTCAGAGCCTCTGTCTCCGAACCGCAGATTACAGCAGCGGTTTCCAAACTGGGGCATGCTGCAAAAAAAAAAAAAAGAGAGAGAGAGAATTCACTCGTTAAATGTAAAGGCCAACCTGTAAAGGTGGCTTCTTGCTTAACTCTGAATGAGTTGCTGCTCTGCTCTTAGAGCCATCCACCTAGTTCAGTATTTTCTGCTTCAGCTCTGCAGTGGGGATCAATTGACTCACGAAAAAATACTTTTGGTGGAGAAATCTTGCTGATGGAGTTTCCCATCTCTGCTTGAGTCCCTGTTCTGGGTTTGCCTCCTTCCGGTCAGTTCTGCTGCATCTCCGTTTTGTGCATGATTGTGTCATTCCATCACTACTGACAAAGAGATGCAACAGAATTACCCTGCCGAAAAACTTGTGGCAGGGTTGGCAGCAGTGTTCCCTCTAAGCTGAGTTAGGGTGAGCTAGTTCACAGTTTTCTAGCTTCCAGCTCACAGATTTTTGTCTCAGCTCAGGAAGGATGGCTCCAGAGCAAACTAATTCATGCAGTAGCCAAATCGCTTGCTCACAACTTTGATGCCAGGAGCTCACAAAGTGGAATTCTTGCTCACAAGACTCCGCAGCTTAGAGGGAGCCTTGGTTTTCGAGTCCCTGTTCTGGGTTTTTTTTCTTGTTTCAGTTAAGAGGCTAGTCCAGCTCAGGGACTCATGCAGAAACAAATGGTGGTGGTGGGTTTTTTTTTGGTATATTGCTGTTATGATCTGCTGGGCTTTTTGCTCCTTTGCTCCAGTTTGGTGTAGTGGTTAAGTGTGCGGACTCTAGTCCGGGAGAACTGGGTTTGATTCCCCACTCCTCCACTTGCAGCTGCTGGATGACCTTGGGCAAGCCATAGTTCTGTCAGAGCTGTCCTTGAAAAAGAGCAGTTTCGGTCACAGCTCTCTCAGCCCCACCTGCCTCACAGGGTGTCTGTTGTGGGGAGGGGAAGGGAAAGGAGTTTGTAAGCCGCTCTGAAACTCCAAGGGAAGGGTGGGGTATAAATCCAATCTCTTCTCTTCTTCTTTCTGTAGCTTTCTTGGTCTGCATTCACACAAAACAAGCCTGTGAGTGTACAGAGGAACACCTGTGTATGCATAAGTGTGCGTGTGGGTGTCGTGGTAAGCGGTACTGGCCTGCACATAGAGGTTCTAGGGAGTGTGAGTATTCAATGAAGACTGGAGTCCAAATGCTTCAGTGCAAATGTATATACAATTTATTTACACAAAGCCTCCACCAATTTCCAGTACAGTGTGTCAAAGTGCTCCGCGGATACCATACAACAAGAGAGAGAGAGAGACATCCATTACATCCATTACATATATACAACCACTGACCAATCACATTGCAGTGCTGAATCATAATGATGTCAGTTGCTCAGTGCTGGGCTGGACTGCCCTGAACTGGTTGGAGCCAGCCATCCTTACAGCTCCTAGCTGTCAGCTCCACTCACATAGATCAAACTCATCTAGCCAGACTTAGGCTGCTTTTACACCTCCCCTCTAAAGCTGTTTGACTGCTGTCTTTTCCTGTGCTGATTTCACAGTGGTGTGGAATTTCACTCCAGGGGGTATAAGTGCACTAAAAAAACCACAATTGTTTAAAGCAGAATAAAGCGGTATAATACTAGCTTGACCACAGGAGGGCAATTAGTAGATATGGACATTTCAGTGGCAGCACGGTTTCACACCGCACAGAGGTGTGGGCAGGTTTTTTTGGAACTAGAATGATTCCAGCGGGAAAGTCAGATGTAAAATCAGCCTTACACAAGACATGTGAATCACAACAGTGGGGGGGGGGGGCAGATTGGGCTGGGTCCCAGTTCTGTATCCTCCCTAATAACAAGCAAACAAACAAGCAATAAGGTACTAAGGTAACATGAGAATAGGAATGAACACTGAAATTTAAGCTCTCTCCCCTTTACTCAGGTAGACTGTTCCTTCTTGGGGCTGAATACTTAGAAGATATACTTCTTTACATAGAGAGTACTTAAAATGTGGGATTTGCTGCCAGAGGAAGTAGTGATGGCCGCAGGCATAGACTGATTTAAAAGGAGACTGGATAAATTTGTGGAGGATAGGTCTAGCCATGGCGACTTGCCATGGTGACTGAAGGGAACCTCACAGAATCATAGGCCGAGGACAGACTGGCAATCTGGAGGGGGAGGAATCCGGAGGCAAAAGCTGCGCGGGGGGGGGGATTCCCCGGGGCTGGCCGTTCACACTGGCCAGTGTATTGCGCAAGGATGCCGTTACAGAGCATTCAGACTGCCGCGAGCCTGCTCCCCGGCTTGTGCGGAAGCGTTTCGCTGGCGGCATATGTGTGCATGTGCGCATGTACAGTACACCATAGGATAGGAGGCAGGGATGGCTGTCGATATGTACACAAATGCACTCATGCGCAAATATCCGTTCCAGTGCGTTCGTACTGCCTCCTCCAGCTGCCTCCCGCTTCTTCCGGTCCGCACTGTCTGGAAGCGGGAGGCATGCAGAAGATGGCCCCTAGACACCGGTTTCTCCCGGTGTCCTTCTACAGCGAGAGGGAACCGGCTTGAAAACGCGTAAGTGCAGAAGGGAACCAAGGGACAGCTGCAGATGTCTGAACGGGCTCCCTTCCCCCGCTTCTCACGGGGCAGATTGCCAGTCTGTCCTCGGCCATAGAATCACAGAGCTGGAAGGGGCCCTACAGGCCATCTAGTCCAGCCCCTTGCTCAGTGCAGGATCAGCCTAGAGCATCCCTGACAAGGGTTTGTCCAGCTGCTGCTTGAAGACTGCCAGGGAGGAGGGAGCTCACCAACTCCCTAGGCAGCCAATTCCACTGTGGCACAACTCTGACTGTCAAAAAGTGTTTCCTGATATCCACATTGCCAGAGGCGCTGCCTTTACTCTCGGGTCGCCCCAATAGCAAGGGGCACCCCACTTTCTAACCTGAACCAGAGACCCACAAAACTCAGGCCAAGGAAGACACTCCGGGTTCTGAAACACAGAGCAAGCCGTAGCTCTGGAAACAGGGATTTCATATTCAGGTGACGAACCAAGACAGCCCTCAGTAAACCGCCAGTCTTCCCCCTCCACCCAGCAGAGAGATGCTTATGGGATGACAATGGGTTCCACCAGGTGAAGTATCTATGTTTCTAAAGGCTATTCAGAGGCCACCTGGCAAAGAGGCCTTCTGTCTCCAGAACCTCACCCAGCCCTTTGCTGTGTCCTCTCATGTCTTTGTGTAGTACTTGTCCTTCCTTGCTCTTCATCCCTCAGGATACCAAGATAAACCAATCAAACATTCAAATTATTAACGATCCTTCCTGATGCTAACCAGGGGCCCGTCTCCCTCTTTTGTCTGTATCTGGGAACCTATTCAACTGCCTTGGCAGAACCATCAGTGGTCATAAAATCCATTCAGCTAGCCCCAGTACAGTCATCCGACACCGGGCTTCTATTGTTAAAGCCTGCCTCTGCCTCTCTGAGGCTGTTTTTACATCTGACTTTCCCGCTGGAATCATTCTAGTTCCAAAAAAACCTGCCCACACTTCTGTGCGGTGTGAAACCGTGCTGCCACTGAAATGTCCACATCTACTAATTGCCCTCCTGTGGTCAAGCTAGTATTCAACCGGCTTGATTCTGCTTTAAACAATTGCTGTTGATTAGGGCACTTAGACCCCCTGGAGTGAAATTCCACACCACTGTGAATTCAGCACAGGAAAAGACAGCAGTCAAACTACTTTAGAGGGGAGGTGTAAAATGACCCTGAGAGTTCATTGGTCCCATCTAGGCCTTGCCCATCCTGAGGCCACACCCCCCCGGGACTCATCATTGGTCCAGGTAATTTATTGTTCTCACCTGAGACCAGCCCCCAAGACATTCCATTGATCTGCATTTTTCCCCAATGTCTATATCCGTGAGCACATGGCCTCCAGACCGTGTGCTTTTGCCCTGATGTCAAATGGCAGTCCACCCCTAAACCCTTTGAGTTTAGGCCATAATCCCTTCTTCGTGCACATCTGGACAGGTAATATCACCCCGTAACTGATCCCTCTATTAAGCTATCAATCACCTCTGCTTCCTTAGTTCTCTACTGTGTGTGTGAATGCTTGGTTTTATGTTTGTATGTTTAAGAACCCTTTAGTAAAGAAATCACTGCTTTAGTAATCTAGTTTCTGTGTCTATTTCTGGGTTCTTGGGAAAAACAACTCCAGTATACAACAGGTCTGATCCTATAGTTATGCCCAGGGGTCATTTCATAGAAAAAGAGGTGCAGGAGCTCATTAGCATAACTCATTTGCATAACTCATTTGCATGTGCCACACCCCCTAACATACCGGAAGTGTGTCAGAAGGCAACACCCACCCTTCAGGCTCCACTCCACAGGGGAGTGAAACTGACCTGCTCTTCCTCCATTCCCTTCCCCATCCAATACTTTGTGCAATAAAAAGAAGCGTAAAGAACACACCCTCATTCTCTTCCTGCTCCCTTGAAACCACCAGGTTTCAAGTAGATTTGAGATACCCAGGACATGTTCACCACCCATCCCTTCCCCGCCCCACAACAAGACACCCTGTGAGGGAGGTGGGGCTGAGAGAGGTCTTTTGAGAACTGCTCATGAGAGAACAGTTCTGAGAGAACTTGTGACTGGCCCAAGGTCACACCAGCAGCTGCATGTGGAGGAGTGGGGAATCAAACCTGGTTCTCCCAGATTAGAGTACAACTCCTGACCACTACACCAAACTGATGGGGTGGAAGCTGCTGAAGGGTTGGTGAAATTTCTCCACTACTTATGTGCCATGCGCCCAGATAAAAAATGGTATACTTAGAACATTTATATGCCACCTTGAGCAAGTCTCTGGAAAAGCAGCACACAGTCATAAAAGGAACAATGATAAAATTATCAATATTAAAACAAAACATTAAAAACAATAAAGACCCTAGCAGGGCTTTCCCCGGAGCGCTGCACCTCTGCACTGCTTGGGGAAGCTGAGGAGGGGGCGGGGCTTGGTCATGTGCCCGCCCCCTGGGCTCCTCACTCCCGGAGCTGCGCTCCTGTGTGCTCCCGCTCCAACGGACCCCTGGTTATGCCAGTTGCACATTGATATAATAATTCCCCAACCTTTTGTTAAAGAAATATAGCAATTTGGCTAACAACTAATCCTCTAAATCCCAGTGCCAGGAGGCAACACCAGGGAAGGCCTCAGTCTCTATGCCCTGTTGTCAGCTCTCTAGAGAAACTGATTGGCCACTGTGTGAGACAGGCTCTATGGACTAGATGGACCACTGGCCTGATCCAGAAGGGTTCTTATGAATGCGGTTATGGGTTAGGCTGCAGGCACAAGGTCAGAGAGGAGCAGGGAAAGTATCATTCTGCCCGGCCTGCTGCTCCCACTAAGGCTCAGAGCAAAGCTGACATTTGGTTTCTCATCCATGATGTGGGAACTAATGTAACAGTCATGATTTGAGCATTAATTTCCTTGACTGTGATTATATCATCTGGTCTTTGTTTCTATAACGTTTTTTAGCTGCTGCCCACTCCAGTTCTTTTACTGTTCCTTTACTAACTGTTACAGTAAGAGCTGTTCAGCAGTGGAATTTTTACAGTAAGTACTGTGCAATAGTGGTATCAGCTGCCTAGGGAGGGGGTGAGCTCCCCCTCCCTGGCAGTCTTCAAGCAGCGGCTGGACCAAGTCCTGTCAGGGATGCTCTAGGCCAGGGGTGGGCAATTGTTTTGGCTCGGGGGCCACTTTGTGGGAGCGGAGGTTAGCGAAGGGCCGCACCTTTTAAAATGATTGCATTCATTAGTTAACCCTCGCTTTGGCGCGGCCTGGGGAAGGCGAAGGTGGGGGCGGGCAGGGCTTCCCCGGAGCGCTGCGGCCCTGGGAAGAGGAGGATGGGGGAGGGAAGGTAACTTACCTTCCTTCTTCTGCCTCCTCGTCGCCCAACAGGGCTGCCGGGAGCAGGGGGTGGGGCTTGGTAATGTGCCCGCCCCCTGGACACTTCACTCCCGGAGCACCGCTTCTCAGTGTTCCGGGCCCAACGGAGGCCTGACTGAAACCATGTGGCCAACGGTCTTGGCGGGCCGCAAAAAACTCTGTGGCGGGCCGCATGTGGCCCCCGGGCCACAATTTGCCCACCTCTGCTCTAAGCTGATCCTGCATCGAGCAGGGGGTTGGACTAGATGGCCTGTATGGCCCCTTCCAACTCTGTGATTCTATAATTCTATTAAGTACTTTGTAAACAATTCTTCTGAAATTATATGCCATTAATTTTTTTTTAAATCACATTTGCTCTGACTGCTGTCAACATTTTTGTATTTTAGAAGTTCTTAAAAAGAGAGATATTTCCAAACCTCACATTTTCATCATATTTGAACAGATCTTGATCTGGCGTCGGGTTTTGAAAAATGTACCTCTGCGACCGATGCTTTACACCTTAACACTTTCTTTTTAAAAACCCTCATAAAAAACAAAAACAAAAAAAACCAACCTCTTATCCCTTTATGGATTTATACCGGTCCCGGTCCACAGGCACTGAACCGATAAATAAAACAAAGAAATAAATCATTATAAAAGTCATGCTTCACCCTCTCCCATCTCTCCCTACAACCGCTCCCCTCTGGGCTAGCTACATTTAAGGCTCTCTGTTTTGCAGCGAAACTGTTACTTTGGTGACGCAGTTAGAAAACGCGCTGAAAGAAAACAGCATTGGACGTTTGACACATTTTTGTACTGCTCACGACTGCTGCGGATATTACTGGATACACAAAAAAACGAAACAGGGGACAGAGTGGGCAACACCCAAAGAACTAAGAAACACCGCATTAAAAAACAAACGAATTATATTCCGGCTAATTAGTAAGTAATGGCACATGTACAGGGCTCATTTCGTAGCAGGAGCTCCTTCGCATATTAGGCCACCCCCCCCCCCCCCGATGTAGCCAATCCTCCAAGAGCTTACAGTGGCCCCTGTAAGAAAAGCTCTGTAAGCTCTTGGAGGATTGGCTACATTAGGGGTGTGTGGCCTAATATGCAAAGGAGCTCCTGCTACGAAATGAGCCCTGCTCATGTATGTTCACTAATATGGCAAATAATCATATCCAATACATTCACCAGTACCTTGAAATATTAGAATGTAGCATTTTTCTCATAAAGACTCATTCCTAAATGTTGTAAAGTTACGGCACAGAAACTTAATCCGTTGTTGTTGTTCAGTCACACAGTCGAGTCTGACTCTTCGCGACCCCATGGGCTACATCACGCCAGGCCCTCTGTCTTCTGTCATCCTCCGGAGTTTGCTCGATTTCCTTTTTGTTGCATCGATAACACTGTCTAACCATCTCATCCTTTGTTGCCCCCTTCCTCTTTGACCTTCAATCCTTCCCAGCATCGGAGACTTCTCCAGGGAGTGCTCCCTTCTCATTTGGTGGCCAAAGAATTTGTCCTGAAAACGAGCAAACCCCCACCCCTGTCGGGGGAATGGCAACCCTATCTGAAGATCAACTGGAATTCCAGGAGATTTCCGGGCTTCATCTAGATATTGGCAAGCCTACTGGGAGTTCTTCCTGCCAGAGCCCTCCAAACTCACTCACCCTTCAATGCTACCCTTGCTTGCTGCCGACCATCTCTGTGGTCAAGGGCCTGAGATAAAACATTTTTTTAAAGTATAAGAACAAATGTCACGCGCCGCATTTTGTTTTCCAACCAAGCTCCGGCCTTCAACACGGACTGATGAATATTGGCATTATGTGTCACTAAGACATAAAAGATCATGGCCTGACCTTCAAGAATCCTCCTCCTATGTACATTATGTTGATGTGCCCTTTTCTTTGTGTTCTTTGGCGACATCAGTTCTTTGGGCAAACTCGTCTTTGCTTTGCCAGGTTTGAGCTGGGGTGTCTCTGAACCGCACGGGACTGGAGCAGAAGGTAAATGGCAGTGCTGGAGGTCCACCCCACAAATACACAGGGTCGTAGGTGAATTCCTCTGTGAGAGACCTGTGGATTCAGTTTGAATAACTCACACGCTATTTAGACTCACAGAAAAATGTTCGGCAAGGGCACGTCAGTTTTCCTGAAAGAGAACTTGCTCCTCAGTACGTATGCCTTTTGCAATGTGGAACTGCAGGAAAATATTGGGTGGAGTGAGTTCTCAATGCGTGTTGAGTACAAACAGACCTAATTGGCTGTTGAATGCTTGATGTGAGCTATGTAGAAGAAGAAGAAGAGATTGGATTTATACCCCGCCCTCCACTCCCCAAGGGAGTCTCAGAGCGGCTTACAAACTCCTTTTTCCCTTCCCCTCCCCACAACAGACACCCTGTGAGGTAGGTGGGGCTAAGAGAGCTCTTTCCCAAGCTGTCCTTGAGGGAACAGCTGGTACAGAGCTATGGCTTGCCCAAGGTCATCCAGCCAGGTGCAAGTGGAGGAGTGGGGAATCAAACCCGGTTCTCCCAGATTAGAGTCCGTGCACTTAACCACTACACCAAACTGGCTCTCTGCCGTAACTTTACAACTTGTATACGTCAAGTCACAGCTGTGAGCCAGGGATGTAATTCAGGGGCAGTCCAAGGGTCAAAAAACAGAACATCAGAAGTTGCTGGTGGTGGAAAGTGTCATAAGAATGTAAGAACATAAGAGAAGCCAATGTCGGATCAAGCCAGTGGCCCATCCAGTCCAACACTCTGTCACACAGTGGCCAAAAACACCAGGTGCCATCAGGAGGTCCACCAGTGGGGCCAGGACACTAGAAGCCCTCCCACTGTTGCCCCCCGCTCAAGCCCCAAGAATACAGAGCATCACTTGCCCCAGACTGGGAGTTCCTAGCTATACTTTGTGGCTCATAGCCCCTGGTGGACCTCTGCTCCATATGTTTATCTAATTCCCTCTTGAAGCTGTCCATGCTTGTAGCTGCCACCACCTCCTGTGGCAGTGAGTTCCATGTGTTAATCACTCTTTGGGTGAAGAAGTACTTCCTTTTATCTGTTCTAACCCGACTGCTCAGCAATTTCATGGAGTGCCCATGAGTTCTTGTATTGTGAGGATATATTGTGAAAATATATTGTGTCGTCAAGTCACAGCTGACTTAAGGTGACCCCGTAGGGATTTCAAGGCAAGAGATGAATAGAGGTGGTTTGCCATTGCCCGCCTCTTCATAGCAACCTTGGACTTCCTCGGTGGTCTCCCATCCCAGTCCTAACCAGGGCTGGCCCTGCTTAGCGTCTGAGATCTAATGAGATGGGGCTAGCTTGGGCTGTCCAGGTCAGAACATCAAAAGCTGAGGGTGATATAAGACTGCAGAAGAATAGATCTGTTCAGGATATATCTTTTTTTTTTTTTTAAATCTATTATTTTGGTCAAGTGGACATTGCTTGAGCAGGAAGAGACTACAGGGAGAGACTAGGAGCCAGTTTGGCGTAGTGGTAAAGTGTGCGGACTCTAATCTGGGAGGACCAGGTTTGATTCTCCACTTCTTCACTTGTACCTGCTGGATGACCTTGGGCAAGCCATAGTTCTGTCACAGCAGTTCTCTCAAGGGCAGTCCTTGAAAGAGCTCTCTCAGCCTCACCTACCTCCCAGGGTGTCAGTTGTGGGGAGGGGAAGGGAAGGTGATTGTAAGTGGCTCCGAGATTTCGAGTTGAAGGGTGGCTGCATCTGGCGCCTGTCTTCTGGATCACAGGAGTGCTGGGCATGGGAACCGGTTCTCAGGAAGCACCCCGCTGTCTTCGGACCCAGGTGCAAAGTCCTTTGATGTAGCAAATGGCAATGAGGTTTGCAGGAGGGGTCATAAGCCTGTGTACGTGCCTGGGGTGTATGCCTGCATGGAGTTGCTGATATAAGCCTGTAGCCTCATGGCTTTGTGTGTGAGAATGTCTTTGTTCTCTGTGTTAACCACCCGCCTGTAGGTGGCAACCTCAGAAAATGGTACTCTATAGTGTAGGCATCCATTCCCATCTTCCCACTGGTTACCTAGTGCACTTTCATGTCTCGCATAATTGGCATCATAATGTATTCACTGCTCTCATGAATCATCAGAAAAGTTCATAAGAATGCTGTGCAGGCTTACAATCTGTTGTGGGGAGGGGAAGGGAAAGGAGTTTGGAAGCCGCTCTGAGACTCCACGTGAAGGGTGGGGTATAAATCCAATCTCTTCTTCCCTTCTTCTCTTCTTCCCTTCTCTCCTCCTCCTCCTCCTCTTCTTCTAAATGTATTCTGTTGTACCTATGCAACAAAAGCACCCACCATTTTGTACCATGGGTGTTCGAAACCTTGATGACTGACAGCTAAGCTGTCTGAGATACTGTCCTTTGGGAGTGGAACACACAGCCAGAAGTCATCTAGCAGCACAGAGTAGGTAAGATGAAGACTGAAAGAGTTCCGAAGGGAGTTGTGCGACATACCACATTTACTGGCCAGACGGCACCTGCTATAGCCATAAAATCATCTTCTACTGAATTAGACTACTGGCCAATGGCAGAGGGTCTCCAAGGTCCAAAGCAAAGGTCTTTCCCCATCATCTACTAACTCATCCTTTCTAACTGGAGTTGCCAGGGATTGAACCTGGGACCTTCTGCATGCAAAGCAGATACTCTGTCACTGAGCCACAGCCCCTCTCAACTTAGCCACTGGCAGAAAAGGAATTCACTTTCCCCCAGCTAAACCAGAGGTCAGGTAGGACAATAGCAGAGGAGCACTTTCTTTTTCACAATTTCCCCCCGGACTGAAAGCTATTTTACATTTTGAAATCAAGTACATCATTTCATTTACACTGTAATTCTTCCAACTGTTGCCAACCTTACTCTGCTCCAGCACCAGAGCTATTAAGAACATCAGAAGAGCTCTGCTGGATCAGACTGGTGGTCCATCTACTCCAGCATCCTGTCTCACACAGTGGCCAACCAGTTCCTCTGGAGGGCCATCAACAGGGCATGGAGGCTGAGGCCTTCATAAGAACATCAGAAGAGCCCTGCTGGATCAGACCAATGGTCCATCTAGTCCAGCATCATGTCTCACACAGAGAGGCCAACCCGTTCCTCTGGAGGGCCAACAACAGGGCAGAGAGGCCAAGGCCTTCATAAGAACATCAGAAGAGCCCTGCTGGATCAGAGCAGTGGTCCATCTAGTCCAGCATCCTGTCTCACACAGTGGCCAACCAGATCCTCTGGAGGGCTGACAACAGGACACAGAGGCCGAGGCCTTCCTGGCACTGGGATTCAGAGGCTCTGAATGTGGAGGTTCATTTCAGTCACTGGGACAAGCAGCCACTGATAAACCTATCCTCCACGAATTTATCCCATCTCTTTTTAAAGCCAGCAATGCCTGTGACCAGTAACAGGGATCCAGAGGTTTACTGCCTCTGACTGTGGAGTTTCCCTTTAGTCACCATGGCCAATAGCCACTGATAGACCTTACTGAGATATTTGGTTAATATAGCAGAGTTTTGCCCAGTCATAGAAGTGTGATACTGAGTTTGGTAAATAAACCTCCCAAGACGTATATTGCAAAAAAGGAAAACTTACATTTATCCAAGTAGATCCAGTTCACATTCAGGTTGTGGTTGAAAAGAGAGAAAATATACCTAAGCTAGAGAGTTTTTTAGAATCATAGAATCGTAGAGGTGGAAGGGACATCCAGGGTCATCTAGTTCAACCCCCTACTCAATGCGGGAAATTCACAAATACTCCCACACACAAACCCTCAGTGACCCCTGCTCCATGCCTAGAACATGACAAAAAAAACCCTCCAGGATTCCTGGCCAAACCAACCTGGAGAAAAATTGCTTCCCGACCCCAAAGTAGTGATCAGCCTTTCCCTGGGCGTGAAAGAAATGGCCACAGGAACCAAACACTGAGGCAACCCTTCCTGCCCTCCCTCTCATGATCTGCCTAAGTTCACAGAATCCGCACTGCTCCTTCAGAAATGGTCAGCTTGTCTGGCATCATGTGTGTGGGAGTATGAAGAGACCTGTACATGGAAGGCCATGTAGAGAGGGGGGGAGGACAAAACGAGGGAGGAGGGGTCAGGGGGTTAAGACAAAGGGAGGCATCCCATTCAGGGAGATCATACCTATACACACTTAAGTGCTGTAGCGATCCCCAATGTCTAGACATGCCGAGTTCCTTACTCCAAGAGATCAGTATCAAAACGCCCCTGTATAAATCGATGGTGCAACCTCATTTGGAATACTGTGTACAGTTCTGGTTGCCACACCTCAAAAAAAATATTATAGCATTGAGAAAAGGGCAGAAAAGGGCCACTAGAATGATAAAAGGGTTGGAACACTCCCGGTGAAGAAAGGTTGAAGCGCTTGGGGCTCTTTAGCTTGGAGAAACAACAGCCGAGGGGTGACATGATTGAGGTTTATAAGATTATGCATGGAACAGAGCAGGCAGAGAAAGAGGTGCCCTTCTCACAAGACAAGAACTTGTGGGCACTCCATGAAATTGCTCAGCAGTCGGGTTAGAACAGATAAAAGGAAGTCCTTCTTCACCCAAAGAGTGATTAACACGTGGAATTCACTGCCACAGGAGGTGGTGGCGGCTACAAGCATGGACGGTTTCAAGAGGGAATTAGATAAACATATGGAGCAGAGGTCCATCAGTGGCTATTAGCCACTGGGTATACCACAAGGTATAGATAGGAACTCTCCATCTGGGGCAAATGAGGCTCTGTATTCTTGGTGCTGGGGGGGCAACAGTGGGAGGGCTTCTGGAGTTCTGGCCCCACTGGTGGACCTCCTGATGGCACCTGGTATTTTTGGCCAATGTGTGACAGAGTGTTGGACTGGATGGGCCATTGGCCTGGTCCAACATTGGCTTCTCTTATGTTCTTATGACCTATCCTCCATTATTGTGGTATTGTGTAAGAGATACGAGCCCCCCAAACCCCTTTAGACACAAGAGAATCAGTGGCCTGGTTTCTTGGGCCACGGCCATAGACGCTAGCATTTTTGGCCAGACAGAACAGCCAGACTGAAAAGAAAAGAATGTGGATGGGGAACGTGCCGGTTCGTTTCGTGTCCTGAAATGCCATTGTCTATCTCCGTCAATAGGCTGGAAGGCTGCAGGTGTGCCTCAATTTCGTTTTTTTAACATGGCTCGCCCCGGTGCAAAGGCAGAACAGGCAGATGTCACTCACTGGCGCATTGTCTGCCGCGGCACCTTCCACCCGGGCGCCACAGTTTCCGCTTCCAACCTTGCCGAAGTCATTTATTGCCTTTCGGATGCCATGCCAGTTTAATCATGTTGACAGAGGGCTGTGCAATCAAAGTGACAGTTTGGTGGCGATTTGCATCAAGCCTGACTCATTGCTTTGCGAAGGATTTGGCATGCCAATCAATGGGAAACGATGCACACATCTTATGGGGGTGGTGGAAGAAGTGACAGTAATCCATTTCCCACCAATTGGCAAAGGGAGTCCTTGACAGAACGGCAAGTTAAGCCCAAGGCCGTATAGTATTTGGCATATCTCTCACCATAGATTCTAGCCTGCAAACCCAGGGGGACTTTGATTCCAGAGGCAAGTAGAGTTACTGCTGAAATCTGGAGATGGGTTACAGGCTTGATAGCAGAGCAGCTTCTTCTTCTTCTTCTTCTTCTTCTTCTACCCCTCTTCCTCCTTCTCCTCCTCCTCCTCCTCCTCTTCTTCTTCTGCCACTGCTGCTGCTTCTTCTTCTGAGCTAGAGAGCCAGTTTGGTGTAGTGGCTAAGTGCGCGGACTCTAATCTGGGAGAACCGAGTTTGATTCCCCACTCCTCCACTCGCACCTGCTGGATGACCTTGGGCAAGCCATAGTTCTGTACCAGCTGTTCTCTCAAGGACAGCTCGGGAAAGAGTTCTCTCAGCCCCACCTACCTCGCAGGGTGTCTGTTGTGGGGAGGGGAAGGGAAAAGGAGTTTGTAGACTGCTCTGAGACTCCCTTGGGTAGCGAAGGGTGTGGTATAAATCCAATATCTTCTTCTTCTTCTAAATAAATAAAAATAAATAAGACGCAACTAAGAAAAAATGAGAGTTTGTAAGCTGCTCTGAGACTCCAAGTGAGTGAAGGGTGGAATATAAATCCAATCTCCTCCTCCTCCTCCTCCTCCTCCTCCTCTTCTTCTAGAACCAGTTTGGTATAGTGGTTAAGTGCGCGGACTCTAATCTGGGAGAACCGGGTTTGATTCCCCACTCCTCCACTTGCACCTGGCTGGATGACCTTGGGCAAGCCATAACTCTGGACCAGCTGTTCCCTCAAGGACAGCTTGGGAAAGAGCTCTCTCAGCCCCACCTACCTCACAGGGTGTCTGTTGTGGGGAGGGGGAGGGAAAAGGAGTTTGTAAGCCGCTCTGAGACTCCCTTGGGGAGTGGAGGGCGGGGTATAAATCCAATCTCTTCTTCTTCTTCTTCTTCTTCTTCTTCTTCTTCTTCTTCTGTTGTCACTTGCAATGCTCCCTCTAAGACAGCCAGTTTGGTGTAGTGGTTAAGTGCACGGACTCTAATCTGGGAGAACCGGGTTTGATTCCCCACTCCTCCACTTGCACCTGGCTGGATGACCTTGGGCAAGCCATAGCTCTGTACCAGCTGTTCCCTCAAGGACAGCTTGGGAAAGAGTTTTCTCAGCCCCACCTACCTCACAGGGTGTCTGTTGTGGGGAGGGGAAGGGAAAAGGAGTTTGTAAGCCGCTCTGAGACTCTTAAGTGAGTGAACGGCGGGATATAAATTCAATCTCTTCTTCTTCTTCTTCTTCTTCTTGGAAAGTTGAAGAGAGTCACAGTCTCAAGTGCATAGAAAAAAAGATCAAAGAAAACTGCAAAAAAACCTGCCATCTATTTAAATAGGTCATCCACGTTTTTCAAGTACAAAGTACATAGAAATATTAATTAACAATAAGAGTGGTCCATGGAGATTAGAAGTGGTTGATGAAGGTCTCTGGAATGATGCTTCATTTTGCAGGAAACTTCATCTGAACATTGACCACAATAACAAAAGTCTCTCCAATTTCTTGCTCATGATTCAGGAAAAACTGCCGTACAGTTTGCGCAGCTTCTGCATGGCTTCACTAATACACATTCTCAAAAGAAGAAAGATGAGTGACTACACATTCTTGGTATGCCCGTGGTCACTCATCTTTCGTTGATCTTCTTTGACCTTCTTCTTCTGGTGGGGCCACTGACCTGATCCGACAAGTCTTCTCTAAGAAGTTCTCTTGTGTTCTAAAGATACAGTGCAGAAAATAATCAGCTTGATCAGAGCCGGGGACCAATGGATCTCCATTCCTGCTTGTAGCTGATCAAGGGAGCCTTGGCTCTCAAATCTTGTTGGTCTCTAAGGTGCTACCGGACTCAGATCTTGCTCTTCTAAAGCAGACCAACAGGGCTACCACCTGGAACTGATATCACATGCCTTTTTCTTTCCTCTTCCCCACCAACCCAGCTCCTCTCTACTTGAGTAAGGCTAGTACCAACGAGAAAGCTTGAGGGCGGGGAGAACATCAGCTTCTTTTCCCCCTTCGCCCCAAACTGTCAGCTTGGGTTGGACACAAGAAGCTGCTTTATGCTGAATCAGTCCATTGGACCATCAGTACTGTCTACTCAGACTGGCAGTGGCTCTCCAGGATCTCAGGCTGAGGTCTCTCACATCACCTCCTGCCTGGTCCTTTTAACAGGAGATACCGGGGATTGAACCGGGGACCTTCTGCATGCCAAGCAGATGCAGAGCCACTGATCCATGGCCCCTTAGAGCAGGGGTGTCGAACTCATTTGTTATGGAGGGCTGGATTTGACATAAGTTGGACTTTGTCGGGCTGAGAGATCTGTTGCATAATCACTAGTAACTGGAAGAGCCCACATTCACTAACCATCCACCAATGGTATGTTCAGGTATGGGAATTTTAAACCATGAAAAAAAATAGCAATGTCAGCACCTCCTCATAACACTTATAATCAGGGGTCATTATGTAGAAAAAGAGGTGCAGGAGCTCATTAGCATAACTCATTAGCATATGCCACCCCCCCCCCCCAACATACCGGAAGTGTGTCAGAAGGCAACACCCACCCCTCAGGCTCCACTCCACAGGTGAGTGAAACTGACCTGCTCTTCCTCCGTTCCCTTCCCCATCCAATACTTTGTGCAGTAAAAATAAGCGTAAAGAACACACCCTCTTTCTCTTCCTGCTCCCTTGAAACCACCAGGTTTCAAGGAGACTTGAGATACCCAGGACATGTGCACCACCCATCCCTTCCCCTTCCCCTCCCCACAACAAGACACCTTGTGAGGTAGGTGGGGCTGAGAGAGATCTTTTGAGAACTGCTCCTGAGAGAACAGCTCTGAGAGAACTTGTGACTGGCCCAAGGTCACACCAGCAGCTGCATGTGGAGGAGTGGGGAATCAAATCTGGTTCTCCCAGATTAGAGTCCAACTCCTGACCACTACACCAAACTGATGGGGTGGAAGCTGCTGAAGGGTTGGTGAAATTTCTCCAATACTTATGTGCCATGTGCCCAGATAAAAAATGGTATACTTAGAAAACTTATATGCCACCTTGAGCAAGTCTCTGGAAAAGCAGCACACAGTCATAAAAGGAACAATGATAAAATTATCAATATTAAAACAAAACATTAAAAACAATAAAGACCCTAGCAGGGCTTTCCCCGGGGCGCTGCGCCTCTGCACTGCTCGGGGAAGCCAAGGAGGGGGCGGGGCTTGGTCATGTGCCCGCCCCCTGGGCTCCTCACTCCCGGAGCTGCGCTCCTGTGTGCTCCTGCTCCAACGGACCCCTGCTTATAATTCAGTCATATTTTTACTCAAAATGGCTTCCATTTGTAGAGGCAAACGTTCAACACATCCCTATTAGTACTATGCCAAAAAGGTACTTAGAAATCATTTCACTGTCGAATTCATAGGTAATAATGTTGATTATCAATGTTATTATAAGTTGGTTATAAAGTTGATACATTTCTTTTGTATAAGGTTATAAGACTTTATGCTTATATAATTCAGTTGCTGCCTACCATGTTTCCCACTGTTATAAATTTAAAAGTGATAAATAAAAATTATAAAAAAATAAAATAAAATATAACGTCAGGTAGAAGAGAGATAAACTTTATAAAGGACACAAACACAAAGATTTTTTTTTACTTAAAATAAAAAAGCATGCTTAAAACATTAGCACTCTTGCCATATTTTGTCTATTTAACAGTCTCATAACTGACACTTCTTGCTCTGAATTATTGCATCAAAATGTCTGTGCTGTAGCAATCGGGGAGGGGGAGGAGCCTCAGCCCAGTGCAGGGAGCTGAAGCTCACTTATCTATCTCTCCTGAGCGATTGAGTGAGTCTGGGAAAGCAAGCTATGATGCAGCAGCAGCAGAACTGGAGGAAGAAGCAGGAGAGAGCCTGTCCCTTGCAGGCCTGATAGAAACCCGGGGTGGGTGTGCTGATTTGACATGTTTGACATCCCTGCCTTAGAGTAAAGCATAAACCACTCATTCTCTGCAGCACCTTCAGGCAGTAGTAGTGGGGAAGAAACAGATCTCTTGGGAAGGGAGAAATTATCAGCTTGGGCTGCCAAGAATACAGTTCCAGAAGTCATCTGGTATGTTGCACCCCGACTGTCCCCTGTTCTATCTTCTCCCCTCCCCCCACCCCAGATTTGGGTTTGCTTGTGTGTTTGTAAAGTGATGTCAAGTCTCAGCTGACTTATGGCAACCCCAGCAAGGGGCTTTCAAGAAAAGTGAGAAGCCAAGGTGGTTGGCCATTGCCTTCCTCTGCAGGGCCTTCCTTGGTGGTCTCCCATCCAAGACTTGTGGAGACCCCAGCAATGGGCTTTCAAGGCAAGTGAGAAGCAGAGGTGATTGGCCATTGCCTTCCTTTGCAGAGTCTTCCCTGGTGGTCTCCCATCCAAGACTTATGATGGACCCCAGCAAGGGGCTTTCTAGGTAAGTGAGAAGCAGAGGTGTTTGGCCATTGCCTTCCTCTGCAGAGTCTTCCCTGGTGGTCTCCCATCCAAGACTTATGGCGACCCCTAGCAAGGGGCTTTCAAGGCAAGTGAGAAGCTGGGGTGGTTAGCCATTTCAGTTTGGTGTCATGGTTAGGAGCACGGACTCTTATCTGGGAGAGCCAGGTTTGATCCCCCACTCCTCTACATGCAACTGCTGGTGTGACCTTGGGTCAGTCAGAAGTTCTTTCAGAGCTGTTCTCTCAAAGACAGTTCTCGAAAGAGCTCTCCCAGCCCCACCTACCTCACAGGGTGTCTTATGTGGGGAGGGAAAGGGAAGGAGATTGTAAACCACTCTGAGACTCCTTTGGGTAGTGGTGGGGTATAAAACCAATCTCCTCCTCCTCCTCCTCCTCTCTCTGCAGAGTCTTCCTTGATGGTCTCCCATCCAAGAACTAATCGCAACTGACCCTGCTTAGCTTCTGAGATCTGACAAGATAAGGCTGTATCATGCTGCCATCTCTCCTTTCGGTTTGCTTAGTAACTGGAAAATATATTTGATTTCCTAATTAGGGACACCCTGGGTTGTTGGCATGGGGTAGACCCTAAAGACAAGGGTGGGGACACGGAGTTCAATTTTTGTCCCTGGTGACCATCTTGCTAGGCTCAACGTGGTCCATGTTACAAAACAGACTATGTCCTGTTTTATATTATCCAGCTGATTCCGTATTCATCAAAAATATTGCCTCCCGGCACCGAATTGTCCTTGAATTTCCGCTTCTTCTCTTTTTCATATGACATGTGCCGTATTACCGTCAAACCCACCTAAATCCATTTTTGTGCTCTTACGGCTATTATTTAGGGTCAGAATCAGGGACGGTCTTTAATGGACAAATGATAAAAAAAAAATCCAGCCCTTTTTTTTTTAAGTGGCTGCCCAGTTTAAAGGCATAAATAATTCATTCGCCCCGCAAGGGTAGACCTCACATTAAATTGCCGGAGCGCTGTCCATTATGTCATCCGGCCATCGGGAAAGCTTGGTGAATATGTCCAGCTGGGAGATGAAGAGGGGTGCGGGGAAGGGAAAGACTTGGGCTGAGATTCTTTGCACAGAGTAATACGCAGCCATAGATTTGTCACTTGCCTTTTATAATTTTTTTTGGGGGGGTTACATTTGCCAGTTCCAAGGTCTGGAAAGACGAAGCGGTCGGCAGAGACGGACTGCTCAAGGGCAGGTTCTGTCCCCTCTCTTCCCCTTCAGAATTTTATTATTCAACGTTTCATAGATTTACTCGGCGCATTTGCTTTATTGGCCACCATCCGCCCGCTGCGAAAGGACATCGGCCGCCCAGAATCCACCTCACCCCGCACTTTAACATTCTGACATTCTTGCCGCTAGCTTCTAGGTTTTATACAAAGAATAATAAACAGTGGCAAATGAATTTACTCGATTGTAAATCAACAGAGGGCCTCAGCAGATCGGAGTTTCAGGGCCGTGGCGGGGATGGGGCGTTTGCCAAAGTTGGGCAGGCAATCCCCCTACCTCCTGAGAGTCAATGTTAGCTAGAAGGGCATGGTTGGGTTTTGTAGAATGTTGACCTGCAAGCGGAGAGGAGCATGTTTATTTATTTACTGACTTGATTTGTATCCCGCCCTCCCTGCCAGGGCAGGCTCAGGGTGGCTTACATAGAAGGCATTAAACAATTAAAACAGAAAAAAAAATAAATCACAACAGTATAGTTATAAAAACATGGCATAAAGTGCTAGTGTCATTCATAAAATGGTGGTGGGCATCAGCAGCAGCCATCATAGGCATGCAGCCAGCTAACACCATATTCTGGAGCTGCTGGATGATTTATTTATTTATTTATTTATTTGTTTGTTTGTTCTATTTGTATCCCGCCTAGCCAGCAAACCGGCTCAAGGCGGCTAACAGAAACCCAATACCATAAAGGTTTACAATATAAAACCATTAAAAACATTACAATAAAATTTCCAAGATGGCGACTTCAGAGTTTCCTGGTAAGCGAAGGCGGCAGGGGTACTCCCCCAGGACCAGGGCGGTGTTAATAGCCAGTTCTCCACCCGATGGCGGGTCCTATTTGAAAGCCTGGCGGAAGAGCTCCCTCTTACAGGCCCTGCGGAATTGCAATCTTAGGCAAGCCATAGTTCTGTACCAGGTGTTCTCTCAAGGACAGATCTGAAAAGAGCTCTCTCAGCCCCACCTACCTCACAAGGTGCCTGTTGGGGGGAGGGGAAGGGAAAGAAGTTTGTAAGCCACTCTGAGACTCCAAGTGAAGGGTGGGGTATAAATCCAATATCTTCTTCTTCTCCTCTTCTTAATAATGGTGTTAATATTGGTGTTGATATTGGGACCAGGGCCACAGTTTATTGGGTGGAAGATCTCCGTCTTGCAGGCCCTGTGGAACTGTAATAGGTCCCACAGGGCCCTAATGTCATCTAGGAGCTTATTCGACCAGTGCAGAGCTGCCACTGAGAAGGCTGTGACCCTTGTCACAGCCAGCCTGGCTTCTTTGGGGCCAGGAAGGGCCAGATGGTTTTGGGACCCCAATTGTAGTGCTCTCTAGGGAACATGTGGGGAAAGGCGGTCTCTTAGGTCTGTAGGCTCCTGGCTGTACATGTCTTCAAAGACCAGCACCTTGAACTGAATTCGGTAGGCTATAGGCAGCCAGTGCTGCGCTTTTAGCGCAGGCTGGATGTGCTCCCGCATAGGGAGTTTTTCAGACTTTTACCTTCAGCATGGGAGCCTGGGGTAGTCAGAGAAGAAAGAAGGAAGGAAGTTAAGAAGAACACAAAGACCACTTTCTCAAGTCTTGTTAAGAAGAGACTGACATTTCACATACTCTTGGCTTCCTTTGAAGTTTGTTTGTTTTTTTGTCATGGTAACAGCAAGAGCGCACATGGCTTATACAGAAATCCCTGAAAACCTAGGGTTGCCAAACCCCAGAGGTGGTCTGGAGATTTCCTGGAATTGCAGCTGATTTCCAGACAACAGAAGTCAGTTCCCCTGGGTGGAAAATGTCTGCTGTGTAGGGTGGATTCGATGGCATTACGCCCCACTAAGGTCCCTCCTATCCTCAAATTCTGCCCTCGCCAGATTCGACCACCCAAATCTGCAGGTGTTTCCCAACCCAGAGTTGGAAGCCCTATGGATACAAGTGCTATGAGGCAATATCAGGGTAGGTTTCACCCTCCCCAGACCAAATGATGCCAGGCTAGCTACAACCAGGGCCTGGGCTTTCTCGGTGGCAGCTCCCCTCTGGTGGAACGAGCTCCTGGAGGAGACCAGAGCCCTGTGGGACCTTATGCACTTTCGCAGGGCCTGTAAGACAGAGCTCTTCCACCAGGAGGTCAATTAGGAGCCGCCCTGGGGGAGAATGCCCTGTTCCCTGAAACCTTAAAGCAGCCAGAGTCGCTTGCACAATATTAGATCGGGATCGACCATGAGGATGGCATGGAAGTCTGAGTGCCATCCCAAATGTAATGCTAAACTGTTATTTGTCTAATAGTTATTGGATTATAATTGGTAGCACTTTTTAATGAGAGCCAGTTTGGTGTAGTGGTTGAGTGTGTGGACTCTAATCTGGGAGAACTGGGTTTGATTCCCCACTCCTTTACTTGCCCCTGGCTGGATGACCTTGGGCAAGCCATAGCTCTGTCACAGCTGTTCCCTCAAGGACAGTTCTCTCAGAGCTCTCTCAGCCCCACCTACCTCACAGGGTGTCT
Source organism: Lepidodactylus listeri (assembly GCA_029233225.1). NCBI lineage: Eukaryota > Metazoa > Chordata > Lepidosauria > Squamata > Gekkonidae > Lepidodactylus > Lepidodactylus listeri. Next base: position 9,191,899 of record JARCFY010000004.1, on the reverse strand, counting down.
GTTGTGGAGAGGGGAAGGGGAAGGAGTTTGTAAGCCGCTCTGAGACTCCTTTGGGTAGTGAAGGGCGGGGTATAAATCCAATCTCTTCTTCTTCTCTTCTTACCACTTGCTCCTTTAAACTGGAGATGCCGGGGATTGAACCTGGGATCTTCTGCATGCCCAGCAGATGCTCTACCACTGAGCCATGGTTCCTCCCTTGAAGAAAAGCGCAGTCCAGGTCTTACTGTAGCTTAACTACTGGGTTTCTGGCCTCCAAGGTCTTACCAGGCATTGAACACATGAAGCCGCCTTATACCCAGTAAGGCTATTGGTCCATTGAGGTCAGCATGGTTTATCTAGACTGGCAGCAGCTCTCCGGGGTCTCAGGAAGTCATCTTCAACATCCCCTCCTATCTGATCCCTTTTAAAGGGAGATGTCAGGGATCGAGCCTGGGACCTTCTGCATGAAAAAGAGAGGCTCTTGCACTGAGTCATAGCCCCTCAGCAGTTATGCTGCTTGGAGGCAGTATAATTGGATAAAATACTCTTCATCCCCTTCTGACTGCACAACAGCGCTTTTGTTTTTGAGCTCTGACTCAGTAGAAGGCAGCTTTGTGCTGCAGCAATGCACCCAAGCGCAAGTTTGATTGGAAACCTGGGTAGCGTTCAAGCTTTACCACATGATCTGCTCTGGAAAGGCTGCCCACAGGAACATCAGCTTGGCTGTCTTTCTACCATGCATCTGTTGGCCCATGGTGGTTATGTGTGTGAGCAGGGGCGTAGACTTTTTAATTTCCTGGGGGAGTGGGGACTCTTGCATGTGCTGGGACAATGTCGCCACCGCCAGAGCCTCCCCCACCCAGCTCCTGGCTCCCCTGAACCCACTCCCCTGAACCCACTTGCTCTCTCCCTCCCTCCCTCCTGGGGCCATCCGGGTGACTGCCCAGTGTGATGACGTCACCTGGAAGTGACATCATCACGCCAGACATGTGACCAGGGTGATGCTGTGGCAATCACCCTGAAACTCTATGGTGCCATAGAGTTTTGGGGCAATTGCTAGAGCATCGCCCTGGCAGTCGCCCAGATGGCCCTGGGAGGGAGGGGAGGGAGAGAGCAAGCGGGTTCAGGGGGACTGAGTGGGGTGGGTGGGCGGGCCTAGGAAGGGAGGCAGGGAGGTGGGGTGGCAGCAGCGCCGGTGGCGGGCGGGTGCCCCGTTTTGCCAGGGGGCTCAGTCTCCCCTGGGAAATTTCAGGGGTGGCCTGTGCCCCCGAGCCCCCCCGTAGTTGACACCTATGTTTGTGAGCAATAGCTATGAACAACTTTAAAATTCCCAGCCCAAGAGTTTTTATCTCCCCAATCCCAATTCCCATTTTGCTTCTCCTGTGTGCAAACAAGGGGGTGTGAAATGGTACAGTGTAGCCCAATCACATCAGTTCTCGGAGGCTAAGCAGGGTCAGTGCGCGGATGGTAGACCACCAAGGAAGGCTCTGTAGAGGAAGGCAAAGCATCTTGGCTTTTCACTTGCCTTGCTGGGGTCAGCAGAAGTCAATGGTGGCTTGATTGCACATGTTGTAGCTATTGCTGTTGTTCAGTCACACAGTCGAGTCTGACTCTTTGCGACCCCAGGGACCACATCACGCCAGGCACTCCTGTCTTCCGTCGTGCTCTGGAGTTTGCCTAATTTCAGGTTTGTTGCATCGATGACACTGTCCAACCATCTCATCCTTCACCGTCCCCTTCTTCTTTGACCTTCGATCTTTCCTAGCATCAGGGTCTTCTCCAGGGAGTGCTCCCTTCTCGTTTGGTGGCCAAAGCATTTGAGCTTCAGCTTCAGGATCTGGCCTTCCAGGGAACAGTCAGGGTTGATTTCTTTTAGGACTGACTGATTTGATCTCCTTGCAGTCCAAGGGACTCTCAAGAATCTTCTCCAGCACCATAATTCGAAAGAACCTATTCTTCGGTGCTCGGCCTTCCTTCAGCGCTTGATAGCACATACACACATGCAGAGTTTCCGACTAGACATTAGGAAGAACTTCCTGATAGTTAGAGTGGTTCCTCAGTGGAATAGGCTTCCTCAGGAGTCAATGGGCTCTCCTTCTTTGGAGGTTTTTCAGCAGAGGCTAATGGCCATCTGACACCCATACCAATTCCATGAATTTAGGCAGATCATAAAAGGGAGGGCAGGAAGAGATGAGCCAGCATTTGGCTCTTGTGGCCCTTTCTTACATGTCCAAGGGAATGTTGATTTCCATTTTGGTGTCAGGAAGGAATTTTCTTCCAGGCCAGATTGGTCCAGGGATCCTGGAGGTTTTTCTGCCTTCTTTCTTTGGTCATAGAGCAGTGGTCACTGGCAGAGGGACCGTTTTGACCATCTTGACAGCACAGATTCAGGAGGTTCAGGACTGTATAGAATAGATCCTGTACAAGCTAGAGTCACCAAACTCACAGTAGACCTTCCCCAAATGCTCCTCTACATGTTCTGGATTGGATTTACAGGGTCAGAGTTACACTCCTCCCCCAAAGAAGGTTCCCCCAGGAAAGTACTTTCTGGGGAAATGACAGGCAAGTTTCATATCTCTAGCATGCTGTAGGGGGACGCATTCTACTGCCTCACAAACTTCATGAACCAAACTGGTTCATAATGTGGCTAAAAGTTCTTGACCGTCCATGGTTCATGAATGGGGCGTGTCATGAAACAACTCCTCACATCCAACAGTCACTGTTCGCCCCTTTGTTAATTTTAGCTAGTTTATGGGGGGTTAGGTGCCATGGGATTTAACATTTTGATCCTATTCTTTTTAGCAGTGAGATTTACTGAAAAAAAATAAGCCATGAGTTTTGAAGTTTGGGTGCCACAACCATGGAGGCCCTTTCTCAGGGTTCCACCTCTCCAGCCTCAGATGGTAGGTAAAACCAAGTTTAGGTCTTTATATAGAGAACGGTCAAAGATCAGGACCCGAGGTTCTTACAAATTCCTGTTCTGAGACTTTCCAGCTTAATCTCCTACCATGCCTAAATTAACCTTTTGCCCGCTTGTGGCATGCAAACTCCCACACTGACCTCAATGCTTAATCAGTTGAGCAGCAAGAGAGAGAGAAATGAAGGAATGAGGTTGTGCCATCTCCTCCAAACCTGGAAGTGACTCACAGCATCCATGCCACTCTAGGAACTTCCCATAATCTCTATAGTCTTATTGAAAGGGGAAGAGGAGGAGGAGGAGAAGGGACTGGATTTATACCCCACCCTTCACTTGGAGTCTCAGGGTGGTTTACAATCCCCTTTCCCTTCCCCTCCCCGCAACAGATGCCCTATGAGGTAAGTGGGGCTAAGAGAGCTCTTTGAGAACTGCTCTTGAGAGAATGGCTCTGAAAGAACTTGTGACTGACCCGAGGTCACACCAGCAGCTGCATGTGGAGGAGTGGGGGATCAAACCCGGTCCTCCGGATTAAAGTCAGCACTCCTAACCACTACACCAAACTAGCTTTCAAGCATGACTCGAAAAGAATGCTAGATTTTGAGATAGGGAAAGTTTGTTTTTCAAACGCCCCCATTCAAAGGGTTGTTATAATTATCAAAAAGTAGCATTTCCTGATTAAAAAGTAGTACAGGAATACCCTTTCCTTGCTACTGACAGATAACCTATAGTTTAGCTTGGGCTTGCATAAGTATAAGACTTATTTCTGGGTCAAAGTATGATCCCCTCTCCATCTCCTGCTGTTCATCTAGCTTCTCCATCTACAGGATTCGGTGTTTTGTCTTCCATTTCTTTGTGGCCTGTAATAGCGCCATAATCTAATTGACTCCCCTTTACTATGAAGCTTTAAAAATAAGCCGGGGACTCATAAAACTATTCTCTTCTACCGATTCAATAGGCAGCCTAATAGAAAACAATTATCTGAAACAATAAAAAGAAAGATCCAATAAGACCGGGACATTAATATTTGTATCAAAAGAATGCATCTTGTAATTGGGAAGACTGGGCGTCGCACAAAGGACTGTTGTGATTCCCTCACCCAGTTTCCCGTCAAAGAGGCATAAGTTGTCTTTCAGATACATGTCCTCAATCAAGTAACCATCCAGCTTAGCCTTCAGAGCACAGGACCCTTTGGAGCACAGAGACAATAGGGCAGTCCACACACATTGGGGCACTAAACTTGATGTGTCTATCTTTTGTTCAGCACCGGAGCATTATGAATGTGTACACCTGGAGAGGAGGGATCATGGATCAAGTAGACTGCCTGATGCCCTCCAAATGCCCAACTTTGGTCCAATGTTTGAATAGAAGTCTATGCATGTAGATTAGGTACGGGCAAGAATCGGGGAAAACTGAGGTTTGTGGAGGTTTGGGGTTTTCACGAACCATGAACTTCCTCGAACTTTTCAATTCCACGGACTGGTTGGTGGTTCGGGAAGTTTGTGGGGCTGCAGGCTGACCTGGAAGTGAACCCTGAAGGCATTTAAATGTGGTCAGAGCCCACCACCTGGGACATGAGTGAACTCTAAAGGCCTTTTAATGCCTTTGGAGCTTACTTACTGAAGAGCCAGTTTGGTGTAGTGGTTAAGTGCACGGACTCAAATCTGGGAGAACCGGGTTTGATTCCCCACTCCTCCACTTGCACCTGGCTGGATGACCTTGGGCAAGCCATAGCTCTGTACCAGCTGTTCTCTCAAGGACAGCTTGGGAAAGAGCTCTCTCAGCCCCACCTACCTCACAGGGTGTCTGTTGTGGGGAGGGGAAGGGAAAGGAGTTTGTAAGCCGCTCTGAGACTCCAAGTGAGTGAAGGGCGGGGTATAAATCCAATCTCTTCTTCTTCTTCTTCTACTTCCGGGTCAGGCCGCCAACTGGGAAGTGAGCTCTGAGGGCATTTAAATGCCATTTAAAACCTTCCACAAACTTTGCGAACCTTCATGGAGGTTTGTGGGCAGACTGTGAGAGGCAGTTCTCCCGAACCTCCAGACTGAACCATGAACAGGCCTGGTCCATGCTCGAACCGTGGTTCATTAATGGGTTTGTGCCCATCCTAATTTGGTAGTTTTTTGCCCTGTGGATGGGGTAGATAAACATTTAGCCTACCATACAGAGGGTTCCCTTTAATGAAACACAGAAGCAGATATCATGTCAGTAGTTCTACCTCTTTTTTGTTCCAGACTTTTTCAGAGGGTTGCTGTGTTGGTCTGCTGTAAAACAGTTAGATTCTAGTTCAGTGGCACCTTAGAAAAAAAAAAAAGATTTTCGGGGTATAAGGTGGAGGTGCCTTACTTGACAAACCTTATCTGACGAAGGGAGCGTTGACTGTCAAAAGTGTATACCTGGAAACTTGTGTTGGTCTCTAAGGTGCTACTGGACTCAAATCTAGCTGTTTTTGTTCAGGATTTTCTCCCGTTCCTCTCGTACTCAGTGACAAGTTTAAATAAATCCTTGATCCTTCTGTTGTAGCTATTGGTTTCCACCAGTGTGTCTGCACAGGGCTTTGATGGATCACATTTCTGACAACATAAGATGTTACAGAGAACCGAAGAAGAAGAAGAAGAAGAGAAGAAGAAAGAAGAACATCAGAAGAGCCCTGCTGGATCAGACCAGTGGTCCATCTAGTCCTGCATCCTGTCTCACACAGTAGCCAACCAGTTCCTCTGGGGGGCTAACAACAGGGCATTGAGGCTGAGGCCTTCATAAGAACATCAGAAGAGCCCTGCTGGATCAGACCAGTGGTTCATCTAGTCCAGCATCCTGTCTCACACAGTGGCTGATAAGTCCCCTTGGAAGGCCAACAACAGGGTGTAGAGCCTGGGCCTTCCCCTGATGTTTCCTCCTGGCTCTGGGATTCAGAGGATTAGTGCCTCTGAATTTGGAGGTTCCCCTCCATCACCAGGGCTAGTAGCCTTGATGGACTTATTCTCCATGAAGCTATCTTATCCCCTCTGAAAGCTAACAGCCTTGCTCAGATGTTGCAAACTGAGGGCTGTGGTGTTTTTGATACTGTCAGTCTATCTCACATTGGGTCTTCTTCTTTTCCGACTGCCTTCAACTTTTCCTAGCATTACTGTCTTTTCCAGTGGTCTTCTGACGATACCACTCTTCCCTTAGGTGGGAATACACCCCATCCCAGTTCACCCAGTTTTCCAAGTTCACCCAAGCTTCCAAATTCGGAAGCTGCAGCTGGTGCAGAATGCAGCGGCGTGGCTGGTGATGGGCCTTCCTGTACGGGAGCACATCCGGCCCGCTTTAAAAGCACTGCACTGGCTGCCTATAGCATACCGAATAAAGTTCAAGGTGCTGGTACTTACCTATAAAGCCCTATATGGCCGAGGACCTAGCTACTTGAAGGACCGCCTCTCACCTTATATTCCCCAGAGAGCACTTCGATCCGGGGCCCAAAACCGCCTGACTATCCCAGGGCCGAAGGAGGCCCACTTGGCGGCAACAAGGGCCAGGGCATTTTCTGTGGCGGCCCCTAACTGGTGGAATGAGCTCCCGGATAACATCAAGGCCCTGCGGGATTTATTACAATTCCGCAGGGCCTGTAAGACGGAGCTCTTCCGCCAAACTTTTCAAATAGGGGCCGCCTAACACTTAATACTTACATCTTGGCTCTGGCCCGATTTCCATTCGCCAGTATGTGACCAGACAATGTTGGGACATCTGGGCGCTGCTTTGATACTCTTAACTAAAGATACGCCATCTATATGTTCTTAAAAATGTTTTAATGTTTGTTTAATATGTTTTTAATTATCTTAAGAAATTATATTGTTGCCAATTCGGCTTGTTGTTAGCCGCTCTGAGCCCGCCACATGGCGAGGAGGGCGGGATACAAATCTCAACAAATACAAAAAATAAAAATAAAAAGTTATGATCTTTTTTTTTTTTTAATTATATTTGATTAAAAAAATATTACTTGTGTCCCTGCTTTATAAGGTAAAATACAAGCAATTTTATCAGCATTAACACTGATTGGCTTCCATTAGCCTTTTGCCTTCTAATAAAATTTATGATACCTTTCAGGAATGTAATTTGATAGAAAGCGAAGCGATTGCACCCTGCTTAGATATCTCTCCGGCATCTCTTCTAACAATAATGTGATAATTTTATGCATGAAATAGCAGGAGTGGTATAGATAGTTCTAATACTGTTCTTTTCCTCCTTTTTTTTTTTTTTAAAAAAAAGACCCAGCTGAACAAAGGAGGAAGGGAGGGGAGCAGAGACGAATCTTCATACCTTTGAAAAAAAGGAGGTAATTAGGATTTCTGTCCATGCTTCTGCTAGGAAGAGTGGAGTTTAATTGTGTGTACAAACACACACACACTAGGGTTGCCAAGTCGTTGAGATTTACCGGCAGGGGGGAGTCCTCCTCAGTCCGGGAGCTTCCCCAGCACGCGCGCTTACGTGCGGGCCGCGATGATGTTACCCGGAAGTGATATCATCATGTTGGGGGCGTTGCCAGGGCAACGCTCTGGCAATCGCCCCAAAACTCTATGGTACCACAGAGTTTCGGGGCGATTGCTAGAGCGTCGTCCTGGCAACGTCCCCAACGTGATGATGTCACTTCTGAGTGACGTCATTTCGCTGGGGAAGTCATCCTGACTGGATGACTTCGGGGGTGGGGCTCCCCCCGCTGGCCGAATGCTGGCCGGCGGATCGGGAACCCCTGTAGCGGGGGATCCCCCGCCCCCTGGGCTGACTTGGCAGCCCTAACACACACACACACACACACACTTCACACTGTATAAAAATATATGTGTTAAAATAAAGGCTGCATTGAAAAGCCTCATTCATTTGGAAAATTATAGGTACGGTGCTGACATACAGATCCTAGTATGCTAGTCCTGAAGGGGGGGAGGGGCTATGATCAGAGTACCGGCATTTTTTGATGGACGATATGCACCCCTATTTCACAAACCCAGAGCAATCAACTGATACTGCAGTCAATGCAGAATAAAATGTGGGGATGAAAGAGAAGTGTCAACCCAAATGGAGTCCCTGTGTTGAGCAGTGGAGATGTCATTGAACATCCCATTGTCCAGACATCACTAAGATGCACATTTCTATCCCCCTGCCTGTAGTTATCCAGGATCGAGAGCATAGACAAATGGGCAAAATCAACAACTGCCCATACATGGGTCTTCTTTGTTGTGGCCCCCACTTTGTGGAATGATCTGCCTGGGGAGGTCAGGAAGGCTCTCTCCCTCGCCTGTCTTTCTGCAAATGATGAAAAATTGAATTATTCAAGAGGGATTTTCTACATGGGCAGTAGCGTAGCACTCTACAAAAGGCTTCACAAAGTTACTTGGATAAATTATTAGGGTCTGTGGTTTATGCTGCTGTGTATAGGTTTCCCTTGCTCGAAAGCCTGTCAAATCCTACTCTAGGGGGCGGTGCTCATCTCCATTTCCAAGCCGAAGAGCCAGTGCTGTCTGAAGATGCTTCCGTGGTCATGTGGCCAGCATGACTCAATGCTGAGATGCATAGAATGCTGTTACCTTCCCACCAAAGAGGTACCTATTTATCTCCTTGGAATTTCTTGCTTTCGAACTGCTAGGTTGGCAGGAGCTGGGGCCAGAGATGGGAGCTCACTCCATCATGTGGCATTCGGGTCTTGAACTGCTGAACTACAAGACCTTCCAGTCTGCAGCTCAGCGTCTTAACCTCTGAGCCACCGTGGCCCTCTGCTGTGTATAGGTTGCCATAAATTGGATCCTGCTATGTAATTTTGCATCCTTTAATGTGTCATGTTAACATTTGGATTTGTTTCGATTCATTTTTTTAAATTCTGGTTGGTTCCAAAACCCAAACACTATTTCATTGTTTACGGAAAGTCCCACCCTGTTGACTGCTTTGTCTCACACTGTGTAATCCACCTGGAGTCCCAGGGACAAAGGTGGACTACAAATAAATACGCAAGTGGGCAGAGATAGAAACCCAAAACACAATAACTTCAGGGCAAAGAATAAGCTGACCATAGGCGTCAACTACGGGGGGGCTCAAGGGCTTGAGCCACCCCCAAAATTTCCCGGGGGGGGACTGAGCCCCCCCGGAAAATGGTGCGCCCTCTGCCGCGCCTCCCCGGGCCCTTCCTAGGGCTGCCACCGCTGTCTCTCTCTCCCCGCCCTTGGCCACTCCGTCCCTCCCTCTGTCTGTCCAGGGGCCAGTTAAGCAAATGCCCAGCTGGCCCCTGGACAGATGGAGGGAGGGATGGAAGCAGGAGAGGTCAGGCGGGGGAGGTGGAGGCGGCGGGAACATGGTCCCGGCAGGTGCGCACGCTTTGCGCATGCGCACGGAAGAGCTCCCACCCCCCCTCCCGGATTTTGAAAACTTGACGCCCCTGAAGCTGACCAAATGCTATTTGTAGAGATGCAGTGAGAACTCACCATGAATCATCCATTTTTGGGCAGCAGTCCCTTGTGCTAAACCAAACATGAAAGGAAATGCATATTATTAACAGGTGTGTGTACCTCTATACATCTAAAATGGAATGTGAGGGATCCCCCAGGCAAGGGGAGTTCGGCCCCACCACTAAGGTTCCCATTTGTCCACTTACAGTGGGAGACCTCCAATTAATTGTGGCCCTTGCCTGCCAATGCACAGCGGGTAGTTGGGTAGAAATTGGGGGGCAAACAGAGGAGCCCTTGTCCTAGGGAGAAAAGTTAAAAGGAAAAGGCCCCATCTACTTACAGGAAGTTCTGGCCATAGAGTTCCAGGCAATTCCCAGAGCTACCTGGAAGTGACATAGGGTAGCGCTAGAAATTGCCAGAAACATTCATCTTTGGTGTAGTGGTTAGAAGCATGGAATCTAATCTGGGAGGACTAGGTTTGATTCCCTGCTCCTCCACATACAGCTGCTGGCCCGACCTTGGGTCAGCCATAAGTTCTTTCAGAGCTGTTCTCGCAAGGGCAGGTCTCGAAAGAGCTCTCTCAGCCCCACCTACCTCCCAGGGTGTCTGTTGTGGGGAGGGGAAGGGAAAGGGATTGTAAACTGCTCTGAGATTCCTTTGGGTAGTGAAGGGCGGGGTATAAATCTAATCTCCTCCTCCTCGTCTTCTGTCAGATTATGACCTATTGGCCTATATCTTTTTTTTTGTTACATTGGGGCTCATTACGTGATGTACATAAAGGATCTCATTCTTTCTTTGTCCAGCTGACAAGGCTCTCTTGTACCATTAGGGCAGCCACTGTGTGAATCGGGGCCTTTCCCTTACCAGGAAAGTCATTAATCTGTGTATCTAGCCACAGGTGAGACAACTCACACCTTCTCTTAAGAGGGGTCAGCTACTTCTACAAATTTCTCTGTCCCCCGGAATTCTGCTTCTGATGTTCAGTGGAAGAAGAAGAAGAAGAAGAGATTGGATTTATACCCCGCCCTCCACTCCCCAAGGGAGTCTCAGAGCGGCTTCCAAACTCCTTTTCCCTTCCCCTCCCCACAACAGACACCCTGTGAGGAAGTGTGCTTGCACACGAAAGCTTATACCAGGAATAAAACTTGCTGGTCTTAAAGCCAGCAGCAGCATTTTCTCCAGGAGAGCTGATCTCTGTCAGCTGGAGATCAGTTGTAAAAGTGGGAGGCTGGCAACCCTAAGCAGCTTTATGTTGAGTGTAAAGCATAGGCCCAGGGCTATTTTTGGGCAGGAACGCACAGGAACGGCGTTCCAGCTGGCTCCTGAGTTGGCCACACCCAGCAGGAACTCATTAGCATAATAGGTCACACGCAACAGCAGAAACTCATTTGGATTGGCTCCTGAGTTGGCCACACCCAGCAGAAACTCATTAGCATAATAGGCCACGCCCAACAGCAGAAACTCATTGGGATTGGCTCCTGAGTTGGCCACACCCAGCAGAAACTCATTAGCATAATAGGCCACGCCCAACAGCAGAAACTCATTGGAATTGGCTCCTGAGTTGGCCACACCCAGCAGAAACTCATTAGCATAATAGGCCACACCCAACAGCAGAAACTCATTAGGATTGGCTCCCGAGTTGGCCACACCCAGCAGAAACTCATTAGCATAATAGGCCACACCCAACAGCAGAAACTCATTAGGATTGGCTCCTGAGTTGGCCACACCCAGCAGAAACTCATTAGCATAATAGGCCACACCCAACAGCAGAAACTCATTAGGATTGGCTCCTGAGTTGGCCACACCCAGCAGAAACTTATTAGCATAATAGGCCACACCCAACAGCAGAAACTCATTAGGATTGGCTACATTAGGGGGATGTGGCCTAACATGCAGATTAATTCCTGCTGCAAAAAAAGCCCTGGTTTTTGACAACAAACAAGGTAAACAGAGTAAAAAGCAAAAGGTGGGTGTGGCAGGATGACCACGCTTCTGGTAACATGGGGGTGTGGCCTAATATGCTAATAAGATGTGCTGTCAGGGGTGTGGCCCAATATGCTAATGAGTTTCTGCTGTTGGGTGTGGCCTGTTATGCTAACGAGTTCCTGCTGGGCTTTTTCTACAAAAAAAAAGCCCTGCATAGGCCTATCAAGAGCAATATGGTCCGACTGGCAGCAGCTCTCCAGGGTTTCGGGCAGAGGTCTTTCAAACCACCTACTAATGACCCTCCCCGCTTTAACTCCAGAGGACCGATCCTGGGACCTTTTTCATGCAACGAAGGGGATCTACCATGGAGCCATGGCCAGCCTCTTCACAGAAATGTTAAGAAGACTCAACTGCCCGAAATTTTCTTCATGTTGGATACAAGCCATTATGCCATTGGCTGAAAGGCACACAGTAGGTACTACTAAACCCTTAGTGAAGCCAGACAAAAGTGAAGCCAAAAAAGGCTAAGACTCCGGACAACTCCACCTCTAACTGGACTCCTGCTTAGTCCCCCTCCAGTCTCCACACAACAGAGATCAGTTCCCTTTCAGGAAATGGATGCTTTGGAACAGGGGTCCTCAAACTTTTTGAACAGGGGCCCAGTTCACTGTCCCTCAGACCGTTGGAGGGCCGGACTATAGTTTTAAAAAAAGAACACTATGAACAAATTCCTATGCACACTGCACATATCTTATTTTGAAGTTAAAAAAAAAATGGGAACAAGTACAATATTTAAAATGAAGAACAAGTAAAGTTAAATCAACAAACTTACCAGTATTTCAATGGGAACTATGGGCCTGCTTTTGGCTAATGAGATGGTCAATGTCCGGTTCCGTATTTGTCACTGCTAGTCGTAACAAGTGATGCGAGTGGGCATCAGTTAGTCTAGATCTGGTTGGAGATTTCAGATGTTATTTTGTGGGTAGGGAAGGTGCACCGGGGGGGGGGGGGGGCGCAAGCAAGGCACCCTTGACGGGGCTGTTTTCTTTCCCTCTCCGAAGAAACAACTCGGCATCCTCACAAACCTTTTAAGGCAGCAAGCCCCCAGCTGCTTCTCCCTGAAACTCCACTACTGCAGGCATCATGATGGGAAAGAGAAACCTCTCTCTCTCTCCCCCCCCCCCCGATTCCCAGCAGCACAAAAAGCCTCGAAAAAGACTCCCGCCCGGCTCTTGGGACTGGCGCAGGTCTCCTAGCCGGCTGAGAGGCCTCTCAGCCGGCTAGGAGACTTGGGGCCAGCCGGAGAGCCTGCCACCCCACACTTACCCCCTTCCAGTCTTCCTTTTGCCTCCTCCTGGCTGACTGGAAGCAGGGGGGCGGGGCTTTGTCAGGTGGCCCGGGACGAGTCGGCTGCAATTTTTCCGCTGCTTTGTGTGCTTCTGGGAATTGGAGGACAGGTAGCGGCACACCCGGCGGGCCAGAAAAATGCCCTCGGTGGGCCGCATGTGGCCCTTGGGCCGCAGTTTGAGGACCCCTGCTTTGGAAGGTGGAGTCTATGTTATTGTACCCAGCTGAGGTGCCACCCCTGCCCAAACCTACTACCCTCCAAATCTGCAGGGATTTCTCAGTCTGGATCTGGCAACCCCAGTGCTACTGTATTTTTTTAAAAAGAAGAAACTGGTTCTGATATGGGTTCTTCCCTCTGCAATCATCTTCTCCCCCCCCCCCCCCGCCACACACGAGTGAATGGTGACTTTTTCGGCACTTTCCGCCACCAACTGTACTAATGGAATTCAATAGAAATATTACCATTTAAATTGATGCCTGCCACTGTGTCAAATGGCGTTAAAATGGTGTAAAAATGCCATAAAGGAAACACACACATCAGGAACAGCAGTGACAAAAACGATCAAAAACGAATGCCTCGTGAGGACAAGATGGGATTTTTTTAAAAAAGGGGTGTATCAGCATATCCCTGGATAGTGGTGGACTCTTGAAACTGGAGTTAGTGGGTAAGAGTTTGACCTCCCTCCTTCCCCCCACCCTCTCTCCCCATTGATTTTCTTTCTTTCCATTTCTGTCTTTCCATTTCTTTTCCTTCCTTCCTTTCTCTTTTCCCCTGTTCTGTCTTTTCCTTTTTTCCCCTCTTTCCCTTTCCCCTTTCTCTCTTCCACTTTCTCTCTTTCCCTCCGTCCCTCCCTTTCCTTTCCTTTCCTTTCCTTTCCTTTCCTTTCCTTTCCTTTCCTTTCCTTTCCCCTTCCCCTTCCCCTTCCCCTTCCCCTTCCCCTTCCCTTCCCTCCTCCCTTCTTCCCTTCCCTTCCCTTCCCTTCCCTTCCCTTCCCTTCCCTTCCCTTCCCTTTCCTTTCCTTTCTCTGTCTCTCCCCATCTATTTGCTTTCTTTTCATTTTTCCTTCCTTTTTATCTTTCTATCTCTCCCTTCCTTTCTATTTCCCTTCCCCCCTTTTATTTCTCTCTCTCTCTCTCCTTCCTACCTACTTTTATATCCCATCTTTCCTCATCATTCAAGGTCTTCCCCCCCCCCCACTCACTCTTTGTTTCATAGTTCTGTGATTTGTTTCCGATGGTGTAAAGCTGGTGTAGAAGCCTTCCCTGAGGATCGGAGTCGGAGACGGGCACAGGACCCTTTTGTGACTGAGGCAGAAATGCCAAACCCTCCATTTTAGTCAAAAATATAACAAATGAAAGAATCCGCCCTTGAACCTGTTTCAGAGAGGCCCACTGTCTCCCTCCCATGCAGGAAAGAAATTTTTAAGTTCTTACAAACTATTTGTTGTTTCTCTGTCTTCTGTTCCCAGCTTTCCCTTTCATGTCCTGCCGCAGTCTATCTCTGCCCCCCCCCCCCCACCTTTTGCTAGTTTCATCTGCCAACTCCAGCTTTCTTTGCCTGTCAAAGATGCCCGGACACAACGTCTGTTTTGTGCTCGCCTGAGCTAGCCTGTCTAAGGTGTTCGGGGAGGTCAGGGGAGCACCCCTGCTGTGCAGCATCCACAGGTTGTCGGCGAGTGAGAGAAAGCCTGTTTTATCAAACACTTGTTTTCCAGGCGGTGCGGGGCTCTGCTCAGCTGTCCGTTCACTGCGCTGTGTCTTCTGCGAGGGGAAAGACAGTTTTTTTCAGCCATTCCCCCTCCCCTATTGTAGCAAAACAGGGAGAACAAAAGAAGCTTAATTATTGGCCAAGTACAGAGTCCGAGAGGCCTTGTTGCAGAAACTGCATTACGGTGTACTGAAATCCCATGGCATCTTGACAACTTCAACAATTGCTGCATCCACTTTCATAGTCTTGAGTGCACTTCTTTGGATGCAAGAGGGGGATCTTCAGCTGGTATACCTATACATGGGCTGCAGACAGACTGGCAGCTTGCCACGATATGGTGCCGCCTCTAATTGACCCAGTTTAAAATGTTGCAGGATGTATCAGCCACACAGCACACCCTACTGCGGGTTACCCACAGAGACATCCCATGGGAAAGCAGCCACATTATTGTAGCACATCAGCCACAGAGTGCTTTGCAAAACTGGCAAAAATGCATGCATGTGCATATATGCATGTGCGCACATGGACAATTTTTTTTAAAAAAAAGCTGCTTCCCTAGTGGCAGAACGGATCTGCAGGTTCAGACTGCCAAATCCGTTCTGCGCATGCTCCTCTGTGTTCAGACAGCCGGCCATGCACAATGAATGTGCAGGGAAACAAAAACTCCACTTCAGAGTTGGTGGCTTTTTAACCTGCTCCAAGTCATCCTCTGATGGGGTGAGTATGTCCGGGGACGCCTGACAGCTGTGGCTGTGTGAACAGGCCCATATAATCCATTTGTGAAAGGTGCCTATGTTGGGCCAAACTGCCAGTCTGAACACAGCCATGGTAAAGAAGAACAAAGGTTGCAGTCAAACATGCTAGATAAAGTGGGGGGGGGGGAGGCTATTTCCTCTGGCAGAAGTTGACTTGCAGTTGTGCAATCACACAGTCTTTTGAAGCTGCAGGGACAGCCCACCACTACATGATCAGATGCAACTGCAGGTGAGTCAGGGTTTTTTTTGCCGTTAAATGAGGGATCGATGATGCACTTAAATGAGGGATCGATGATTCGTACCTCAGCCCTGAGGGCTCCCTATGGAGTGTGTGATGATGCACATACTGAGAAAGGGGGGGGCAATGGCACAGCATTGGGATGGCCTGATCAGACCATCCCAACGCCATGAGAGCGCGCTGGAGTGATCAGACAGGGGAAAGTTCGCCCATGGCCCGTAGCAACTCATTTGCTACTGGACTTTCTGAGCTGTCTTTTAACTCCGCTTTTGTGGCAGAGCAAATCAGGTTGCTGACAGCTCTGGGCACTTCCCAGATGTTGTTGTCTGATCCCCCTCCTTTAATCTGCCCGGCATTTGCACCTTTGTTTGGGCTAATCGTGTGTGTGATTGCAGCCAAAGAGTGTTCCCTCTATTATTCACACATTTTTTTCCTCCACAAGCATCTGTTTCTGTCTGTCTTTCTTCACTTAGGGTTGTTACTCTCCAGGTGGGACCTGAAGTTCTCTCAGACCTACAACCACTGTCTAGTCTACAGAGATATGTTCCCTTGGAGGGAAAGGCTGCTTTGGAGGGTGGAATCCATGGCGTCTCATGCTAAATTCCCTCCTCTCCCTAAAGTCTGCTCTTCTCAGATTTTGCCCCCCAAATTAGGGATTTCCCAACCTGGAGTTGGCAAACTTGCCCTCATATAGATGTCTTTGAGCAGGAGCCAGATGGCCACCTACCAGGAATGTTCTAGGTATGCATTGGGCTACAGAACCATCAAGGCCTTTCCCAACACTATTTGAGTCCGTACCCTGACTTGTATAGCCCAGGCTAGCGCGATCTCGTCAGATCTTGTGAAGCTAAGCAGGGTCAGTCCTGTTTAGTAATTGGATGGGAGACCACCAAGGAGGTCCAGGTTTGTGATGCAGAGGCAGGCAATGGCAAACCACCTCTGTTCGTTTCTTGCCTTGAAAACACTTTGGGGTTACCATAGGTGGGTTGGGACTTGATGACATTTTCCAGCAGTACCGTATGAGTCCAGGTGTATGTGAGTTAGGTGCCATCAAGTTGCTTCCATCTTATGGCAAGCCTATGCACTGATGACCTCAAAAACATTGTATCTTCAACAACCTTGCTCAGGTCTTGCAAACTGAGGGCCGTGGCTTCCTTGACTGAGTCAATCCATCTCATGTTGGGTCTTCCTCATTCTTGCTATTCTGCTATGGTCAGGCCTGACCTGGAGTACTGTGTCCAGTTTTGGGCACCACATTTTAGGAAAGACGTTGACAAGCTCAAGCGTGTCCAGAAGAGGGCAGCCAGGATGGTGAGATGGTTGGAGCCCAAGTCTTATGAAGAAAGGCTGAAAGAGTTGGGTAGGCTTAGCCTGGGAAAGAGAAGGCTTAGAGGAGATATGATTGCTGTCTTCAAATATTTGAAGGGCTGTCATATAGGAGATGGAATAGATTTATTCTCTCTTGCCCTGGATTGCAAGACTAGAGCTAATGGGTGGAAATTACAAGGGAGGTAATACCGGCTAAATATCAGGAGGAACTTCCTAACTGTATGAGTGGTTGAACAGTGGAACAGACTGCCTTGGGAGGTGGTGGATCCTCCTTCATTGGACATTTTCAAGTAAAGGCTGGATGACCATCTTTCGGGTATGCTGTAGGGCTATCTTTCGGCTATGCTCCTGCAGAGTGCGAGGGGTTGGACTAGATGACCTGCAAAGGTCCCTTCCAACTCTAACATTTATGATTCTAAGAGGAGGAGATTGAATTTATACCCCAACCTTCACTACTCGAAGTCATCTCAGAGCGGCTTACAAACTCCTGTCCCTTCCCCTCCCTACAACAGACACCCCGTGCGGTAGGTGGGGCTGAGAGAGCTCTGACAGAAACTGCTCTTTTTCAAGAACAGCTGCTACAGAGCTATGGCTTGACCAAGGTCATCCAGCAGGTGCAAGTGGAGGAGTGGGGAATCAAACCCGGTTCTCCCGGATTAGAGTCCGCACACTTAACCACTACACCAAACTGGCTCTCCCTTGTTTAGCTTCCCTTGTTCACACACTCCTCTTTTACTGGAACAACAGACATTCCCATTCACTGTTTGAGAATCCTGGGGAAGCAGGACAGTGGGGGGAACTCCCTCCCCGGCTGATTCACACCTTGATGTAAAAGAGAAATGGAAATGAGAAATGGAGATACCTGTAAATAGGGACCATCTGGTTGAGATTTCAAAGGGAGGAAGGAAGACATATGGAATGTTTGTCATAGGCCTGTAGCACCATGTCATAGTGGCACAACATGTGTTGAGCATGCCAAAACTCCCAGGTTCAACGACCAGCATACCGGGTTGCCAACTCTGGGTTTGAAAATTCCTGGAGCTTTGGGAGTGGAACCTGGGAGGGTAGGGGTTGGGAAGGAGCGGGAGTCCATCCTCCGAAGCAGCCATCTTCTCCAGGGCGAATTATCTCGATGGTCTACAGATAGTGGTAACTCCAGGTGATACCTAGACCCCACCTGGAAGCTGGCAACCCTGGGCACTCGGGAGCCATTGCCAGTCAGAGCTAGGCCTCCATTTGCCCACCCAGAGTGGGGGATTCCCATCTCCCAGCCTCAGCCCCTGCCCTTGAGGAACTGTGGAGAGGGAGGACAAATGGACTCCACGTAATGACGCTCTAGGAATTTTCCCCTGGTAAAGACAATAGAGACTGGGGGAGGCAGCCTAGAGGGTCCTCTGAAAGGGACAATCACATCTTCCCCAAACTCTGCCCTCCCCCCCCCGACACCTACAGGTATTTGCCAAAGCAATGTTTGAATCTTAGCACAGATGAAAGTGACCTTGATAGACCATGGGCAATGGAGATGGAGAGGGGTCTGGAGACCAAGTCCTCTGAGGAAAGGCTGAAGAAGCTGGGTATCTTTAGCCTGGAGAGGAGACGACTGAGAGGTGATATGATGACCATCTTCAAGGACTTGAAGGGCTGTCATCTAGATGATGGTGTGGAGTTGTTTTCTGTTGCCCCAGAAGTCAGACCAGAACCAACGGGTTGAAATTAAATCAGAAGAGTTTTCGGCTAAACACTAGGAAGAACTTCCTGACAGTCAGAGGGGGTTCCTCAGTGGAACAGGCTTCCTCGGGAGGTGGTGGGCTCTCCTTCTCTGGAGGTTTTCAAACAGAGGCTAGATGGCCATCGGACAGCAATGCTGATCCTGTGAACTTGGGCAGATCTTGAGAGGGAGGGCAGGAAGGGTTGCCTCAGTGCTTAGTTCTTGTGGCCCTTTCTTACACACCCAGGGAAATAATGATCATCACTTTGGGGTTAGGCAGCAATTTTTCTCCAGACCAGTTTTGGCCAGGGATCCTGGAGCGGGTTCTTTCTTTCTTTTTCTTTTTCTTTTTGGCCATCTTCTGGGCATGGAGCAGGGGTCACTGGGTGGGTGAGTGGGGGGGGGAGGATTTGTGAATTTCCTACATTGTGCAGGGGGTTGGACTGGATGACCTTGGAGATCCCTTCCAACTCTATGACTTGGCAGAAGGCAAACGTGAGTGACCAAGCAAAGCCAATGGAATCGACTATTGCAATGGTTTCGTAACACATCTGGCTTTACTACTGATATTCAAGAATCCACTTTGGTCTTTTTGATGGCATACGACTTTGAGCCTGTTTAAAAAAAATTTTTCACACAATCCTATTGTCAGTGCTGACCCCTCCCCCCCCCGCCCCAGGCTGATGTCCTTGTTACTCTGCTCCAAACAATCACACCATTGCCAGCACCCTCGAATTGGCCTTGGAAGCTAAACTGCAGTCACTGCAACCTGGCAAAGCACACTGAGAAGCGTGCTGAATTGGGAACCAGGTTTTCCTTTTTTTACCCTCTGCATTCGTCCCTCTTCCCTGGCATCCCTTTGTTCCCGTCCATCTTTCAGCTAATAAGGAAGACTTCCTCCCCTTCTCCCCCTCTCCCTTTTGTTTCGCTATCACCATTGTGCCTGTGTGACCCCTTGGCCAAATTGGAATCACACAGTCTGAGTCCAACGAGTTAGATGAATATCTATTTAACGAATTCATAACAGGGAATACAGGGCTGATGAGTGCCTGAGCACTCCAGTAATTCCAAAGCTGTATTCTGCCATCACCAGGAAGGGCAGAAGGTCTTATACCCCAAATGACATCACATATAGTTTGCACATTAAAGGGTCTCTAATTGGTACCAGGCAGTTGACATCATACAAGCATCATTTGACTTTAAGCCTTACTATTGGTTTCTCCTTATACTGGTCAGTTATGTCAGTGGTTGTCTTCTCTTATCTGGTTTCCAGGACAATGGGAACATTAGAGAACAGTGGGTTCCTTTCTGACCTGCATTTGAAGGGTTAGCTGATAAGGGGTTATGAATGACATTAAACTTTGCTCTCGGCAGCCTTGCAACTTCTAAAATAGCATTCAATTACTTATGGCATCCTAATTCCTTCCACAGAGGCTTCTTCTTCGAAAAGTGCAATTATGAAATATATATTCTGTTATAAGTTTCTCAAATCAGAAGCTTCTCAGTTACATACCAGAATCTGGATCTGTTATGTTTAAATTTTTGAAGGCACCGTGACAGCTGTCATTATATGGTCAGGGGCCTGCCTACTTGAGGGACCGCCTTTCCCCATATAGGCCCCAGAGGGCACTGAGGTCAGGCACCCAACATCACCTGACTCTCCCTGGTCCGAAAGACGCTCGGCTGGCCTGTACCAGGGCCAGGGCTTTCTCGGTGGCAGCTCCACACTGGTGGAACGAGCTCCCGGATGACATCAGGGCCCTGTGGGACTTATTGCAATTCCACAGGGCCTGCAAGACGGAGCTCTTCCACCAGGCATTCAATTAGGAGCCGCCACCGGGGGGAGAATTGGACATTGCCCTGGTCCTGCTGGTCGCACCCCTATGCTGCCGCTATACACCATGAGAACTCTGGATGGTTGAAGTCGCCATCTGTTGTTGTAGTATATTATGGAGAATGTGTTGTTAGTTTTAAACGTTGGTTTTATATTGTAAACCTTATGGTGTTTTATGACTGTTAGCCGCCTTGAGCCGGTTTGCTGGCAAGGCGGGATATAAATATAATAAATAAATAAATAAATAAATAATATATATCAAGGAGAAAGTGTCGAAACCACATCCAGAAATTCCATTCTTTCCCCCCTGTCCTAGATCATGACACCCCCAAAAGATTTCCTGAGAGGCAAGGAGATGCCAGCTACCCAAGCTCGGGAGGCCTTTGAACAGCCCGAAGTGCCAGTAGAGAACGCCCTACAGTGCAGAAGCAAGGACACCGTCATTATGTCCTCGACGATAACACTCTCTCTTTTCCCCTCTCTCCTTCTTGTCTTGGATGCAGGAATGGGCAGGTTGCCGGCCATCTGAACAGCACTTGCTGAGCAATTTCCCCAGACAGAACCTTCTGTGGTAGGCCGGCAGCTGTCTCCAACGCTGCCAGGAAAAGTCACACCGCTTTATTAGCAGGACGGAGGCTGCTGCTGAAGGAGGGACTTCTGAGATGCAAATGAACTGGCTCCGGGTAACGCTTTGGAAAGAGCCCTGTGTCGGCCACCGCCACTTTATAGAAAGACGGAGCTGTCTTCCTGCATGGGTCAAATGATAGGCTTGTACAAAAGCTCTCCGAGGTCCCGAGGGGTTGCTTCCAAAGACATCTTACAGCCCCTATTTTATAAACTGGCCTATTCCCAGGCATATTCACCTCCGTGAACCAAGAAGCCAACTAATGGTTATTATTAGTGGGCACTCCATGAAATTGCTGAGCAGTCGGGTTAGAACGGATAAAAGGAAGTCCTTCTTCACCCAAAGAGTGATTCACACGTGGAATTCACTGCCCCAGGAGGTGGTGGCGGCTACAAGCATGGAGGGCTTCAAGAGGGAGTTAGATAAACATATGGAGCAGAGGTCCATCAGTGGCTATTAGCCACGAAGTATAGATAGGAACTCTCAGTCTGGGGCAAGTGATGCTCTGTATTCTTGGTGCTTGGGGAGGGGGCAACAGTGGGAGGGCTTCTAGTGTCCTGGCCCCCCTGCTGGACCTCCTGAGGGCACCTGGTGTTTTTGGCCGCTGTGTGACACAGAGTGTTGAACTGGATGGGCCACTGGCCTGATCCAACATTGGCTTCTCTTATGTTCTTATGAAAGGTTGAAGGAGCTGGGTATGTTTATCCTGGAGAGGAGACAGCTGAGAGGTGATATGATCACCATCTTCAAGTACCTGAAGGGCTGCCATCTAGGGAATGGTGCAGAGTTGTTTTGTGTTGCCCCAGAAGGTCAGACCAGAACCAATGGGTTGAAATGAAATCAGAAGTGTTTTCAGCTAAACATTAGGAAGAACTTCCTGGTGGTTAGAGCAGTTCCTCAGTGGAACACGCTTCCTCGGGAGGTGGTGGAATCTCCTTTTTTGGTGGTTTTTAAGCAGAGGCTAGATGGCCATCTGACAGCAATGCTGATTCTGTGAATTTAGGCAGATCATCAGTGCTTAGTTCTTCTGGGCATGAAACAGGGATCACTGGGGGTGTGGTGGCGGAGGTGGCGGCAGCTACAAGCATGGAGGGCTTCAAGAGGGAATTGGATAAGCATACGGAGCAGAGGTCCATCAGTGGCTATTAGCCACCAGGTATAGATAGGAACTCTCGGTCTGGGGCAAGTGATGCTCTGTATTCTTGGTGCTTGGGGGGGGGGCAACAGTGGGAGGGCTTCTAGTCTCCGGGCCCCACTGCTGGACCTCCTGAGGGCACCTGGTGTTTTTGGCCACTGTGTGACAAAGTGTTGGGCCACAGGCCTGATCCAACATTGGCTTCTCTTATGTTCTTATTGGCCTGTCTATAAAAACTGGCAGATGACCCCAGATTGTACCACTTTGCACTGCAGGTGATGGTAGTTGATGCACTGCGGAAAATAGGACTGGCGCACCTCACACTCGGTACTTGTCCTACAGTTTTTGCTGTCACAGGTGTCCCCGTTCTCATCTGCGGCACAGTTTTGTGACGTTCTTTATCAGGACGCACACACAGTAGACAGATTATGTATTGTATGTCTTCAATGCATTTTTTTGTCTGTATTTCCATTATAATAATAATCCGTTCAATCGGGGTTTTTTAACTTCTTTTATACCCCACCTTCCTCCTCAATGGGGATGCAAGGCAGCTTACATCATTCTCCTCTTCTTTGTTTTTCCTCCCAGCATCCCTGTGAGTGAGGTAAGGCTGAGAGAAAGTGATTGGCCCAAGGTCACCCAACAAGCTTCCATGGCTGAGTGGCAAATCAAACCTGAGAATCAAACCCAGATACTAGCCCAATAGATACTGACCAATACATCACACCGACCATCCATCCATCCATCTGTTCATCTATCTGTTCATCCATCCATCGGTCTATCTATCTATCTATCTATCTATCTATCTGTCTGTCTGTCTGTCTGTCTATCTTCTTTCTTTCTTTCTTTCTTTCTTTCTTTCTTTCTTTCTTTCTTTCTTTCTTTCTTTCTTTCTTTCTTTCTTGTCTGTCTGTCTGTCTGTCTGTCTGTCTGTCTGTCTGTCTGTGATGCACTGTATTCTTGGTGCTTGGGGGGCAGTGGGAGAGCTTCTAGTGTCTTGGCTCTATTGGTGGATCTCCTGATGGCACCTGATATTTTTGGCCACTGTGTGACAGTGTTGGACTGGATGGACCATTGGCCTGATCCAACATCGGCTTCTCTTATTCATCCATCCATCCATCCATCCATCCATCCATCCATCCATCCATCCATCTACCTATCTATTTATCAATCTTTCTGTCATCTATCTATCCATCCATCCATTTATCCATCTTTCTGTCTATCCATCTATTCATCTATCCATCAACCATCCATCCATCAACTATCCATCCATCCATCCATCCATCCGTCCATCCGTCCATCCGTCCATCCGTCCATCCGTCCATCATCCAGCATCCATCATCCATTTATCCATCCCCCTCTTCTGAAGACCTAAAGGCAATAGGCATAGTGCCCCATTTGATCCATATAATCCCTCCTCCATGGGACAGGTTAGGCTGAGAGTGACTGGTCCAAGATCACACACTGAAATTTCCATGGCTGAGTGGGGATTTGAACCCGGGTTCTACAAGTCTTGGCTTGACATGCTCCCTTCTCTACAATACTGGCATCATACCGGATAATTTGTGCACATCCCTCCAATCATTAGAAGATGCCAGTCAAAAATAGGGTAAAAGCTTGTGCAAGATGGACAACTAGGCAGGAAAGCCCCATTGAAGAAAAATAAAATAGAAAGCGACGTCACTGATGTTGCTATGCCACTTCTGGGTAAAACCTGGAAGGGACATGGGGCAGCTCTAGGAATGGCTGAAAACATAAAGTTTCCTGCAATTCTGAGAGCTACCCTTTGTCACTTCTGGGTTTTACCTGGGTTTTACCCGGAAGTGATGTAAGCTACCTGGAAGTCGCATAGGGTAGCTCTGAAGACTGCTGGAAACATAGAGTTTCCAGTGATTCTGAGAGCAACCTTTTGGCACTTTCATGTTGTTGTTTTTCCCCCAGAAGTGACTTAAGCTACCTGGAAGTGACAAAGGGTCATTCTAGGAATCATTGGGAGGGGCCCATGGCTCAGTGGCAGAGCATCCGCTTGACATGCAGAAGGTCCCAGGTTTAATCCCCGTCATCTCCAGTTAAAAGATTTGGCAGTAGGTGATGTGAAAGGTCCAAGGCCCAAGGTCATCCTGAGACCCGGGAAAGCCTCTGCCCGTCTGCGTAGACAATACTGACTTTGATGGACCACGGTCCTGATTCAGTCTATGGCGGCTTCATGTGTTCATGAGATTTCCTTTTTAAGTTTGGTGTAGTGGTTAAGTGCGCGGACTCTAATCTGGGAGAGCCAGGTCTGATGCTCTACTCCTCCACTTGCACCTGCTGGATGACCTTGGGCAAGCCATAGGTCTGGCACAGCTGTTCTTGAAAAACAGCAGTCTCTGTCAGAGCTCTTTCAGCCCCGCCTACCTCAGAGGGTGTCTGCTGTGGGGAGGGGAAGGGACAGGAGTTTGTAAGCTGCTCTGAGACTCCCTTGGGTAGTGAAGGGCGGGGTATAAATCCAATATCTTCTTCTCTTCTTAATTTTTCTCCCCAGGACAATTGTGGTTCCCCCACTGGGCCCCCATTCCCACCTGCCAGCCAGGTGAACATCAGCAGGCAAGGGTGATAATTACAGGGAAGTATCTTGCCATAAGCCAGCAGATGGGAACCCTACTGGGAGGCCTATGGACAACTTGGTTTAGAATGATGTATTTATACATCATAGCCCATAGGCGTCATAGCCCATAGGCTCGAGCCACCCCTGAAATTTCCCTGGGCCCTTCCTAGGGCCGCTGCCACCGTCTCTCTCTCTCCCCTCCCTGGCCTGGCCACTCCATCCCTCCCTCCATCCGTCCAGGGGCCAGCTAAGCAAATGCCCTGGACAGACAGAGGAAGGGACAGAAGCAGGAGTGGTCAGGCCAGGGGGGGAGGCAGTGGTGGCGGGCACAGAAGAGCCCCCCCCCCCCCCAGGATTTTTAAAACTCGACGCCCCTGTCATAGCCTATAGCATACCGGATCCGGTTCAAGATGCTGGTGCTGACCTTTAAAGCCCTATATGGTCTGGGGCCCGCCGACTTGAGGGACCGCCTTTTCCCATATGTGCCCCACAGGGCACTGAGGTCAAGCTCACAACATCGCTCGACTCTCCCTGGTCCGAAAGAAGCTCAGCCGGCCAGCACTAGAACCAGGGCTTTCTCGGTGGCGGCCCCATACTGGTGGAACGAGCTCCCGAAAGACATCAGGGCCCTGAAGAACTTATTACAGTTCCACAGGGCCTGCAAAACGGAGCTCTTCTGCCAGGCCTTCGATTAGGAGCTGCCCCCGGGGGATTGAGGGCAACAATGCCCCTGGAACTTGCTGGTTGAGACCCTGCCGGAGGCGGCTAAAAAAGGCTGCTGCTTTTTCATCATTGTGACTCTGATTGCCGCCATTTTGATCTGCCTGTTTATCTGTAAATGATGTTGTGTTTTAAATTTTGTAAACCATTGTTTTATAGTATTTTAATCTGTTGAAAGCTGCCTTGAGCCAACTGTCCGGATAGGCGGGGTATAAATACAAGTAATAGATAGATAGATAGATAGATAGATAGATAGATAGGTAGGTAGGTAGGTAGGTAGGTAGGTAGGTAGGTAGGTAGGTAGATAGATAGATAGATAGATAGATAGATAGATAGATAGATAGATAGATAGATAGATAGATATTTTTTTAAAAATCCATATTGGACACAGAGAACAATTTTGCCCTTTCTATACCAATAGGGAAAGGAGACACTCAGCTAGGGCAGAAGATTAAATCAGCTGTCTTGTACAGGCTGTTTGATAAATGGACAAAGAGGGAAGGGTATTTAATAGGGATGGGCACAAACCTAAAAATCTCAGTCGGCGGCCCCCGAACCGAACCCTGAACCAAACTGAGCCAAAAATGCCCAGAACCAAAGTGGCTGTTTCGGATCTCGGCTGGGAGAAAGAGGAGAATGCCAGGGGATGGGTTATATGGCTGACAGCCATATAATCCGTCCGTTTCACTTCCCCCGTCGAAGCGGGGGGAGCAAAACTGACAAGTTAATGGCTCACAGCCATTTAAACCTAACAGCTGATGGGTGGACCCATCCCACTGTTAGGTTTAAATGGCTCACAGCCATTTCAGCCTAACAGCCTAACAACAGGGTGGGTTTGCTTGGAGACAGGGTGAAGCAAAATTGACCAGTGAAATGGCTGACAGCCATTTCAGCCTAACAGCGAGGCAGATGCACTGATCAGCTGTTAGGCTGAAATGGCTGTCGGCCATCTCACAGGTCCATTTTGCTTTCCCCCGCTTGGAGCCAGTTTGGTCTAGTGGTTAAGAGCAGTGGAATCTAATCTAGGAGAACTGTGTTTGATTCCCCACTCCTCCACATGCAGCTGCTGGCGTGACCTTGGGTCAGTCACAAGTTTTCTCAGAGCTCTCGCAGCCCCGTCTACCTCACAGGGGGTCTGTTGTGGGGAGAGGAAGGGAAGACAATTGAAAACTGTTCTGAGACTCCTTTGAGTGGTGAAAAGTGGGAAATAAAAAACAACTCTTCTTCTTCTTCTTCATTTAAGCCTTACAGTGGGGCAGGTGTACCCGTCAGCTGTTAGGTTAAAATGACTGGCAGTGGGGGGAAGCCAAACCGACCAGTGAAATGGCTCACTGCCATTTAAACCTAACAGTTCAGCTGTAGACCCACACTGCTCGGCACAGTAAATGTTCAAGGAAGGCACCTTCCTGAACAACGGTTCGAGGTCACTGAACCGAGCCAAGTCCGTGAACAATTTTGGCTTGTGAATTGGTTTGTGCCCATCCCTGGCATTTACGCAGGGGTCCATTGGAGCGGGAGTGCACAGGAGCGCAGCTCCGGGAGTGAGGAGCCCAGGGGGCGGGCACATGACCAAGCCCCGCCCCCTCCTCGGCTTCCCCCAGCAGTGCAGAGGCGCAGCGCCCCGGGGAAAGCCCGGCTAGGGTCTTTATTGTTTTTAATGTTTTGTTTTAATATTGATAATTTTATCATTGTTCCTTTTATGACTGTGTGCTGCTTTTCCAGAGACTTGCTCAAGGTGGCATAGAAATTTTCTAAGTATACCATTTTTTATCTGGGCACATGGCACATAAGTACTGGAGAAATTTCACCAACCCTTCAGCAGCTTCCACCCCATCAGTTTGGTGTAGTGGTCAGGAGTTGGACTCTAATCTGGGAGAACCGGGTTTGATTCCCCACTCCTCCACATGCAGCTGCTGGTGTGACCTTGGGCCAGTCACAAGTTCTCTCAGAGCTGTTCTCTCATGAGCAGTTCTCAAAAGACCTCTCTCAGCCCCACCTCCCTCACAAGGTGTCTTGTTGTGGGGAGGGGAAGGGGAAGGGATGGGTGGTGCGCATGTCCTGGGTATCTCCAGTCTACTTGAAACCTGGTGGTTTCAAGGGAGCAGGAAGAGAATGAGGGTGTGTTCTTGACGCTTATTTTTATTGCACAAAGTCTTGGATGGGGAAGGGAACGGAGGAAGAGCAGGTCAGTTTCACTCACCTGTGGAGTGGCGCCTGAGGGGTGGGCGTGGCCTTCTGACACACTTTCGGTGTGTTAGGGAGCGTGGCATATGCAAATGAGTTATGCTAATGAGTTATGCTAATGAGCTCCTGCACCTCTTTTTCTACGAAAGGACCCCTGCATTTACGTCTCATACATCTTTCTGAACCTTGACATTAAGACCTTTTTGAAAAAAAGGGAAAGGGGGTATTGAACCCCATGCCTTTCTGCAAGTGAAGTTATGTGAAGTTGCAAGAACTTCTCCAAGTGAAGTTCTACCACCGAGTTACGGCCTGGCCCTTTATAACATACAGCTAGCACTGACCGGCTTCTTTAAAAATGAAGATCAAGAACTTGAGCTATGCCGCTCATCCTCTCTTGCCCCACTCTTTGATCGAGACAAAAAATAGAGTTAGGGAAACCAGGACAGGCACAGAAATATTTCAATCCATTGTTATCAGAATCCCGGCTCCTCCTGTGTAAGGATGTTAACAAGCTTCAGGTTGCATTCAGTTTTTAGATCAATTAGTCCCAGACCCGCACAAATTGGGGAACTGCTTAACAGCCGGAACCATGCCAGCCACAATTTGTGGCCTGCTAACCCTTTGCAGCCTCCTGTATTTGCATTCCTGGGGTACCAGGAGAAACAAATCACACACTCAGCCATGGAAGAAAAGAGGCTGGTTGCTACTGTGTTCATGTTAGAACAAGGGGACTCAGCATGACTGGAAGCTAGGGGGCGCTACATTGCTCTGAATGTCTTTTTATGTTGTCTCGGGATGGTCAAAGGGGAAACACTTCTTTGCCCAGAGAGCGATGGGAATGTGAAGTTCTCTGCCAGAGGATGGAATGGTGGCCACAGGCATAGACGGCTTGAGAAGGGAATTAGACAGATTCATGGAGGACAGTAAAGGTCTATCAGTGGCTGTTAGGCATGGTGCCTAAAGGGAACCTCCACATTCAGAGGCAGTCAACCTCTGAATCCCAGCGCCAGGAGGCAACATCAGGAAGACCTTGTCCTCTGTGCCTTGTTGCTGGCATAGGTCCTCCAGGGTGCTGGACTAGATGGACTATTGGTCTGATCCAGCAGGGCTCTTCTAATGCTCTGATATTCTTAAGTGGGCTCATGCACTTATGTACTTTGGCATGTATTATTTTTTTTTACCATACTTTGTTCGAAGAAGACAAACTGTACTTTGTTGTGTAGTGGTTAAGTGTGTGGCTCTAATCTGGGAGAACCGGGTTTGATTCCCCACTCCTCCACTTGCACCTGCTGGATGACCTTGGGCAAGCCGTAGCTCTGGCACAGCTGTTCTTGAAAAAGAGCAGTTTCTGTCAGAGCTCCCTCAACCCCACCGACCTCTCAGGGTGTCTGTTGTGGGGAGGGGAAGGGAAAGGAGTTTGTAAGCCGCTCTGAGACTCCCTTGGGTAGTGAAGGACAGGGTATAAATCCAATCTCTTCCTCCTTCTCTTCCTGTTGACCCATCTTTGGAGGGCGCTTCCAAATCTCCACGTGCCTGTACTCCTGCAAGAGCACCATACATCAATGCTAAAGCATATGTTCCAAAAAATCCCATCTCTGTCGAGACAGGTAGAAGGGCGGGGGGAAATCTTCATCTTGAGTCCTCGGAGGGCACCAGGCCGCCTGAGCAGCCAGCCAGACAATCCAACCAGCCGACTCTGTAGACAGCAGCGTCATTCGCTCAACATAGTAGCGTCATTCGCTCAACACACCCGACCCAAGTGACTGATCAGTTTGTGTCCAGAAGCTGTCTCATGCAGATGCCCTTCTTGTGCTGCTCTTGATACTCTTCCCATTCATCCCCTAGCAAGCAATGTCTCCCTTCATTCAATCTGCAGACACTTTATGTTGACGCCCAGGGCAGGCAGCATTTGTCTTTCCCCCAAAAGGGGGGCCTCTTGCATATGTGAGAAGTGGCTGGGAGATCGTCAAATCAATGGACGGATTCCAGATCTACAAGAAGCTGGGGCATCAAAGTTTCACTCGCTACAATAACGAGCCCGCATCTATTCCCTCCCGGATCAAAATAAGGCAATGGCTGAAGCGGAGAAACAAGCAAGCCGAAACAGCTCTGGCGGTAATGAGGTCTTTGCGGGGTTTTGGATTAAGCAATGATACATATTTTAAAAGGGAAGGGGGAAAGGGTATCTGTTGCATTGTAACTCTAGCAAGCTTTAAGTTTGGCCGATTTGTCAACCACGAGGCCCTCCTTGGTGCAGATCAGGGTTCTAACGTGTGGGTTTGTCCGTCATCTGCCCTCTAAACCGCATTCAGTTGCATAATCAGGGGAAACAATCTTGTGGGGTACCACAGGTCTGGATTTTGTAGCCCCCCCCCTTTTCCTCGACTGTTTTCTCACTCTGTGCATTGTAACTCTAGCAGGCTTTAAGTTTGGCCAATTTGTCAACCACGAGGCCCTCCTTGGTGCAGATCAGGGTTCTAACGTGTGGGTTTGTCCGTCATCTGCCCTCTAAACCGCATTCAGTTGCATAATCAGGGGAAACAATCTTGTGGGGTACCACAGGTCTGGATTTTGTAGCCCCCCCCCCACTTTTCCTCGACTGTTTTCTCACTCTGTTTAATTCCATTATGTACCCAGCTACATCCATTAGTGAGGAAAAACATGGTTCTACTGAGAAGAAGAAGAAGAAGAAGAAGAAGAGATTGGATTTATACCCCGTCCTCCACTCCCCAAGGGAGTCTCAGAGCGGCTTACAAACTCCTTTTCCCTTCCCCTCCCCACAACAGGCACCCTGTGAGGTAGGTGGGGCTGAGAGAGCTCTTTCCCAAGCTGTCCTTGAGGGAACAGCTGGTACAGAGCTATGGCTTGCCCAAGGTCATCCAGCCAGGTGCAAGCAGAGGAGTGGGGAATCAAACCCGGTTCTCCCAGATTAGAGTCCACGCACTTAACCACTACCCCAAACTGGCTCTCCTGTCCTGAAGAAAAAGCTTCATCCACATATATCTCCCCTTCACTGAGAGTATCCAAGGTGGTGTTGTGGATAAAACCCACTCTTGTCTGAAGGCTTTCTTAGCTGCTGCCCCTAATCTCTGAAACTTCTTTGTCCAGGAATTGCATTTAGATCCCCACACTACAAGTGTCTCAAATC
Organism: Lepidodactylus listeri; assembly: GCA_029233225.1. Classification (NCBI taxonomy): domain Eukaryota; kingdom Metazoa; phylum Chordata; class Lepidosauria; order Squamata; family Gekkonidae; genus Lepidodactylus; species Lepidodactylus listeri. The sequence continues at coordinate 9,161,349 of JARCFY010000004.1, read as the reverse complement.
AATAAATGACTTTTAAAAAATCTGAATGTCTTTTTATAGATATATTCATAAAACTTTATCCCAGTTTTAATTCCTGCTTTTCAGTGCAGATCTATTCCCTCCCGAGATCAATGATGTCAATTGGCTTAAAAGGGTCCAACTCTGTTTAGGATTGCACTGTTGCATTTGCATGTCACTTGGTAGGTCAAAATCTGTCAGTGGTCCCCGGCCCAAGAGATATCTGGCTGTCTTCGACCAGAGCCAGGTCTTTTTAAAATAGTGTGTCTGAGACAGTGGAGATCTACGTGGTACAGAGAACCCTGGCCAGCATCTTGAGTCACAAAGTATTTATTTAAAAGAAAATGTTCACAAGCAAACTTTAGCACAGTACCAGATTGAGCAAGGGGTACAAAAGAAATTGATAAAATGGAAATCCTCCGTCCTTCTCTCTCTACATGCCCTATCAGCTATGTTCCCTCAAAACTGAGTTAGTGTGAGCTAGCTCACAGTTTTTTAGCCTCCAGCTCACACATTTTTTTCTTCGCTTAGGAAGGATGGCTCCAGAGCAAACTAATTTATGCAGTAGCGAAATCGCTTGCTCACAACTTTAATATCAGTAGCTCACAAAATAGAATCTTTGCTCACAAGACTCCACAGCTTAGAGGGAGCATTGCTTATCAGATGTTAAAATATAGGACATGCTCCTTAGCGTTAGGAAGTTACAAATCTCTACAGAGGTTCCATTACACTCAAGCTTTCTGTAGCTCTCTGAGGTCAACATGGTCAACGGCTGCCTCCTTCAGACCTCAGCTAAGAGTTCTGTCTCCCTGATGGACCCAGCATGAAAAAGACCTCCTCTATGTGGCAAGAAGTTTTTTTTTTTTTTTTATCAATTTCCTTTTTCCCTCCTCCAGACCCAGTCAGGACAGGTCCGTGAAGTTCTTCCTAAGGTCTCTAGGATTTTTCTTCCTGTAGCCTCTCTAGTATCTAATAACTCCAAATCTCCATTCCATGCTTGGGGGTGGGGTTAACCATCCAATTACTTAAATTTAGATTCTCAACCCATTAGCCTTTGTAAAAAGGTGGGCTGAGGTGTGTCTGAAGGAAGAGCAGAGATTGAATTTATACCCCGCCCTTCACTACCCAAAGGAGTCTCAGAGCGGCTTACAAACTCCTTTCCCTTCCCCTTCTCACAACAGACACCCTGTGAGGTAGGTGGGGCTGAGAGAGCTCTGAGAGAAACTGTTCATCTTCAAGAACAGCCCAAGGTCATCCAGCAGGTCTAAGTGGAGGAGTGGGGAATCAAACCCGGTTCTCCCAGATTATAGTCCACACACTTAACCACCACACCAAACCACTACACCAATTGAACTGACTTTCATCCTTCCGGCCTGTTCTCTGCCCAGAGGGGAAAGAAAAAAAAAACTTCTAAAAAACTCAGAGTGGAGGTTCGGCTCGTTTCAAACCTCCAAAGAGAAAATGTGTTTCTTCACACCTTACATCATAATAACAGCAACTGACAAGAGTGAATTATTGATGGGAGCCAAAGAATGGGGGGAAAAGGCAAATGAGGACACGAAACAATGGAAGTGGCAGAGGGGGAGACAAAAAGGAATGGATCAAAAGGGGAAACTGGGATCGATTGAGGAAGGAATGAGCAGGGATAAACACTCAGCCATGCTGCATTCTTGTGTCACCTGTGTAACACATACAGAAAGTCTTGCTGTGAATCACCTAGGAACGTCCCTATTCTCTTCATTACTCCCCATCGTGGAAAGACCCTACATATAGAAAAGTAGCAGGCTAGCTTGGTGTAGTGGTTAAGGGCATGGACTCTAATCTGGGAGAACCGGGTTTGATTCCCCACTCCTCCACTCACAGCTGCTGGATGACCTTGGGCAAGCCATGGTTCTGTCAGAGCTGTTCTTGAAAGAGTAGTTCTCAAAAGAGCTCTCTCAGCCCCACCTACCTCACAGGGTGTCTGTTGTGGGGAGGGGAAGAGAAAGAGATTGTAAGCCGCTCTGAGACTCTAAGTGAAGGGTAAGGTATAAATCCAATCTCTTCTCTCTTCTTAAGTATCTCAGGATATTTAGGGAGACACTGCCCACCTGAAAATCAGCTACACTAGAATACATGTGCTGCTTTCCCACCAGAACAGTTGGTAGCATTCATCAGTCCATGGAAGTACTCAGAGTCTGAACTGACTGCACAGAACAATAATTTCCAGGCGGCAAAACAAAATATGCTTGGATCTGTGATGTGGGACTTAGATATGGAAGGAAAATAGGCAAGGGTAGAACAGTAAAGCCATGCAAATTTCTCCCTCCTAGGGTTGCCAGCTCTGGATTGGGAGATTGCTGGAGATTGAGTTGAGGGAATACAGGGACCTCCCTGGGCTATAATACCATAGCATCATCAGAAGAGCCCTGCTCGGACAGACCAGTGAGGGTCTGTCTAGGCCAGCATCCTGTCTCACATAGTGGCCAGCCAGTTCCTGTGGAGGGCCAACATCAGGGCATAGAGGTCAAGGCCTTCCCCTGAGAAGAACATCAGAAGAGACCAGTGGTCCATCTCTTCCAGCATCCTGTCTCACACAGTGGCCAACCAGTTCTTCCAGAGGGCCAACAACAGGGCATAGAGGCCAAGGCCTTCATAAGAAGAGCCCTGATGGATCAGACCAATGGTCCATCTAGTCCAGCATCCTGTCTCTCACAGGGGCCAACCAGTTCTTCTGGAGGGCCAACAACAGGGCACCGAGGCTGAGGCCTTCCCATGATAAGAACATCAGAAGAGCCCTGCTGGATCAGACCAGTGAGGGTCCATCTAGTCCAGCATCCTGTCTCACACAGTGGCCAGCCAGTTCCTCTGGAGGTCCAGCCACAGGGCATAGAGGCTGAGGCCTTCCCATGATAAGAACATCAGAAGAGCCCTGCTGGATCAGACCAGTGAGGGTCCATCTAGTCCAGAATCCTGTCTCACACAGTGGCCAGCCAGTTCCTCTGGAGGGCCTACAACAGGGCAGAGAGGCTGAGGCCTTCAGAAGGACATCAGAAGAGCCCTGCTGGATCAGACCAGTGGTCCCTCTAGTCCAGCATCCCGTCTCACACAGTGGTCAACCAGTTCCTCTGGAGGTCTAACAATAAGGCATAGAGGCTGAGGTCTTCTCTGATGTTGCCTCCTGGCACTGGTACCCACAGGTTGACTGCCTCTAAACTTAGAGGCTCCCTTTAGTCACCCTCCAAAGCAGCCATTTTCTCCCTGGGAAATGATCTCTATAGTCTATAATCAGTTTTAATTCTGGGAGATCTCCAGTCTCTGCCTGAAGGCTGACAACCCTGCTTCTACCTCCTACTGCTATACAAGGAGTAGAAATCTATGCAGAAATCTTCCATGAGATCCAACCCAAGGTGTGTACCACCTTGAGTGGTTAGAATGTTGGAACAGAAGCTGGGAGGAGGAGGAGGATGAAAAAGAAGATGAGGAGGAGGAAGCGGAAGAGGAAGAGGAGGATAAGGTTTTATACTCCACTATCTGATGGAGTCTCGGAGCGGCTTACAATTGCCTTCCCTTCCTCTCCCCACAACAGACATCTTGTGAGGTAGGTGGGGCTGAGAGAGCCAGGTTCAAATCCTTACTTTGCCACAAAAGCTTGCTGGGTGACCTGGGGGAAGTCACAAACTCTCAGCCTAAGCCACCTCACAGGGCTGTTGTGAGGATAAAAAGGAAAAGGGAGAACATTGTAAGGTACCTAGGCTCCCCATTGGGGAGACAAGTAAGATCAGGGGTCCTTTCATAGAAAAAGAGGTGCAGGAGCTCATTAGCATAACTCATTTGCATATGCCACACCCCCTAACATACCGGAAGTGTGTCAGGAGGCAACACCCACCCCTCAGGCTCCACTCCACAGGTGAGTGAAACTGACCTGCTCTTCCTCCATTCCCTTCCCCATCCAATACTTTTTTGCAATAAAAATAAGCGTCAAGAACACACCCTCATTCTCTTCCTGCTCCCTTGAAACCACCAGGTTTCAAGTAGACTTGAGATACCCAGGACATGTGCACCACCCATCCCTTCCCCTCCCCACAACAAGACACCCTGCGAGGTAGGTGGGGCTGAGAGAGGTCTTTTGAGAACTGCTCATGAGAGAACAGCTCTGAGAGAACTTGTGACTGGCCCAAGGTCACACCAGCAGCTGCATGTGGAGGAGTGGGGAATCAAACCCGGTTCTCCCAGATTAGAGTACAACTCCTGACCACTACACCAAACTGTTGGGGTGGAAGCTGCTGAAAGGTTGGTGAAATTTCTCCAGTTCTTATGTGCCATGTGCTCAGATAAAAAATGGTATACTTAGAAAATTTATATGCCACCTTGAGCAAGTCTCTGGAAAAGCAGCACACAGTCATAAAAGGAACAATGATAAAATTATCAATATTAAAACAAAACATTAAAAACAATAAAGACCCTAGCAGGGCTTTCTCTGGGGCGCTGCACCTCTGCACTGCTCGGGGAAGCCGAGGAGGGGGCGGGGCTTGGTCATGTGCCCACCCCCTGGGCTCCTCACTCCCAGAGCTGCGCTCCTGTGCGCTCCCGCTCCAACGGACCCCTGAGCAAGATATAAATGAAGTAAATCAATGCAATAATTAAATAAAAGTGCTTTCTTGCACACTTTATTCTCCATAACATGATGAAGAAGGCTAGGCCACAGTTTACCTCCCTGGAATGCTGTCTTTTCAACAGGCAAGAAGTATTCTCGACGGAACAGTCAGAAAGACGATTGTGCATCCATATGTCCAGGAGCTTTGTCACATTGTTTGTAGGCATGGCTGTGATCTCTCAGCTCTGTGACGGTGCCCTGCCTTTCCAGCAAGAGTTGTGCCACTTTGTCCGCTGCGCATAGCACTTAGGCTGTGATTGAGATCTCCAAGACAGAATATAATAGGAGAAACACAAGGGGTTTCTCATCTTTGGCAGCTGCAGATCTGAAGCGCTAGTCAGGCCCTCGGGGTTGTGTAAGGTAACGAGCAGTGACATCACGCCGACTCCGATGGTTGGGAAGAGCGCCTAGACGCAGGCTGCTATTTTGAGCTGCTTCGTGTGTGAGGAACGCCAGCTTTTCTGTCCTGAGCGCTTCTTGGCGACATGACTCTTGAACCTCAGCTGGGTGATTAAGGAGAGCCCCAGTGCGCGCAGAATGCGTTCCGATTATCTTTGGCACTAACAGAGGCTGGGAGCATTATGCAGGGCATGACCTGGAGACAATGGAAACAATGCTGGCACTTCCAGCCAGCTTTTGTTCATCTCTTTAATAGCAGGGATGATTGTCGAGTGTGCGGCACAGTTTAAAGAGATAACGGCCCATTGGTTGTCCCATCTGCCTCTGTAAAAAGCGGGCTGAACAGTCTGAACTGAATGCCAGTTATAACATACCGATCAAATGCCTTGCACCTATATGAGCATGAGGACATGGATGTAAGGGGGCCGTGGTGGCGGGGTGGTTTGTGTGTGGGGGTTGCCAATCTCCAGGTGGGGTAAACATGGAAAAAAACATCATGTACAAACAAAACACACAGTTCTGATAGGCTACTTTTGTTGATGTTGTTCAGTCGTACAGTCAAGTCCGACTCTTCACGACCCCAGGGACCACCTCACGCCAGGTCCTCCTGTCTTCCACCGTCCTCCAGAGTTTGCTTAATATCACGTTCGTTGCATTGATAACACTGTCTAGCCATCTCATCCTTTGCCGCCCCCTTCTTCTTTAACCTTCAGTCTTTCCCAGCATCAGGGTCTTCTCCAGGGAGTGCTCCCTTCTCATTGGGTGGCCAAAGTATCTGAGCTTCACCTTCAGTATCTGGCTTTCCATGGAACAGTCAGGGTTGATTTCTTTTGGGATTGGCAGAAAGATGAGGTTTGATCAAAAAATGACCATTTAAAAAAAAACCCTGCATACCGGGGGTGGGCAAATTGCGACCCGCGGGCCACATGCGGCCCGCCACAGAGATTTTTGCGACCCGCCAAGACAGTCTGAGTCTGTCTCTCATAGAATTGTAGAAAAGTGTGATAGGGTACATTTGTCTCATTAAACTGATTCTAAAATTAAATGTGCTTGCAGCTATAGATGATATGAAATTAGCACAATAAATAAATTGAATAAAACTACCACTATTTTATTTAATTTATATTTATTGATTTTTATGATACAATTTATACCTTTTCTGAAATGCAAAGTTAACTAATGAATGCAATCATTTTAAAAGGTGTGGCCCTCCGCTAACCTCCACTCCCACAAAGTGGCCCCCGAGCCAAAACAATTGCCCACCCCTGCTGTATACTATACTCAAAGTCCCCAATCTGGATAGCCCAGATGTAATGTAGTATGTTCTGTGTAACAACCAGCCTGCCATGTGCTCCCAGGTAATGGCGCCCACCGCATGGCCAGAGCACATGGTCAGGCAGAGAGGGGAGCTTGAATCTGGAGGAACAATAGACGTCCGGATTCTAAGCCTCCACCAATGTGGGACCTAGGTTCTCCCTGGGGAGCCAATGCGGCCAAAGGCTCCTCCAGGGAACCTATGACAAACATGTGCATATGTTAAGCCCCTATCTGGTCTTTTGGGTGCGGCCGGAGGTGTGGCTCCGGCCAGCATATAATGAGGGCCCTGGAGCCCTGGAAGCATGCTTGTTCTGACCATCTACTGGGCATGCTGAATCACTCAATAAAGGCTTCATGATTTCACTGTTCCTGGTCTCCCGAGTCCAGTACTCTTCACCAGCTAGCCTGACCTCATCACATCTCAGAAGCTAAGCAGGGCTGGCCCAGGTTTGTATTTGGATGGGAGACCAGGGCACCAAGGAAGTCCAGGGTTGCTATTCAGAGGCAGGCGATGGCAAACCACCTCTGTTTGTCTCTTGCCTTGAAAACCCTACAGTGTCACCTTCTGCCATTGCCCCAATGTCACATGAGTCTGCTGTGACTTGATGGCACTTTCCACCACCAGCATCTGCTGCTGGGTTTTTAAAGCCCCTGATGTGGGTAGCCAAGACTTGCTTAATCTCGTCAGTTCTTAGAGAGCCAGGTTGGTGCAGTGGTTAAGTGTGCGGACTCTAATCCGGGAGGACCGGGTTTGATTCCCCACTCGTCCACTTGCAGCTGCTGGATGACCTTGGGCAAGCCATATCTCTACCAGCTGTTCTCTCAAGGACAGGTCTGGAAAGAGCTCTCTCAGCCCCACCAACCTCTCGCCTACCTCAGTCCCACCTCCCCTGTTGAGGGGAGGTGAAGGGAGAGGAATTTGGAAACCGCTCTGAGACTCCAAGTGAAGGATGGGGTATAAACCCAACCTCCTCTTCTTCTAAGGATAAGCAGGGTCACCCCTGCCTAGTATTTGGATGGAAGACCACCAAAGAATACCAGAGCCGTGGTTTTATTTTTTTTTATTTATTTGGTTTTTATCTCACCCTGCCTGCCCAGGCAGGCTCAGGGCAGCTTACATTAAAAGGATTAAAAATATATATTAAGACACAAATGGCTAGTAAGACAACGCAGCTTCACAAGACTGTAAAAATAACAAATCAGAATACAAATTAGAATAAACAAGAAGCGGGAGCCACAATACTCGCATGCGGAGGGAGGGTATTCCTAAAGGCTGCAGCTCCACATCAAGGAGGAAGCCGCTGCAGGTAAGTCTTCTTCCCTCCCCACCCCCTCCCAGCACTGGGAGCCACTGCAGAGTTCCCAGAGCATTTTCTGTGCATGCGCAGAGAACACTCTTTTACTTTTGGGGAGATTTAAATATCCCCCAATTTGGTTTTTTTTTAAGTTTTAAGATTTTTCTGCACACCTGGGGAGCCCCCCAAGTTTGCAGGAAAATCTCTCTGCCCCCTAGGTCCCTGCTAGGTGCCCCTGATTGCGGATTTAGATATCCGCATGCAGGGGGTGCCTTGGCTAGTCAATATATAGATTGCTGGTGGCAGTTGCCGTGCAAACCCGACATGGTCGTTTTAAGTCAGCTGTGACCTGACGGCAAAAAACAAACAAACTCCTCAAAATATTCCCCTTAATTTAGTGACGAACAGGTCACTGAGCCTCTATTTTGGTCTTCTTCACTTCTCTCACAGCAATCCCTCCCTCCCCATTAAAATGGATGTGTTTCCCACAAGTTATTTCCAGTGAAGCCAAAGAAATGTTTCAAAAAGTGCTTGAACAGGACGGCACCCTGTTAGCCTGACTGCTCTTTTATATTATTAATATTCTGGGGAATGTTAGCTCTTATCAATATGCAGCAGGCTTGCGGGATCTTAACCGGTGTATACAGAGGCTGCGCTAACCGATACTTCTGAGGAACTGACACGGACTCAATTTAAAAGGTGGAAGATTGTTTGTTTACTAAAACATAATAAAAAGTTGTACAAGACAATGCTGTTCTGTCATTCATACATACATACAGTACTAGGAAATTAGATAGAAGTTACAGAGACGTGTGCATGAGCAGGTAATTGATGGTTTCTGTCGAGGGTGATATTTACCTCTATAGAAGTGGTAGAATCCGGCTGGAAAAATGAGGATGAGAAGTCCTTGGGGAAGAAGATAAGGGATCGTGGCTCTGAACCAGCAGAAGACCACGAGGTGGACCCCAGTGGTGCACCCAGGGATCCGTGAGGGAGGGAAGGAACCAGGTCAGGAACTCTCACAAGGGGGAGAGCGAGAGAGAGCGTGGGAGAGAGCAAGAGCAAGAGAGAGTATGTCTCTTGGGAAGTAGGTTTTATTGGGAGGTGGTACTTGGGAGGATGGCATGATATGATGCCATCCCTAGAAAACCTATAGAAGGTCCGTTTGTTATCTCTAGCCACTAAGGGGGTGCTAAAGGAGTGGTCAATATTAAAATTGATCTGATGATCAGGGCAGGATGTCGCTGCGAGCGGGATCTGGCGCCGATCTTCTGGATCACAGGAACGCCAGCCATGGGAACCAATCTTCAGGAAGTATCCCAGTGTCTTCACACCCAGGTGTGAAGTCCTTTGATGTAACAAATGGAGATGAAGGCTGGCAGGAGGGGGGCTCCAAGCAGGCATATGTGCATGGAGTGTATGTCTGTGTGGAGCTTCAGATGTAAGCCTGTAACCTTATGGCTTTGTGAGAGAGTGTCTTTGTTCTTTGTGTCAATCCTCCTGCCTGGAGGTGGTAACCTCAGAAAATGGTGTTTTTACCCTAAAGTGTAGGTGTCTATTCCCATCTTCCCACTGGTCACCTAGTGTACTCTCATGTCCCACATAACTGATGGCATAGTCCATATGCTACTCCTATAAGTCAGAAAAGTCCATAAGAATGCTGCGCGGCCTTACAAGTCTTCGTTCGCCTCTGATGCCAGCATGGACACACCAAGGACACTGTATACGACGAGAAGTAGGCACTGCCCTGCCGCGCTTCTCTGACAGCCAAACGGCCATCTCCACGCACTGAGCCATAGAGAAAGCGCATCATTATGTACAGTTGCCGGCCTTATTATCTCTCTAAATGTTTGCTAAAATTTCTACTGGGCGACCATCTGGACGGAGAATTTTACGGGTGGAGAGCTGCTTCGAACTTTCCCCCCTTCCCTCTCATTCTTCTTCTCTTTAATATTTAACCAGCCAAGCGAGCATTCCAGGTCAACCAAGAGTGCATATTTGGGGGGGGGTGGGTGGTATTACAGATCTCAAGGGCTCCTCGGAAGTTTCTTCCCCCCACCTTCCGAGAGAGGATCCGAGGGATGATTTGCCATCTGTCCAAAGGGCTTCGCTAATGTGTCTTTTCCTCTCTGCTTCTCCCCCAGCCTTTACTTCGATTATGTGGTTCCTATCTTCTAGCCTACGTAGTTGCGATTAGAGACATTGCTGTCTATAGCCTCTGCGATGCATATGCAGTGGAGTCAACTGTGTCCCGTCCAGTGTTCCCTCTAAGCTGAGTTAGTGTGAGTTAGCTCACAATTTTTTTAGCCTGCAGCTCACACATTTTTGTCTTAGTTCGGGAAGGAGGGCTCCAGCGCAAACTAATCCATTCTGTAGCCAAATCGCTCGCTCACAACTTCAATACCAGTAGCTCACAAAGTGGAATTCTTGCTTCCAAGATTCCACAGCTTAGAGGGACTGTTAGTCCCATCCCCTCCCGCCACAAGAGACTCTGACGAAGTTTTTTTATTATTATTATTACCGTCGCTCTGAGCAGCAAATATCCCATTCGGGCAGTCATAAATAATTCAATAAGGTGGCATCAATAACTGCGGACCCATTGCCGCACACAGATCCCATCTGCGGCTTGCAGTGAAGGTCATTACTACACTAAATTGTTGTTTTCTTTCCTCCCCCCCCCCCCCCGCCCCTGTCTGGCAAAGAATCAGACTTGGACCGGGTGAAACAAGGATTAAAGTCCTGGATCGGCTACGGGCGCCGTTGGCAATGCCATGGATTCATGGCCTCAGTCCCCCTGTCATTAAAAATGGGAACATAATGGACTTCCGCTGAGTCTGAGGATCCAGCAGCTGCTTCGAACCTTCATTTGTTATTTATTGTCATTATGTATTGGCGGGAATATTTTTTCCCACCAAATGGTGGAAAGTCTGAAAGCGACAATCACGGCCGCGGCTGCTCAGATTAAGGCTTGGAAGAGCCCAGTGCTCTGAGAGGGAGATGGTAGAGAAGGAGAAAAAGGAAGGGAAGGAGGGGAAGAAGAAGAAGGTGAAGGAGAATGATAAGGTGAAGTGGAAGGGGAAGTTGGAGGAGGAGGCGGAAGAGGAGGAGGAGGAGGAGATTGGCTTTATACCCCGCCTTTCACTCAGAGTCTCAGAGTGACTTCCAACCTCCTTCCCTTCCTCTCCCCTATGAGGGAGGTGGGGCTGTGAGAGCTCTGACTGAGAACTGCTCTTGAGAGAGTAGCTCTGAGAGAACTGTGGCTTGCCCAAGGTCACCCAGCAGCTGCATGTGGAGGAGTGGGGAATCAAACCTGCTTCTCCCAGATTAGAGTTCACACTCTCAACCACTACATTGCACAGGAGATTGTCAAAGCCAACACTGCACTCAGAGGCGGTGTCAAAGGATAAATAGTGTTCATAGTGATTATTCACAACTGGATTTTACTACTGGACAAGGCAGTCCAGTAGCACATGATCACTACAGCACAGTTCACCCTTTTCCAGGTGTTACATTTGAGGTGCTGCGACCGTATGTACAGAAGGAACATGCTATAGCTAATACCTCCCAATGGATGTGATTGACTGTTTCTTAGAATGAAGTTACAACAGTGATAAGAGTTCTTTTTGGGAGGGGAAGGAAGGGGAGGCAATGGCAAAAGAAAATAAGAACATAAGAGAAGCCATGTTGGGTCAGGCCAATGGCCCATCCAGTCCAACACTCTGTCACACAGTGGCCAAAAACACCAGGTGTCCTCAGGAGGTCCAGCAGTGGGGCCAGGACACTAGAAGCCCTCCCACTGTTGCCCACCAAGCACCAAGAATGCACAGCATCACTTGCCCCAGACTGAGAGTTCCTATCTATACCTGGTGGCTAAGAGCCACTGATGGAAATCTGCCCCAATCCAATCCCCTCTTGGAGCTGTCTATGCTTGTAGCCACCACTTCCTGCAGCACCGAGTACAGAGGAACAGGAGGGGTGGAGAAATATAGCAGCAGCTGGGTGAGGATGGCAAGAAGACAGAGGGATGGGATGTAAGCTTGCCATTTGCTCCCCCATAACGGGTAACTTCTGCCCTTGGACCCAATACCCTGCTTACAAGAATTTGAGAAACAGGAGAAAAAGTGGCTGGAAAATGCCCCCCCCACCCCGTGACACTATAGGAATCCCCCCCAAGTATCTATGATTCCTACCATAGAGATTAGAGGAAGTTCCTAGAGGGCTACCTGGAAGTGGCGTCACAGACTCACATCCTCTCCAAACTCCTCCTTCTAGGAACCCTAGACTGGGTTTTCTTCCCCCCTCAAGTTCCTCACACATCCATGTTTTCATTGGACATGCAGAGTGTTGTAATGAAATCTGATTAGAGCACTAATATACACTTCAAATGCCATCTCCGATTCTTCATTCGCATCAAGGAAGAAAAATGAAAAACTGAGGGCAGAGCGAAAGGTAGTGTCGGTAGCTCGGTTTCCTGTTTGCATATCTTCTATGTCCACGTAAAGAAGCGGGGAATCTGTTTTAAGACCGGAGGGAAGGCAGCGTGGTCTCCTCAGATCTCGGAAGCTGAGCAGGGTCAGCCCTTGAAGACAACCAAGGAAGACTCTGCAGAGGAAGTCAACGGCAAACTGTGAGGCTTCTGTGCTGACAGCAAAAGATCAGACCTTTGTTTAATAAAACAGAGTTCTTTATTTCTTAATACTGCATGACAGGTTCTTGAATGTTTGTTAGAGATGCCACATAACATACAGTCAGAGTTAATATACCCTCCAGTTCAGTTTGAACCCCGAGATTCAACCAATCACATGAAAGAGAAAAACGCGGGCAAAAGAACCTTAGCCGTTTTACTTCCCACAGGAAAGGTGAGGTGCGAAAGTTATAAAAATTCCCTTCTTGAACTGGGCGACCCAGATGTGTGAAACCCATGCATAACAAAGGGCTCTGGCGGCCATAATATCCTTTCAAGGTCTTCACAACAAGATAAGACGGGTCTATGTCCCAGGAAACGGTGGGAGGGAATGCAAGGGAATAAAGGCCATTTGTTCCCTGGTGACGTGCAAATATGTGGGGTCGCCACTCTCCCGGATAAAATGGTTACATTGACCAGACCTTCAAAAAGCAATATATCTCATAGCAGTAACAGGGAGGAAGGGAGACATACAGACTTGAAGGGGAAGACAGCTGTGATTACATTTCTTACTGAGTGATAGAAAGTAACAGAAAGCACAATGAAAACCTTGTTAGGATCTTGTGATCCTGACACAAACCCTCTCTGCTTCCACCCTACCTTGAAACCTTTGTTGGGTTCACCACAAATGGATTGTGACTTGATGACACTGTTTTTTGGTCATCGAGTCACAGTTGATTGATGGTGACCCCTGGTGGGGTTTTCAAGGCAAGAGACATTCGGAAGTGATTTACCATGGCCTGCCTGTGCTTAATGACCTCAAACTTCCGTGGTGGTCTCCCATCCAAGCAGTAACCACAGCTGACCCTGCTTAGCATTTGAAATCTAACAAGATCAGGGCTAGTTTTGGCTATCCAGGTCAGGGCTGATGAATGAATACATAGAGCTGCCGTCTACTGAATCAGACCCCTGGCCCACCAAAGTCATTATTGTCTACTCAGTCCAGCAGCAGCTCTTCAAGGTCTCAGGAGGAGAAAGAAGGAGGAGGAGGAGTTGGATTTATACCCCCCCTTCACTACCCAAGGGAGTCTCAGAGCAGCTTACAATCTCCTTTCCCTCCCCACAACAGACTCCCTGTGAGGTAGGTGGGGCCGAGAGCGCTCTCTCAAGAACTGCTGGTGAGAGAACAGCTGTGAGAGAACTTGTAACTGAACCAAGGTCACGCCAGCATCTGCATGTGACCCCACTGCTGGACCTCCTGATGGCACCTGGTATTTTTGGCCACTGTGTGTTGGACTTGATGGGCCATTGACCTGATCCAGCATTTGGCTTCTCTTACGTTCTTATGTTCATGTGGAAGACCGGGGAATCAAACCCAGTTCTCTAATACTGGAGTCTGTGCTCCTAACCACTATGACAAATTGGCTTTCATATCACCTACTGCCTGGTCCTTTTAACTGGCAGTTACGTGCATAATTTTAAGACCAAGAGAAGAAATGAGAAGCAGGAAGGAAACAAAATCCTTTCCCTTTTCCGACTTACTTCCCTACAGTCTGCCATATAAATTCCATTTCCCCTAGTTTGCTCGGTGACTTCCTGCCGGTTTAAAAAGTAATCTCAGAACAAGTCTTAAACTGAACAGAAGTTGGCTGGCTTTTCTTAATTGCAAAAAAGGAAGGGAAAAAAAAAACTCTTCAGAACAAGAGGCAGATGATTGGCTTTCGGAGGTGGGGGAAACGCCGCCAAGCCGTGATTATTTCCCACTGCGCAGTAACTATTCTTCATATCATCTGTTGACGCAAATCAACATCCCACCATTGCGGTAAACGGAGCCGCTTCCCCCCCCTTTTTATACAATGCTGATGGAGGCTCCTGCATTTTATAACCCGCTCCACCGCTAAGAAACAGGAGGTTCATTAGTCCGGTCCTTAATGAGATCGTCTGGAGAAAGTGTTGTGCGAAAACACTAAAAAATAAATGAGAGGTGGTGGAAACAATGAGAAATCAGATGTGTCTGGGAAAGGGGGCTGGCAGGAGAAATAATACGGTGGGCGACAAATTGAGAAAAATGAGGATGAAAGAGCTCCCACTTACTAATGTGTCTCTGGTGTTTAGTTTCTCCTAATGAACAGGCAACGATTGAGGAATTAAAACACCGAGGGGACGCCGGCTGACGGCAGAACCCTTTTGTCTTCCAGCTATTCAAATCTGTCGTAGGTAAACTCGGCGACCCAAAATAATGATTGCGGGACGTGAATGAACTGGCGATCTCCCGACTGTTCTGCAGGGGCAGCCTCACGGCCTTCTGGGGAATTGCGGCCTTCTCCCACGGCATCTCAGCCAATGGAGGAGAAAAAAGATGTTTCCCCTCAGAAAATGAAGAGGGTAGCCATGTTGGAACGGCAAGACTTGAGTCCAGGAACACCGTAGAGACAAACTCTGCCCTGCTCTGGTTAGACCTTGCCTAGAGTATCGTGTTCAGTTTGGGGCACTTTAGTTTAAGAAGGACATAGACAAGTGGGAATGTGTCCAGAGGAGGGCAACGAAGATGGTGAGGGGTCTGGAGACCAAGGCCTACGAGGAATACAAGAACTCGTGGGCGCTCCATGAAATTGCTGAGCAGTTGGGTTAGAACAGATAAAACGAAGTACTTCTTCACCCGAAGAGTGATTAACTTGTGGAATTCACTGCCACAGGAGGTGGTGGCGGCTACAAGCATGGAGGGCTTCAAGAGGGAGTTAGATAAACATCTGGAGCAGAGGTCCATCAGTGGCTATTAGCCACAAGGTCTAGATAGGAACTCTCAGTCTGGGGCAAGTGATGCTCTGTATTCTTGGTGCTTGGGGAGGGGGCAACAGTGGGAGGGCTTCTAGTGTCCTGACCCCACTGGTGGACCTCCTGAGGGCACCTGGTGTTTTTGGCCGCTGTGTGACACAGAGTGTTAGAGTGGATGGGCCATTGGCCTGATCCAACATTGGCTTCTCTTATGTTCTTATGAAAGGTTGAAGGACCTGGGTATGTTTATCCTGGAGAGGAGACAGCTGAGAGGTGATATGATCACCATCTTCAAGTACCTGAAGGGCTGCCATCTAGGGAATGGTGCAGAGTTGTTTTGTGTTGCCCCAGAAGGTCAGACCAGAACCAGTGGGTTGAAATGAAATCAGAAGTGTTTTCAGCTAAACATTAGGAAGAACTTCCTGGTGGTTAGAGCAGTTCCTCAGTGGAACATGCTTCCTCGGGAGGTGGTGGAATCTCCTTTTTTGGTGGTTTTTAAGCAGAGGCTAGATGGCCATCTGACAGCAATGCTGATTCTGTGAATTTAGGCAGATCATCAGTGCTTAGTTCTTCTGGGCATGAAACAGGGATCACTGGGGGTGTGAAGGGGAGGTACTTGTGAATTTCCTGCACCATGCAGGGGGTTGGACTAGATAACCCTGGAGGTCCCTCCCAACTTTATGATTCTATGATGGAACCAAGTCTGCTTACCACTTGACAGGACAACACACATGACTGGTTTCCTACACAGTTAGATTCATACTATAACAAGTGTCCATTTTGACAGAAAATTAGTAGAAGTCATCTTCTCTTGAACGGCACTGGAAATGGCTAGCCACCATCCTCTCCTTTGCTACAATGAAACTTCAAAGAGTTCCCAGTGCTCAAATAATTTAGTAACCCCAGCACTTTGTGAACTGAAGATCTGGGGTGGTGAATCTGGGTCCCAATGAATCTACAGTCTTTGAGGGCACTGCTGTGACATTATGGAAGCTAGATAAGAGAAAGGCTGTGAACTTTCTAAAGTATAATTGCCACCTCTAGCTTGGGGGAAGAAGAGAGGAAGAAGAAGAAGATACTGAAGGTATCTGAAGAAGTGAGCAGTGACTCACAAAAGTTCATACCCTACCACAAATCTTGTTAGTCTTTTAGGCACAGTGGTAGAGCATCTGCTTGGCATGCATGCAGAAGGTCCCAGGTTCAATCCCCAGCATCTCCGGTTAAAGAATCTGGTAGTAGGTAATACGAAAAGCCTTTCTGTGGTTGAGAGTTGAGGCCTTGCCAGTTTGAATAGACAATACTGACCTTGATGGACTAATGGCCTGACTCAGTATTAGGTAGCTTCATGGATGTATGTTCATGAATCAAACTGTCTTCAGCTGCCTCCTAAAGATTGAGAGTGAGTGGGGCAGACATACCTCCTTGGGGAAGCGATTCCATAATTGGGTGGCTGCCAGTGAAAAGGCCCACTCTCGTGTACCCACCAGACAAGTTTCTTCAGTCGATGGGACAGTCGAGAGGGCCTTTCCCCTGCGGTCTTAGTTCCTGGGTAGAAAAGTATAGAGAAGACTGTCCTTCAGACATCCCAGTTCCAAGCCACATAGAGCTCGGAAGGTAAAAACAACACCGTGAATTGGGCTCAGGAGCAGATCTGGGTGGCTAAGGTTTCAAGGCGGTGCACTGTTCTCAGCAGGCCCATAGCTACAGTGGGGCATTCCGGGGCCCTTGTCCCCTTAATTAAGAAGAAGAAGAAGAAGAGGAGGAGATTAGATTTATACTCCGCCCTTCACTCACTTGGAGTCTCAGAGCGGCTTACAAACTGCTTTCCCTTCCCCTCCCCACAACAGACACCCTGTGAGGTAGGTGGGGCTGAGAGAGCTTTTTCCCAAGCTGTCCTTGAGAGAACAGCTGGTACAGAGCTATGGCTTGCCCAAGGTCATCCAGCCAGGTGCAAGTGGGGGAGTGGGGAATCAAACCCGGTTCTCCCAGATTAGAGTTCATGCGCTTAACCACTACACCAAACTGGCTCCCAATTTTAATTAAATTTTAATTTTAATTAAAAGTCCTGCCCCACAAATAGCCATGCCAGAAACCTTACTTTTGAGGAGAGACTTGGGCTTGAGCCAGTTTGGTGTAGTAATTAAGTGCATGGACACTAATCTGGGAGAACTGGGTTTGATTCCCCATTCCTCCACATGCAGCTGCTGGTGTGACCTTGGGCAAGCCATAGTTCTGTCAGAGTTGTTCTCTCAAGTACAGTTCTGGAAAGAGCTCTCTCAGCCCCGCCAACCTCACCGGGTGTCTATTGCGGGGAGGGGAAGGGAAAGGAGATTCTAAGCCGCTCTGAGACTCCTTCAGGTAGTGAAGGGTGGGGTATAAATTCAATCTCTTCTTTTTCTTCTTCTTCTTCTTCTTTTTCTTCTTCTTCCCTTCGACTGGAATTGGGGGGCATCATGAGACCTGGGAAAAGACATCTAAGAGAGCATTTAATTGCCTTCAGAAAGTATTTAGATGCCTTCCACGGGGCAAGAAAGCTTAGAAGGGCACTCGAGAGTGGCACCTTCAATACATCTCCAACAATCCCCCTTTCTGCTAGCCCAGTCCTGCTGTAGACCACCTAGTCTTTCAAAAAGCATTCCCATGAGGCTTTGGGAAACTCTCTGTTGCCTAGAGCACTACTGGCAAAATGAGGGCACCACCCATGCACAGGCTATGACCTATGAACATAGGAATATAAGAGAAGCCAATGTTGGATCAGGCCAATGGTGCATCCAAGTCCAACACTCTGTGTCACAAAGTAGCCAAAAATACCAGGTGCCATCAGAAGGTCCAGCAGTGTTCATTCAAGTGTTCATGGTTTGGGAGGAGAGGCCTTGACCATACATGCACATGTTGACCACCCACATTTACAATGCCGACAATGATAATCCAATAATGTCCACCATGGATCTGAGCACGCAACGTAAGTTTGAGTTAAGTGTGCAAAAGAGAGTAATTCCCAGTCCCGGCCTGCCAGAGTAGTGAGGACCGGCGGACTGCACAGATGATTGGCATGCATTACGGCTTGAAGGACTTGGGATTCATTCACAGCTAAATAAGTCCTAAAACAGTCACAATGATGGGTAGCGGCTTATCAATAATGGAGAAGAAAGGCTTTGAGATGTCCCATTATCTAAATAATTGATGTTCCACTTGGGTTTTGTAATTCCTTAATAAAACTGACTGATTGATTTGGTTAATTAATTCCTCCTTTGACAGGCTTATTGCTTTCTTTGGAGATGGGCAAGGGGGAGGGGGGGAGAAGAAGAAGAAGTAGACAGAGGAGGGGAGAGTGCGAGAGAAATGAAGATAATTCAAAACCGGGGAGGAAAATTCAAAATCTTCATAATGCTGAACCCACCAGGGACGGCTGAGAACATATGCAACTGTTAGCTCAGAATTAAGGATCCCGCCTTTCCTGTCCTCTGGTTAATCATAAAAACAGTCCGACAAATGCAACTCAGACTCCCTCAGAAGGAAACCCAACAGGTTCTTCTTTTCTCTTTCCCTCCCCATCTCCTCTCCACCCCAATCTGTATCCCAAAGCACCTGAGCAAACATTATGATAAACCATAAAACATCTCCCTGGAGCCGCTGCGGCAGTAAACCCGCCTGAGCTTTAAACACTTCTGAAGAACTCAATCCGAGTCAAATGTTTAAAGTCCCACTTCTGCTTAGCAGCCATAATTACTCTGGAAGTTGGGTGCCGAGGAAACGCACACTTCATCAGGAAAGGAAACGCTTCCTCAAGCTTTAGCATTTACCTGAGGGGAAATAATTTGGGTGATGGATTGACATCGCTAACTCATATCAGCTTGTTTTCCATCGCTGCTACTCTGTTTACTTCAGGGGAAAGGAGGGAGGGGAGGGAGGAGGGAGCTGGAAAGAAGGAAAAGAGTGTGGAGAGCTCCTGTGATATGAATGGGAGAGGCTGGTGGTTAGTTGCCATGAGCACTGACCTGCCCAAAGGCCAAAATGGGGGGTAGGGCCCTCAGAAGTGATATTTGAAGCCATCTTGGGAGTGAAACTACAGATGGATTTTGAGGAGAGCCCAAAGAACTCTGAGAACATAAGAACATAAAGAGAAGCCAATGTTAGATCAGGCCAATGGCCCATCCAGTCCAACACTCTGTCACACAGTGACCAAAAACACCAGGTGCCATCAGGGGGTCCACCAGTGGGACCAGAACTTCAGAAACCCTCCCACTCTGCCCCCCATCAAGCACCAAGAATACAGAGCATCACTTGTCCCAGACTGAGAGTTCCTATCTATATCTTGTGGCTAATAGCCACTGATGGACCTCCACTCCGTATATTTATCCAATTCCCTCTTGAAGCCGTCCATGCTTGTAGCCGCTACAACCTCCTGTGGCAGGGAATTCCATGTGTTAATCACTCTTTGGGTGAAGAAGGACTTCCTTTTATCCATTCTAACCTGACTGCTCAGCAATTCCATGGAGTGCCCACGAGTTTTTGTATTGTGAGAAAGGGAGAAAAGTACTTCTTTCTCTGCCTGCTCTATCCCATGTACAATATTGTAAACCTCGATCATGTCACCCCTCAGTCATCATTTCTCCAAGCTAAAGAGCCCCAAGGGCTTCAACCTTTCATCATAGAGAGAGAGTTCCAACCCTTTTATCATTCTAGTTGCCCTTCTCTGCACTTTTTCCAATGCTATATCTTTTTTGAGGTGTGGCGACCACAACTGTACACAGTATTCCAAATGAGGTTGCACCATCGATTTATACAGGGGCATTATGATACTGGCTGATTTGTTTTCAATTCCCTTCCTAATAACCCCCAGCATAGTGTTGGCCTTTTTCGTTGCAGTTGCACACTTGACATTTTCATTGAGTTATCTACTACGACTCCAAGATGTGATGCTAACAAAGCTATGACAATCACTGGACCTAACAACACCAACATTTCAGGTTCATACACTTGTTCCTCTTCCAGCACTCTGTATGCATCAAATATTAGCACTGTCCAGATCATTTCATAGAAAAAGAGGTGCAGGAGCTCATTAGCATAACTCATTTGCATAACTCATTTGCGTATGCCACACCCCCTAACATGCCGGAAGTGTGTCAGGAGGCAACACCCACCCCTCAGGCTCCACTCCACAGATGAGTGAAACTGACCTGCTCTTCCTCCATTCCCTTCCCCATCCAATACTTTGTGCAATAAAAATAAGCATAAAGAACACACCCTCATTCTCTTCCTGCTCCCTTGAAACCACCAGGTTTCAAGTAGACTTGAGATACCCAGGACATATGCACCACCCATCCCTTTCCCTTCCCCTCCCCACAGCAAGACACCCTGTGAGGTAGGTGGGGCTGAGAGAGGTCTTTTGAGAACTGCTCATGAGAGAATAGTTCTGAGAGAACTTGTGACTGACCCAAGGTCACACCAGCAGCTGCATGTGGAGGAGTGGGGAATCAAACCCGGTTCTCCCAGATTAGAGTCCAGCTCCTGACCACTACACCAAACTGATGGGGTAGAAGCTGCTGAAGGGTTGGTGAAATTTCTCCAGTATTTATGTGCCACGTGCCCAGATAAAAAATGGTATACTTAGAAAATTTATATGCCACCTTGAGCAAGTCTCTGGAAAAGCAGCACACAGTCATAAAAGGAACAATGATAAAATTATCAATATTAAAACAAAACATTAAAAACAATAAAGACCCTAGAAGGGCTTTCCCTGGGGCGCTGTGCCTCTGCACTGCTCAGGGAAGCTGAGGAGGGGGCGGGGCTTGGTCATGTGCCTGCCCCCCTGGGCTTCTCACTCCCGGAGCTGCGCTCCTGTGCGCTCCTGCTCCAACTGAGCCCTGGCAATGTCCTTCCCTTCTCTACATTGGACAAACAGGCCAGCCCCTATGCAGAAGAATAAACAGACATAAGAATCACAATTCTAAGAAGCCAACAGGAGAACACTTTAATTTTCCAGGACATTTTTCAGAATCAGCTCCCCAAATGTTCATGTCTCTCGGTTGATTTTGAATTCCCAATTGTTCCTCCCTAAGCTGGTGGAAAAAAGAGAAATAAATTGAGCTGATTCAGACAGGCATTTTTCGTACTTAGCCACAATTTATGCATCAGCCAGGGATGTGTGACTGCTTCAGGATTACCCGTGGCTTTCGTGACTCGAGCATGCAAATGATGGTGCCTGTGTGTTCTGCCATCATTTCATACTGATCGGAAAGGTGCCTGCAACAGTTGACCAATACATCAGATCTGAGTGTTTATGAACACTTGAGTAATGTAGCTGAGAGTGGGAGCAGAAGAAATGGCTGTTGTGTGAGAGGTTTTTTTGACCCCTGAGAACACAGCATCCTGGGAACTGTAGTTTGTGCCCGGACACAGCAGCATCAAATGTGGACCCAAACTAACACAAAACAGTTCCTGCACAGTTCTGACCACTATTTCCACTAACATTAATCTGTAAGATTGGGTCGTACATTATATTAACATCAGAGGTTATAACTGTATGTGGAAGAAATTTGGTGTAGTGGTTAGGAGCACAGATTAATCTGGGAACGCTGGATTTGATTCCTTATGCCTCCACATGCAGCTGCTGGCATGACCCTGGGCAAGCCACAGTTCTCTCAGAGCTGTTCTCTCATGAGCAGTTCTCAAAAGAGCTCTCTCAGACCCATCTACTTCACAAGGGTATCTGTTGTGGGGAGAGAAGTGAAAGGAGATTGTAAGCTGCTCTGAGACTCCTTTGGATAGTGAAGGGTGGAGTATAAATCCAGTCTCTTCTTCTTCTTCAATTATTGGGGAAGGTGGTTTTCTGTCCCTCAATGGAGGGCCTTGTGAAGCCATCCATTAGGGGTGTTTTATCTTTGGATGGCCTCCATAGAATCATACAGTAAGGAGTTATATAATATAGCAATTTCTCAGCAAAGGAAATCTGAAACAGAGTATGCCTGTCATATAACTATCCAACCTCTGCTTGAGTATCTCCAGTGAGGGAGAGTCCACCACCCCAAGCAATGGGCTCCATAGTCCATCGTCTCTCATCATCACAGTTGAATTCAAGTCTAGTAGCTCCTTAGAGACCAACCAGAGTTTCAGAGTATAAGCTTTCAAGAGTCAAGGCTGCCTTCTTCAGGCACGTTCCTCCTAATGTTGAAAGGATAACTACCCTGTGGTAACTTGTCTGCCCTGACCTGGATGGCCCAGGTTAGCCCCATCTCATCAGATCTCGGAAGCTAAGCAGGGTCAGCTCTGGTTTGTACCAAGATGGGAGTCCACCAAGGAAGTCTAGGGTTGCTATGCAGAAGCAAGGATGGCAAACCACCTCGAAGCGTCCCTTGCCTTGGAAACCCAAGAGTCATGGTAAGTCAGCCACTACTTGACAGAACCACCACCATAACTTGTCCATTAGATCTAGTTGGACACGATGACCCATAAGGACCCTTCCAGTTCTACGTATCTATGACTATGAGTTATTTCTTTCATTTCCATTGTTTTGGTGGGAAACGATATGGAGCCCAGCTTTGAAAGGAGACCCAAGTAACTTTTCCTTCACTGTTGGGGCCACTACCGCAGTAGCACAAGACTGCTGAGTGACAGTTGCTGAGCAAACCATGATTGATGGGATCACTGCTGGCTCAACAACAATGCAAGGGTGATTGACGTTCGTTCATTTGTCATCATCCCCATCCATTTGGATTACTTTAACAAATATAGAAAGAGGGTTTTTTTTTCCCCCTTCCAGATGAGACGTTCATTCATTGCCAAAGGTAAATGTATCGCTAATACAAGCTGGGTCATTTCTAGCATGACACATAGCAGAGTCAGGCCAAGGCTGTGAGCAATTCTTCTGGAACCCAAGAGTGGAACATACAGGGACAGGACAGAACATTGCATAGGACAGGGAGATGCAGTATGGCTGGCCAAAGGTATTGCATTTTTGGCCAGGAGGGGGAGAGAAAGTCAGATTTCTGTTGTTTTTATGGTGGGGTCAACGTTGCAAAGATATGTAGCTGGCCAGTCCCAAGACCCTGATGTTGCAGTGCCCTAACTCCATTCTAAATAGGGCTGTCAGCCTCATGCACTTACCAGAAGTTCTTCCCGGAAGTGACAAAGGGTAGCTCTAGGAACCACCAAAAACTCTATGTTAAAACCATAGAGTTTCCAGTAATTCTTAGAGCTACCCTTTGCCACTTCTAGTAAGTACACAAAGCTGCATTTTAAAAAAAAAGGACTCTCCTGTGGTGTTGTGCCCCTCCAACCCTGTTGCCAGTTGCCAAGCATGCTCCTAGCAGAAGAAAGCTTGAACCCAGAACCTAACGGCTAGAACTTCATCTAGCAAGATATCTGGGCTTATGCTTAGGCCTCAGAATCCCTTTCAAGTTCCAGAGTTGCTAAGCAAATACACTTCTGAACATGAAACGGATTCTGAGGCCTAAGGACAAGCCTAGGTATCTTGCTAGGTGAGGCTTCAGCCATTAGATTCTGGGTTTGAGCCTTCTCCCTCCCAGTAGCATTCTCATCCCAAATACAGATTTGATGATGGTTCTCTAGTAAAACACAACAGCCCTCATAATCGTCTTCTGAGGAGCAAAACCGACATGGCTTTCAGGGTATATTCACAATCAGTTATTCAAATCTTGTGCATGCGCCAAGTTTCTGAATCTCAAATGACACATTAAATTGGATGCGCCAGTTGAGGGAGGTAATTAGCATACGAAATGGCTTTCCCGAGACTCGTGATGGGGTTGCTGAGCTTATCATGGAGGAGATTTTGACACAATCGTGACAAGCGGCTCTCAGCAGTTCTTCGGCTTTCCCATTCAGTACCCCCTTCCGTGCATCTTTCTGCCACCTGAGACGGGCCATTTTAGCATATCTCGCTGCAAAACCTTTGATGCCAGCATTATGTATTGAATGGCATTACTAGAGAAAGCCAGTACGCTTCCTTGAACTTACTTGTTTGGGAAGGCAGACATGCACAGCCAAGATGTTGGGATGGCTTTCTCCATCTCCACTCTTAAAATGGTGGTGTGAAGAGAGAATTAAATAGCATTGGCTATCACAAAGCAGACTGGTAGTTGCCGCAGAGGATACTGGGAAAATCCCGCTAGCGGCAGCTGAATAACATCTGGATTGAGTCTGCCTTCTCTTTTGCTTGCAGTTACTGAAGTCTGGGTGTGACCAGAGGTATACACCCACTGGTTTGAGCCAATGGATTTTGAGTCTTGTTCTTAGTCCAGGGCTTGCAACCTAGGCCTTATGTTAGCCCTGTTCAAGAAGACCTGCACAGAGTATGTTTGTTTTCTAGGTCTGTTGAAGTTATATTGTTTAAACTGGTGGTTGGGACCCTGTAGAATTTTCAAGGCAAGAGATGAACAGAGTCAGGCCCATAGCTGTGCTGGGGCTTTTGGAGGCTCCGCCCCTTTCTTAAAGGCACAGCCCCACATTTCTCCTGTAAATGTTTTTTTCAATCATTTTTTAAAAAAACACTTTATTTTAAAGATGCACACTCCTTTAAGCAAAGTGGTCTACTGTAGTTGACTAATTTCCGCACTAAGTAAGGGGGTTGGAGTAGGTGACCTCTAGGATCCCTTCTAACTCTGTCTCAAGAAACTGGCCTCCTTTAAGAGAGTTTTTCTGCCTAAGGGTTAGCTTTCTTTTAAAAATTATTTTACTTTTATTCTTTTCCTGAAAATCCTTATTGTACAGCATGTCTATACATAAGTGTTTTGTCTTTCCTAGGTTTTCTTTAATATTGTTGATGAGATATTGTGTCAGCATTAGTAGTATTTGTTAAAAGTGTTTTAGTGATTTTGCTTGTATTTGTTGTCTCATGTTGTTTGTTTGTTATGGAATTTTGAGTGTTATTAGCTTTCTTGATGATAGAAGTCATCACCCCCACCAGCCGGCTTATTCTTAGAATTGTTGCTTAGGCTGGTAGAAGTGATTAACTTGCAGCTGCTGAGAACTGTCATCAAAAATGGTTGACAGCTTGCAATGCAGAGATTTAGCCTGGTAACAGCTTTCTATTGGCTAAATGGCTTTTCTTTCTGCACTGAGAACTTCAGCCCTACCAGAAAAAAAATTGTCCCATGAGCCACAAAATGCTGGCTGCTGGCCTGTCTCCCAGTACTACCATTGATCTCCAGACAACTAAGATTTTCCACTCCCTGCTTCTGAGTAGCAACCCTGGACTTCTTTGGTGATCTCCCATGCAAGTACTAACTGGAACCAGCCCTATTTTGCTTCTGAGATCTGATAAGACTGGGCTGTTTGGGTAGTGCTGGAAATTTCCAGAAGGCAATTTGAGTCCCTTTGGGAAGAAAAGAACCCAAGAAATGTCCAGCTGAATGAACAGACAAATGAAAGCACCTGTTGCTGAGACACTCCATCTCATTAGAATTCTGTAACTGCCACCTAAATTCCTACAGGTGATTTATTTCAATAGTCAACTCAACATATGATTTGCCTGTTACATTCTCATCCCACCATTCTTGGTGTGGGCTTGTGGCTCAGTGGTAGAACATCTCTTTGACATAATGAAGATCCCAGGTTCAATCTTTGACATTTTCAGTTTAAAAAGATCAGACAAAAAAGGTAGTGGAAAAATATACCTGGAGAGATTAAAATATTTTTAAAAAAACGAATTCCTGATGAAACCAGAGACTATTTTAGTGGGAATCCTACCAGATAATATAGATAGAACTTCACAAGGGCTACTTAGATATATGTTGACATCTGCCAGAGTAATATTTGCAATGAAATGGAAGGCTGTCCTACAATAGAGATCTGGAAAGAAAAACTAGCTGAGTATGCAACACTAGCAAAACTAACTAATTATATAAACAAAAGACCATTGAAAGAATTTCAGCAGAAATGGCAAGATTATTACTTATATTATGGGAATAGTTAACTTTTCTTTGAGTTCTGGGATTATCTGAATATTTTATTATAGGTGGTGAAGATATTGATTAGAGTTTTAATGTTTTATTCTGTATTCCCCTAGTATTTAAATAATTAGTAAGAATAAAATTTAGACAAACAATTAAGACAAACAATTTAGACAAACAATTAAGACAATATTTAGGGTTTTTACAATGATTTGATTTTAGTGTATTTATTTTATTTTATTTTATTTATTTTGAGATTTATATCCCACCATCCCCGTCATTTACGGCGGGCTCAGGACAGCTACGGACCAATTCACACAATACAATAAATACACACATATGATAAAACAGCCAGTCATAAAACCCTACTATGCATAACTAAAATACTAAAAATCCTAAAAAAAACAAGATGGCAAGCTACACTATCATACCCATGGCAGTCCACAGGCACACCATCCTCCCGATTGGTGTCAAGTGGGCAGGTTGGCGGTCGATGTTAGTTAGGCCAGGGCCAAAACTATAAAGCCGAGGCAGCCCCTACTTGAAAGTCTGGTAGAAGAACTCCATCTTGCAGGCCCTGCAGAACTGTAGAAGGTCCCACAGGGCCCTGATGTTATCTGGGAGCTCATTCCACCAGTGCGGGGCTTCCACCAAAAAGGCCCTGGCCCTGGTCACCGCCAACCGAGCCTCCTTCAGTCCTAGCAGGACCAGACAGTTCTGGGAGCCTGACTGTAGTGCTCACTGCGGTACATGCAGGGAGAGATGGTCCCTCAAGTAAGTGGGCCCCTGGTCATATAGGGCTTTATAGGTAAGCACCATCAACTTGAACCAGATCTGGTATGCCATAGGCAGCCAGGGCAGTACTTTTATGGCAGGCTGGATGTGCTCCCACATTGGGAGACACAACACCAGCCTCGCTGCTGCATTCTGCACCAGCTGCAGCTTCCGGATCTGGGACAAGGGCAGCCCCATGTAGAGAGCATTACAGTAATCCAATCTTGAGGTGTAGAAGTTCATTCAACCGTTATTGTTAATAGATTGTCATTAAGTTTAGGAAAGTTCCTGGTTACTCTTTGAAGAGAGAATAAGAACATAAGAACATAAGAAAAGCCAGTGCTGGATCAGGCCAATGGCCCATCCAGTCCAACACTCTGTCACACAGTAGCCAAAAACACCAGGTGCCATGAGGAGGTCGGGAAGGGGCCAGGACACTAGAAGCCCTCCCACTGTTGCCCCCCCCCTCCAAGCACCAAGAATACAGAGCATCACTTGCCCCAGACCGAGAGCTCCTATCTATACCTTGTGGCTAATAGCCACTGATGGACCTCTGCTCCAGATGTTTATCTAATTCCCTCTTGAAGCCGTCCATGCTTGTAGCCGCCACCACCTCCTGTGGCAGTGAATCTATTCTCAGATTCTGGAATACTGATGTTTCAGTCTGCTTCTCTGTTTGAAATATGTAATACATTTGGTAAGACGTCTGATTTTACTTGTTGTACGTAACAACTCATAATATTTGACAAACTTGATGAATCTATATTTCTCCCTATCCCCTCTTCCCTTCTGTATTCCACTTTTTTTTTTTTTTTGAGAAAATGATTACAAAAAAAAAAAAAAAAAGATCAGTTTCCAGGTGATATCAGAAGACCTCTGCCTGGCACCCTGGAGTGAAGCTGATGGTCCAGGACAGACAAAAGGAAATAATATTTTACATAGGGAATGATTAAAATGTGTAATTTGCTGTCAGAGTGTTTCATGATGGCCAGAGGAATAAACAGCTTTAAAAAGGAATTAGATAGATTGATGGAAGATAAGTCTATCAATGGCTACTAGCCCTGGTGATTGAGGGGAACTTCCACATTCAGAGGCACTAATCCTTTCAATGTTGCCAGGAGCCTGCATGCAAGGAAGGCCTCAGCCTCTTTGCCCTGTTGTTGGCCAGCCAGAGGAACTGGTTGGCCACTGTGTGAGGCAGGATGCTGGACTAGATGGACCATTGGTCTGACCCAACAGGGCTCTTCTGATGTTCTTATGGAGGCCTCGGCCTCTATGCCCTGTTGTTGGCCCTCCAGAGGAACTGGTTGGCCACTGTGTGAAGCAGGATGCTGGACTAGATGGACCACTGGGCAGATCCAGCAGGGCTCTTCTGATGTTCTTATGAAGGCCTCGGACTCTATGCCCCATTGTTGGCCCTCCAGAGGAACTGGTAGGCCACTGTGTGAGGCAGGCTGCTGAACTAGATGGACTACTGTCCTCACCCGGCAGGGCTCTTCTTACTACACAAATCAAAGCAGGTTTCATACCAACTTTTGAAGAAGCAGAGGGCTAACACTTTTTTCACGATTCACAAGAAGAGCCAAGGTCTTTCTGCCTTCCAGAGGAGGGAGGAAGGAGGGAGAAACTTCCGAACTCATAAATAATGAATGCCTATAGATTTTCCCCCTCTCTCTTTTTTTTTCTTTCAAGAATGGTTTCCTTGGGGAAATAATAATGCAGTCCAGCGAAGCTTGACATTTTTATGGGGACTGTGCATAGAACTAAAGTTTGCCTAATTGTTTCTGGCATCTAAACGTGAGCGGCGGGCTGCAAGATCCGATGCACCGCAAGGTGGAGAGGGGACTTAGCCTGGTCGGGGAGGAAGAGGACTCTGGCATTCTTTTGGCATAGAGAAGAACAACCCTGACCCGGACAGCCAAAGCTAGCCTGATCCCATCAGGTCTTGGAAGCTAAGCAGGGCCGGCCTTGGTTAGTGTTTGGATGAGAGACCACCGAAGAAGCCCAGGGTTGCTACACAGAGGCAGGCAATGGCAAACCGTCTCTGTTCCTCTCTTGCCTTGAAAACCCTACGGGGTGGTCAGTTGCAACTTGGTGACCCTTAATTATTCCTCTGAGCTGGATGGCTCATACTGGCCGGATCTCATCAGATCTTGCAAGCTAAGCAGGGCTGGCCCTGATTAGTACTTGGGTGGGAGACCACGGGGAAGAAGAAGAAAAAGAGGAGGAGCAGGAGGAGTGTTATGTCCAATTACAGCCACCAGTGGCTTATAGCTTGAGCTTGACTCCTGGAAACAATAGGAGCCAAGGATCCTAGACCCCCACTAGCCCTCCAATAAGAACTCTGGTGGGATATTCAAACCCACCAATAGACCTTTGGGTGTGTTCTAGGGACTGTATAAAGCTGGCCCTCACGGCCGGTATTGCATGTTAATTGTGTACCAATAAAGAATGCTGTTTGCTACGTTGTCATCTGACTAATCTATGCAAGGAACCCAGGACACAGTAAGGAGATTGGATTTATACCCTGCCTTTCATTACCCAAAGGAGTTTCAAAGCAGCTTACAATCTCCTTCCCCTTCCTCTCACCACAACAGACACCCTGTGAGGTAGGTGGGGCTGGGAGAGCTTTCGAGAACTTCTCTTTCGAGAACAGCTCTGAGAGAACTTGTGACTGACCCAAGGTCACACCAGAAGCTGCATGTGGAGGAGTGGGGACTCAAACCCCATTCTCCCAGATTAGAGTCCAACCCCTAACCACTACACCACGACTCTCAACTGACCCAGGAAGTCCACGGTCACTACACCAAGGAAGGCAATGGCAACATCTCTTGTGCTGAGAGCCCTACGGGGTCACCATAAGTCAGCTGTGACTGCACTTATCACCACTGAAGAAGAGGAAATAGAGGCTTTGAGATGTAAATATGTGTATGTGTGTTTTATGGTATTGGTTTGGAGTCAATATGGAGGTAGACTTCTTTGGTCCCGTCCAATAAACATTGACCAAGTAGTGGGGATTGTTGTTTGACTAGGTAAAGAGGTATATGTGTGTGTGTTCCTGAGGAAGTGAGGAGCGCCAACATCAGAAGATCAGATCCAGCTACTGAAAAGGAGGATGAGGGGCTGTGGCTCAGTGGTAGAGCATCTCCTTGGCATGCAGAAAACACCAACTACAATCCCCAGAATCTCCAGTTAAAGGACCAGGCAGCAGATAATGTGAAAGACCTCTGCCTGAGACTCTGGGGAGCAACTGCCAGTCTGAGTAGACAAGACTAATTTTGAAGGACCAGTGGTCTGATTCAGTATAAGGCAGCTTCATGTGACAAGGTGTGATGTGGACTGAGAGACTGGTAGTGGTGGGACTACCCCTAATGGCATCCCACAACATCAATATCAGCCATGTGATTGGAAGGAATGTCACCACATTTTGGGAACTCTAGGATTCACCCAAAACTCTACATTCAAAACCATAGACTTCCAGGTGATTCCTAAGGCACAAGGCATCCCTACAGAACAGCCATTTGGAACACAACTTAGAGATCTAAGGGTCTCAAACTTCAGGAAGCCAGATTCCACTGAACATTAGGAGAAACTTCCTAATAGAGTGAGCAGGTCAACAAGTGAACCCATTGCGTAGAGGAGGGCTCTCTCATTCATTGGAGGTCTTCAGGTAGAGACTGGAGAGCCATCTGTTGGGAATGGTCTACTTTTGGATTTGAGTGGAAGATTGAGCAGAAGATTGGATTTAGGGTCACCAACCTTCAAATGGGGTCTGGAATTCTCCTGGAATTACAGCTGATCATAAGAACATCAGAGAACATAAGAGAAGCAAGTGTTGGATCAGGCCAATGGCCCATCCAGTCCAACACTCTGTCACATAGTGACCAAAAATACCAGTCCAATTCTATCTATCTATCTATCTATCTATCTATCTATCTATCTATCTATCTATCTATCTATCTGTCTATCTATCTGTCTGTCTGTCTGTCTGTCTGTCTGTCTGTCTGTCTGTCTGTCTGTCTATCCAGATCACCAGACTGCAGGGGATCATAGAGCCATAGAGTATGAAAGGGCCATACAAGCCCTCTAGTCCAACTTGTTCAATGCAGGATCAGCCTAGAGCATCCCTGAGAAGTGTTCATCCAGCTGCTGCTTGAAGACTGCCAGCGAGGGGGACCTCACTACCTCCCAAGGCAGCCAATTCCACTGCTGAACTACTCTTAACTATAATTTCCCCCCTAATAGCCAGCCAATACCTTTCTACCCTTAATTTAAATTTGTCACTGTGAGTCCTCTCCTCTACTGCCACCAGGAACAGCTCCCCGCCCTCCTCTAAGGGACAGCCCTTCAGATACTTCAAGAGAGCAATGCTGTCTCCCTCAATCTCCTCTTCTCCTCTTCTCCCTCCCTCAATCTCCCTCAATCTCCTCTTCTCCAGACTGAACATCCCCAAGTCCCTCATCCTTTCTTCATAGGGCTTGGTCTCCCAGCCTCCCACTCATCCTTGTTCCCCTGGAGGAAATGGTAGCTTTGGAGGGTGGACTATCTGGCATTATACCCTGCTGAATTTCAGGCTGCCATTCCAAGGCAAATGCATTCCATTGCAGGAAAAAAAGAAAATCCCTCACAAAGAAAATCAGTATATTCAGGACAAGGCTACGATAAAAGTTTTCTTCCTGACAAATGGCTCCATATATACAAGGGGCATTATTTTCGATGGAACATTTGGTCAAATGAGGTCCCATGAATAGTCATAGGATCATAGAATCACAGGGTTGGAAGTCTAAACAAGTCCAATCCATGATTGTCTTTACGACTGACTTAGAACTGAAGTAGCACCCTTTCCCCTTTAGCCAAACAACCAGAAGGCAACTACCACCTGCCTCCCCCCATCCCTCATTGCATAACCCAAGTATATCCTCTAGTCAAGATCAGGGTCAATTGCCTGGGACAGCTCTGGATGTCTCTACCGGTCTACCT
Organism: Lepidodactylus listeri; assembly: GCA_029233225.1. NCBI lineage: Eukaryota > Metazoa > Chordata > Lepidosauria > Squamata > Gekkonidae > Lepidodactylus > Lepidodactylus listeri. Next base: position 9,129,642 of record JARCFY010000004.1, on the reverse strand, counting down.
CCATGCTCAGATTTATCTCTTTGTGTTAAAAGATGGAGAACATGCTTTGAATCACTCCGATACGCGTTCGCTTCCTGTTTCCCAGCAGGCATTCTTTGGGGCCTAATATTTTTCTCCCTTTACGGCTCCATTATGCCGCCACCGTCTCTTTCTTTAATCAGCCCCCTAAATCTTGGGTCGTTTCACTTCTTGGGGAGTCTCGTCCCATTGCCGTTCCCCTTCCCTCATCGCCAGCCCTCTCGGTTTTATCCCACCTAATGCTTTTCTGCCTGGGAACTTGGCAAACGTCTTCGCGGCAGGCGAGCAAAGGAAGTGTCATGTTAAATCAAATGATGCTAGGGCGGCCTCTAAGGGGGAGAGAGAAAAGCCAAAAACAACCCAAATGACAGCCCGCCTGAGCAACAGCCGAGGTCTCTGGGGAACGTCCACTGTCTAGGATTATGGAGTGTTCGCGTATTGATCATCCTTTGCAGCAAATCATAGAATGGGTATTAATGTTCCGAGACAAGGCATGGGTCATGCTTTAAATTTCTTAAAATGCTGGAGGTAGCTCAGATCCTTGCAGGCTGTAAGATTATAAAACAACAGCAACAGATGTCCCCGTGCTTATTCCATCCTAGGCTCGGTCTGCGCCGACCGACGTTCGTGTGATTGGTACTAATAAAAGGCAGTTTGTGAAATCTGCGTCTTCAACAGAATAATATATCCTGATTTGTTCTCTAATTCCAGACATAGTTGATAGTTAGAATCAATGTCTTTTAAAAAAAGAGGCATTCATTGTGGCCTAGACCACTGTGGCAGTGGTGGAAAGAACAGTCAAGTCACATTTGACTTATAAGGATCCTGTAGGACTTTCAGGACAAGAGCTGTTCAGAGATGGTTAGCCATGGATTGCCTCTGTGTCATGCAGATCGTGAGAAGGGAGGGCAGGAAGGGTTGCATCAGTGATCAGCAGGGGTCATTTCGTAGAAAAAGAAGTGCAGGAGCTCATGAGCATAACTCATTAGCATAACTCATTTGCATATGCCACACCCCCTAACATACCGGAAGTGTGTCAGAAGGCAACACCCACCCCCTCAGGCTCCACTCCACAGATGAGTGAAACTGACCTGCTCTTCCTCCATTCCCTTCCCCATCCAATACTTTGCGCAATCAAAATAAGGGTAAAGAACACACCCTCATTCTCTTCCTGCTCCCTTGAAACCACCAGGTTTCAAGTAGACTTGAAATACCCAGGACATGTGCACTGCCCATCCCTTTCCCTTCCCCTCCCCGCAACAAGACACCCTGTGAGGTAGGTGGGGCTGAGAGAGGTCTTTTGAGAACTGCTCGTGAGAGAACAGCTCTGAGAGAACTTGTGACTGGCCCAAGGTCACACCAGCAGCTGCACGTGGAGGAGTGGGGAATCAAACCCGGTTCTCCCAGATTAGAGTCCAACTCCTGACCACTACACCAAACTGATGGGGTGGAAGCTGCTGAAGGGTTGGTGAAATTTCTCCAGTACTTATGTGCCATGTGCCCAGATAAAAAATGGTATACTTAGAAAACTTATATGCCACCTTGAGCAAGTCTCTTGAAAAGCAGCACACAGTCATAAAAGGAACAATGATACAATTATCAATATTAAAACAAAACATTAAAAACAATAAAGACCCTAGCAGGGCTTTCCCCGGGGCGCTGCGCCTCTGCACTGCTCGGGGAAGCCGAGGAGGGGGGCGGGGCTTGGTCATGTGCCCGCCCCCTGGGCTCCTCACTCCCGGAGCTGTGCTCCTGTGCGCTCCCGCTCCAACGGACCCCTGCTCATCACCATTTATATCTCTTTGAAGTTGGAATCACTGGCGGTGGTGGTGGAAAGTGCCATCATGTGACAACTGAGTCATGGAAAACCCATAGACAAGAGATGAGGTGGCTTACCATTTCTGGTTTGCCTCTCCATAATAACCCTGAACTTCCTTGGTGGTCTCCCATCCAGTTCCTAAACAGAGCCAACCCTGATTCTGGGGCCATACAAAGATGTAGGGCTGTTTCCTTCCAGGAAGCTTGCTAGAAAATAAGAGCAGTGGTCTCCATTGATCTTGAGTCTGATTCAGGAAGGCTCTTCTGGCCATATGTTATTTTCTTAAATAAAATAAATCCATCAATTTCCCAACAAAGAGCCAGTGCTCGGCTCTTGTGGCCCTTTCTTATATGGTTGCCAGGTCCCCACAGCCACTGGCAGGGGATGGGGGGGTAGGGTTTCCAGATCCAGGTTGGTAAACTCCTGGAGATTTGGGATGCAGCCTGGGGAGGAAAGAGACCACTGTGGAGTACAATGCCATTGAGTCCATCCTCCAAAACATCCATTTTTTTTTCCCCAGGGGAGCTGATCTCTGTAGTCTGGAGATGAGGCGTAATTCTGGGGGATCCCCCGGTCCTACCTGGAGGTTGGCATCCCTAGCCCAGGGTAATGCAGACCACCATTCTGGAGTCAGAAAGGAAGGGATTTTCTTCCAGGCCAAATTAACCTGATTATGCAGGGGATAAGATTATGCATGGGATAAGATGGTGCCTGGGATAGAGCAGGTAGAGAAAGAAGTGCTTTTCTCCCTTTCTCACAAGACAAGGACTCGTGGGCACTCCATGAAATGGCTGAGCAGTCGGGTTAGAACAGATAAAAGGAAGTCCTTCTTCACCCAAAGAGTGATTAACAGGTGGAATTCACTGCCACAGGAGATGGCGGCGGCTACAAGCATGGACGGCTTCAAGAGGGAATTGGATAAACATATGGAGCAGAGGTCCATCAGTGGCTATGAGCCACAAGGGATAGATAGGAGCTCTCAGCCCGGGGCAAGGGATGCTCTGTATTCTTGGTGTTTGGGGGGCGGGGCAACAGTAGGAGGGCTTCTGGTGTCCGTCCTGACCCCATTGCTGGGCCTTCTAAGGGGCACCTGGTGTTTTTGGCCACTGTGTGACAGAGTGTTGGACTAGATGGGCCACTGGCCTGATCCAACATTGTCTTCTCTTAGGTTCTTAGACAGGTATCCTGAAGGTTTTTGTCTTCCTCTGGGCATAGACAAAGTTCCCAGACCCCATGGCCCTGCAGGGCTTCCCCTACTTTCAAGGGCTCAGAACCGTTGTCGGCAAGCTGGCCGGTGGGGGAGACCCACTCCTAAACAGAGACCTCCCCATGTGTGACATCCTGACACAATAACGTCACCCGGAAGTGACATCATCATGTTGCACACGTCTGGGGGGATGACACTCTAGTTTTGGGGCAAAGTCTATGGTTTCGAAGGCAAAAAGACAGAGTTTGGCCCAAAAAACTAGAGCATCGCCTCCAACATCGGCAAAGTGATGACGTTAATTTCAGGTGAAGTCACTTCCGGAAGGATCCGGGTACCTGGCAATCCCAGGAGCAGGGGTCACTGGAGGAGTGGGGGGGGGGGGCCTGTGAATTTCCGATAACTCTTGGGATCTTTCCCAGCTCTACATTTCTATGCCTGTATAGAATGCCCCTAGAAATCTGAACTGTGTCTTTCAAAATGTCTACGTTTCGGTTGTAACCCCTGGGTTTTGCAGCCAGCAGGACAGTCAAACTGTCTCAGAGATTAAAGTATGGGGGCCCGAAGGCTTCAAGCATTAAGGAAGTTGGGTGGGCAGTGGAGGGGAGCCAATAAGGAATGAGACAAAAGGAGCTAAGCACTGAATCGCACTCCCCAACTATTCAGGAGCCCATGCGGACATTATTTCTGTACCACTAACTGCACCACGTTCAGTTCAGGGTGTCTTTTTTTACTAAATACTAAATTTTTATTTGCCGTGTATATTTCTATTCTATGCATTTTGTTTTTATTGTGAACAATAATCGGCTTTATTGTGGAGAATATCCATACTAATAACCGCGGCACATAAACCCCTGTTTCTTTTCCCGAAAGCGAAAAGGGGGAGGGGGGCTATGTGCCATCATACAGAAGAGACCTTTTTGCTGGTTGCCATGTTGACCGCTATGCAGTTGGTGCCTTGTTAACAGCCTGCACTCCGATTCCAATAGACCACAGAGCACATCTGTTGGATGAAGCCAAAGGTCCAACTAGAGGAGCTTCTTGTTCAGCTCCCGTTCAAATCATCTAGTATTTTGTCAGAGTTACTAACTCAAGGTACAGGTTCCATTCAGCTACCACGGCTAGTAGCCACTGATAGACCTCTTTTCCATGGATTCATCTATGTCCCCCTTTAAAGCCAGCTAAGCTAGTGGCTGTCACAGCATCTTCTGGAATTGGGGGGGGGGGGGGTTCGAGACCTGAGTGCTGCATGATGGAGTGAGCTCCCATCTCTGGTCGCAGCTCCTGCCAAAATAGCAGTTCGAAAGCAAGAAACTGCAAAATAGGTAGCGCTTCAGGGGGAAGGTAACAGTGTTCCGTGCCCTTCGGCATCTAGTGATGCCGGCCACATGTCTTTGGACTACACTGGCTCTTTGTCTTTGGACTGCGCTGGCTCTTCAGCTTGGAAACGGAGATGAACACCGCATCCCTAGAGTCACATTCGACTGGCTTTCGAGCAAGGGAAACCTTCCCCTTTACTATTTGCCCCCTTAGGGGCACGGTGGCTCAGAGGTTAAGATGCCGAGCTGCAGACCGGAAGGTAGGTAGCTGGGCAGTTCAAGACCCGAGTGCCGCATGATGGAGTGAGCTCCCGTCTCTGGTCCCAGCTCCTGCCAACCTAGCAGTTCAAAAGCAAGAAATTGCAAGTAGATAAATACGTACCACTTCAGTGGGAAGGAAACAGTGTTCCGTGTGCCTCGGCATTTAGTCATGTCGGCCACATGACCATGGAGAAGTCTTCGGAGAGCGCTGGCTCTTCGGCTTGGAAACAGAGACGAGCACTGCCCCCTAGAGTCGGATTTGTCTGGCTTTCGAGCAAGAGAAACCTTTACCTTTATTTGCCTCCTTATGGCAGAAGACCTCCAGGTAACTGGGGCTCTGGCCTGCTGATGCTCACTGACGCTGAGGCCCACGGGGGGAGGCAATCGTCCTGGGGAGAAAAAATGAAAAAAAGGAAAATGAGGTGTGGTTTACTTACAGGAACCATAGAGTTTCTGGTGATTCCAAGACTTACCCAGAAGTCACACTGTAGTTGTAGGAATTGTCAGGAACTCTATGATAATCTTACCATTTTTTATTTTATTTTTTGGTGTGTGTGTGTGATTCCTATAGTTACTATTGTATCTGCCCGGTTGTTCCAGTTTGATGTAGTGGGCAGGAGTGCGAACTCTAATATGGGAGAACTGGGTTTGATTCCCCACTCTTCCACATGCGGCTGCTGGTGTGACCTTGGGTCAGTCACAAGTTCCCTCAGAGCTATTCTGGAAAGAGCAGTTCTCTCAGAGCTCTGCTAGCCCCACTGACCTCACAGGGTGTCTGCTGTGGGGAGGGGAAGGGAAAGGAGCTTGTAAGCCACTATGAGACTCCTTTGGGTAGTGAAGGGCGGAGACTCCTTTGGGTAGTGAAGGGTGGAGTAACTCCAATCTCTTCCTCCTCTTCTCTTCTTCTGGGAATCATGAGGAACTCCATGTTCAGGACTTCCTGTGAGTCCTTGTTTTCTCTTTTTCTGTTTTTTTCTCCTCCTGGGACGTCTCCCCCCTCCTTAATTCCCCCACTGGTTGCCAGGAACTGCAACAGTAGAGGGCCTCAGACAGGTGAGACCTGGATGGAAGTTTTGCATGGCTTTGTTCGCTGAATGGTTCCCCCATTTTGGATGGACCATGACTCAGTGGCAGAGTATTTGCATTGCCTGCAGAACATCATGGGTTCCATCCCAGACCTGTCCAGCTGAAAGGATCGGGGGAAGCAGGTGGTGCGAAAGACTTCTGCCCGAGACCCTGGAGAGCTGCTGCCAGACAGAGCACACAATGTTGACCTTGGCAGACCGGCAGTCTGACTCGGCCTGAGATGACTTCACGTATGTGGAGCGACTGTGGTTTAGTGGTACAGGAGAGACTATATGAGGAGGGACTGTGGCTTAGTGATAGAGCGTCTGCTTGGCAAGCTGAAGGTCCCAGGTTCAGTCCCCGGCATCTCCAGTGAAAAGGACCATATTATCATAGAATAGTTGGAAGGGGCCATACAGGGCATCTAGTCCAACCCCCTGCTCAGTGCCGGATCAGCCTAGAGCATCCCTGACAAGGGTCCGTCCAGCCGCTGCTTCAAGGCTGCCAGGGAGGGGGAGCTCACCACCTTTTTAGGGAGCCCATTCCACTGTGGCACAATTCTTTCCGCCCTTAATTTAAACCCATGATTGTGAGTTCTTTCCTCTGCTGCCAACAGAAACAGCTCCCTGCCCTCCTCTAAGGGACAGCCTTTCAAAGACTTCAAGAGAGCCATACTGTCCCCCCCCCCCTCATCTTCTCCAGACTGAACCTTCCCAAGTCCCTCAGCCTTTCCTCCTAGGGCTTCTTGGTCTCCAGGCCCCCGATCATCCTTTACCTGTGGTTCCTCAGGATGTAACACATTGTGTGAAGTGTGAATTAGGTTGCTTGGTTCACACATTCCCTCCCTCCCTCCCTCCCTCCCTTCCCTCTCCACCCCTCCCCTCCCCTCCCTGCCATCCCTTGCCTTCCCTGCCTTCCCCGCATTCCCTCCCTCCCTCCCTCCCTCCCTCCCTTCCTTCCTTCCTTCCTTCCTTCCTTCCTTCCTTCCTTCCTTCCTTCCTTCCGTGTGAAGACCATCCGAAATGGCAGCAAGGGGTAATAAAGCCAGTTATATGGCAGGTAAAAACGCGGCAATAAATAAAAAAATTAAAAGCTGCAAATCCACAGCCTATAATGCATATTTTATGACAAACCCCTCTCCCCTCCCCTCTCCCAAGTTGTTAAAATCTCTATAACCCCTTGATGTATGTGTGTTTCCTTGAGGAAGGTGCTACGTTGCTGGGAGGCAGGGTGAGTAGCCCGTGCTATGGCAGCTGTAGGGTAACAACCTGTTTTCCCATAAAAAGGCAGAGTAAATGGGCACATAAATTCGGTATAAACTGTCAACGTGGCAGCTATGCTAACACCAGCTCAGCTCCTACCCTGGAGCCCTGCTAACGTACGCGCCTTCATTTTTCAAACAATACACTTGAATTCACACAGCTCAGGGGGTTGGCAGTGCAGTGATGTCCCCGATTCCAGACACTTCCCTCCCCTTTTATCAGTATGCAGCATTTAAGGGATCAAAGCAGGGCAATTGTTTACTGAGGTGCTGTGCATACATAGACAATAAAAGAGAGAGAAAGAGAGAGAGACGGAGAATAGAACCGAGCAGCAATCTTGAATTTCTGCAAGGGAAGGAAAGAGAAATAGAGAGTTAGCCTAACAAGCTAGGTGCCTATGAGGAACGGTGAGGGCGGTGGGCGGGGGAAGGAATAAACATTTGGAAAGCCTACCCCATCCCTCAACATCTCCCCCTCCATAATTCTCTAAGCTCCTGGTAGTGGGAGCAGGCTGAATCACATGAACATACCCAGTCCCATCACTCCTTGGCAAATAGAAGGGGAAGTCGTGGAAGCAGTGACAGACTTCACCTTCCTGGGATCCAGGATCACTGCAGACGGTGACTGCAGGCATGATATTAAAAGACGCCTGCTCTTTGGGAGGAAAGCGATGGCAAACCTAGGCAGCATAAGAAAAAGTAGAGACATCACCCTGCCAACAAAGGTTTGTATGGTCAAAGCAATGGTATTCCCAGTAGTGATGTATGGCTGCGAGAGTTGGACTGTAAGGAAGGCCAAGCGCCGAAGAATAGATTCTTTCGAATTACGGTGCTGGAGAAGACTCTTGAGAGTCCCTTGGACTGCAAGGAGATCAAATCAGCCAATCCTGAAGGAAATCAACCCTGACTGTTCCCTGGAAGGCCAGATCCTGAAGCTGAAGCTGAAATACTTTGGCCACCAAACAAGAAGGGAGCACTCACTGGAGAAGACCCTAATGCTGGGAAAGACTGAAGGTCAAAGAAGAAGGGGACAACAAAGGATGAGATGGTTAGACAGTGCTATTGATGCAACGGACATGAAATTAAGCAAACTCTGGAGGACGGAGGAAGACAGAAGGGTCTGGCGTGATGTGTTCCAGGGCGTCGTGAAGAGTCGGACTTGACTGTGTGACTGAACAACAACAAAACATGAAGTTTCCTTATATGTCATCAGACCATAGGTCCAACAAGGTCAGTACTGTCCACTCAGACCAGCAGCAGCTCTCCAGAGCCTCAAGCAGAGGTATCTCACTTTCACTCACCACCTGGTCCTTTCAACTGGAGATGCCTGGGATTGGACCTGGGACCTTCTGCATGCCACTGAGCCATGGCCTCTCCCCTGTCTCTTTCTTTACCCAACTCGTGGCTGCTCTCAACATTCCCTCCCTCCTGGGGCATATTTAGACCTCATCAGCTCATTTTAAAGGATTGTTTGTTTGTTTGTTTGTTTGTTTTTATATATAAACTCTTATTTGTTCTTCATACCTGGAGGGTTCCTTGGATAATAATAAGGAGAGATTGAATTTATACCCCACCCACACCCTGTGAGGTAGGTGGGGCTGAGAGAGCTCTTTCGAGAACTGCTCATGAGAGAACAGCTCTGAAAAAACTTATAACTGACCCAAAGTCGCACCAGCAGCTGCATGTAGAGAAGTGTGGAATCAAACCCGGTCCTCCCAGATTAGAGTTTATGCTCCTAACTACTACACCAAATTGGCTCCTGATCCTGATAAGTGAAAACTCTTGTTGTATTCATGGGTGGTCCCATGGCTTTCATTATCCATGGGGTGTGTGAGGGAACCACTTTCCTATTAAATAAGATGACATTGTAGTTATGATGGCTGTCCCATTTAAATATCTCAGCTGTGACATGACTAGGTATAGGACTGTCAATAGTCAGCATGGGCTCCAGATAAAGATGGACACTGACAGAGGCCATATTTTTGATCATCTTATCATGGCCCTAGATGTTACCTCCATCAGCACTTTATTCTTTTTGTACTGTGCACAGGCTCTAATCTAGGAGAACTGGGTTTGATTCCCCACTCCTCCACTTGCACCTGGCTGGATGACCTTGGGCAAGCCATAGCTCTGGCACAGCTGTTATTGAAAAAGAGCAGTTTCTGTCAGAGCTCTCTCAGCCCCACCTACCTCACAGGGTGTCTGTTGTGGGGAGGGGAAGGGGAAGGAGTTAGTAAGCCACTCTGAGACTCCTTTGGGTAGTGAAGGGCGGGGTATAAATCCAATCTCTTCTTCTTCTTCTTTTATGAAGCTGTATTGTATTGACAAGCATTTGTGTTTTATATAGTTTAACCCTTTTAATGTAAGTTGCCCTGAGACTGCTTCAACAGGGAGGGTGGGATAAAAATTGAATAAATAATAATAATAAAATAATGCTTTCTGGATTGCTGTGTGTGGAAGAATGCAGACAAGATGCTTGACCAGAACCAACTATTATTTCCCAGCTGCACTTTGTCAAACTCCCTCTTTTCCACAGTACCTAATATTTAGAGGTATACATTTCCTGCACATAGAGGCTCCATGGCCAATAGCTGTTAGTAGACCAATCCGTTGTGAAAATTTCCAGACCTCGAAGCCAATGGCCATCACCACATCCTGAGATACATTTTAGAAACATGCTTTCTGATTCTGCTTCGGAACCGTCAGAAGAAGAAGAAGAGATTGGATTTATACCCTGCCCTTCACTACCCAAAGGAATCTCAGAGCGGCTTACAAACTTCTTTCCCTTCCCCTCCCCACAATAGACATCCTGTGAGGTAGGTGGGGCTGAGAGAGCTCTGACAGAAACGGCTCTTTTTCAAGAACAGCTGGGCCAGAACTATGGCTTGCCCAAGGTCATCCAGCCAGGTGCAAGTGGAGGAGTGGGGAATCAAACCCGGTTCTCCCAGATTAGAGTCCGCGCACTTAACCGCTACACCAGACTGACTCCTTGGGTCACCACGAAGGCCTTCCTTCTGACCTTTGTGCCAGGCATGTTGGATGCGGCGGGGTTCTTTGGGGGCAGAGCTCCCCGTGCCAGCCAGTTGGCCAGTGGTGGATTAGGGCCCCAGAAATTGGGGGAACCCCTACCCCCATTGGGGGGATGGCAACTCTATTGGAATAAGGTTGACAGTGCTGGGTTGGGATATTCCTGGAGATTCGGGGGGTAGAGCCTGGGGAAGGAGCTCAGTGGAATATACTTCCATAGAGGCCAAAGCAGCCAGTTTCTCCAGGAAACTCATTGCTGTTGTCTGGAGATCCGCTGTAATTCTGGGAGATCCCCAGGCCCTGCCAGGAGGTTGGTAACCCTAGGCAGTGGGTAAGTTAGCAGCCCAGCCAGGAATGAAGGAGGACAAGGATTGGAAACATCTGTCCTTGAGACTGGCAGGTCATATGAAGAAACTGTACCAAAATATAACACACCACAGTTCCCATAAGCCCCTTAAGCCAAAGGTGATGTGTAATGTCTCTCTCAGATTTCAGGCCTAAACCATAATCCTTGCTGTGAAATTCATATTTCTTTCATTTCCCCCTCTCTTTTGATTCTTTTTAAGAATCCTGGGAGTCCAGGATAGCTGACAGATCCTGGCACAAACGGTTTCTTCCCTGAAGCAGGAACTGCAAAGGATGTACCGCCATGGCACTCGACAGGAAGAGCACCCCTTTAAATAAAGGATGTTTCAAACTCTGTGAACTTCAGGTAGGCTTAGAGGCTGGTTTGGCCAGAGAGAGAGCTTCTAGATGTTATTTGGGGTCAGGGTGTTTTGTTTTATTTTAACCATCCTGCCGGCAGCTAAATCCCCACAAGCTGTGATCCAATCAGATCTCCTGGGCCATCTCAAGCTGTGATCTTGTCAGAACTCATCAGCGAGGAAAGGCTGGGATGCGGACCTGCTCCGATTGGAGGCTCCCTGGCAGCGCTGAGGTAAAAGGGGCAGAGATGGAGTCTGACACAGTAGAGAGAATCAATCTGGACAGCAGTAGGTTTATGTATTCGTACGGCTCAAAAGGACCCAAAAGTCAGAGGCCTGCTGGATCTGATCAAAGGTCCACCTAGTCCAGCATTCTGTTTCTAGAAACGACCATCAAGTTGCCTCCAGGAAGGTCTCAAAACAGGCCATGAAGTCTCCCCAGTCGCTTGTCTTCACATCTAGCGTTATGAACACAGAAGTTCTGTTCAGTTATCCTAGCCTAAGGTGGTTGCTGGGCCTCCATGAATTTGTATCTGTGAGGCTTCTGCTCAAAGTAGTCAAGGATCAGATCTTTGTTGATGAAACACAGTTCTTTATTTCCAATTTCTACATTGGTACAGGTCCTCAGATTATTGTCAGAGATAACGCATACAATAGAAGCAGGTCTAATATACCCTTCAGTACAATTTGAATTGCCCATAGGTAACCAATCACCAAAGGGGAAAAACCGTGGGCAAAAGGGGTCTCTGGCCGTTTGCTTCCCACAGGAAAGAAAGCTAGGTGTGAAGCTGTAAATTTCCCTTCCCAAACCAGACCCCTCAGATGTAACCATATTCACATAACAAATGCTTTCCTCAAGGCTTTCGCACGTTGATAAGAAATAGTCCCTGTCCTCCCCTTGTCTTCCCAGCCAGGATGAATGGAATGCGGAGGCAGGAGTGTGAGAGGCCCATTGTTCCCATGCTTTGAAGTTGTCATTCTCCCGGGCAAACAGTTACATAGACCAGGCCTGGTCAAAGCCATAAACCTGGGGTCACATAGCATACATTCACAATGGTCACTCAGATGGCAATAAGCATGATTACATAGTGGGCATAGGAGCAACTGATAGCAATAGACATGAGTACAAAATGGGTACAGGAACAGGTCACAATACATAGCAACATAGCAACAGGTTATAATATATAGCAGAAGACCCCAAAAATCCTTGTCTGAATCTGCAGATTCTGACAGTATCCCTCGTCCCCAAAAATGCATCTAAGACAGTGAATGGTTAGAACCACACTATGTGTTAATGAATCCCACAACATAATTATACATTAAAGACAAAGTTGGAATCCAGTGGCACCTTTACGACCAACACAGTTTAATTATGGGTATAAATTTGAAGTGTGCAGGCCCACTTCTTCAGACACAGGTGTTAGCCAAATTGCTTTAATTTAGGATTAGCAATTGGCAAATAACCGGGTTCTTAGCCAACTATACCAAGGTCCCGCCCCCGCCAGGAGTTCCCAGTCAATAGGCGTTGAGGCAGAGGTCAGTTTAAATTGTGTTTACTTTAAAATGTTCTTCAAGCATACAAAACAGAATCACACACACTAACATACAGCTCCTAAGAAACTTAGATAGCGAGATAGCACTTTTGCATGAGCAGGAGTTTCGTTGGTTGGGAGACACTTTACCTATCCTGGAGATGGACGTCTGTTCCAAAAGAAGAATTGAGGGATTGAAAAGAAAGTGGGGGGACGTGTTCTGAACCGGCAGAAGCACGCTGGACTCTGGTCGCGACTCCAGAGGTTAAAGATGGAGGAAGGGTGTTGGGATAGCAAGCTGGACACAAGGGGGATAAAAGCAGATAGGGGTCGTGGAAAATCAAGAGAGCGTCTGCATGGAGTGCAACTTCTTTTATCAGGTGGCATCGGGGCGGGCAGTGCTGGCCACATCCCCTTAACATACCTTCCAGGTAGTCCGTCCCTACAAACCCTACCATTGGTTGAAGGGAAAGGAGGAGGGCAGGTAGAGGAGTCGTCAATATTGTAATACTAGGGGCTATACAGGAACTGACACCTGGGCAGGCGTCCTTTGATGTCCTTGGCTCGGCCGTTTGGTGGACGGAAGATTAGATGTCAAGCACCCTCATTCATAGTCCAAAAATCAGCATCTCTTTGAAGGGTGTGAAGTATCACAGGTACCGGGGGGGGGGGGGGGGCTGGAGTTTCCTAGCGAGAGGTGTCAAAGAACCCTTGAGCAATGGAGTTCTTGCCTTTGTTCTCTGTGTGTGTGAACTCTGGCGGGAACTCTTGCTGGATGACCTTGGGCAAGCCATAGCTCTGTACTAGTTGTTCCCTCAAGGACAGCTTGGGAAAGAGCTCTCTTAGCCCCACCTACCTCACAGGGTGTCTGTTGTTGGGAGGGGAAGGGAAAAGGAGTTTGTAAGCCGCTCTGAGACTCCCTTGGGGAGTGGAGGGCGGGGTATAAATCCAATCTCTTCTTCTTCTTCTCTTATCCGCTTCCTGGAGTGGACTGGAGCCTCTTACAGCAATAAAAAGCGCATGTAGTCCTTTGAAGCATATCAACCCAAGGTTCCCAAAGTTCAAACTTATGGACATTAAAAGATCCATGAAAGCACATGCTGTGCCTTGCTAGGCAACACATGGAAGCTTTGTGCTGGCTAGGCAGGATATAAATTCAAATAAAAATTATACCCTGAATTAAACTGTGCTGGTCTTAGGGGTGTCAGTGGACTCAAACGTTGTTCTGTTGCTTCAGACTGACACAATGACCCTCCTGAATCTATGTTAAAGTCAGATAGTGTTGTTTTATTTATCTGTATTTATTTATTTTGCTGTGTAGTCACAGCTGACTTACGGCAACCCCACAGGGTTTTCAAAGTAAGAGACATTCAGAGGCGGATTGCCATGGCCGGCCACTGGTCTCCCATCCAAATATTAACCAGGGCTCACCCTGCTTAGCTTCCAAGATCTGGTGAGATCAGGCTAGCTACGTCAGGATGCTTAATTTTATAGGTATAAGGTAAAGGTTTCCCTTGCTCGAAAGCCGGTTGAACTCAGCTCTAGGGATGCGGTGCTCATCTCTGTTTCCAAGCCGAAGAGCCAGCGCTGTCCAAAGATGATTCCATGGTCATATGCCCGGCGTGACTAGACGCCGAGGCACAAAGAAGGCTGTTCCCTTCCCACCGAAGTGGTACCTACTTATCCACTTGCAATTTCTTGCTTTCGAACGGCTAGGTTGGCAGGAGCTGGGACCAGAGATGGGAGCTCACTCCGTCATGTGGCACTTGGGTCTCGAACTGCTGAACTACCAATCTTCTGGTCTGCAGTTCAGCGTCTTAACCACTTGAGCCACTGCTCACGCTATAGGGTAACTCCAACCTTATAAAAAAGGAAGGAAATGTTGTCTCTTACCTAATCTCTTGGTATTCAGCGTTCAGAACACAGGGCAGTGACTAAGGCCCAATTTACACCTCCCCTCTGAAGCAGTTTGACTGCTGTCTTTTCCCAAGCTCATTCCACACTGGTTTCAAATTTCACTCCAGGGGGTCTGAAGAGTACTAAGCAACAGCATTTGTTTAAAACAGTATAATGCTAGCTTGACCACAGGAGGGCAATTAACAAATGTAAACATTAATTTATAAACTAGAACAAGTATGGTTTGAAACTAGAAACAGGTTTTGAAACTAGAATGATTCTAGCGGGAAAGTCAGATGTAAATTTGACAAGGGAAGGCGGACAGGAGCCATGGCTCAGTGGTAGAGCATCTGCTGGGCATGCAGAAAGTCCCAGGTTCAATCCTCAGTATCTCCAGTTAATCTCCAGGTATCTCCAGATGATGTGGAAGACCTCTGCCTGAGACCTTGGAGAGCTGCTGCCAGCTTGAGTAGACAATACAGACCTTGATGGACCAAAAGTCTGATTCAGTAGGAGGCAGCTTCATGTATTCATAAGAACTCGGGAGCACTCCATGAAATTGCTGAACATTCAGGTTAGAACAGATAAAAGGAAGTCCTTCTTCACCCAAAGAGTGATTAACACGTGGAATTCACTGCCACAGGAGGTGGTGGCGGCTACAAGCATGGACGGCTTCAAGAGGGAATTAGATAAACATATGGAGCAGAGGTCCATCAGTGGCTATTAGCCACAAAGTATAGATAGGAACTCTCAGTCTGGGGCAAGTGATGCTCTGTATTCTTGGTGCTTTGGGGGGGGGGACAGTGGGAGGTCTTCTAGTGTCCTGGCCCCACTGCTGGACCTCCTGAGGGCCCCTGGTGTTTTTGGCCACTGTGTGACACAAGAGTGTTGGACTGGATGGGCCATTGGCCTGATCCAACATTGGCTTCTCTTATGTTCTTATGTTCATTTTTCTGGTTCCAGTTGTGGTTTCACCTCTCTCTCTAGGCTCTGGCTGGTTTCTCCCCCACTCCACAAATTCAGTTTGCTGGTTCCAGCTCACCTTTCCTGGTTCCTTCTTAGCTCTTGATCTACTGTTCACCTCATTTTTTTTTTCGGGGGGGGGGGGTACAGCATTTCCATGGCAACCAAAAAATCTACCTGAATGCCTATATGGGGGGAGGCGAGATGACTTGGGACAAAAAAGGGGAACAAACTCAACCCTGAAACCTAGGATAAAGAACCTAAAGAGGTAAGTCAAACAGAGTAGAGGGCCAACAATTAAAACTTAATGTATATAATATAAAAATACCTGTATTTATTAGTAAAGAATTAAAAAACATATAAGGGTCCAATTATACCTCATATAAAAATACCAAAATCATACACAAAAAGCCCAATGGACCTGACGTGATGTGTTTTGGCCTGTTTAAACCTTCTTCAGAGGTCAAACACAATGAGGAACAAATTGGCTTGTACCATAATGCAATACAATTATACAACATGGATACAAAATGGTCCAGAAAGGGATTGTTCCAAAGTGAAAACACTCGGCACAGAATAAAAGAACATAAGAACATAAGAGAAGCCATTGTTGGATCAGGCCAGTGGCCCATCCAGTCCAACACTCTCATGCAGTGGCCAAAAACACCAGGTGCCCTCAGGAGGTCCACCAGTGGGGCCAGGACACTAGAAGCCCTCCCACTGTTGCCCCTTCCCCAAGCACCAAGAATACAGAGCATCACTTTCCCCAGACTCAGAGTTCCTATCTATACCTTGTGGCTAATAGCCACTGATGGACCTCCGCTCCATTTGTTTATCCCATTCCCTCTTGGAGCCGTCCATGTTTGTAGCCACCACCACCTTTTGTGGCAGTGAATTCCATGGGTTAAATGAAGCCTCCCAAGATCCAATCACTTGCCAACTGATCTTTCACTGATAATAATTTCTGGTCCAGAAACTGCCTTCCAAATGATTGTTTCATTCAAGCCAAAGTGTCCTCCGCAAAATTGTCCCTTTAGCATAGAGCTAAATGTGTTTTCTACAGGGAATGATTCTGAGGACTGGACGTGTACATATGTTGTACGCATTTATTGGGTTAGTTAATATAGCTGAGCGCTAAAGAATAGATGCTTTTGAATGATGGTGCTGGAGAAGACTCTTGAGAGTCCCTTGGACTGCAAGGAGATCAGATCAGTCAATCCTAAAAGAAATCAACCCAGACTGTTCCCTGGAAGGCCAGATCCTGAAGCTGAAGCTCCAATACTCTGGCCACCAAATGAGAAGGGAGCACTCCCTGGAGAAGACCCTGATGCTGGGAAAGATTGCAGGTCAAAGAAGAAGGGGACAGCAGAGGATGAGATGGTTAGACAGTGTTATTGATGCAACAACCATGAAATTAAGCAAATTCCGGAGCACGACGGGAGGGCCTGGTGTGATGTCGTCCATGAGGTCATGAAGAGTCTGACTCGACTGTGTGACTTAACAACAACAACAACAACAACATAGCACAGTTTTGCCTAGTCATAGAAGTGTGACACTGAGTGCAGTAAATAAATCTCCCAAGAAGTATATTGCAAAAAAGGTAAACTCACATTTACGCAAGTAGATCCAGTTCACATTCAGATTGCAGTCAAAAGGAGAGAAAAAGGCCTAATCTAAGGAGTACTTTCCCTCTCACAAATGGCCAGCTTGTCCAGCATCATCTGTGTGGAGTATGAGGGCGCTGTCTCTATAGGAGAGACCTGCCGAGATGTATGTCTCCGTGGAAGGCCATATAAAGGAAGGGGAAGTACAAAGCGAGAAAGTACAAAGTGAGAATCTTTCAAAGGTTTTGGATTTTCATATACAAAGAAACAAAGATTGTAACTTTCCAATATAATTTTTCATATGTTATATGTAATGCACTGTTCATCTCTCCTTATAATAATCCTGTTTTGGGGTGGCAAGATTCGATGCACGCCAAAATCAGTTGGCTGCCTGAACTGCCACTCAGAAGTTGTGCCAATCTCCTGGTGGCTGCGTTGGCTGGATGTGTTGCCTGCGTCCCACCCACAGAGGCCACAGTCAGCATCTTAGGCTTGGTGTGGTTGGAGCCAATGGATGCAACAAATGTTCCAGCAGCTGAAGGGTCAGGAGGCTGACTGGAAGAAAGGGGGGGGGACAGAAGGGTTCTGGTGCGCCTGCTCCCGGATGCCTCCCTTGCCTGGGGCAGGCCACAGGCAAAGAGGACACTTACCCACGACGTCGATCTGGGTGTGGGGCCGGCTCACTCGGGCCCTTCACAGCTGCTCCGTTCCTTTCCAGCTGCCTCCTTGAGCTACGGTGGGGGCAGCCGGAGGATGGAGAAAGGCCAGGAAGGACACAGGAGGCTGCGGGGAGGTCCCCCTCACCTTTCTAGAGCCTGTTGTATTTCCTTCACAACGGGCTTTACTGCTAGTTTAAATATAAAAATGAATTTGTAAGAATTGTTAATTAGTCAGGTTATCATGGATTATTCTCTTTTGGTGCATGTGTTTCCACGACTCTCTCTTTGTTCCTTCTTGAAGTTTTCCTAGCGTGACTGTCATTTCTGGTGACTTCTTATACTATCTGAAAAGCACTGGAGTCGGTGAAGTGAAATCAGCAAGCACTATCAATACAATCTCAATCTCATAGCTCCCAAAGTAGCTATTCATGCACCCCGTGTTCATTCTACGTCCACCTCTCCATCTGCTTAAGGGGAAGTTGTGCTCCCCCACACAGAGATGCGAAACATTCTTCTGAAGGACCAAGTTCTGGTGTTTGTGTCCAGGTAAACACAGGCAGAAGGGAGTCCGGAGGGATTCCGGAGATGTTTTCCTAGTAAGTAAAGCCCAGGGCAGAGAAAGAGTGTCAACAGAGACGAGAGGCAATCTAAAGCGTAAAGGTTAGCTTTTTAAGCTGCGGAGGTTTAGAGAGACTTCTCTTTGTGCAAGGGCTCACAATGGGAGCCATGAAGTGTCTTTGCCGGGGAATCTGAGTGACCTTTTCAAAGTCTTAGGTATTGTTTATTTTGATTTGGAGAAGTCCGTTGGCATGTACAAGGAAAGGGAGACGAGAGAGGTTTTGTTAACTTGGCAAGGGTGTTTCTTTGCTTTGGAGTAGACCTCTTTGGCTTTAAGTTCAGTGCAACATATGCTGTATCTCGCAAGAGAGATTTGTGTTTTTCTCCTAAGGACATTCTGAACCCTCCCGAGAAATGTTGTTAAATCTTCCTAAAATGGCTTTGGCTTCTCTCGAAGTCCCTCAAAGGAGAGATTGTTGAATTTGTTTAGAATTTAACCAACATTTTTAAAGACAAGGGTTCCCCAACTGCTAGGGCATTGGACCTCGAACGTTTTTGGTTCTGGTCATATCTGTGATGTTGGACCAGAATAAGTGCTGGTCATTTGATCGAGATGCTGGAAGTCCAGTTCCCGACTTCTAGAGAAGCACTGCAATTAGTTTCGGTGAGAGCTGGTTGAGTCTTTCCACAACAGTTCTTTGTTATCCTGGAAGAAGAAGAAGAAGAAGAAGAGGAGGAGGAGGCGGAGGAGGAGGAGATTGGATTTATACCCCACCCTTCACTACCCAAGGGAATCTCAGAGTGGCTTACAAACTCCTTTCCCTTTCCCTTCTCCACAACAGACACCCTGTGAGGTAGGTGGGGCTGAGAGAGCTCTGAGACAACTGTCCTTGAGAGAACAGCTGTGCCAGAACTATGGCTTGCCCAGGGTCATCCAGCAGGTGCAAGTGGAGGAGTGGGGAATCAAACCCCATCCTCCCAGATTAGAGTCTGTGCTCTTAACCACAACACCCTTGCCTTCTGGGAGTTCTCTCTATTCTAAAAGTTTTGGCTGTTCCCTGGGTAGGGATGCCAGTCTCCAGGCAGGGCCTGGGGATCTCCTGGAATTGCAACTCATCTCCAGACTGCAGAGATCAAGTTTCCCAGGACAAAATGGATGCTTTGGAGGATGGACTCAATGGCACTGCACCCCACTGAGGTCCCTGTCCTCCCCAGGCTCCATCGCCAAATCTTTTTTTTTTATAATATAATTTTTATTATTATAGCAAATCAAAGCAGGATACAACAATGTCAACATTTTCCATGCCAAAAAACAAAAAACAAAAACAAAACAAAACAAAAACCCAAAGTCATCATATCAAGCAGTGTACAATCACAAGTAAGTATCTTTGAAAGAGTCAAGTTAGTGTCTGGTGGTTTGCTAAATCTGTTTTAACCTGAGTGTAGCTGTCTTAACCATTAAGTCTAGTGGGGTGTGTGGTGTGAGCAGGGGAAAAGAGTCATGAAAGAGACAGAGTGGTAGGTTTCAGAGACGGAGCCAAGAGGAGTAGCCAGGATCCTGGGGAAGTAAGTTCTGGGCAGTCATGTATGTTAGGAATGGGTACCAGGTGCACACAAATCGGGAGGAGGTCGCATCAATGGAGGGGTTGGGCGGGCTGAGGCTATTCGTGATTTTGTCCATGAGAAATTGTTCCCAGACCTTCTTTCGCCATGAGTCTAGAGATGGAGCGGTATTGAGTTTCCAAGATGCCGCTATGGATGTTTTGGCCGCCGTGAGGAGGAGGGTGGTCAGAGGGAGGAGTGGCTCTTCTCCTAGAGAGGGGTCCCTAAGGTGCAGTAGAAGGACTGTTGGGTCTAGAGGTAGAGATTGAGATGTGATGGTTGTTATCTCCTTAGTTACTGAAGACCAGAACTGTTGGATTTGAGGGCACGACCACCAGCAGTGCAAATAGTCACCTCGTCCTCCGCAGGCTTTCCAACATAGGGGTGAGTGGTTCTTGTTGAAGTGATGTAGGCGGGTTGGCGTGTAGTACCATCTGGAGGTCAGTTTGAAGAATTGATATCTAACGTTGAAAATCCATCGCCAAATCTTCAGGAGTTTCCCAACTTGGATCTGGCAACCCTACCCCCCCCCCCATTCCTCGCTCGTGGCCAGAGAGGGACTTGGCAACCTGATTTTCTGGAAGGTTTGCTCTGGATTATCTTCCCTGTGTTCTGGACAGTTTCTCTGTTCTGGTAGACCTGTTCTTCCTTAAACCAGATCTTCTAAAATTGCTTCTAGAATTGGAGCATAGGCGTCAACTACGGGGGGGCTTGAGGGCTTGAGCCACCCCTGAAATTTCCTGGGGGGGACTGAGCCCCCCCCAAGAAAATGGTGCACCCTCCGCCGCGCCTCCCTCAGCCCTTCCTAGGGCTGCCGCCTCTCCCCCCCCCGGCCTGGCCACTCCGACCCTCCCTCCGTCCATCCAGGGGCCAGCTAAGAAAATGCCCAGCTGGCCCCTGGACGGACGGAGGGAGGGATGGAAGCAGGAGCGGTCAGGCGGGGGGGGAGGCGGCTGCGGCGGGGACATGGTCCCAGTGGGCACACACGCTTTGCGCATGCACACACAGAAGAGCCCCCGCCCCCCCCAGGAGTTTTTAAACTCTACGCCCCTGAATTGGAGCATGTGCAGTTCATGGCAGCTTCCATTTCCTTCCTTAGCATTTCATCCCAACAGTTTAAGATGAAAAACAAAAGAAAACAAACAAGCAAACAAACTAAAAAAAAAAAAGAGAGAGAGAGAGAGATGGAAACTAATGGAAAGAAAATGGAAGAATCCAAGTCGGAAATTATAAAAATCTTACGTACATCCCTTGAGAAAAGAAGACTTGAAGAAGAGTTGGGTTTTTATACCCTGCTTTTGTCTACCTTGAGGAGTCTCAAAGCAGTATACAATCGCCTCCCCTTCCTCTCCCCACAACAGCCGCCTTGTGAGGTGGCTGGGGCTGAGACAGTTCAGAGAGAACTGTGATTGGCCTAAGGTCACCCAGCAGGCTTCAGGTGGAAGAGGAGTGGGGAATCAAATCCACTTTTTCAGATTAGAGTCCACCACTTAACCACCACAACACTCTGGCTCTCCAGCAGGGCTGGCCCCAGGTTTTTATGTGCACTAGGCGCCCCCCACATTCTGGCGCTCCCATATGCCCCCCCAATTTTCTGCCCCCCCCCCCATTTTCTTCATGAGCGCCAGTAGTCTGGTTTCAGGGGCATGCCAAAGGCAGAGGTTGGGAGGAGCTCCGGGAGGGAGGGGAGGAGGTGGAGATTGGGCCCGAGGAAACGGGCTGCCGCTGGGAGGCGGGGAAGAAGGGAGGCTGCCCAGCCTGCAGCAGTCCCTCCCAGCTGGAACTGCAGGACGAGGCAGCTTGCACAATGGCTCTGGAGCAGGAGCATGGCCCGAACAAGTTCTGCCTGCCCCTGGCGGCTGCCGGGCCCCTTTCCTCCACTGTGTGCAGACGTCTCCACTGCGCACCTCCCCTCCCTGCATCCCTGGAGGCCCAGAATGGCGTCCCCACCAGTGGCGAAGGCCGCCTCCCTTGCCGGAAGACCTGCCGCTCTGCCCGCATCAAGCCAGCGCCCATAGGCAGCTGCCTAAATTTTGTCAGTGATGGGCCAGCCCTGCTGTCCCGAGCACCAGTCTTCTCTCCTGAGCAAATCAGTGGCAGAATCCTATTCTCCCTTTCTTTCGGCCACAGGAAGAAACAGCTGTTTAGCTGCCTCAACAGACTGCTCTGTTTAGCCCGGCTCTCTTTCCAAGGGGTCCCTGACGTGGTGCCCACCACAGTTAGGGGGTTTGCCAAGCAAGGCTTCTGATTCTTGTGGCCCTTTCTGACACACCCAGGGAAATGCTGATTGCCACTTTGGGGGTCAGGAAGCCATTTTTCTCCAGGCCAGTTTGGCTGGAGATCCTGGAGGTTTTTTGTTATCTTCTGGGCATGGAACAGGGGTCACTAGGGATGTGTGGAGGGAGGTATTTGTGAATTCCCTGCATTGTGCAGGGGGCTGGACTAGATGACCCTGGAGGCCCCTTCCAACTCTATGATTCCATATACACATCCACACAGAAATATTTGCTGAAACTGGCACCCAGCCAACTTCTTAATTTCCACAACCAAAACACTGACAATATCGGCCAGGTGGCCGTGCTGGATATAAATCAATATTATCTATTATGTCCGTGGGACAGTGTTTGCTTATTGGTATTTTGTAGATGCTATCACAACAGAACGTTTGCATAGCTACAGATGATTTGCTTAAATTGCAGTTACAAGGGAGAACTTCAATATCTCAATTGCCACAGCTGGTCCAGTTAATATTGCACCCATCTGCCGTGAGGCAGCTATAAATCTAGGTGACCCACAGAACTATGAATCGAGAGGAAATCAACTTCCGTGCTCCTCTTGGATCGGAAGAGCAGGCGTCGGACATCGAAGAGGACTCCCACCCTTCAGATTTATTGCAACCTTCCAAGATGAAACTACGGTACTAAAGTAACCAAGGGTAGACCATGATATCAAAATGAAGCAGCAAGTGATCGAGACTGTGAAAGATCAGAGCCGAGGACCATAACAAATTGTTCGCAGAAAAGGAGATTATGTGATAGGACTACCTTTACGGACATTCTTAGGAATCTGAATTTCTTTGGCTGCTCACCGGCTCAAAGAACTGCCTCTCCGTATCTCTGTTACAAAAAATACTATCCCTTTCTCCAGCATGCCACTAACTCTTGTGTTACTAACTCCATAAGCACTCGAACATAAGAACATAAGAGAAGCCAATGTTGGATCAGGCCAGTGGCCCATCCAGTCCAACACTCTGTCACACAGTGGCCGAACACACCAGGTGCCTTCAGGAGGTCCAGCAGTGGGGGCAGGACACTAGAAGCCCTCCCACTGTTGCCCCCCCAAGCACCAGGAATACAGAGCATCACTTGCCCCAGACTGAGAGTCCCTATCTATCCCTTGTGGCTAATAGCCACTGATGGACCTCTGCTCCATATGTTTATCTAATTCCCTCTTGAAGCTGTCCATGCTTGTAGCCGCCACCACCTCTTGTGACAGTGAATTCCACGTGTTAATCACTCTTTGGGCGACGAAGTACTTCCTTTTATCCATTCTAACCCTATTGCTCAGCAATTTCACTGAGTGCCCACGAGTTAACTCAGGACTCTTCCACACACACACCCCAATTTCATGATTCAAATGTTTCATTTCTGATTCAAGTTTCAGCTTCTGAATTATAGACTAAACCTCTGGCTGCTTTTGACTTGGCAGGTGCCCCCTGCAATGTCCTAAACTGTTAAACACTGCATTTTGCTGCGTGTCATCTGTCAAACACTGTCAAACACCGAAGCTGCCTTCTACTGAATCAGACTATCGGTCCAGCCAGGTCGGTATTGTCCACTCAGACTGGCAGCTGCTCTCCAGGGTCTCAGGCAAAGGTCTTTCCCATCACCTCCTACCTGGTCCTTTCAACTGGAGATGGTAGGGATTGAATCTGGGACCTTCTGCACACCAAGCAAATGCTCTACCAATAAGCCACGGCCCCTCCCAATAGGAAGGTGGCATGCTATAGCCCGATTTCATCAGATCTCAGAAACTAATCAGGGTCAGTACTTGGAAACGAGACCACCGAGGAAGACGTTGCAGAGGAAAACAACGACAAGTCACATCTGCTTCTTGCTTGCCTTGAAAGCCCCTTGCTGTGGTCACTGTAAGATGGCTGCAACTTGACTGCACATTCCCCCAGCACCATATAGTTATATAGAAACTATTATGCATAGGAACATACTATAAAATACCTTTCGATAGCAGATGCTATTGTTAGACTTGTAGCCCTGACCTGGATAGCCCGGGCTAGTTCTGCTTCACGAGATTTTGGAAGTTAAGGCTGCAATAACACATGCCAGAAGATCCGACATAGGTGCAAATGCCCAATGGATCGAAAGGGCGCGATCAGACAGTAACATCTGGGAAGCGTCCCACAGCCATCGGCAACCTGTGCTGCTTCGCTGCAGAAGCGGAGTTAAAAGACACTGGGGAAAATCCGGTAGTAAACGAGTTGCGATGGGCCACAAACGGACTTTCCCCTATCTGATTGCACAAGCATGCTTCCAAACTGTTGGGATGGTCTGATCAAGCCATCCTGGCTCGGTGCTGTTCCCCCCCATCTTCACAGTATGCACATCACTGCATACCCATAGGGGGTCCTTGGTGCACATGGGGTGCACATGGGGAAAAAACAGTAACCCCCCCCCCCTCAACTCACCGACAGTTGCGTCTGATCACACAGTGATGGGCTGGGCCCATAGCAACAAAGGGCTGTGTGATCTCGCAACCACAGGTCTAATTCCTCAGAAGGGAATAGCGTTGCTTCCCCTCCACTTCAACTGGTGTGTGTGACCACAGTCTAAGTAAGGTTGGGCCACGTTAGTACTTGGATGAAGACCACCAAGGAATCCCAGCATTGCTACATAGAGGCAGGCACCTCTGAATGTCTCTCTGAACCACCTCCGAATGTCTGTCCTAGCCTGAATGGCCCAGACTACCTCGGTCTGATCAGGTCTTGGAAGCCAAGCATGGTCGGGCCCGGTTAGTACTTGGATGAGAGACCGCCATGTAAGTCCAGAGTTGCTACGCAGAGGCAGGGAATATCAAACCACCTCTGAACAGCTCTTGCTTGAAAACCCTCCAAGTTGCCATAAATTGGCTGAAATTGGATGGCAGAACAAAAAAAATGAATAATCCACAAATATCTAAAGCAGCTTGTGGCAGAATGGCCCCACTCTGGCCTGCAGGCCCCATTCCATCCTGTCCTCCCAGGTTTTTTTCAATGCCTGGAGAGGTTTTTTCTTTCTCTCTTGAGTAGCCTATCGCCACTACCTAACCTTTGTAGGGATTGCCAGTAGGGAGGGTCAGGGCACCCAGCTTCTTTCCCAAGAACTGTGTCTCCTACTGCCCAGCTCCTGGTCACCAAGTAGACCATTTACTGCCTTGTTTACCCTTGGAGGAATAGCCACTTGCCAACTGCCTGCCTTCCCCCTGGCACCCCTTTTTAAAATAGCATGTCCAAGACGGTGGAGGTCTATGTGGTACAGAGAACCATTACCAACATAAAAGAAGTTATAAAGTATGCATTAAAAAGAAAATGCATACTGTTAGCACAGCACCAGAGTGAGCAAGGGATTCAAAAGAAATGGGTCAAACACAATTCTTCTGTTCCTCTCTCTGTACATGCCCTATCAGATGTTTGAATATAGGACAGGCTCCCTAGCTCAGGAAGTTACAGATCTCTACAGAGTGCCTGTTACCTTGAAGTTTTCTCCAGCTCTTCCAGGCCAACACATGGCTAAAAGTTCTATTTGCTCTGATGGACAAAACACAAAAGAGAGTTCCTCCTTGCTTCAAGGATTTTTTTTTTTTATCATATCTGTTTCTCCATCCACTGACCAGGTCAGGCTGGGCCAAAAAAGAAAAAGAAAAAAGCTTTTCTGGAAGCTTCCAGAAATTTCCTTCCTGTAATCTCTCAAGCATTTAGTTACTCCAAATCTTTGTTTCCTGCTTTGAAGGGAGGGGGGGGCTGGCCCATCCAATTGCCTCGAGCTAGCCCTATTAGCATTTGTATGAAGGTGGGCTGAGGTAAATCTGGAAAGCACTTCCTCTCTTCCTGCTTGTTCTCTGCCCTGGGGAGGGGGAGCTTTTAAAACTCAGAGTGAAGGTTTTGCTCATTTCAAACCTCCAAAGAGAAAAACAAAACAAAACACATTTCTTCACACAGCTCAGCCAAGGACAGCCAGATTTATCACTGCTATCCACATAAAAATACTTCTGTGCATTACAGTCGAGATAATCATCTTCTTTCGCTTGATACCCGGACCTGTTTGCGCTGCTCTAATTAGAAAGCCATTTAAAACCCACATCGGTCATCCGGTATATCTCCCACACCTGCACAATTTTTCTAATGTGGCATCTGCAAGGGCTATGTAACTAAAAACTAATAACTTCATTTTTAATTAGTTGCCTACATGGCCCTCTGTTCTAACCTCTCCATTGTTCCCTCTCCAATCCGGATCATTATTAACTCCTGATTTCTCCTCCTGGGTCTTAAAATGCCACTTTCGCTCTCCCTCGCTCGCTCTCTAGCTCTCTCGCACACTTCCCCACCAAATTGCATCCAATAAAACAGGCAAAAAGAAATATCTAAAGGTGATTTTAAGCACAGCATGAGCAAAGCTCGTTTTATTTAACTATTTATTCTGCGGACTCATTATTGGGCGGTGTGGTGGTGGTTGTTTTTAAAAAATCCACCAACGGAAGGGGGAAAGTTGTATATTCTAAAGGAAACGGCCATATGTTTCTGTCTGACTGCCCTAAAAAAATCATTAAAGGAGGAGTTTCAAAACAGGAGACCACAACTATCGCCCATCGGTTGGCTTTGTGTCGAAATAGACTTGAGGGATTAGAAAGGGAACACAATCTATTTTGCTATCATGGCATTCTGTTGCCTTTGAGGCAATAATCCACGGCACCGGAGGGATATAAAAAGGACACCCGCCTGGAGTAACCATTCTCTGCATCATGGTGATCGAACCAGAAAGCTCCAAGTGAAGGAGTGCAGCCCTTCGTCATGAATGCCCAGGGGTCATTTCGTAGAAAAAGAGGTGCAGGAGCTCATTAGCATAACTCATTTGCATAACTCATTTGCATATGCCACACACCCCCTAACGTGCCGGAAGTGTGTCAGAAGGCAACACCCACCCCTCAGGCTCCATTCCACAGGTGAGTGAAACTGACCTGCTCTTCCTCCATTCCCTTCCCCATCCAATACTTTGGGCAATAAAAATAAGCGTAAAGAACACACCCTCATTCTCTTCCTGCTCCCTTGAAACCACCAGGTTTCAAGTAGACTTGAGATACCCAGGACATGTGCACCACCCATTCCTTTCCCTTTCCCTCCCCACAACAAGACACCCTGTGAGGTAGGTGGGGCTGAGAGAGGTCTTTTGAGAACTGCTCATGAGAGAACAGCTCTGAGAGAACTTGTGACTGGCCCAAGGTCACACCAGCAGCTGCATGTGGAGGAGTGGGGAATCAAACCCGGTTCTCCCAGATTAGAGTCCAATTCCTGACCACTACATCAAACTGATAAGGTGGAAGCTGCTGAAGGGTTGGTGAAATTTCTCCAGTACTTATGTGCCATGTGCCCAGATAAAAAATGGGATACTTAGAAAAAATTATATGCCACTTTGAGCAAGTCTCTGGAAAAGCAGCACACAGTCATAAAAGGAACAATGATAAAGTTATCAATATTAAAACAAAACATTAAAAACAATAAAGACCCTAGCAGGGCTTTCCCTGGGGCGCTGCAACTCTGCACTGCTTGAGGAAGCCGAGGAGGGAGCGGGGCTTGGTCATGTGCCCACCCCCTGGGCTCCACACTCCCGGAGCTGCACTCCTGTGCGCTCCTGCTCCAACAGACCCCTGTGAATGGCACAGATGGGGAGCGACATACAATGCACATTTAAGGAAACTTTTCAGCCGTTGCAGCACTGACCCATCGTGCACCCTCAAAGAAAGGGTCGTGATGTTTCCCAATCCCAGTTCACAGAAAGCGAGTAATCGCCTGCAGCTATTTTACCTCCAGCTGTGATCCTATCCCTTTACATCAATCTGGATTCTGGCTCGAAGAAGAGACCTCCTGGAACATCTGCCACATTGTTTAAGGCACACCTGGATTTGATACCAGTGGTGATTTGATACCAGACGAACTGCCATGCCCTCTACTCCCCCACCCTGAAAGTGGAGAGGCTGTGGTTCAGCAAAAGAGCGTCCTCTTGGCTTTGGAAGGTCTAGGATTCAAACTCCAGCATTTCTAGCTAAAAGGATTGGATAGGAGTAAAAGAAGAAGAAGAAGAAAAAGAAGACGATGAGCCACCCTTCAACTCGAAATCTCAGAGCCACTTACAATCACCTTCTCTTCCTCTCTCCAGAACACACACCCTGTGAGGTAGGTGGGGCTGAGAGAGCTCTCTTGAGAACTGTCCTTGAGGGAACAGCTCTGACAGAGCTATGGCTTGCCCAAGGTCATCCAGCAGCTGCAAGTGGAGGCATGGGGAATCAAACCTGGTCCGTGCACTTAACCACTGCACCAAAATGAAGGCAATATGACATACCTCTACTTGAGATCCTGGAGAGCCGCTGCTGTTCAGAGTAGACACTCTGTACTACCTTGGTGGACCTATGGTCTGATTCAGCTTCACGTGTGTTAATTTGGTATGTTGGTAGAAAATTTTCTTAGACATCACAGTCCCACATGCAGCTGCTGGGTAACCTTGGGCAAGCCACAGTTCTCTCAGAGCTATTCTCTCAAGAGCAGTTCTCTCAGAGCTCTCTCAGCCCCACCTTCCTCGCAGGGTGTCTGTTGTGGGGAGAGGAAGGGAAAGGAGATTGTAATCCACTCTGAGTGAAAGGCAGGGTATAAATCCAATCTCCTCCTCCTCTAGGACAGAACTAAAGTTCCCAAGATCCCTGGGAATCAGGAATGACTAATACCCCTATTCCATCTTTCTCCAAGGAACTCCAAGAAGGATACTTCATTTCCTGAACAAGATTAGCCAACACCTCCCACTGAACTTCATGATTCAGCCAGGATTTGAATCCAGGTCTCCCCGGTTGCAACCCAACATTCCAACAACTGACCACACCAATTGGTTGACTAGTAACCCAGTTTTCAATGTGGAATGGATTTTAGCTATTGCCACTTTAGCAGGCCATAGCATTTTATTTATGTTATTGACCTCATAACCTCCAAGAAACTCCAGGCTATGTGGACTACATGGATGAAGTTTTCAATAATTAGGACACATTCCAAAGGGTGGATTAGTCAGTCATGATCAATACAGAGATGTGTCTCACAATTAATAGCCATCAGTGCTGGCCAGTTAGAGGACCAAACCAACAAACCATGCAGGGATGGGCCAATGTAGTTGAGGAGTACTGGACTTGGGAGACCAGGAACGGTGAAATGATCAGGGGTCCTTTGGAGTGGGAGCGCACAGGAGCGCAGCTCCGGGAGTGAGGAGCCCAGGGGGCGGGCACATGTCCAAGCCCCGCCCCCTCCTCGGCTTCCCTGAGCAGTGCAGAGGCGCAGCGCCCCGGGGAAAGCCCTGCTAGGGTCTTTATTGTTTTTAATGTTTTGTTTTAATATTGATAATTTTATCATTGTTCCTTTTATGACTGTGTGCTGCTTTTCCAGAGACTTGCTCAAGGTGGCATATACATTTTCTAAGTATACCATTTTCTATCTGGGCACATGGCACATAAGTACTGGAGAAATTTCACCAACCCTTCAGCAGCTTCCACCCCGTCAGTTTGGTGTAGTGGTCAGGAGTTGGACTCTAATCTGGGAGAACCGGGTTTGATTCCCCACTCCTCCACATGCAGCTGCTGGTGTGACCTTGGGCCAGTCACAAGTTCTCTCAGAGCTGTTCTCTCACGAGCAGTTCTCAAAAGACCTCTCTCAGCCCCACCTACCTCACAGGGTGTCTTGTTGTGGGGAGGGGAAGGGAAAGGGATGGGTGGTGCACATGTCCTGGGTATCTCAAGTCTACTTGAAACCTAGTGGTTTCAAGGGAGCAGGAAGAGAATGAGGGTGTGTTCTTTACGCTTATTTTTATTGCACCAAGTATTGGATGGGGAAGGGAAGGGAGGAAGAGCAGGTCAGTTTCACTCACCTGGGGAGTGGAGCCTGAGGGGTGGGTGTTGCCTTCTGACACACTTCCGGTATGTTAGGGGGTGTGGCATATGCAAATGAGTTATTCAAATGAGTTATGCTAATGAGCTCCTGCACCTCTTTTTCTACGAAATGACCCCTGGAAATCATGAAGCCTTTATTGCATGATTCAGCATGTCCAGTAGATGGTCAGAACAAGCATGCATCCAGGGCTCCAGGGCCCTCATTATATGCTGGCCGGAGCCACACCTCCGGCCGCACCCAAAAGACCTGATAGGGGCTTAACATATGCACACGTTTGTCATAGGTTCCCTGGAGGAGCCTTTGGCTACATTGGCTCCCTAGGGAGAACCTAGGTCCCACATTGGTGGAGGCTTAGAATCCGGACATCTGTTGTTCCTCCAGATTCAAGCTCCCCTCTCTGCCTGACCATGTGCTCTGGCCATGCGGTGGGCACCATTACCTGGGAGCATATGGCAGGCTGATTGCTGCACAGAACATAATACATTACAGTAGTCTTATGTGTGTGGTCACTTTGGACTGTGGTTGCCAGCAGAAGGCTGGGAAGTTATTGAAGTCTTGGGTGTGGAGCCTATGGATGGTAAGAGTCCGGGGCTACAAAAAACTTCAATGGTGTATAATGCCACAGAGTCCAGCTTCCAAAGTAGCCATTTTCTCCAGGGGAATTGAAATCTGTAGTCTGGAGATCAGTTGTGATTCCAGGAGCAGAGGTCCATCAGCGGCCACAAGGTATAAATAGGAACTCTCAGTCTGGGGCAAGTGATGCACTATATTCTTGGTGCTTGGGAGGGGGGGACAGTGGGAGGGCTTCTAGTGTCCTGGCCCCACTGGTGGACCTCTTGATGGCACCTGGTGTTTCTGGCCACTGTGTGACAAAGTGTTGGACTGGATGGGCCATTGACCTGATCCAACATTGGTTCTTATGAGATCTCCACCTGAAGTGGGGTTGCTGCACCCCCAGGAACATTTTGGGGGTGGGGACAGATGATGAAGAAGAAGAGATTGGATTTATACCCTGCCCTCCACTCACTTGGAGTCTCAGAGCGGCTTACAAACTCCTTTCCCTTCCCCTCCCCACAACAGACACCCTGTGAGGTAGGTGGGGCTGAGAGAGCTCTTTCCCAAGCTGTCCTTGAGGGAACAGCTGGTACAGAGCTATGGCTTGCCCCAGATCATCCAGCAGGTGCAAGTGGAGGAGTGGGGAATCAAACCCGGTTCTCCCAGATTCCGTGCTCTTAACCACTACACCAAACTGGCTCTCACACCAAACTGGCCGGTGTGATGCCAGCACTCTAACATTACTTCCTGTGGAAACCAGAAGTGATGTCATAATGTCCAGCAGGGACCCCCTGGGGTTTGCGAAAACAAAAAACACAGTGTTATGACAGTGTTCCTTTTGGAGTCTTGAAAGTTCTGAAAGTCCCAAAGCTGAGGCAGTTTGCTGTACCTTACTGCATTTTTCAGCAGCTTTCAAACAGGTTAGCAGCACTGTGAATCATATTCAGAAAACATACAACAACAACAAAAAACCCTCCTACTTTTCAGGAACTGCCAGTTGCCGTTGTTTTCTAAAGGACACTGGAGGTGTTCGGCACAAAAGACAAACTATAATTAATGAGCAATTTATTGGTGGGATAAGTTTGGCTCCAGCCTCTCCAGCTAGTTTTGGAAAACAAATTGTGCTTAATAAGGAATAAGCATTGTCATACCACAACACCCCTTTCCACTGACATTCCAGTCTGGCAGAATTCGGCATATACATCCCCTTGCTTGTTTCTCTCTTATTCATTGTTCTCATTTGCTCTTCCTAATCCCTTCAACCAAAGTCTTTGAGGTTTTTTTTTTTAATTTATCCTTTTCCAATCTCCTTGTATTGATCCTTATAATTAGCAGTTATAAATAAACACCTTGGCACAGATTACGAAGTTTCGTTGTATTGACTCTTGGGGGAACTTTCGAGTTTTTCTGGTAATTGGAACGTATTTACCAGGAAAAACTGTATTTGTTCATCGGCCCATTAAAAGAAGAAGAAGAAGGGAGGAGATCCGACTGCAGAACCGCCTGCTAACCAACAACCTCCGGTGCATTTAAATAAAACTTGCAATAAAAAAAAAAAAACCCAACAAAATATTATTTATGTCAGCTGGATACTGATGAAAAGGAAAGCTTTCAGGGGGTAGACAGAATCGATTTTTAATTTTTCCCCCCTTCCAGGTATTTTTTTTTTAAAAAAAGAATATATGACAGAATGACACTTTCTTCACTCAGCCGCTCATGCTGAAGAATGACTCAGGAACCCAGTGAAGGTCAAATACATTTTTGTCCATCTGATGCTTGGTGAAAATGGATTTAACCCTCCTCTTTCAGTCCAAAGCTGTGTGGCAGTTTCCCTTTGCGGATTTCATGCCATCGAATTAAAAGACGTATTAAGGTCATGGAACTTCCAGTCGTGGAAACTTGGAAAACTCGTCTTGACAACCTCTAGGACGGGGGTCCCTGACCTTTTTGAGCCCTCAAGCACCACCATTCTAACAGAACATGGTGGGCGCAGACAAAAAAGGGCTGCTGCAAAATGGCTGACGCTGGAGGCGAATGATAAAATAGATAATAATATCTAGAACGGTAAAAGGGTTGGAACTCTTTCCCTGTGAAGAAAGGTTAAAACGCTTGGGGCTCTTTAGCTTGGAGAAGTGATGACTGAGGGGTGACATGATTGAGGTTTACAAGATTATGCATGGGATAGAGCAGGTAGAGAAAGAGGTCCTTTTCTCCCTTTCTCACAATACAAGAACTGGTGGGCACTCCATGAAATTGCTGAGTAGTCAAGTTAGAACATACAAAAGGGAGTCCCTCTTCACCCAAAGAGCGATTAACACGTGGAATTCACTGCCACAGGAGGTGGTGGCGGCTACAAGCATGGACGGCTTCAAGAGGGAATTAGATAAACATATGGAGCAGAGGTCCATCAGTGGCTATTAGCCACAAAGTATAGATAGGAACTCTCAGGCTGGGGCAAGTGATGCTCTGTATTCTTGGTGCTTGGGGGGGGGGGAACAGTGGGAGGTCTTCTAGTGTCCTGGCCCCACTGCTGGACCTCCTGAGGGCACCTGGTGTTTTTGGCCACTGTGTGACAGAGTGTTAGACTGGATGGGCCACTGGCCTGATCCAACATTGGCTTCTCTTATGTTCTTATGTTCTTAGGTGGAGCTAGCCACAGAATGGCTTTCACGGCTTACCTTCAGTCATGCTGTGAAGATCCTTGTGCTATGGTGGCAACTGTTACCAATTATATATTTTTTTTAAATATGCAAAGCGCCTTGACCTGGATAGCCTAGGCAAGCCCGATCTTGTCAGCTCTCAGAAGCTAAGCAGGGCCGACTCTGGCGAGTACTTGGAAGGGAGACCCCCAAGGAATTCCAGGGCTGAGATGCACAGGCAGGAAATAGCAAGCCACCTCTCTGAAATGCCCAAGCCTGACTAGGGGTCGCCAGAAGTCAACCATGATTTCAAGGCGCATGCGCGTGCATGCACACACGCACACACCCCTCACCAAAAGATGCAAAGCCAATCAAATATCCAGTGACAAATCAGAAACCTTGCTGGAAAAAAAGCCATACCTGGCCCTCCCCATTTCCTAAAAGCACTTGGAGCCCTCAGCCTGAAAAGAGAAGAAGAAGAAGAGGAGGAGGAGGAGGAGATTGGATTTATACCCCACCCTTCACTACCCAAAGGAGTCTCAGAGCGGCTTACAAACTCCTTTCCCTTCCCCTCCCCACAGCAGACACCCTGTGAGGTAGATGGGGCTGAGAGAGCTCTCTTGAGGACTGCTCCTGGGAGAACAGCTCTGAAAGAACTTGTGACTGATCCAAGGTCACACCAGCAGCTGCATGCAGAGGAGTGGGGAATCAAACCTGGCTCTCCCAGATTAGAGTATGTGCCCCTAACCACTATACCACACTGGCTCTCAAAGGTGCTGCTGGGTGCAATGTTGCTCATGTGTAACACATTGGGAACCCCTGGTCCAGAAATTAAGGTTCCCAAAAGTACCTTGGGAAACACCACAACATTTCGAGGGCAGTGTCTTGGGGAGGGTGGTGTTTGGGGAGAATGTTACGTCACTTCCAGGTGATGCTCTGGGCTGCCTCCCCTATTACCAATTGTCTTTACCATAGAGACTAAGGAAATTCCTAGAGCATAACTATGTGGAAGCTATTTTTTTTAACTTCTGCTCTTCTGTTCACCAGGGACAGGAAATTGGGACTGGGGGCACATAAATCCCCACTCGGCGTACTAGTAGGAAGGCCTACTAGGAACCATTTCAATTGGAGAGCTTTTCTTTAGGATCATTAGGGTTCTACAGTGGGATATGTAGATTGGTAGCAGGGTGCATCTGAAGACACAGAGAGTGCATTTCTCTCCCTATGAACTGTAGCAACCCTCACGTATTCAGAATTTAGACTAGCTCCCATGCTCATGAAATCTGGTTTCATAAGTGTAGCGAAAAAAGTTTGTGTGGGGGGACTCAACCCAAAAAATAGCTGTGAACCGAGAGGGTGAAGCTAACAAAAGAATTATTATGAAAAATATAGACATTTATTAGGGTGTACACATAAATAAAACATAATAAAATTAAAAGAGACAGTCCAAGTATCAGACGATTAAAACTTAGTTCATAAGGAACAGATTGCAGTACGTCTCAAACTGATGGATAAAACTGTTGACCTAAGGACCATAGGCGTTTCGGCCCCTATGGGCCTTCCTCAGTGGTCAATATTTCTTATTATACACTGACACACATCCAACAATGCATGCATTCAGAATTTAGTGTATACATATATAAATGAGACCAGGTGTTGCTCTCTTAAATGCAATACATTTACTACAGCTAGTAAAATGAGCCTATGGTAGCTGTGCAAATTCTCCAAATTAGTCCGGCATCAAATGCCCCATTCGTCAGGATGTGCGTCACTTCCATCAAGTGTAGTAGTCAAGTTCATAAGAGTAGCACCTTGCCATTCTTTAAGGCCCACTTTACGCCTCCCCTCTGAAGTAGTTTGACTGCTGTCTTTTCCTGCACTCATTTCACGCTGGTTTCAGATTTCACTCCCTGGGTCTGAAGAGTACTAAGCAACTGGATCTGTTTAAAGCAGTATAATGCTAGCTTGACCACAGGAGGGCAATTAATGAATGTAAACAGTGATTTTTTAAACTAGAACAAGTATGGTTTGAAACTAGAAACAGGTGTAGACGTGTTTGGTTTTTTTTGAAACTAGAATGATTCCAGTGGGAAAGTCAGATGTAGATTTGTCCTAAGCCAGCGAGACCTGTTCGAATCATTCTGCGTGGCATTGGCCCACCACTCCGGACTGCCAACGGACTAGACGACTGAGAAGCCAGTCTATTCCGGTTTCTATCACACACCACCCGTGTCTTGGCACATCCTTCCCCTCAGCTGTGAGATGCCTCGCACCTGATCCATCAAGCTGTTTTATGACTAATCCCCCCCCATGCCACATCACAGTTTCCATAATCAGCTGAGATCGCTGTTGTTGGAATGCCGATCTAGGTACTAGCATACAGAGGATAGAGGTAGCTTCCCTGTGCTGGTCTGTCAGAGTCCACCAAGAGGGTCTAAAGACTTTTAAACTTACATGGTGGGGGTAGACCATGGAGCAATCTCTGTTTGCATCTTCTCGACAGCTTATTGAAACAAACGCCACAGGTGTAAGTCCAGTTCCAGAGGCTGGATAAGGGTCCTCCATCATTCCATTCTGGTGTAGTGGTTAAGAGCGTGGACTCTAATCTGGGAGAACTGGGTTTGATTCCCTGCTCCTCAGGAGCCGTCCTCGAAAGAGCTCTCTCAGCCCCACCTATCTCACAGGCAATGCTCTTTCTAAGCTGTGGAGTCTTGTGAGCAAAAATTCTACTTTGTGAGCAACTGGCATCAAAGTTGTGAGTGAGCGATTTGGCTACTGCATCCATTCATTTCCTCTGGAGCCATCCTTCCTCAGCCGAGACAAAAATGTGTGAGCCGGAGGCTAAAAAAATGGTGAGCTAGCTCACGCTAACTCAGCTTAGAGGGTGCACTGCTCACAGGATGTCTGTTGTGGGGAGGGGAAGGGAAAGGAGAGTGTCAGCCACTCTGGAGACTCCTTCGGGGGGTGAAGGGTGGGATATAAATCCAATCTCCTCTTCTTCAGAGCTGTTCTCTCAAGGGCAGTTCTCGGAACAACTTTCTCAGCCCCACTTACCTCAGAGGATGTCTGTTGTGGGGAGGGGAAGGAAAGGGATTGTAAGCTGCTGTGAGACTCCTTATGGTAGTGAAGGGTGGGGTATAAGTCCTATCTTCTCCTCCTCCTCCTCCTCCTCCTCCTCTTCCTCCTCCTCCCCCCTCCTCCTCCTCCTCAGCGCTGAGACCCTAGACACCAGGTATTTAGTGTGATGGTCCCTACGGATGCTATCAGAAGTCAAAGGCAGTTTTGATTCAAAGAGTCCGATTTTTATTTTGCTCATGCAGATTGGACCTATGAGTCTTTGCTCACGCTTTTCTGTCGTGTAGCGTGGGATTTCTCCCACTGCATGTCCACATTTGTCAATGTGCTCTGCCCATGAATAAACAGCACTGTACGTTATCTGTATTGTATAGGTATGGATGGCGCTCATTCTGCATGCAAATGCCCTATAAGTGGCAATTAAATTGCATAAAATTGAGTAAAAGGAATGAGTAAATCATCCGTGTCAACAAGAAAAGTGGATGGAGGGAAACCATCCGCCGTAACGCCATACGGAGACAAGATTATACAGATAAGGGTGTACGCATCCATCTTTCAAACTGTGTTTCTGTGCATACTTTTGAAAGAAAACTATAAGGTGCTTTGGTGCTTCATCATGGTGGAGAGAGGAGACGAGTATTATACTGTCACTTGAAGTCTTGCGCTTAGTTTGGGACACCACATCTTAAGAAGCGTATTGATAAGCTGGAACGTGTCCAGAGGAGGGTGATAAAGATGGTGAGGGGTCTAGAGCCTGTGAACGCGGGGAGAGCGGCTTAGAAATTAAATAAATAAATAAATAGAGCCGGTTCACTGGCTAGGCGGGATACAAATCGAAACAAACAAACAAACAAACAAACAAATAAATAAATAGAGACCAAGACCTGTGAGGAAAGGTTGAAAGAGCTAGGTGTGTTTAGCCTGGAGAGGAGACGACTGAGAGGTTATGCTATGATAGCCATCTTCAAGTATATGAAGGGTGGTCATAGAAAGAACATAATAACAGACCAGTGGTCCATCTAGTCCAGTATCCTGTCTCACATAGTGGCCAACCAGTTCTTCTGGAGGACCAAGAAGAGAAGGAGAAGAGATTGGATTTATACCTTGCCCTTCACTACCCAAGGGAGTCTCAGAGCGGCTTACAAACTCCTTTCCCTTCCCCTCCCCACAACAGACACCCTGAGAGGTCAGTGGGGTTGAGAGAGCTCCGACAGAAACTGCTCTTTTTCAAGAACAGCTGTGCCAGAACTATGGCTTCCCCAAGGTCATCCAGCAGGTGCAAGTGGAGGAGTGGGGAATCAAACCCGGTTCTCCCAGATTGGAGTCCACACACTTAACCACTACACCAAAATGGCTCTCAACAACGGCAGGGGTACAACGTCCCCCCATGTTGCCTACTGGCACTGGTTTACTGCCTCTAAGCACGGAGGTTCCCTTTAGTCCCCATACCTAGTCGCCGCCGGTAGATCTATCTTCTGTGAATCTATCTAATCTCCTGCAAAAGTGGTCTATCCTTGTGGTCCTCACCACATCATCTAGCAGCAAATTCCACATCATCATAATCTGCAGCGTAAAGAAGTATTTCCTCTTGTCCATCCTGAATCTACTACCCCTCAGCTTCACTTGATTCCCTTTAGTACTTTTTGGAGAGGGGGAGGGAATCGTCTGCTTGTCAAGTCTCTCTACTCTGTGCAGCATTTTATAAACCTCTATCATGCCCCCCCCCCCGGCCGCCCGTAGTTGTCTCTTTTCTAAACTGAACATTCCCAGGAGCGGAGTCTGTTTCTGTTGCCCCAGAAGCTCAGACCAGAACCAATGGGTTGAAATTACGTCGGAAGAGTTTTCAGCTAAACACCGTGAAGAACTTGCTGACAGAGCGGTTCCTTAGTGGAACAGGCTTTCTCAAGAGGTGGTGGCGGCTGGTCTCTCCTTCTCTGGAGATTTTTAAGCAGAGGGTCGATGGCCATCGGACAGCAATGCTGATTTCATGACTCGGTATGAATTTAGGCTGATCGTGAGAGGGAGGGCAGGAAGGGGTGAGTCAGTGCTCAGCTCTCATGTCCCTTTCTTATACGCCCAAGATAATGCTGATC
The DNA here is from genome assembly GCA_029233225.1 of Lepidodactylus listeri. Lineage (NCBI taxonomy): Eukaryota > Metazoa > Chordata > Lepidosauria > Squamata > Gekkonidae > Lepidodactylus > Lepidodactylus listeri. Next base: position 9,091,599 of record JARCFY010000004.1, on the reverse strand, counting down.
ACCAGTTTGGATTCAGGAGAGAAGTTTCCTCCAGGCCAGATTGGCCTAGGATCCCTGAGGGGTTTTTCTGGGCACAGACCAGGGGTCACTGAGGACTGGGGGGGGGGGGGGTAGCTGTGAACTTCCTGCACTGGGCAGAGGGTTGGACTAGATCAGGGGTGGCCAAACTGTGGCTCGGGAGCCGCATGCGGCTCTTTCACACATATTGGGTGACTCCTGGCAGGGTCTGGAGAAGCGATGGGAAGGCATGCCTCCCTGCCAGCGTTCCCCTCCCTGGGTAGGGTTGAGGTGGGGTGGGAGAGAGAGAGCGGAGAAAGAAAGCAAGTTTAACTTGGAGAAGGGATTTGTCTCTTTAAATCCCTTCTCCAAGCCAAACTAGCCGGCATGATGGGGGGGGGGGGAGGCTTGGAGGATGCATGTAAAGTTGCTTTCTTTCCACCTCTCCCTCCCTCCCTTTCCCCTCTGTCTATGTCTATTTTCTTTCTTTCTTTCTTTCTTTCTTTCTTTCTTTCTTTTTTTCTTTCTTTCTTTCTTTCTCTCTCTCTCTCTCTCTCTCTCTCTCTTTCTTTTGCTCTCTCTCTCTCTCTCTCTCTCTCTCTCTTTCGCTCTCTCTCTCTCTCTTTCTCCTGCCCCTCCCCATCTAAACTTACCAATTTAATGTTAATTTTATTTTTCAATAAAAAACATGTGTGTAATATTTGTTCATGTCTTGTGGCTCTCAAACATCTGGCATTTATTCTGTGTGGCTCTTACGTTAAGCAACTTTGGCCATCCCTGGACTAGATTATCCTTGAGGTATTTTCCAGCTTTATGTTTCCATGTCTCTCAGATTCGTTATCTCATCACTTCATATTTAATGGAATGTTAAATAAACCGAGCATTTTCGACAGAGGAGGTTTAAAATGTGTGTTCCTCAATTTTTCAGGCTCCGCCTCTTGCTGTGCAAAAAGAGCCTAGAAGCTTGCTTCCAGTTTGCGGGAACACATTCTTGGCTCCGCCCTCTAACCCACAATTGCTCCACCGACTGAATGGGTATTTTCAAAACCACGCTGATGGCCTTTGTGTAGAGGTGGCAGTTTTCGCAGATGGAGCCGGCCATATGATGTGAAATGAGCGGTGCTATATCCTTCAGTATTTTGCCGATGCAAAGGAGGACATTTTTTTTGTGAATCACCCACACTGTTTCTAACGTAAAGGGATATCCCTTCCCCCAAAAGAGCACACTGCTGAAGGATTTTATCTGTCTGCCATAGGCTAACATTCCTGCACTAGCTGTGTTAGAAAACCAACCATAGGAATATCCTTTTAAGGCTGCAATCATTCGCATACTTAGACCCGACATAGGTGCAAATGCTGGGCAGATTTGAACGGTGCGATCAGACAACAACATCTGGGAAGCACCCCGCAGCCGTCGGCAACCCATTCTGCTCTGCTGTAGAAGTGGAGTTAAAAGACACTGGGGAAAATCCAGTAGTAAACAGGTTGCGATGGGCCCCAGACGGACTTTCCTGTGTGTGATTGCTTCACCGTGCTCTCATGATGTCGGGATGGTCTGTCCATAATTGCAAACTCCATAGGGAGCCCTTGGTGCGGAGGTGCGATTCATCGATCCCTCGTTTAAGTGCATGGGCAGAAAACGGGACCAAACCCCCAACTCACCCACAGTTGCGTCTGATCACACACTGACGGACTGTGCTCACAGCTTCAAAGGGAGGTGTGACTGTGCAATAGCGGGTGACGCAACCTAAAATATGTATTCTTATCATGGTTAAGGTTACCACTGAAAAACACCAACTCACTTATTGCCACGTTTACCACGGTAGGGTTGTCAACTCTGGCTCAGGAAATTCCCAGATACTGGGGGGCAATCCCTTGGAAGGGACTTTCATTACTCCTAGACTCTATGGCATACCTCGGAAGCTGCCATCTTTTCTCCAGGAGAACTGATGTCTGTTGTCTGGAGACCAGGTATAATTCTGGGGAAACTTCCCACCTGGAGGTTGAAACCCTAGTGATGAATGGGGAAAGTAAGAAGAGCATTTCATGTCTTTGAGTATCAGTATTTTCTGGAGCAAAAGTGTACCTTTTCCTTGCCTAAACAGGGCAATCCTAAATGGACCTGGACCATTCTAAGCCCACTGACTTCGGTGGACTTCAAAGAGTCTAACTCTGTTTAGGATCGCACTGGAAGACTGTTCATACAAGATGGATGACTGGATCCAGGACGTTTACTTTGCTGTTACAAAGCAATTGGGAGGGTTGAATAAGGTAGGGTTACCAATTACAGAAAGGGGCTACAGTGGCTCAAGTGGTTAAGGCGCTGAACTGCAGTCCGGAAGGTTGAGACCCGAGTGCTGCATGACAGAGGGAGTTCCTGTCTCTGGCCCCAGCTCCTGCCAACCTAGCAGTTTGAAAGCAAGAAATTGCAAGTAGATAAACAGGTACCGCTTCGGTGGGAAGGAAACAGCGTTCCATGCGCCTCGGCATTTAGTCATGCCAGCCACACAGCGTGGAAACATCTTTGGACAGTGCTGGCTCTTCAGCTTGGAAACAGAGAGCACCGCATCCCTTTACCTTACCAATTACAGGTTGGGAAAATCCTGGAGATTTTGGTGGGGCGGAGCCTAGGGAGGGTGGGGTTTGGAGAGGGGAGGGGAGGGGAGGGGAGGGGAGGGACCTTGGCAGGGTATAACACCATAGTGTCCAATCTCCAAAGTACCCCTTTTCTCCAGGCCAGCTGAGCTCTGTAGTCCGGGAATCAGTTCAAATTCTGGGAGATCTTGAGGTCCCAACTTGGAGGCTGGTGACCCTGAAGTTGGGTGATCCAGACATGGAACTCCCACACAAGGTACAGTGGATCACACAGAGATTTAATTTCAAAGGACTCTAGGGGAGGGGTTGCAACTTGGACACAATAACATTCTGTATCTCTCCAAAGAGCAGAATAAAGACAATGCTTGATGAAGACGCATGCCCCTGACTCATATTATTGGCCCAATAAGTTTTGTGTGGTCCATACAGACTGGAAAGGACATTCTAAGGCTAAAGACAAAGAAGGGGTTTCCCCCCCCCCCCCCCAATTAGCAGGCAACATAATAACCCTGCATGTAATTAAAAGGCTCTGCCTGCGAGCTGAAGTCCTTTCCTCTTTATATTACTGAAGACAGATGCCAGGAAAATGGGGATCGTTTCTGGTGAATAGGGACAATTTAAAAATCCCGTTATACCTGCAGAGATCTCTTTACCTTCATGCCTATTCAGGAAGAGGAGCCCTGGGTACAGTTGACAGCATTTCGAAGATTTCGAAGAGCGTGCCTTGGGAAGGTGCAGTTTGTAGAGGAGGTGGCGCCACTTCCGTGTGACACTCTAGGAATTTCCCCTAACCTCTGTGGTAAAGAACATAGTGACATGGGGAATTCCTAGAGCATCACTATGGACATCATTTTCCAGCCTTCCCCCCCCCCCCCCCCACACACACTTCTCAATTTCTCAAGGGTGGGAGATGGGGCAGATGATGGCTGTTTCCCTGCCATGAGTGGACAGATAGCAAGCCTAGCCCCTGGCCACCTCAGTTATTTTGAAGTGCCCATTCATTTCAGTTTGGTGTAATGGTTAGGAGCGCAGACTCTAATCTGGAAGAACCAGGTTTGATTCCCCATTCCACCACATGCAGCTGCCGGTGTGACTTTGGGTTAGTTACAAGTTTTATTTTTCAGAGCTGTTCTTTCACAAGCAGTCGTCAAAAGAGCTCTCTCAGCCCCACCTACGACACAGGGTGTCTGTTGTGGGGAGGGGAAGGAAAAGGAGATTGTAAGCCGCTCTGAGACTCCTTTGGGTAGTGAAGGGCGGAGTATAAATCCAACCACCACCACCTCTTCCTCCTCCTCCTCCTCTTCTTCCTCTTCCTCCTGTTCTTCCTCTGCCTTCTCTTCCTCTTCTTCTTTGGGCTTTTCACAGGGGAACTTTCCTATACATTGTGCCCTTTGCTAATGCTAAAATATAAAAGACAGAAAAACAAAGTTTGCGTCCAGTGCAGTGTTCCCTCTAAGCTGAGTTCGTCTGAGCTAGCTCACCGTTTTTTAGCCTCCGGCTCACACGCTTTTGTCTTGGCTCAGGAAGGATGGCTCCAGAGCAGACTAATTTATGCAGCAGCCAAATGGCTCGCTCACAGTTTTAATGCCAGCAGCTCACAAAGTAGAATTTTTGCTCACAAGACTCACAACTTAGAGGGAACATTGGTGGCACCTTTGAGACCAACTAAGTTTTACTCAAAGTGTGAGCTTCCTTCTGCATGCACACTTCCTCAGATACACACACACATGAAAACTCATGCCTTGAATAAAATTTGGTTGGTCTTAAAGGTGCCCCTGGACTCAAACTTTGCTCTGCTGCTTCAGACCCGCACGGCTACCCCACCTGAACATAAAAGACCGAGAACCAAAACAATCTCTTTTTCTCTTCCTGTCCTAAAGATGGAGCTCTTGCAAAAGGAGAAAGCCGATTCCTTCACTCTTTCACATCCAACCAGATCTCTGCTGAGACTTCGAGACATCCCCCCTCCCTTCCCCGGAAAAAAGAAAGAAAAAGAAGTGTCTTCCTTTCAATGTAGAATAATAAAAATCCTTCTTATTATTATAGCAGCTGCGTGGCTGAGAGGAACTCCACGAAAAGACCCTGACTGATACGAAGCGCCTCACCCTTCTTATTGTCTATTTCATGGGCTTTAGCTTCCCCCAATTGCTAAAAACAGCCATCTGAAGACAAAAAAAAAATCCCAGATCCGTTTTATTTTTATGACCATTATCATTCCCCCACAATAATAATAATAACCGTTGGCACTTAGGCGGTTGCAGTCATCCAAGGATCCTGACAATGAGAAGGAAAAGAACCGGGGGGGGGGAGGAAGAAGCCATCGGTGAGCTTTGTCGGGGGGGGGGGACACACAAAATGTGCCGAGCTGACTGCCCAAAGAGAATTGGAGGTGCTACCGCTGCCCCCTCGGAAATTCTTTCCAACTAACATAAGAACATAAGAGAAGACAATGTTGGATCAGGCCAATGGCCCATCCAGTCCAACACTCTGTCACACAGTGACCAAAAACGCCAGGTGTCATCAGGAGGTCCATCAGTGGGGCCAGGACACTAGAAGCCCTCCCACTGTTGCCCCCCCCCCCCCTCAAGCACCAAGAATACAGAGCATCACTTGCCCCAGACAGAGAGTTCCTATCTATACCTTGTGGCTAATAGCCACTGATGGACCTCTGCTCCATATGTTTATCCGATTCCCTCTTGAAGCTGTCCAGGCTTGTAGCCGCCCCCACCTCCTGTGGCAGTGAATTCCATGTGTTAATCACTTTTTGGGTGAAGAAGTCCTTCCTTTTATCCATTTTAACCCGACTGCTCAGCAATTTCTTTGTGTGCCCACAAGTTCTTGTCTTGTGAGAAAGGGAGAAAAGGACCTCTCTCTCTACCTGCTCGATCCCATGCATAACCTTATAAACCACAATCATGTCAAGTCAAGTCAGCCTTTACTGGCATAAATTAGAGAAACAATTTATACATGTTAAAACCCGTTAAAAACACATATATAAGAATTCTAAAAGGACCTTTGGCGCAACTTTAAGACCAGACAAAGAAACTTGGCCACCTTCTCCGTGGTGTCCGGACTGGAATTTCTTAGAAGTCTATGCACCTTGAGTGCATCAGAACAAGCACCCATACTAGTTAGCAGAGAATGTAAATGTGTGCTCCTTAGATCTACATACAAGTTACAGTGCAAAAGAACATGAGTGATTGATTCCACACAGCTCTTTCTGCATGGGCAATAACTGGCCAAGTGCGAGACCTTGTCAAATCTGCTATATAAGACGGCTGATGGCATAGCATTGCATCTGGCCAGGGTAAACGCTCTGCGTTGCTGAGGTACCTGCAGAGATGTTAGGTATGAAGCTATCGGCCCTATTGGAAGGGGAATCTCAAAATTCAGAGGGGAGCAAGTTCTATTAGCTATGCTGTATAAATTTTGTCGCTCCGAATCTAACAGCCTGGTTTTAATCTGTTGAAATGCAGCAGCACAAGGCATCATGGACAGGGGTTCCAAGGAAAGACCCAGTTCGTTGATTTTCCCTTCAATGTACGCTGACCAGTTAGAAAGGTTAAGCTCACAATCATGTCACCCCTCACTGCATGTGGAAGGTCTAGGGTTGCCAACCCCCCAACAGGGGCAGGGTTTTTCCCAGTTCCAGGGCCCCCAATCCGCCACTGGCCAACTGACCGGTGAGGGAGCCCCAACCCCAAGGAGTTCTGGCATGCCTGACGTACCTGGCGCAATGGCATCCTCCAGAGGTGAAGTCATCACGCTGGGCACATTTTGTGGGGATGCTCTCTCTAGCATTCAGGTAAAAACTCTATGGTGACCATAGAGTTTGAGCCTGGATGCTAGAGCGTCCCCTGAACAACGTGCCCAGCATGATGGTGTCACTTCTGGTGACATCATCGTGCCGGTCATGTCGGGCACATGCCAGAAGCCTCCGGGAGCTGGACTGGAGCTCCCTGCCAGGTTAGATCTGGCAACCCTAGAAAGGCCCCTGTTTCAGTCCTTGACATCTCCACTTAAAGGATGTTGGGTAAGGGAGGGACCATGGCCCCATGCTACAGCATCTGCTTGGCATGCAAAAGGTCGCAGGTTCAGTCCCCGACAATTCCTGGTAGAAGGATCAGATAGTAGGCGATCTCTGCCTGAGACCCTGGAGAGTGGCTGCCAGTCCTTGATGGACAATAATGACCTCGATGGATCAAGACTCTGGTTCCATATAAGAGGGGTCATTTCGTAGAAAAAGAGGTGCAGGAGCTCATTAGCATAAGTCATTTGCATAACATTTGCATATGCCACACCCCCTAACATACCGGAAGTGTGTCAGAAGGCAACGCCCACCCCTCAGGCTCCACTCCACAGGTGAGTGAAACTGACCTGCTCTTCCTCCGTTCCCTTCCCCATCCAATACTTGGTGCACTAAAAATAAGCGTAAAGAACACACCCTCATTCTCTTCCTGCTCCCTTGAAACCACTAGGTTTCAAATAGACTTGAGATACCCAGGACATGTGCACCACCCATCCCTTTCCCTTCCCCTCCCCACAACAAGACACCCTGTGAGGTAGGTGGGGCTGAGAGAGGTCTTTTGAGAGCTGCTCATGAGAGAACAGCTCTGAGAGAACTTGTGACTGGCCCAAGGTCACACCAGCAGCTGCATGCGGAGGAGTGGGGAATCAAACCCGGTTCTCCCAGATTAGGGTCCAACTCCTGACCACTACACCAAACTGATGGGGTGGAAACTGCTGAAGGGTTGGTGAAATTTCTCCAGTACTTATGTGCCATGTGCCCCGATAAAAAATGGTATACTTAGACAATTTATATGCCCCCTTGAGCAAGTCTCTGGAAAAGCAGCACACAGTCATAAAAGGAACAATGATAAAATTATCAATATTAAAACAAAACATTAAAAACAATAAAGACCCTAGCAGGGCTTTCCCCGGGGCGCTGCGCCTCTGCACTGCTCGGGGAAGCCAAGGAGGGGGCGGAGCTTGGTCATGTGCCCACCCCCTGGGCTCCTCACTCCCGGAGCTGCGCTCCTGTGCGCTCCTGCTCCAACGGACCCCTGCATATAAGGCAGCTCCATGCAGGAGGCCCCAGGTTCAATCCCTGGCACCCCCAGTTAAAAGGGTCTGGTGGTCAGTGATGCTGAGGACCTCTGCCTGAGACGATGGAGACCGGGGCTGCCAATCTGAGAGGACAAGACTGACCTTGATGGATCGGATCTTGATGGACCAATGGTCTGATTCAGAATAAGGCAGCTTCATGAGTATTCAGATGGTGCTCAGGTGGATGGACCAACTGACTGTCTTGGTAAGGGAAGAATGGAGGAACAGATAGGTCACCATCTTGGCAGGAGACAGCAGCAGGTGAAGTCTAGGGATAGCCGAAGTCTCCCCTCTCCCAGTTCCTCCATGCAGTTACTCTGTAGCTTTCGTCTCAGCTGCCTGATGGTCTCCTTCCCACTCACTCTCTTCATTTCTCCCCAAAGAACCTATTCCCTCCCTCCTCCTCTTTAAGGTTCTTTCTTGAGACTTCCCTTTTCTGCATCACCTTAACTTCACATGGGAACTTCACATGGGAACTTGGACTGTAATCTATTTGGGGGAAGCTGCGTATACTGAATCAAGACACTGGTCCGTCAAGGTCTACTTGTCTACTCAGACGGGCAGCAGCTCTCCAGGGTCTCAGGCTGAGGTCTTTCACATCACCTGCTGCCTGGTCCTTTTTAACTGGAGATGATGGGGATTGAACCTGAGACCTTCGGCATGCCAAACAGAGGCTCTGCCACTGAGCTACCGCCCCACTTCATGGGTCTCCAGGGTCTCAGGCTGAGGTCTTTCATATCACCTCCTACCTGATCCTTCTAGCTGGAGATGCCGTGGATTGAACCTGGGACCTTTGGCATGCCAAGCAAAGGCTCTACCACAGAACCATGACCCCTCTTTGGAGCTGAGTCCTCACCTCCCCCCCCCCCCATGTACAACTCTTCAAAGTCCCATACACATTTATGGGGTATGAATCATAATGACCTCTTTGAGTCGACCCTTGGCGATGCACTTAGAGCCACATCCTCTTAGACTCTCGCTATTAGAGAAGGTTCCATCAATACACCCTCCTGACTTGTAACTGCAGCACTGAGGGGTACATGAACACATAAAGCTGCCTTACACTGAATAGATCATTGGATCATTAAGGCCAGTATCGTCTACTCAGACTGGCAGCAGCTCTCCAGAGTCTCAGACCAGAGTCTCAGACTGAGGTCTTTCCCATCATCTACTACCTGGTCCTTCTAACTGGAGATGCCGGGGACTGAACCTGGGACCTTCTGCAAGCCAAGCAGAGGCTCTTCCACTGAGCCACAGTCCCACATCAGGGGAAGGGACCTTCTATGTTGGCCTAGTAAGCTCTTCTACACCAAGAACTATGTGAATTTAGGCAGATCATGAGAGGGAGGGCAGGAAGGGTGACATCAGTGCTTAGTTCTTGTCGCCCTTTCTTACATGCCCAGGGGAAATCTGATCACCCCTTTGGGGTCACGAAGCAATTTTTCTCCAGGCCAGTTTGGCTGGAGATCCTGGAGGGGTTTTTTTTTTTTTTGGTCATCTTCTGGGTGTGGAACAGTAGTCACTGGGGGTGCGGAGGGGGGAGGTATTTGTGAATTTCCTGCATTGGTGTAGTGGTTAAGTGTTCCAGTTTGGTGTAATGGTTTGGTGTAGTAGAGCCAGTTTGGTGTAGTGGTTAAGTGCACAGACTCTAATCAGGGAGAACCGGGTTTGATTCCCCACTCCTCCATGTGTAGCTGCTGGTGTGACCTTGGGCAAGCCATAGCTCTGGCACAGCTGTTCTTGAAAAAGAGCAGTTTCTGTCAGAGCTCTCTCAGCCCCACCTACCTCACAGGGTGTCTGTTGTGGGAAGAGGAAGGGACAGGAGTTTGTAAGCTGCTCTGAGACTCCAAGTGAAGGGTGGGGTATAAATCCAATCTCTTCTTCCCTTCTTCTCTTCATTGTGCAGGGGGTTGGACTAGATGACCCTGGAGGTCCCTTCCAACTCTAGGATTTTACAAGATGCATTTAGAGTAATTCTGGAAAGAGGAGACTGAGATTGTGTCCTCTTTGTATGGCTCAAGGGCAGCAACCAATTTCTTGGACTCGTTTTGGGTTCCTCTTGGCAGAGAACAATGGGCTCTGTCAATTTCAAATTATCCAGGACCACCATGTCTGTCGATTTCAGTGAATCCCCTCAAAACATCATTTCTTGTTACAACAAAAGTACATGCAATTACATTCACTCACCTTCATGTCTTGCCAGTTTCCCTCTTCTACCCCTTCACTCCCTGACTGTCCTTGGAAACTCCTGGGGGTAGAAATGTGATATGTTTGCTTTATTATTGCTTATAATAGCTATATACTGCCTTTTGACAGTCGGCAAGGCAGCAGACCTGCACGAAAGGGTATCGATTCCAGTCTGGCAATCTGAAACACACAAAGAAGAGGGGCGGGGACACAAAACAACCAAAATCATTAAAAGGCAGCAGAAGTAAAGGGTCGCATGAGCTCTGAAGTAGCAGAGATAGAGGGGCAGAGGTGTTAAAAGCAGGCCACATCCTCTGTAGATTTACTTAAAGGACTTGTCCAACAGTGCAGGCTCAGAGAGACTTCACTGCAACTGATTCTGAGAAGAAGAAGACGAGGAGGAGGAGGAGATGGAACAAGGAGAAGAAGAAGAGACTGGATTTATACCCGGGCCTTCACTACCTGAAGGAGTCTCAGAGCAGCTTAGAAGAAGAAGAAGAAGAAAAAGAAGAAGAAGAAGAAGAGATTGGATTTATATCCCACCCTTCACTCACTTGGAGTCTCAGAGCAGCTTACGAACTCCTTTCCCTTCCCCTCCCCACAACAGGCACCCTGTGAGGTAGGTGAGCCTGAGAGAGCTCTTTCCCAAGCTGTCCTTGAGAGAACAGCTGGTACAGAGCTATGGCTTGCCCAAAGTCATCCAGCCAGGTGCAAGTGGAGGAGTGGGGAATCAAACCCGGTTCTCCCAGATTAGAGTCCGCGCACTTAACCACTACACCAAACTGGCTTACAATCCCTTTCCCTTCTCCTCCCCACAACAGACACCCTGTGAAGTAGGTGGGGCTGAGAGAGCACTTTCCCAAGCTGTCCTTGAGAGAACAGCTGGTACAGAGCTATGGCTTGCCCAAAGTCATCCAGCCAGGTGCAAGTGGAGGAGTGGGGAATCAAACCCGGTTCTCCCAGATTAGAGTCCACGCACTTAACCACTACACCAAACTGGCTTACAATCCCTTTCCCTTCTCCTCCCCACAACAGACACCCTGTGAGGTAGGTGGGGCTGAGAGAGCTCTCCCAAGAACTGCCCTTGAGAGAACACCTTTGAAAGAACTTATGACTGACCAAAAGTCACCCAACTGGCTGCATGTGGAGGAGTGGGGAATCAAACCCAGTTCTCCCATGTTAGAGTCCGCGCTCCTAACCACTACACCAAACTTGCTCTCAGCAAAGAGTTCCAGGGCATAAGCTTTCAAGAGACAAAGCTCCCTTTTGCAGAAACATCGCCAAGGTAATGTGTAAGTTCTTTGAACATGGACAGTGGGCTATAAATGCTAAGTATTATCCTTACCTATCTCTGTCTATCTACCATCCACTCAAATGGCTACAGATATCCCTCCCTCCCTCCCAAAATGGTAACTACTGTGAGGGCAGGAGTAGCCATGAAATGCAGGAGGTCCTCTAGGATGTGACATTTCATCTGGAGATGCTGGCGTTAATGAGCCAAGCAGAAGGCCTCCTCACCTCTTCCGCATGGTGGAAGTGACCTAGAAGAGACCTTTGCTCCACCCATTGGCATCCTGGACCCATTGGCCCCTGAGGGTCTCCTCTCCTGCTGAGAAGACCACGAGACTGAGCTGGGAGAAAAATACAACCTGCCACATTTATTTGGGGAAAGGGGAACGGAGATGACCCTGTGTCCCTCTGACCCAGCGCATGGCTCCCGTGTTCCATGCTCCTATGACTCCTGTCGTTGGTTTCTCTCTCTTTTGCATTCGGAGTGACCAGCGGGAGAAAAGCAACCGCATGGTGTTTTATGCCACAGAGACAAAAATCTATCGATCCTTTTCGCCTCTAGAAAAGGTTTCTAATAATTTCCAGATATATTGTAGATGGCAGCGCTGCTATCTTTAATTAAAACATGACACGCGGATGGAAAGTAATTATTGGGGGTTGGATCTCTTTCCTTCCTCCTGCGGTTTTTCTTTTGTTCGGTAGCCTCTTTTCTCAATCCAATGGACTTCCTTGCATTTCGATTCTATTTTCTCTTCTGGCAGCAATAACATTGAAGCACAGCAGGTACAGAAGCAGTTGGACATGCCTCTTCTAACTCCACCGAGACAACTGGGGGAACTCATTCCCAGTTAGTAACTCGACCATTCCTTACATTGGAGTTGCATATTCATGCACTACGACTCAAAAATTGCAACCCACCAAAACATTACAGAGAGATGTCTATAATACCATTATCGGTAGAGTTTCCATTTCCGGGTTGGAAATTGCTGGAGATTTAGGATTGGAATCTCGGGGGGATAGGGTTTGGGGGAGAGGAAGCTCATGGGGTATAATCCCATAGAGTCTACTTAGCTTCCAAGATCTGACAAGACCAGGTTATATCATGCCACCTTCTCTCCCATATTTACATATAATTTAAAGTTATTTCTATTAATAATCATTTGTTGCTGTCAGGGGTCATTTCGTAGAAAAAGAGGTGCAGGAGCTCATTAGCATAACTCATTTGCATAACTCATTTGCATATGCCACATTCCCTAACATACCGGAAGTGTGTCAGAAGGCAACACCCACCCCTCAGGCTCCACTCCACAGGTGAGTGAAACTGACCTGCTCTTCCTCCATTCCCTTCCCCATCCAGTACTTCGTGCCTAAAAAATAAGGGTAAAGAACACACCCTCATTCTCTTCCTGCTCCCTTGAAACCACCGGGTTTCAAGTAGACTTGAGATACCCAGGACATGTGCACCACCCTTCCCTTTCCTTTCCCTTCCCCACAACAAGACACCCTGTGAGGTAGGTGGGGCTGAGAGAGGTCTTTTGAGAACTGCTCATGAGAGAACAGCTCTGAGAGAACTTGTGACTGGCCCAATGTCACACCAGCAGCTGCATGCGGGGGAGTGGGGAATCAAACCCGGTTCTCCCAGATTAGAGTCCAACTCCTGACCACTACAGCAAACTGATGGGGTGGAAGCTGCTGAAGGGTTGGTGAAATTTCTCCAGTACTTATGTGCCATGTGCCCAGATAAAAAATGGTATACTTAGAAAATTTATATGCCACCTTGAGCAAGTCTCTGGAAAAGCAGCATACAGTCATAAAAGGAACAATGATATTAAAACAAAACACTAAAAACAATAAAGACGCTAGCAGGGCTTTCCTCGGGGCGCTGCGCCTCTGCACTGCTCGGGAAAGCTGAGGAGGGGGCGGGGCTTGGTCATGTGCCCGCCCCCTGGGCTCCTCACTCCCGGAGCTGCGCTCCTGTGCGCTCCCGCTCCAACGGACCCCTGGTTGCTGTTATTGTGTTGTTGTAGAGGTGGTCTTACACCCAGGATTGTCTTCCTTTTAATGTGGCAAATTCTCATGCTAACTAGAAAAGATATCTTCCAGTTACGTGAACCAGTTTGGTGTAGTGGTTAAATGCACAGACTCTAATCTGGGAGAACCAGGTTTGATTCCCCATTTCTCCACTTGCAGCTGCTGGATGACCTTGGGCAAGCCATAGTTCTGGCACAGCTGTTCTTGACAAAGAACAGTTTCTGTCAGAGCTCTCTCAGCCCCACCTACCTCCCAGGGTGTCTGTTGTGGGGAGGGGAAGGGAAAGGAGTTTGTAAGCCACTCTGAGACTCCTTGAAGGGCAGGGTATAAATCCAATCTCTTCTTCTCTCTTCTTCTTCTTCTTCTCCTCCTCCTCCTCCTCCTTCTACTGTTGCCAACCTCCAGGTGTGGCCTAGAGATCTCCAAGGAAGTTTAGAAAACTAGTAAAGGGCCAAAAGTTAAAAACACCGCTAGATATAGACCAAAGTACACAGGTTTATTTTTTTTAAAAACATATACACATATAAAACATAAGAACCTTGTAGAGGCCCAAATAAAGCCTCATAAAACAATAAAACTACTACTACAAAGGATACTGTGGTGGCTCAGTGGTTAAGACACTGAACTGCAGACTGGAAGGCCGGAAGTTCAGCAGTTCAAGACCCGAGTGCCGCATGACCGAGGGAGCTCCCGTCTCTGGCCCCATCTCCTGCCAACCTAGCAGTTTGAAAGCAAGAAATTGCAAGTAGATAAATAGGTACTGCTTCAGTGGGAAGGTAAACAGTGTTTCATGCACCTCATCGTCTAGTCATGCTGGCCACATGACCACAGAAACATCTTCGGACAGTGCCGGCTATTCGGCTTGGAAACAGAGATGAACACCGCAACCCTAGCGTCGGATATGACTGGCTTTCGAGCAAGGGAAACCTTTACCTTTAGTAATACAATCAAAGTTACAAATGCTCAAAAAGAATCATATATGACCTGATCAATGCTCCCTTTAATCTGTGGAGTCTTGTGAGCAAAAATTCTACTTTGTGAGCTACTGGCATTAAAGCTGTGAGTGAGCAATTTGGCTGCTGCATACATTAGTTTGCTCTGGAGCCATCCTTCCTGAACTGAGACAAAAATCTGTGGGCTGGAGGCTAAGAAACTGTGAGCTAGCTCATACTAACTCAGCTTAGAGGGAACATTGGACCTGATGTGTTTTGGCCCTGAAGAGCCTTCTTCAGAGGTCCAATTCTACAAAATACAACATGCAACAAAGCCTTGTAAGGTGGTAAACAACTGATATAGGCAGGGGTCCTTTCGTAGAAAAAGAGGTGCAGGAGCTCAGTAGCATTCCTATTAGCAGGGCTTTTTTTGTAGAAAAAGCCCAGCAGGGACTCATTAGCATAACAGGCCATATCCAACCGCAGAAACTCATTAGCATATTAGACCACACCCCTGACAACGCAGCTCCCTCCCAGGATCAGCTTTCCCAGGTACCCCGTGCCTGTGGGCCGCCTAGGGAATCCAAGGGGAGGAGAGGCAGTTTAAACTGCCTTCCCTCCCTGGATCGGCTTGGCTTCCCCAGGCGCCCTGCGGCTTGCGAGGTGCCTGAGGAACCCGGGGGGGGGGGAGGCTGTAGGTGTGGCCAACTCGCTTGAGCCCGCTTCAGCACGGGACTTTCTGCAGCCGTTGTGGACGGCCCCTTTAAATGCGGGAGGAAATAGCCCTTCCTCCTGCATTTAAGGGCCGTGTAACCGCAGCCTTGGAGTCTCAGAGCAGCTTACAAACTTATTTCCCTTCCCCTCCCCAAAACAGACACCCTATGAGGTCTGTGGGGCTGAGAGAGCTCTTTCCCAAGCTGTCCTTGAGAGAACAGCTGGTACAGAGCTATGGCTTGCCCAAGGTCATCCAGCCAGGTGCAAGTGGAGGAGTGGGGAATCAAACCCGGTTCTCCCAGATTAGAGTCCGCGCACTTAACCACTACACAAAACTGTCTCTCACCTGGTACTCCTTCATCCCGCTACCTAAGTGAGATCAAGAAGCCAGCCAGAACTCCGTCCCTGTGCGTTCCTACCCCAAAATAGCCCTGCCTATTAGCATAACTCATTAGCATATGCCACGCCCCCTGACATCACCGGAAGTGTTCAAAAGCCTCCCCTTCCCTTCCCCAGTTGGTCTGCCAAGGCCGGCGGGGGTGGGGGGGAGGAGTGAAGCAAGAAGGGTCCCGTAGAATACAACGGAAAGAGCCAATTCGGGAGTCATTCTGCCGGCCAAATATCAGTTTCATCCCCATTACCCTATGGGCCATTGGAGTCAATGGCAAAAACTTATAGGGTATATGGCGGGCTGGAGAGTTCCTATCTACACCTTGTGGCTAATAGCCACTGAGAGACCTCTGCTCTATATGTTTATCTAATTGCCTCTTGAAGCTGTCCGTGCTTATATCTTCCACCACCTCCTGTGGCAGTGAATTCCACGTGTTAATCACTCTGGGTGAAGAAGGACTTCCTTTTATCTGTTCTAACCCGACTGCTCAGCAATTTCATGGGGTGCCCACGAGTTCTTGTATTGAGAGAAAGGGAGAAAAGGACTTCTTTCTCTACCTGCTCTATCCCAGGCATCATCTTATAAACTTCGATCATGTCACCCCTCAGCCGTCGTTTCTCCAAACTAAAGAGCCCCAAGCGCCTCAGCCTTTCTTCATAGGGAAAGTGTTCATCCCTTTTATCATTCTATTTGCCCTCCTCTGCCCTTTTTCCAATGCTATAATATCCTTTTTGAGGTGTGGCGACCAGAACTGTACACAGTACTCCAAATGAGGTCGCACCATCGATTTATACAGGGGCATGATGATAATGACTGATTTGTTTTCAATTCCCTTTCTAATAACCCCTAGCATAGCGTTGGCCTTTTTCATTGCAGTCGCACATTGTCTCGACATTTTCTCTGAGTTACCGACTATAACTCCGAGATCTGTTTCCTGGTCAGTCTCCGTCAGTTCGAACCCCATCAATGTGTATTTATACTTAGGATTTTGGTCTCCAATGTACATCACTTTGCACTCAGCCACAATGAACCCCATTTGCCACGTGGATGCCCACAGTACCTTGAAAATAACCCTAAAAACTTATCTTTGCAGCAGCGTCTTGCATGGTTATCCCTACTGACTGGCTAGACTGTACATAGTTCGCAAAGGCAAAAATCCTACCTACATGACATCAGCAACTGCTGCTGTGGGATTGCCATGGGTGACTCATTCTTCAGCTTCACGGCCCTTGGGTTTAGCCGGACAGACGTCTGCTCAGCAAGGGATATTCTGAGCACGGCTGGGTAGACCCCAGATGTCAACTGTCCCTTCGGTAAATAAGTTTCTCTTCCCAAACCATCTGCCTTTTTGGACATCTCTCTTCCTGTACAACTACAGCAGAGCATGCCAGGGGACAGCGGCAGACAGAGA
Source organism: Lepidodactylus listeri (assembly GCA_029233225.1). NCBI lineage: Eukaryota > Metazoa > Chordata > Lepidosauria > Squamata > Gekkonidae > Lepidodactylus > Lepidodactylus listeri. Next base: position 9,074,945 of record JARCFY010000004.1, on the reverse strand, counting down.
GCGTCTTGAAGGCCAGTAACAGGAATCTATCCCGTGCATAATCCATCTGGGACTGAAAGGGTACTGGCTGCTTGTCTTTTCTGGATGAAAATTGGACTTGCAGGCTGCGGAACATATATGAAGAACGGGGGGAATCTGGAGAGTTAGAGTTCGAGGTAGAATCTTGGGGGGAAAATGGGTCCCATGGCAGAAACTCGGTTTGAGTTTCTTTAGAACCAACAAAGTTTTATTCTGTTGGAAATGTATGAGTTGCAAGTGCTAAGATTCCAGTCATTATAGATTTAACCTGTTTACCTTCTGTGCTATTGTTTAGACCAGGGGTCCTCAAACTTTTTAAACAGGGGGCCTATTCACTGTCCCTCAGACAGTTGGAGGGCCGGACTATAGTTAAAACAAACAAACAAACTATGAACAAATCCCTATGCACGCTGCACAGATCTTATTTTGAAGTAAAAAAAAAACAAAATGGGAACAAATACAATATTTAAAATGAAGAACAAATCAAGTTAAATCAACAAACTTACCAGTATTTCAATGGGAACTATGGGAACTGCTTTTGGCTAATGAGATGGTCAATGACCGGTTCCATATTTGTCACTGCTAGTCGTAACAGGTGATGCAAGTGGGCATCAGTTAGTCTAGATCTGGTTGGAGATTTCAGATGTTATTTTGTGGGTAGGGAAGGCGCACCGGGCCTTCTGACCATGGCTAGAGACAGAATGCCAGATAAGATGGTCACTGGGCTTGCCTCAGCAAGCCTGAATTTCTGTACTTAAATTAGCATGTTGAGCTTGCCCTCTGCAAGCTGTGGCTCAGTGGAAGAAAATCTGTTCAGCATTCAGAAGGTCCAAGGTTCAATCCCCAGCATCTCAAGTTAAACTGACCAGGCAGTAGGTGTTCTGAAAGGCCTCTGAGACCTTGGAGAGCTGCTGCTTGTCTGAGTAGACAGTACTGACTTCGATGGACTGATGATAGTCTAATTCAGTATAAGGCAGCTTCATGGCTGACAGAGCTGGGAATTCCTTATTGGGAAATACTTGGAGATTTGGGAGGTGGAGCCTGGGGACAGCAGAGTATGGGGAGGGGAGGGACCTTAGCAGGTCATAGTGCCATGCAGTTCATTCTCCAAAGCAGCCATTTTCTCCAGGGGAACTGATCTTCGTAATCTGGAGGTGAGATACAATTCCAGGAGATCTCCCGGTTGCCCACATGGAGGTTGGCAAAACTTAAGCACACAGCATTCATGGTGGAAGCTGGAGTTGTCCTAGAATTACAACTCATCTCCAGACTGCAGAGATCAGTTCCAAGGGTTGTCAGTTCCAGGTTAACAAATTCCTGGAAATTTGGGGTGGAATCTGGGGATGGTGGGATTTGGGAAGGACAGGAAACTCAGTAGGGTATAATACCATTGAATCTAAGCTCCAAAGGAGCTGTCTTCTCCTGGAGGACTGTTATCTGCAGTCTGGCGATCCACTGTAATTCCAGGAGGTCTTTAAGAATCATCTGGGGGTTAATAGAATCATAGAGTTGGAAGGGACCTCCAGGGTCATCTAGTCCCATCACCTGCACAGTGCAGGGAATTCACAAATACCTGCCCCCCACACCCCAGTGACCCCCTGTTCCATGCCCAGAAGATGACAAAAAAAAAACCCTCCAAGATTTCAGGCCAAACTGGCCTGGAGGAAAATGGCGTCCTGACCCCAAAGTGGTGATCGGCATTTCCCTGGGCGTGTCAGAAAGGGCCACAAGAACTAAGCACTGAGGCAACCCTTCCTGCCCTCCCTTCTCGTGATCTGCCTGAGTTCACCGAATCAGCATGGCTGTCAGATGGCCATCTAGCCTCTGCTTGAGAACCTCCAAAGAAGGAGCGCCCACCACCTCCCGAGAAAGCCTGTTCCACTGAGGAACCGCTCTAACTGCCAGGGAGTTCTTCCTAATGTTTAGCCGAAAACTCCTTTGAGTTAATTTCACCCCACTGTCTGGACTGACCTTCTGGGGCAACAGAAAATGACTCCACACCATTGACCATATGACAGCCCTTCAAGGACTTGAAGATGGTGATCATATCACCTCTCAGTCGTCTCTTCTCCCAGCTAAACACACCCAGAGTTCCTTCAGCCTTTCCTCATAGCACTCATAAACACAAAAACCTCCAGGATCTCCAGCCAAAGTAACCTGGAGAACAATATCTTATTGACCCAAAAGTGGCAATCAGCATTTCCCTAGATGTGGAAGAAAGGGCCACGAGAACTGAGGTAACCCTTCCTGCCCTACCTCTCATGATCTGCCTAAGTCCACAGAATCCGCATTGCTGTCAGATGGCCATCTAGCCTCTGTTTGAAAACCTCCAGAGAAGGAGAGCCCATCACCTCCCCGAGGAAGTCTGTTCCACTGAGGAACAACTCTAACGGTCAGGGACATCTTCCTAATGTTTAGCTGAAAACTCTTCTGATTCAATTTCAACCCACTGGTTGTGGTCCAACCTTCTGGGGTAACAGAAAACAACTCCATACCATTCTCTATATGACAGCCCTTCAAGTACTTGAAGATGGTGGTTATCATATTACCTCTCAGTCGTCCCAAAAATACCCAGAGCTCCTTCAGACTTTCCTCACAGGACTTGGTCTCCAGACCGTCACCGTCTCTGTTGCCCTCCTCTGGACACGTTCCACCTTGTCTATATCCTTCTTGAATTGTGGTGCCCAAAACTGAACACAAGACTCTCGGTGAGGTCTAACCAGAGCAGAACAAAGTGATACCATCACTCCGCATGATCTGGACACTCTACTTCTGTTGATACAGCTCAAAATCACATTTGCCTTTTTAGCTACTGCATCACACTGCTGACTCATGTTCAATGTATGGTCTACTAAGACCCCTGGATCCTTTTTGCACAGCCTACTGCCCAGACAAGTCTCCCCGAACCTATAATTAGGCATGCAATTTTTTCCTACCTAAATGCAGAACTTTACATTCATCCCCGTTGAAATTCATTTTATTTGTTGGCAAACCTATGAGTTTCCCTGGAGGAAATGGCATCTTTGGTGGGTGGGGGTCTATGAAATTACATCACTGTTTGAGAGCTAGTTTGGTATAGTGGTTAGGAGCTTGGACTCTAATCTGGGAGAACCAGGTTTGAATCCCCACTCCTCCACATGTGGCTGCTGGTGTGACTTTGGGTCAGTCCCAAGTTCTCTTAGAGATGTTCTCACAGGAGCAGCTCTCGAGAGACGTCCCACCTAACTCAAAGGATTATTTTGGGAAGGAGAAGGGAAAGGAGACTGTAAGCCACTCTGAGACTCCTTTGGGTAGTGAAAGAAGAGAAGAAGAAGAGAGATGAAGAGATTAGATTTATACCCCGCCCTTCACTCACTTGGAGTCGCAGAGCAGTTTACAAACTCCCTTCCTTTCCCCTCCCCACAAAAGACACCCTATGAGGTAGGCGGGACTGAGAGAGCTCTGAGACAGCTGTCCTTGAGAGAACAGCTCTGACAGAGCTATGGCTTGCCCAAGGTCATCCAGCAGGTGCAAGTGGAGGAGTGGGGAATCAAACCCAGTTCTCCCAGATTAGAGTCCGCGCACTTAACCACTACACCACACTGGCACCAAACCACTACACCAAAGTGAAAGGCAGGGTATAAATCCAATCTCTTCTGCTGCTGCTGCTGAGTTCCCCGTCTGCCCCAAACTCTGCCCTGGAATCAAAATTCCCACATATGTACCAGGAAATATATAATGATGCTGAGGCCAGACATCTCCGTTTGTCAGCATCGCTTCCTCTTCCTCTTCTCTTCCGCACTGCCTTACACATCTCATTTGAAACGTCGGCAAGAGCAGGATTAAATAAAGCAAACACGACGATTACATTTCACATCCCACAGCGATCTTTGGAGAAATGCTAATTTAATATGCCGAGGTGATAAGTCAAGTGACGAGGGAAACTTCGGTCGGCTTCCAATTCCGATTCATAATTTGGACAGGGGGTAAACACACAAAATAAGTTTATTCAGTGTGTTCCGGTGAGCTGGGCCTATAGAAATTAGATTGGAACAGTACATCGGATGTTTTTTTTTTTTTTTGTCTGTGCACTGGAAGGCATAGAGGTTTCCCCTTCCAGATTTTGAAAACGCCGGAGGGACGTGTTTTTTCTTCTGTAAAGAAGAAGATAAGAGATAGAGTTGTACCCCGCCCTTCACTTGGGCTGCGGTCACACGGCCCCTTTAAATCCGGGAGCCCTTCCGGATTAAAGGGGCCACATTTTTTTCCCTCGGGTTGGGATGTTTACACATCCCAACCCCTGCTGCGGCGGGTGGCAGCGGGAGGAGGATGAGGCGGCGGCAGTCAACAGCGGCAGATGGAGGATGCTGCGGAGGGAGGCAGCGGCAGTGGCGGCAGACGGAGGCAGCGGCTGGAGGCGGTGGCAGAAGCAGCGGTGGCGGAAGAAACTGTGGCCGGCCAGCCTCAAAGTGTGCAGCGACAGCAGCTTTTTCTGCGGCGGCAGCCAGGGGAGGCACTCTTCCCTGAACCCCCCCCCGGCCGCCTGGTAAGTTTGGGGGGTTTTTCCCCCCTTTTACACTTGAGCGCTTGAATGGCCAAGCGCCCAAGTGTAAAAGGGGGGGAAAATGGCGGGGGGGGGGAAGCCATCCGGACAGCCCTGCTCTCGCAATGATTGTGAGAGAGGGCTGGCCAGATGGCTCAAATGCGGGTTCCCCCCACAACACCCAGGAAAACTGTTGATTTTCCCGGGGTTGGAAAATGCGGGAGTAACCCGCATTTGAGCCCGCTTCAACACGGGACTTTCTGCAGCCGTTGTGGACGGCCCCTTTAAATGCGGGAGGAAATAGCCCTTCCTCCTGCATTTAAGGGCCGTGTGACCGCAGCCTTGGAGTCTCAGAGCAGCTTACAAACTTATTTCCCTTCCCCTCCCCAAAACAGACACCCTATGAGGTCTGTGGGGCTGAGAGAGCTCTTTCCCAAGCTGTCCTTGAGAGAACAGCTGGTACACTTTGAGAACGCTTTCACTTTGTTGGATCTCTCGGTTTTATGGTGGCCGTCTGCATAGATTTATGTCCATTTTATGGCCAGTCAGGGGTGATTCTGCAGTCAGTAGGCATTGGCCTGGGGTATTTGAATGCGGTTTTGAGCCGCATCTTTTTTCTGTTCCAGTGTGGGTTTGGTAAAACAACGGAGCAAATGCTAGATGCAGGTTGGGCCATAATTGAGGAAGTTGGGTTAAAACAGATAAAAGGAAATACTTCTTCACCCAAAAAGTGATGAACACGTGGAATCCACTGCCACAGGAGGTGGTGGCGGCTACAAGCATGGAGTGCTTCAAGAAGGAACTGGATAAACACAGGGGTCCGCTGGGGCTGGAGCTGCTGGGACCTCTTCCCCAAATACCCACCAAGTTTCAAGAAGATTGGTCCAATCTTCTTGAAACTTGGTGGGTATTTCGAGGAGAGGCCCCAGCAGCTACCCTGCAAGTTTGGAGCCTCTCCCTCAAATCCCCTTTCCTCCAGCCCCTCATATACCCTATGAGTTTTTGCTATTGATTTCAATGGCCCATAGGGTATAATGGGGCTGAAACTGACATTCCCTTTCTGACACACTTCTGGTGATGTCAAGGGACGTGACATATGCTAATGAGTTATGCTAATGAGTTATGCTAATGAGCTCCTGCAGCTCTTTTTCTACGAAAGGACCCCTGGATAAACATATGGAGCAGAGGTCCATCAGTGGCTATTAGCCACAAGGGATAGATAGGAACTCTCAGTCTGGGGCAAGTGATGCTCTGTATTCTTGGTGCTTGGGGGGGGGGGGACAAGAGTGGGAGGGCTTCTAGTGTCCTGGCCCCACTGCTGGACCTCCTGATGGCACCTGATGGATAGGAAGAAACTCTCGGTCGAGGGCAAGTGATGCTCTGTATTCTTGGTGCTTGCAGGGTGGCAACAATGGGAGGGCTTCTGGAGTTCTGGCCCCATGGCTGGACCTCCTGAGGGCACCTGGTATTTTTGGCCACTGTGTGACACAGAGTGTTGGACTGGATGGGCCATTGGCCTGATCCAACACTGGCTTCTCTTATGTTCTTATGTTCTTAAATGCCCCCGGAACTGTCCCAGACCCTGTGGTGTTTTCGCGGAGGGCCTGATTTGGAGTACTTTCCCATGTTATGTCCGTTGACGCAGCCATCTGTATTCCAAAAGAGAGAGAGAGGCAGAGGGGGGGAACTCGAAGAAATCTCCCAAAGACTCCGAAGCAATCCAGTCGAATGTATAAATAAAACATGCGAGCAACACAAATGATGGTTTCTGGGCAATAGGAAACACACAAACTACCCTAGTTGTTTGGAGATTTACGCTTCCGTATCTCACAGATGCCCTCTTGCTTTATTTATACTGTTAAGGGAGGCCGAGGTAGCCTCTAACCATCAACACCCATCATTAAATCATTACAGAGACTCTCTTGTTAAAGAAACAGAGCTGGCGCACAGAAGCGCACACCTCGGCAAAAGGACAGTGAGGAGATCCAAATGTGAGCCTAGGTGAGGCCGAGAGGTGTCTGTGTATGCAGGGATGCGTGTGTGTTCTCAAGCACATGCCTGCACATGTTAGGGTCCAGAAATCTGGAAGTCTGACGCTTCTTGCAGTGGAACAGAATTTGCCTCCGTCCATTTCTACGCAGTGCTGGAATCAAGCAGGGCTTTTTCGTGTAGGCATTTTCTTTTAATGCGCCAAGTCCGAAAGGCTTCTTCCTGGACCTAGGTTAGTGATGCTGGAAAGTGCCATCAAGTCGCAGCTGACCGTTTGGTGTAGGGGTTAGGAGCGCGGACTCTAACCTGGGAGAACTGGGTTGAGTCCCCACTCCTTCACATGCAGCCGCTGTTGTGACTTTGGGTCAGCCACAAGTTCTCTCAGAGCTGTTCTCTCATGAGCTCTCTCAGCCCCACCTACCTCACAGGGTGTCTGTTGTGGGGAGGGGAAGGTCAAAAGAGACTGTAAGCTGCTCTGAGACTCCAAGTGAAGGGAGGGATATAAATCCAATTCCTCCTCCTCCTCCTTCTGACCCTATAGGATTTTTAGGGCAAAAGATGGTCAGAGGTGTTTTTAAAAGATCTTGAAGAAGAAGAAAAAGAGACTGGATTTATATCCTGCCCATCACTACCCAAAGGAGTCTCAGAGCGGCTTACAAACTCCTTTCCCTTCCCCTCCCCACAACAGACACCCTGTGAGGTAGGTGGGGCTGAGAGAGCTCTGACAGAGACTGCTCTTTTTCAAGAACAGCTGAGCCAGAGCTATGGCTTCCCCAAGGTCATCCAGCAGGTGCAAGGGGAGGAGTGGGGAATCGAACCCGGTTCTCCCGGATTAGCGTCCGTGCGCTTAACCACGGCACCAAACTGGAATTGTGCTTCTTTCCCGATTGTTTGTGATTCCAGCAGGGCTCAGTTTACTCTTTGCAAAAGTCTTAGAGTCAGGTCTCCTGGCATTCAGCATATGGACTGTTCTGTAGACTGTCCTCCTGGCTTCTGACTAGGGTCGCCAACAACCTCCAGGTGGTGGCTTGAGATCTCCTGGGATTACCACTGGTCTCCATGCAGCAGAGAGCCATTCACCCGGGGGGGGGGGAAGAGCTGCTTTGGGAGGTGGGCTCTGTGGCATTATATAACCCAGTAAAGTCTCTCTCCTCTCCAAACCCTCCCCTCCTTAAGCTCCAACCCCCAAATCTCCAGGTATTTCCTGATCAGCAGTGTCAACCTTGATTCGGACTCCATATAATCTGGCTTTCTAATCTTCCAGCCTTCCATCCTTGGTTCAGGTTGCCAGTTCCGGGTTGTGTAATTCCTGGAGATTGAAGGTGGAATGTGAGTAGGGGAGAGGTTGGGGGGGGCGGGGTAGTCTCAGTAGGGTATAATGGCATCCAGTCCACTCTTCAAAGGACCTATTTACAGTGATCCACGCAATCCACGCTACAGTGATCCACGCTACAGTGATCCACGCAATGGTCACCTCGAGACTTGACTACTGTAACGCTCTCTACATGGGGCTGCCCTTGTCCCAGCTCCGGAGGCTGCAGCTAGTGCAGAATGCCGCGGCCAGGCTGTTGATGGGTCTCTCTGTGAGGGACTATGTCCAGCCTGTGCTGAGGGCACTGCACTGGCTGCCTATAGCATACCGGATCCGGTTCAAGGTGCTGGTTTTAACCTTTAAAGCCCTATATGGCCAGGGGCCTGCCTACCTAAGGGACCGCCTTTCCCCATACATACCCCAGAGAGCACTACAGTCAGGCAGGCAACATCGCCTGGCCCTTCCTGGCCCGAGAGAGGCCAGGTTGGCGACCACCAGGAATACAGCCTTCTCAGTGGCGGCCCCCCACTGGTGGATGGAGCTTCCGGAAGACATCAGGGCCCTGCGGGATCTTTTGCAGTTCCGCAGGGCCTGCAAGACGGAGCTCTTCCGCCAGGCTTTTGGGGCCGCCACTGGGGGAAATGGCCACCAGTAGGTGGCCAGAGAAACATCCTGGCCCGGTATAACAGCTGGTGGTAGCCTCCTGGCTGTGGGGAGTAGTTGCTGCCCTAGTGTTGGTATTTGAAATTGCCGTCAATTGTACTTGTAACTGCTGCCAATTGCATTGTATTTTATTGTATTAACTATATTTGTATGTACTGATTTTAGTGTTGTGAGCCGCCTAGAACCGCTTGTGTTGGTCAGGCGGGATATAAATCTAAATAAATAAATAAATAAATATTTTGTCGGGGGGGGGGCTCATCTCAATTGTACCTGAGATCAGCTGTAATTATGAAGATCTCCAGGTCCCACATGGACATTGGCATCCTTGGACACATATGAATATACATGAAACTGGCTGCCTTACACAGAATCAGACCAGTGCACCATCAAGGTCAGTATTAGAAGAAGAAGAGGAGATTGGAATTATATCCCGCCCTTCACTCACTTGTAGTCTCAGAGTGGCTTACAAACTCCTTTCCCCTCCCCTCCCCCCAACAGACACCCTGTGAGCTAGGTGCGGCTGAGAGAGCTCAGAGACAACTGTCCTTGAGAGAACAGCTGGGACAGAGCTATGGCTTACCCAAGGTCACCCAGCAGCTGCAAGTGGAGGAGTGGGGGATCAAACCCGGTTCTCCCAGATTAGAGTCTGCGCACTTAACCACTACACCAAACTGGGATATATTTATATCCCGCCTAGCCAGATAAGCTGGAGCAAGGCAGCTAACAACAACTAAAATCATAAAACAATGGCATTCAGTTAAAACAGAGTACAATATGCATAAAACTACGGAGTAAAACAAGCAGCAGATGGCAGCAATTCCGGCTGCGCCCAACAAAGACGGCAGCATCCTGAGTATTATCTACTCTGATAGGCAGTGCCTCTTCAGGGTCTAAAGGAGGAGGAGGAGGAGGAGGTGGAGGAGGAGGAGGAGGAGGAGGAGAAGAAGAAGAAGAAGAAGAAGAAGAGATTAGATTTATACCCCGCCCTTCACTACCCAAGGGAGTCTCAGAGCGCCTTACAAACTCCTTTCCCTTCCCCTCCCCACAACAGACAACCTGTGAGGTAGGTGGGGCTGAGAGAGCTCTGACAGAAACTGCTCTTTCTCAAGAACAGCTCTGACAGAACTATGGCTTTCCCAAGGTCATCCAGCAAGTGCAAGTGGAGGAATCAAACCCGGTTCTTCCAGATTAGAGTCCGCACACTTAACCACTGCACCAGACTGGCTCTCCTTCACATCAGCTACTGCCTGGTCCTTTCAACTGGAAATGCTGGGGATTGAACCTGGGGCCTTTTGCATGCCTAGCAGAGGCTATCCAGGGTCTCAGAAAGAGGTCTTCTTCATCACCTACCACTTGATCATTTTTCAGCTGGAGATGCCAGGGACTGGACGTGAGACCTGGATGCAAAGCAGAGGCTCTTCCACTGAGCCAAAGACCCTCCCAGTTTGGTGCAGTGGTTAAGTGCGCGGACTCTAATCTGGGAGAACTGGGTTTCATTCCCCACTCCTCCACATGCAGCTGCTGGTGTGGCATCAGGTCAGTCATAAGTTTTTTCAGAGTTGTTCTCCCAAGGGCAGCTCTGGGGAGAGCTCTTTCAGCCCCACCTACCTCACAGGATGTCTGTTGTGGGGAGGGGAAGGGGAAGGAGTTTGCAAACTGCTCTGAGACTCCTTCGGGCAGAGAAGCATGGGGTATAAATCCAAGCTTCTTCCCCTCCCCCTTTTCCCCAACCCTTTATCCAACCCTTGACCTTGTCCCTAGTCCCTGGATTCTCATCGTACCTGTAACCTACTATCCTGACCCTGCGAAGTACCCCCACCATGTACTTGCAGCTGCTGGATGGCCTTGGGCAAGCCATAGTTCTGTCAGAGCTGTTCTTGAAAGAGCTGTTCTTGAAAAAGCTCTCTCAGCCCCATCCACCTCACAGGGTGTCTGTTGTGGGGAGGGGAAGGGAAAGGAGTTTGTTAGCCACTCTGAGTGAAGGGCGAGGTATAAATCTAATCTCCTCCTCCTTTTCCTCCTCCTCTTCTTCATACTGGACCAAAGTTTGGAAGACTAAGAGCAGAACCCTAGGAATTTTATGGACATGGCTGAAGGAGTTTTTGGAAAGGAAAAGACCGAGTGCTTGGAGTTTTGCATATCAGGGTGGGGAAAAAGCTTTCCAAAAAAAAAATGCAGGAAGGTTGCTGCGAGAGATAATATTTATTGCACTTACCTTCTGCCTCCTCAAAAGGGTTTTATTGATTGATTAAAATATTTACATCCCACCTAGGGATAAGCAAATGTTCCCTATTTCATTTCTTTTTACATTCATTTATATTCAACAGTTTCAGTTCTCAGGTCTCTGACATTGGTTTTTGCCGGTTTGTTTGCATGGCGTCCTTTCATTGTGGGGTTTCTTTATATGCAATTCATACAGGCTTTATAGGACAATGTATATCATTTATGTGTCTAATATGCACCCGGATGTATAACACTGATTAGTTTATACGCAAATAATATTGAAAATGTGAATATTTTATGGGGGAGATGGAGAAAGAAAGAGAAAACGGTGCAGAAGGGAATCTCAAAACCAAAATGAGGATTTGGAGGTCAAACCAGCAGAGGCGAGACGATTCTAATTCTACCTTCCAATTCTACTCATGCAACCCAACATACGAGGTAAAGGCAAATGAAAATAAGAAGTGAAAACGGCCTAAAAGGTGGAAGTCCACCAGCAACAGAACTTCTGTGGAGAGACTTGCATGGTTTGGGTACTACCACAAAGAAGACCCTGTCCTGTTAGACAGTGTCCACATGTCAGATGGTGAGAGTGTATCATTCAGGGTCCCCAAGAAGGATCTCAATGTGCATCTAGGTTCATACGGGAGTAAGAAGGACATGCCCTGGACTTCTCAGCCATGCAGGTCTCAACTTCTTAACTTGGTGGTGTTCTGTCCATGATATTTTTGTCTCCTTCCAAAAATGCTTCCTTCAAGGAACAGACCTGGCCACTGTGGTGCATGGCCTGATTACATCAAGAATAAATTACTGCAGTGTGCTGTACCGGGGGCTGCCCTTGGAGAGTGTCCAGTTAGTACAGAATGCTGCAGCCAGGATGTTGACTGAAGTGGGTCATAGAGGCAATATTACTCCAGTCTTGGCCCATCCATACTGGCTCCAGATTTGTCCCCAGGCATAATTCAAGGTGTTGATCTTGACCTTCAAAACCCCTATATGGTTTTGGGGCAGCATACCTAAAGGACTTTGTACTGATCCAGCAGGGCTCTTCTGATGTTCTTATGAAGACCTCAACCTCCATACCTAGTTGCTGGCCATCCAAGGGGACAGGTCAGCCACTGTGTGAGACAGGATGCTAGACTAGATGGGTCACTGGTCTGATCCAGCCGGGCTCTTCTGATGTTCTTATGAAGGCCTCAGCCTCCATGCCCAGTTGTTGGTCATCCAGAGGGACTGGTTGGCCACTTTGTGAGACAGGATGCTGGACTAGATGAGCCACTGGTCTGATCCAGCAGGGCTCTTCTGATGTTCTTATGAAGACCTCAGCCTCCATACCTAGTTGTTGACCATCCAAGGGGACAGGTCAGCCACTGTGTGAGACAGGATGCTAGACTAGATGGACCACTGGTCTGATCCAGCAGGGCTCTTCTGATGTTCTTATGAAGGCCTCAGCCTCCATGCCCAGTTGTTGGTCATCCAGAGGGACTGGTTGAGGCCACTTTGTGAGACAGGATGCTGGACTGGATGGACCACTTGTCTGATCCAGCAGGGCTATTCTTACGTCCTGAGTCCAGGGAGATTTATCTGTCTCCTTCTGTCACCATCTTCCACCAGCAGGTAAAGCCTTCTTTGCTTCATTTGGCATTCCCTGAATGATCCTTCCTTCCTAACCAATATTGTACATTTTGTCTGAATTTTAACTGGTTTATATGCATTTCAGCTCTGTTTTTAACTGTTTTTTTTTTTAAATGAGGTATTTCAGTCGTTTTATATTGTATTTTTTATCATGTATGTTTTAAATTATTGGCCATCTTGGCTGCCCTTGTAAGAGAGGACGGAAGAAATATATATTTGTGTTTTGTTTTTGTTTTTTTTAAAAAAAAACCTCATCAGGGCTCATTTCATAGCAGGAGCTCCTTTGCATATTAGGCCACACACCCCTGATGTAGCCAATCCTCCAAGAGCTTACAGTAGGCCCTGTAAGAAGAGCTCTGTAAGCTCTTGGGGGATTGGCTATATTAGGGGTGTGTGGCCTAATATGCAAAGGAGCTCCTGCTATAAAATGAGCCCTGGTGTGCATAATTCTCCTCTCCCTCATTTTACCCTCACTAACAACTACATGAAGTAGACTCAGCTGAGAGGGAGGGGGAGACGAAGATTCACCCAAGATTTCCCAATGAACTTCACATCTAAGCGGACCCCCATAATCCTTACCAGATACTCTAACCCAGTAGACACTCACCAACACCTTTTTTGGAGGTTGCCGAGTGTTTTTAGAAAGGGGGGGCTTTGGCCAGCCGGGCTTCTGACTGGCCATTAGAGATCTGATTGGTTGTGCTGATCTTGAAGTGTGTTGCTTCGGCAGCAGCTGTCATCGCAGTGCAAAGATCTTCCCTGAGCGATTGAAGGTCAGCTGCATGGCAGCGAGAAAGGATTTTGAAATGTCTTCATTTGAAAAAAGCGTCCTCTTAAACAGCGTTTCTGCCTGAAATGTTGAAGAGTTGCTATTAGAGTTAAGCAGAGCCTCATTCCCTGAGATTCTGTGGTTATCTCCCTCCTGCTTTGGCAGCCATTTTGGAGTTTGGGTCCACCTCCCCGAGCAGCCATTTTGTGATTGCACCCACTGTCCTGTATCAGAATCCCAAAGGTACCCACCAGCTCAGAAAAGTTGGGGACCACTGCTTTGACCACTGTGCTACACCACTTCTGATTGACCCAGCCAGGCTAGAAGAGGAACAGCAGCAGAGGTACAAATAAAGCACAGCTGCTACTTCCATCCTGGTCCATGGTTCGTGAGACCCCATAAACCACGAACATTCATGAACCTCCCATTTGTGGTTCGCGCCCATCCCTAACGGCAGCTGTCCATGGTACTGAGGCAGAAGTGGCCCTCACCTCTCAGAGCAGACCAAACCAAGCCTGAACTCTCCCTAGAAGGTACAATGACTTAATCAGGGGTCATTTCATAAAAAAAAGAGGTGCAGGAGCTCACTAGCATAACTCATTAGCAGGACTTATTTGCATATGCCGCACCCCAAGTGTGTCAGAAGGCAACACCCACCGCTCAGGCTCCACCCCAAACATCTCCAGGTATTTCCCAACTCAGAGCACTTTAGGTTTCCTTTGCTCTTGCAGGGAAGCTACCCTGCAACAAGCATGAAGATACAGATCGAGTTCGTATGCTTTTGCTTTTTTCCACAGCGCATCACGTTAGGTGCCCGCTCCTGGCCTTGTTACTCTCGGAACAGCGTTCCTGTGCATTCCTGCTCAAAATGACCCCTGCTGATCTTCTGGTCACGTGATGAGAAGCAGGCAAAGAGGAAGACCCAACAGGAGATGGATTGACTCAGTCAAGGAAGCCACGGCCCTCAGTTTGCAAGACAGGGGAATGGCTGTTAACAATAGGCTATTTTGGAGGACTGATTCATAGGGTCACAATAAGTCGTAAGTGACGGCACTTAATACACACAACATAGAATCATAGAGTTGGAAGGGACCACCAGGGTCATCTAGTCCAAACATATATCAGGACAGAGGGTTGAGGGAAGGTGATGTGGTATAGCCCGATCTTTCCAGATCTCAGAAGCTAAGCAGGGTCTACTGAGAAGGGAGGCCACCGAGGAAGGCCCTGCAGAGGAAGGTGATGGCAAACCACCCCTGGTTCTCACTTGCCTTGAAAGCCCCTTGCTGGGGTCGCCATAAGTCTAAACTAAGCAAGGTCGGTACTTGGATGGGAGGCCACCAAGGAAGGCTCTACAGAGGAAGGTGATGGTAAATCATCTCTGCTTCTCCTTTGCCTTGAAAGCCCCTTGCTGGGGTCACCGTAAGTCTAAGCTAAGCAGGGTCGGTACTTGGATGGGAGACCACCGAGGAAGGCCCTGCAGAGGAAGGTGATGGCAAACCACCTCTGCTTCTCCCTTTCCTTGAAAGCCCCTTGCTGGGGTCACCGTAAGTCTAAGCTAAGCAGGGTCAGTACTTGGAAGGGAGACCACCAAGGAAGGCTCTGCAGAGGAAGGCAATGGCAGACCACCTCTGCTTCTCCCTTGCCTTGAAACCCCCTGGCTGGGGTCACCATAAGTCTAAGCTAAGCAGGGTCAGTACTTGGAAGGGAGACCACCAAGGAAGGCTCTGCAGAGGAAGGTGATGGCAGACCACCTCTGCTTCTCACTTGCCTTGAAAGCCCCTTGCTGGGGTCACCGTAAGTCTAAGCTAAGCAGGGTCGGTACTTGGATGGGAGGCCACCCAGGAAGGCTTTGCTGAGGAAGGTGATGGCAGACCACCTCTGCTTCTCACTTGCCTTGAAAGTCCCTTACTGGAGTCACCATGAGTCATTTGCACCTTGGTATTTCCCCCATCCGGACAGAGGAGCTCTTCTGCATCGCAGGTTCTGAGCCTTGGGGCGATAACATGGGCTGCCCACCCCCACAGGAGCCGGCCGCGAGACAGGACTCTAAAGCGCCTTTCGATATATATGAAGATAAAGGAATGAATTCCTCATAAAAGAATTCATAACAGATCTCACCACTGGGAAAGTAATATATGGTTATAGAAGATAAAATGGAAGAGATCAGTAAGATTTAAAATCCTTTCCAAAGCCATATAGGAAAGCAACTTTAAGAATATTAGATGTCATGAATGAACCATTGCGTTTGGCATTCTCTCTATGCCCTTGTGAATGTTAAGCATTCTTATTTATGGACTCGGGCTGCAGCTGGTATCCGCCGCTGTATATTGGGGTGGGGGGGGGGGTGAGAAACGATCCCCAGCATTGCAATTCCTGGGGTCGCATGCTGGCATCAACAGTTTGCATGCACACTGAATTGTCGATCGGGTGGGGCACCATGTCCCGGCGAAGAGTTGCACACCCCGTCTCACACATGGAATTCTCCCAACCAAACTTCTGTAGCAACGCCTTGCTATGCTGTCGAAATGAGCTAACGGAACAACAGGAATAAAATGCAACCATTCGTGGTTCTAAGGGCTTTACCATCACAAGTTTCCCAGGCAAACGTATCATACCTTGCTCAGCACCTCCATTAGACACAGCACATCGACTGGATTGCCTCGACAATTGTTGTTGAAGTCCGTGTCAAGTTGGCCCGTAGTCAGGTTTTTGTGATTTGTGGGGCAATGTTTTTTTTTTTCTGGTGGGGTTGAAGTTCTGAGTGCAGAGAGAAAAGCCAAAAGGCTATTCAGCACAGGCGTTCTTAGCAATTTAGCTGATAGAAAGCTGTTTCCAGGATAGATCTCTAAATTGCAAGCTGTCAACCAGAACTAAGCACTGAGGCAACCCTTCCTGCCCCTCCCTCCCATGATCTGCCTAAGTTCACAGAATCCGCATTGCTGTCCGATGGCCATCTAGCCTCTGTTTGAAAACCTCCTGAGAAGGAAAGCCTGCCACCTCCTGCGGAAGCCAGTTCCACTGAGGCTCTGTCAGGAAGTTCTTCCTAATGTTTAGCCGAAAACTCTTCTGACTTAACTTCAACCGCTTGGTTCTGGTCCAACCTTCTGGGGCAAAAGAAAACAGCTCCGCACCATCCTCTATATGACAGCCCTTCAAGCACTTGAAGATGATTCTTATGTTTTCAGGTTGCAAAAGCTGTGCCAGGGTGGTGTCATGGCTAGTGTGTTAGACTCTGACCAACAAGACTAGGTGAACAAAGAGAACAATGTATGTAGCACTGAATTCCTAGGACAAAAGGTGGGACCAAAATGTGTTAGGTGGATTTTCTAGTAAGCATACGTGAAGCTGCCTTCTACTGAATCAGACCATCGTTCCATCTTGGTCAGCATTTTCTACTCTGTCTGGCAGTGGCTTTCCAGGGTCTCAGGCTGAGTTCTTTCACATTGCCTAATATCTGATCCTTTTAACTGGAGATGCTGGGGATTAAACCTGGGACCTTCTGCGTGCCAAGCAGATGTTCTACCACTGAGCCATGATCCTTCTTTGGAGAAAAGTCCTCTCCTTTCCCCCTACCCCATGTGCAACTCTTTAAAGCCCCATGCACATTTGTGGAATATGAATTATAATTACAGTTCAGGTCAAGAACTTTGAAAGTTTCCTTTAAAACAGGGGTCCGTTGGAGCGGGAGCGCACAGGAGCGCAGCTCCGGGAGTGAGGAGCCCAGGGGGCGGGCACATGACCAAGCCCCGTCCCCTCCTTGGCTTCCCCGAGCAGTGCAGAGGTGCAGCGCCCCAGGGAAAGCCCTGCTAGGGTCTTTATTGTTTTTAATGTTTTTTTTTTTTAATATTGATAATTTTATCATTGTTCCTTTTATGACTGTGGGCTGCTTTTCCAGAGACTTGCTCAAGGTGGCATATAAATTTTCTAAGTATACCATTTTTTATCTGGGCACATGGCACATAAGTACTGGAGAAATTTCACCAACCCTTCAGCAGCTTCCACCCCATCAGTTTGGTGTAGTGGTCAGGAGTTGGACTCTAATCTGGGAGAACCGGGTTTGATTCCCCACTCCTCCACATGCAGCTGCTGGTGTGACCTTGGGCCAGTCACAAGTTCTCTCAGAGCTGTTCTCTCATGAGCAGTTCTCAAAAGACCTCTCTCAGCCCCACCTACCTCACAGGGTGTCTTGTTGTGGGGAGGGGAAGGGATGGGTGGTGCATATGTCTTCGGTATCTCAAGTCTACTTGAAACCTGGTGGTTTCAAGGGAGCAGGAAGAGAATGAGGGTGTGTTCTTTACGCTTATTTTTATTGCACAAAGTATTGGATGGGGAAGGGAATGGAGGAAGAGCAGGTCAGTTTCACTCACCTGTGGAGTGGAGCCTGAGGGGTGGGTGTTGCCTTCGGACACACTTCCGATATGTTAGGGGGTGTGGCATATGCAAATGAGTTATGCAAATGAGTTATGCTAATGAGCTCCTGCACCTCTTTTTCTATGGAATGACCCCTGCTTTCAAACAAACTAGGGTTGCCAGCTCCCTGAGTGGAAGTGGGGGGTGCCCCACCCCTAGGCCCTGCACTCTGCCACCAATCAGCTGGCTGGCAGGGGGGGCATATCAGGAGGAAAAGGAAGGCTCAGGCCACAAGGCTGGTGTCACACAGGAAGTGACATCATCACTCCAGAGACGTCCAGGCAATGCTCTGACATTTGGACAAAAATTCTATGGTAGAAGCTGTTCTGACCGTAGAGTTTTTGCCCAAATACCAGAGAGTCACAGTGAGGTCACAGTGTGGTCTGGGTCTTCCTCTTCTCCTGTTAAGTCCCCTCTAATCCTCCACTCGTTGCCAAGGAGGGACCTGGCAACCCTAAAGAGAGACGGAAGCTTATAGGGCCTAAAAATCTCCAGGAGCAATGAGACGGAGGAGGAATCTTTGAGACTCCACTTTCCTTACTATCCACATAGTATTTTGGGAGAAAGAAAATTACGACTACCTAGTTCAATATCTCTTCAAGCAAACAAGGAAAATGCCTACGGCTTATAGCAGATGCACAAGCGTATCGCGGCTGATGAATGCATTCTGGACACCAAACTGTCATCTCAGGTCTTATATATATTTTTATCTGCCTCAGAGCTGAACACCTGCATGTCGTTGATAAAGCGCCTGCTCTGTACTTCAGGTGAGTCTTAAGCTCAGTTTTACAGGCCTTGGTTTCACTTTATCCTAGCCCTTTTCGGCTTTCTTTTCCGAACACGTTTGGGAGCTGGTTCTCTGGAGCCCCCAACGTCGAAGCAAAGAGAAAAAAACAAGGAAGATTTGCCCTGCTGTTGCATCTGAAAACAAGGACTCGTGTACATAAGGTTGCCAAGTCTTACTGGTTAAAAAAGCGGGGGAGTCCTGGCCCCTCTCCAGGAGTCCTGTGCGCGTGCGCCGGGATGACGTCACCCGGAAGTGACGTCATCATGCTGGGCACGTTACCAGGGCAACGCTCTGGTAATTGCCCTAAAACTCTATGCTACCATACCCTAAAACTCTATGCTACTATAGAGTTTTCGGGGCAATTGCTAGAGCGTCGCCCCAGCAATGTGCCCAGCGTGATGACGTCACTTCCGGGTGACGTCATCATGCTGGGTAGTTGGCCTGATTGGGCCACTTCGGGAGTGGGGCTCCCCCCACTGGCCGGATCCCGACTGGTGGATTGGGGACCCCTTTAACAGGGGAATCCCTGCCCCCCAGGGGGATTTGGCAGCCCTACGTGTACATAAAAACTTTGGCTACAATATAGGTATCAGTTTAGAAGAAGAGGAGGAGAGGAGGAGGAGGAGCAGGATGGATTTATACCCCGCCCTTCACTACCCAAAGGAGTCTCAGAGTGGCTTACAGTCTCCTTTCCCTTCCCCTCCCCACAACAGACACCCTGTGAGGTAGGTGGGGCTGACAGAGCTCTTTCGAGAACTGCCCTTAAGAGAACAGCTCTGAGAGAACTTGTGACTGACCCAAGGCCATACCAGAAGTTGCATGTGGAGGAAACGTGTTCGTCTACAGTAGAAGATCAAGCTCCGAGTCTGGAAATCTTGTTGGTCTTTATGGTGTTATTGGACTCGAATCTGAATTTATGCAGAAATCCTCTGCACATTTCTTAAGCAATAAGCCACATTGAACTATGAGGCCTAAGGAAAACTGCATAGGATTTTGCTGTTGCTTGGTTATGATATTCACAGACTCAAGGTCCTGTTTTACATATTTTCCCATTGGCTACCGAATAGATGTGCCACAAAATTCACTGCCACATGAGGTGGTGGCAGTTACAAGCATGGACAGCTTCAGGAGGGAATTGGATAAACGTATGGAGCAGAGGTCCATCAGTGGCTATGAGCCACAAGGGACAGATAGGAACTCTCGGTCTGGGGCAAGTGATGCTCTGTGTTCTTGGTGCTTGACGGGGGGACAACAGTGGGAGGGCTTCTGGTGTCCTGGCCCCACTGCTGGACCTCCTGAGGGCACCTGGTGTTTTTGGCCACTGTGTGACAGAGTGTTGGACTGGATGGGCCATCGGCCTGATCCAACATTGGCTTCTCTTATGTTCTTAAATGCCCCCGGAAAAACCTCAGCCTTGAGTTCCGAATCCCTGGCAAGAGATTGTCGCCAGCAGCTTCCTCACTTTTAATTGTATCATCCACTTTCAAATCCTTTTCTCTCCCCCATGAAAGTCAATGGGGCTCTTTGATCAGCGTGTCCCCAAGTCCGCGGGGCTTGAAGAACGAGCGGCTAAGACATCGGCTTGGTTGTCTGCACCAAAATAACAAGATGAGCCGTACAGCTGTTTCCTGGGACCTTTTCCACTTGTTCTTTTCTTTTTCCCGTTTAATTGAGGAAATCAATGTTTCCTGTAGATCTAGAACTTTTCATTGACACAGAGAATTTT
The DNA here is from genome assembly GCA_029233225.1 of Lepidodactylus listeri. Classification (NCBI taxonomy): domain Eukaryota; kingdom Metazoa; phylum Chordata; class Lepidosauria; order Squamata; family Gekkonidae; genus Lepidodactylus; species Lepidodactylus listeri. Next base: position 9,054,894 of record JARCFY010000004.1, on the reverse strand, counting down.
TTTTTTTTTTGGCATTTGGAGAGTGACAGTTGAACAGGGGGAGAGAAATGACTGGGAGTGTAAAACCTCAATTGTAGATGAAATTCTGCCAAGCTTCTACCACAGAAGAAGAAGAGATTGAATTTATACCCCGCCCTTCACTACCCAAGGGAGTCTCAGAGCAGCTTCCAAATTCCTTTCCCTTCCCCTCCCCACAACAGACACCCTGTGATGTAGGTGGGGCTGAGAGAGTGCTGACAGAAACCGCTCTTTTTCAAGAACAGCTCTGTCAGAACTACGGCTTGCCCAAGGTCATCCAGCAGCTGCAAGTGGAAGAGTGGGGAATCCAACCCGGTTCTCCGAGATTAGAGTCCGTGCGCTTAACCACTACACCAAACTGGCTCTCAAATAACTCAAAACATCTTAGTAGCTGCCTTATACTGGGTCAACTCATTGCTCCATCAAGGTCATTATTGCCTACTCAGATGGGCAGTGACTCTGCAGGGTCTCAAGCAGAGGTTTTTCCACATCACCTGGTCCTTTCAACTGAAGATGCTGGAGACTGAACCTGGAATTTAGCACGGTATTCTGTGTATACGGTTGTCAGCTCCCCCAGTGGAGGCAGGATTCCCTCACTGCCAGTCCGTAGCCCTGCCACAGATCAGCTGGCCAACTGGTGACTTCCTGGAGAAGAAGAAGAAGAAGAAGAGATTCCCCACCCCTCCACTTGTACCTGCTGGATGACCTTGGGCAAGCCATAGCTCTGTACCAGCTGTTCCCTCAAGGACAGCTTGAGAAAGAGCTCTCTCAGCCCCGCCTACCTCACAGGGTGTCTGTTGTGGGGAGGGGAAGGGAAAAGGAGTTTGTAAGCCGCTCTGAGACTACAAGTGAGTGAAAGGCGGGGTATAAATCCAATCTCTTCTTCTTCTTGATACATCAAACAAAGGAAGAACCCAAATTGGGAGCATTTCAAAGGGCCCGTTATTGTCATGCTCTCTGATTAGGAATGCAGTGTGATCCTATGCAAACTAATTAGCCTCAGTATCGCCAGCACCTTCGCTTCTTGGAAAGTGAATTATCTCCCAAAACTGTGTTGCAAAGAAATGCTTTGCTTAGTTCAACAAGAGCAAAGTTCGAGCCCAGTGAAACCTCTGGTGTAGAGCTAGTTTGGTGTAGTTAAGAGCATGGACTCACAAATTCTTTCAGAGTTTTTTTCTCTTATGAGTTCTCGGGAGAGCTCTCTCAGCCCCACCTACCTCACAGGATGTCTGTTGTGGGGAGGGGAAGGGAAAGGAGTTTGTAAGCCGCTCTGAGACTCTGAGTGAAGGGCGGGGTATAAATCCAATCTTCTCTTCTTCTTCTTCTCCAGGTAGGCTCACCAGCTCTAAGTTGGGAAACACCTGGATATTTTTGTGGTGGAGCCTGAGTGGTGGGTCTTGCCTTCTGACACACTTCTGGTGATGTTAGGGGGTGTGGCATATGCAAATGAGTTATGCTAATGAGTTATGCTAATCAGCTTCTGCACCTCTTTTTCTACAAAACGACCCCTGGGCCCACAAGAAAAACAAATCTGCCCCACAAACCAAAAAAAAAATCTGGCTACAGCCTTGCGTCCCACCCTGTTGCGCCCAGGTGAGTCTAAATTTACACAAACCTAATTGTCAGTCGATCCTAAAGGAAATCAACCCTGACTGTTCCCTGGAAGGCCAGATCCTGAAGCTGAAGCTCAAATGCTTTGGACACCAAATGAGAAGGGAGCAGTCCCTGGAGAAGACCCTGATGCTGGGAGAGATTGAAGGTCAAAGAAGAAGAGGATGGCAAAGGATGAGATGGTTAGACAGTGTCATCGATGCAACAAACATGAAATTGAGGAGACGCCAGAGGATGGCAGGAGACAAGAGGGCCTGGCGTGCTGTGGTCCATGGGGTTGTGGAGAGTTGGACTCGACTGTGTGACTGAACAACAACATCTTGACAGAAAAAGAAAGAGAGAATGAAATATGGACTTGACTGCGACTGAAAAACAACAGCAAAACAAAACAAAAAAAAAAACTGGCATTGCACTTTTGAAAAGAGGCCTCCAAACCCATTCTTACTGGTCTGCAAAGAGAGAGGCCTTCTCCTCTAGCCCAAATTCTCTGTTTATGGCAAGGCAGCTGCCAAAGCTCCGGTTTTGGTTTGCCAGTTTGGTGTAGTGGTTAAGAGTGCGGACTCTAATCTGGGAGAACCGGGTTTGATTCCCCACTCCTCCACTTGCACCTGGCTGGATGACCTTGGGCAAGCCATAGCTCTGTACCAGCTGTTCCCTCAAGGACAGCTTGGGAAAGAGCTCTCTCAGCCCCACCTACCTCACAGGGTGTCTGTTGTGGGGAGGGGAAGGGAAAAGGAGTTTGGAAGCCGCTCTGAGACTCTTAAGTGAGTGAAGGGCGGGATATAAATCCAATCTCTTCTTCTTCTTCTTCTTCTTTTTCTTTTCAGGATTTCTCACAAGGTGTAGGAGCCCTTTCCTCCAGAAGGTATGGATTAAGGTCGAGAAAGAACGAGAGAGGGGAGCCGCGTCGTGTCACTCAATTAAAAATATCTCTCTGCGGGGAAAAAAAGAAGGAGGAGGAAGCTTTATCCATGAGCTTGTTTCAGAAGAACGCCTGCATGGAGAGCTGTTACAAAAGAGCTAGAGATGGCAGTGTTGACACATCTATGGGAGGAAGCGGCCGGTCGGCTGCATTTGGAGAGATAAGAATCCTCGTGCGCATTTCTGCTTCATTGTCTTTACACGGCACAGCACCGCAGAAGTTCACTTGCCCAGACTCCATTCAAATGAACGGGAACCGCACAAAAGCGTTGCTCCACTCCGGCCAAGTTGTCCTTCTTTTTCACGATGCAGGCGCAGAATTATTTGCTGGAAGCCCGGTCCTGTGAACAGAAGCAGGGTCCTGCATTTGGATGGACGGCTGTCAGCACAAGCAGGTCGCAGGAATGAGTACATCCCAAGGCATCCCAAGCAGTGTTCCCTCTAAGCTGATTTAGTGGGAGCGAGCTCACCGATTTTTAGCCTCCGGCTCACACATTATTGTCTTAGCTCAGGAAGGAGGGCTCCAGAGCAAACTGATTTATGCAGCAGCCAAATTGCTGGCTCACAGCTTTAATGCCAGGAGGTCACACAGTAGAATTTTTGCTCACAAGACTCCACAGCTTAGAGGCAGCATTGATCCCAAGTACAAATGGAGAGAATTCCCCACCCTCAACTACGATCCGAGATCAGCTAAGAGTAGAACAACAACAGCAACAATAAAAATAAAAATGCAGTAATGCCTTAAAGACTAATGTTTATTCCATTATGAGCTTTCATGAGCCAGAGGTCAATTCTTCAAAGACCATGGCTAGGAAGAAACTTAGAATAATAGAATCACAGAGTTGGTCAGGGCCATACAGGCCATCTAGTCCAACCCTCTGCTCAATGCAGGATCAGCCTAGAGCAGGGGTGGGCAATTGTTTTGGCCCGGGGGCCACTTTCTGGGAGCGGAGGTTAGTGGAGGGCCGCACCTTTTAAAATGATTGCATTCATTAGTTAACTCTGCATTTCAGAAAAGGTACAAATTGTATCATAAAAATCAATAAATATAAATTAAATAAAATAGTGGTAGTTTTATTCAATTTATTTATTGTGCTAATTTCATATCATCTATAGCTGCAAGCACATTTAATTTTAGAATCAGTTTAATGGGACAAATGTACCCTAAGTGACACTGAGAGACATTTGCTGCAAGAACGCTCGTCCAGCACGGGACTTGGTAATGTGCCCGCCCCCTGGACACTTCACTCCCGGAGCGCCGCTTCTCTGTGCTCTGGCCCAACGAAGGCCTGACTGAAACCACGTGGCCAACTGTCTTGGTGGGCCACAAAAAATCTGTGGTGGGCCGCATGTGGCCCGCGGGCTGCTATTTGCCCACCCCTGGCCTAGAGCATCCCTGACAAGTGTTGGTCCAGCTGCTGCTTAAGGACTGCCAGGGAGGGGGGAGCTCACCACCTCCCGAGGCAGTTGATTCGACTGTTGTACAACTCTGACTGTCGAAAAGGTTTCTCTTACTCTCCAGCCTGTGCGTTTTCATGGTGTTATGTCTGCTGACTGCCACCAGCATCTATAAGCCAGAGCTTGGCTCCAGAGAACAATAGGGGCCAAGGATCCTGAGCTATGCACAGCTAGCCAATAAGACCTCTGGCAGGAAATTCAAACCTTCCAATGGGACTGCGGGTGTGTCTTGGGAAGGTGTATATAGTTGGCCATCGGCCCATTAATATTATCTTGTGTTCTGTACCAATAAAGCATAAACTGATCCTCACACTGTGGTTCAGCCTCTCCATGTGTCAAACCCAATACACAACATTCCACTGCTGGACCTCTTGATGGCACCTGGTATTTTTGGCCACTGTGTGACAGAGTTGGACTGGATGGGCCATTGGCCTGATCCAACATTGGCTTCTCTCAGGGGTCCGTTGGAGCGGGAGCGCACAGGAGCGCAGCTCCGGGAGTGAGGAGCCCAGGGGGCAGGCACATGACCAAGCCCCGCCCCCTCCGTGGCTTCCCCGAGCAGTGCAGAGGCGCAGCGCCCCGGGGAAAGCCCAGCTAGGGTCTTTATTGTTTTTAATGTTTTGTTTTAATATTGATAACTTTATCATTGTTCCTTTTGTGACTGTGTGCTGCTTTTCCAGAGACTTGCTCAAGGTGGCATATACATTTTCTAAGTATACCATTTTTTATCTGGGCACATGGCACATAAGTACTGGAGAAATTTCACCAACCCTTCAGCAGCTTCCACCCCATCAGTTTGGTGTAGTGGTCAGGAGTTGGACTCTAATCTGGGAGAACCGGGTTTGATTCCCCACTCCTCCACATGCAGCTGCTGGTGTGACCTTGGGCCAGTCACAAGTTCTCTCAGAGCTGTTCTCTCATGAGCAGTTCTCAAAAGACCTCTCTCAGCCCCACCTACCTCACAGGGTGTCTTGTTGTGGGGAGGGGAAGGGGAAGGGAAAGGGATGAGTGGTGCACATGTCCTGGGTATCTCAAGTCTACATGAGATGGTGGGTTTCAAGGGAACAGGAAGAGAATGAGGGTGTGTTCTTTACGCTTATTTTTATTGCACAAAGTATTGGATGGGGAAGGGAATGGAGGAAGAGCAGGTCAGTTTCACTCACCTGTGGAGTGGAGCCTGAGGGGTGGGTGTTGCCTTCTGACACACTTCCGGTATGTTAGGGGGTGTGGCATATGCAGATGTTATGCAAATGAGTTATGCTAATGAGCTCCTGCACCTCTTTTTCTACGAAATGACCCCTGGCTTCTCTTATGTTTTCTTATTTTCTTATGTTCTCCCTGCCCTCTAAGTGACAGCCCTTCAAAGACTTCAAGAGAGCCATCCTGTCCCCCCTCAGCCTCCCCTTCTCCAGACTGAACATTCCCAAGTCCCTCAGCCTTTCCTCACAGGGCTTCTTGGTCTCCAAACCCCTGATCATCCTCATCTCTTTCCTCTGCGCCCGCTCCATTTCGTCCACATCCTTTTTGAAGTGAGGCCTCCAGAACTGCACATGATACTCCAGGTGTGGCCTGACCAATGCAGTATACAGTGAGACTAGGACATCTTGCGGTTTGGATGTTATGCCTCTGTTGATTCTCCCCAAGACTGCATTAACCTTTTTTGTTGTTGCTCATATTTGACTTTCAGTCCACCAGTACCCCAAGATCTTGTTCACACACACTGCTACGCTTGGTTACCGCATTATCGAAATTATAGAAACAGGAAATTACAGAAGAATAGAAGGAAAGGATAGGCCTGCCAGACCTCTTAGTACTGTGGGAAGCTTACTGGTGATTGTCTTCATGGCCCGCCACCATTTTGACCAGCAGCAGGGGAAAAAATAGACAAAGAATTGCTGCTGGTCTCTGTGCCCATGTGTCAATTCCAGGTAGTATATTGAGGAGCCCTAGGAATCAGTGGAAACTCTATGGTTAAGAACATAAGAGAACATACAGAGCAGAGGTCCATCAGTGGCTATTAGCCACAAGGTATAAATAGGAACTCTCAGTCTGGGGCAAATGAAGCTCTGTATTCTTGGTGCTTGAGGGAGGGGGGCAACAGTGGGAGGGCTTCTGGAGTTCTGGCCCTGCTGGTGGACCTCCTGATGACACCTGGTGTTTTTGGCCACTGTGTTGGACAGAGTGTTGGACTGGATGGGCCATTGGCCTGATCCAACATTGGCTTCTCTTATGCTCTAAGAGCAGAAGTCCATCAGTGCCTATTCGCCACAAAGTATAGATAGGAATTCTCAGTCTGGGGCAAGTGATGCTCTGTCTTCTTGGTGCTTGGGGGGGGCAACAGTGGGAGGGCTTCTAGTGTCCTGGCCCCACTGGTGGACCTCCTGAGGGCACCTGGTGTTTTTGGCCACTGTGTGACACAGAATGTTGGACTGGATGGGCTAGTGGCCTGATCCAGCACTGGCTTCTCTTATGTTCTTATTATGTTCTTATGTTCTCTGATGTCAAGAGTCCAAAGATGGGAATCTAATGGCTGTTTTGAACTTTTTAAAAATTCTGGGGAGCTCGTCCGATGGATCTCACAGAATCTCATCTAGTTAGACCTGAAGGTTGGGAACGGAGACGCCTGTCGACACGCCACAATGTATTTGTCCGGGTGTCAAGTGAAAGACAGCGAAAGAGAGAGAAACAAACAACAGAAACGGGGAAAAGGGTGTGTGTGTATTTTTTTTTAAAGTGATAAATTACTCGTTACTAAACGGAATTGTTTCAGTCAGAAGATTCTCATTAAAAAAAAACCAACCCAACCTCTGAAAACCAAAACCAGCAAATAAATAAATAAAGGCGCCCGCCTCATTCTCTATTCAAGCCCGTGTGGAAAGATCAAAGAGATTTATGACCCGTGTCTCTTTGAGTTTGATGCTTGAAAAGAACATGTTCTCATTAATAGTCATTTTCTCGTCAAAATAAGGCTTTTATGCAGACAATAAGCCGAGCTTTCATGAAGCTGATTGTTGACAAACATTTTCAATAAGTTTCGGCGCTGCTGGATGTACACGGGGGAAGGGGAAGGAAAGAAGGGGCTGAACTCCGGGGCTCGGCAAAGAAACGGGAGCGCAAATGTGGCCAGCCGATGTGACAGCGGGTAGCCGAAGGGTGCTCACTCAGCGATCCCCAGCGTTTTCACTGCGGCTTCAAAGCCTGGCACCGGCAAAGCTGCCTGTAAATCCGGGTGCTCAGTTTGGGGGTGCCACCCAAAATGGCGACCCTGTCTTTTCTCCTGACAGGTTTTTACATTATACATATTAATTTGCCTTGTAATGAGGGAGACGAGTTGATGCCTCTAGCATTGCTTAACCTGACTGGCGGCTGCTCGGTTTTGAAGAAGAAGGGAGGAGGAGGAGGAGGTTGGATTTATACCCCACCCTTCACTACCCGAAGGAGTCTCAGAAAGGCTTACAATCTCCTTCCCTTCCTCTCCCCACAACAGACCCCCTGTGAGGTATGTAGGGCTGAGAGAGCTCTCTTGAGGGCTGCTCTTGAAAGAACTGTTCTGAAAGAACTTATGACTGACCCAAGGTCACACCAGCAGCTGCATGTGGAGGAGTGGGGGGGGGGTCAGACCCGGTTCTCCCAGATTAGAGTCTGCGCTCCTAACCACTACACCAAACTGGCTCCAAACCAGAGCACTACTTCTTCACCCAAAGAGTGATTAACAGGTGGAATTCACTGCCACAGGAGGTGGCGGCGGCTACAAGCATGGACGGCCTCAAGAGGGAATTAGATAAACATATGGAGCTGAGGTCCATCAGTGGCTATTAGCCACATGGGATAGATAGGAACTCTCGGTCTGGGGCAAGGGATGCTCTGTATTCTTGGTGCTTGGCGGGGGCAACAGTGGGAGGGCTTCTAGTGTCCTGGCCCCACTGGTGGACCTTCTGAGGGCACCTGGTGTTTTTGGCCAATGTGTGACACAGAGTGTTGGATGGGCCATTGGCCTGATTCAACACTGACTTCTCTTATGTTCTTATGTTCTTATCACCCCCGACATGCCTATGTTACTTCACGTAGGCAGGCCACATTAATTCCCAGCATTCCTCCTCTTTCCCTGCTCCACACAGCACATGAGAACACGGAGCATCCCTCCATATCCCTCAGGCTACATCTGCAGTTCCTACAGTATTAGCCCGTCCCCCCTTCCCTCGAAGAGTTGACATGTAATTTGGCGGCCTCTCCCCGTGCTGTTTACTCCTGTCTCTCCTGCTATGATGAAATTAGCAAGTATTCAAATGGGGGTGTTTTCAACACTGGGGGGAGGATTGATTTGTTATGACGGTCCCGCTGGATCAGTAACAACTGCTAAATCGGGAGCCAGCCTCGAGGCGTTACTGCCCTTCAAGCTATTGTTAGCTAAGTAGCGGCGCTGGGCCTGAGCGTGGTTCGCAGGCGCGCTTAACAGCGTACAAAAATGGAATCCGGTGAAATACTTGTCAAGCCTTCTCTATGTCGTAATTCCCCGGACTTCCCAGAAGCCCCGATGCAGTTACTGTGAGTTGCATTGAACTACTGCATTTATTATTATGACGCCCAGAGCTGTTAACTCCGATCATCTTGTAGGGCTGCCAAACCCCTGAGGTGGGTGGGGCATCTCCTGCCATGGGTCCTGTTGTCCCCCTTTACTTCCCCGAGTGGCAACTGGAGACTTTTTTTTTTTAAAAAAAAACAGTGCCTGAAGTTCTGACTGGAAGTAACAGAGGGTAGTTCTAGGAATCACTGGAAACTCTATGGTTTTACCATCGAGGTTCCAGTGATTCCTAGAGCTACCCTTCAATGTAAGTGACCTAATGCCATAAGCAACACTGTGACCCCCATGGCTGTACCAACGACTCTTCACCTGGTTGCCAGTCACTGCTTGGCAACCCTAACTTGCATGGTGATTGAGAGCTGTCCCACACCTAAGACACTTTCTCCAACTTACCTGCTGCTACCAGTGGTGATCTCATATGATCGGAGTGGGGGTGTGGTAGAACATCTGCCTCCCATGCAGAAAGTTCCATGATCAATCCCCAGCATCTTGAGTTGTCTTATGTATCTATTTTGAAGAGTTGGGTTAGAGGTGATGTGAAAGACCTCAGGATGAGACTCTGGGGAGCCATTGCCTTTCAGAGCAGACCATATTGATCCTTGGTAGACCAAGGATCTGACTGAGTCTAAGGTGGCTGATGTGTTCAGATGTGTTATGGTGGTGGTGACTCACCTCGGCTCAGTTTCAAGATCTTTCTGAGCTGTTCTCTCAGGGGCAGTACTCGAAAGAGCTCTCTCGGCCCACTTACCTCGCAGGCAGTAGGCCATCTGTGTATCCATAGAGAAGGATAGTCACAAGATGTCATAGTTCCCGCTGTATACTGCATTGGTCAGGCCGCACCTGGAGTATTCTGGGCAGATCTGGAGGCCTCACTTCCAAAAGGAGGTGGACAGAATGGAGCGGGTGCAGAGGAGAGCGACAGGGATGATCGGGGGCCTGGAGACCAAGAAGCCCTGTGAGGAAAGGCTGAGGGACTTGGGAATGTTCAGTCTGGAGGAGAGGAGGTTGAGGGGGGACAGGATTGCTCTCTGGAAGTCTTTGAAGGGCTGTCACTTAGAGGAGGGCAGGGAGCTGTTCCTGTTGGCAGCAGAGGAGAGGACTCGCAAGAATGGGTTTAACTCAAGGGCGGGAAGGTACTGGGTGGATCTTAGGGAGAAAAAAAAATGACAGTAAGAGTTGTGCAAGAGTGGAATTGGCTGCCTAGGGAGCTGGTGAGCTGCCTCTCCCTGGCAGTCTTGAAGCAGTGGCTGGACAAACCCTTTGTCAGGGATGCTCTAGGCTGATCCTGCATTGAACAGGGGGTTGGACTAGATCACCTGTAGGTTATCCCTTCCAACGTTGTGATTCTGTGATTCTATGACAAAAAATGAAACTGGAAGATTGCAGCCACAAAGCTGTTTGGCAGCTGCTTGAGATGCATGGGGGCTATTAGAAGACCCAAACGCCCGGCTCACAAGTCAGCAAAGCCACTGCAGGACATGTTTGCCTGAACCTGATTGCCATAAAACTTTGCAGCATCCGTACTCCATACAGTATGCTGATGACACCCAGCTCTATCTGATGTTGGGCGGCCGGTCCGACTCCAAACCAGAAGATCTGGACAGGGCACTACAGGCTTAGACTGAGCTGGCTGAAACTGAATCTAGTGAAGACAGAGGTCCTGTGCCTGAGTCGGAGCGGTTCGGGGGTAGGGATCCCACTCCCGACCTTCGATGGGGTGCTGTTTGTGCCAGCGCCAGAGGTTAAGAGCTTGGGAGTGTTCCTGGATGCCTCCTGAACAATGAAGGCACAGGTAGCAGCCACGGCCAGGTCGGCCTTTTACCATCTTCGGCTGATCAGGCAGTTGGTTCCCTTCCTCGACCATAATGACCTGGCAGCAGTGATCCATGCGATGGTGACATCAAGATTAGACTACTGTAACACTCTCTACTTGGGGCTGCCCTTGCCACAAATTCAGAAGCTGCAGCTAGTGTGGAATGTCGCAGCCAGGCTTTGGATGGGTCTACCTAGGTGGGAGCACATCCAGCCTGTGCTGAGGACACTGCACTGGCTGCCAGTAGCATACCGAATTCACTTCAAGGTGCTGGCACTTACCTTTAAAGCCCTATATGGCCAGGGTCCTGCATACCTGAGGAACTGCCTTTTCCCATATATACCCCAGACAGCACTCCAGTCGGGGTCACAAAACTGACTGACCCTCCCAGGTCCCAAGGACACCAGGCTTACCACCGCCAGGGCCTTCTCAGTGGTGGCTCCATACTGGTGGAATGAGCTCCCGGAGGAGATCAGGGCCCTGCTGGACCTTTTACAGTTCTGCAGGGCCTGCAAGACGGACCTCTTCCACAAGGCTTTATTCTAAGGAGCCGCCACCACCACTACTGCCATTGCTACAGAGTTTGGCCCTTGGCTCTGACATTTGGCCTGTGCCGCCGCTTGGATTTTGGAAGGCCAGTGAGCAGAATGAGCTTAGACTGTGGGGTGCACTCGTTGTACGCCATCTGAGTCATTGAGGAAACATCGCCAGCAGCTTATGATCATCTTATGAATAACCAGGGGTCATTTCGTAGAAAAAGAGGTGCCGGAGCTCATTAGCATAACTCATTTGCATATGCCACACCCCCTAATACACTGGAAGTGTGTCAGAATGCAACACCCACCCCTCAGGCTCCACTCCACAGGTGAGTGAAACTGACCTGCTCTTCCTCCATTCTCTTCCCCATCCAATACTTTGTGCAGTAAAAATAAGCGTAAAGAACACACTCTCATTCTCTTCCTGCTCCCTTGAAACCACCAGGTTTCAAGTAGACTTGAGATACCCAGGACATGTGCACCACCCATCCCTTCCCCTTCCCCTTCCCCTCCCCACAACAAGACACCCTGTGAGGTAGGTGGGGCTGAGAGAGGTCTTTTGAGAACTGCTCATGAGAGAACAGCTCTGAGAGAACTTGTGACTGGCCCAAGGTCACACCAGCAGCTGCATGTGGAGGAGTGGGGAATCAAACCCGGTTCTCCCAGATTAGAGTCCAACTCCTGACCACTACACCAAACTGACGGGGTGGAAGCTGCTGAAGGGTTGGTGAAATTTCTCCAGTACTTATGTGCCATGTGCCCAGATAAAAAATGGTATACTTAGAAAATTTATATGCCACCTTGAGCAAGTCTCTGGAAAAGCAGCACACAGTCATAAAAGGAACAATGATAAAATTATCAATATTAAAACAAAACATTAAAAACAATAAAGACCCTAGCAGGGCTTTCCCCGGGGCGCTGCGCCTCTGCACTGCTCGGGGAAGCCGAGGAGGGGGCGGGGCTTGGTCATGTGCCTGCCCCCTGGGCGCCTCACTCCTGGAGCTGTGCTCCTGTGCGCTCCCGCTCCAACGGACCACTGTGAATAACTGAATTGTTTTGAGATGATTTTAGGTGTGTTTTATCGTTATTTATGCATTAATTGCTGTGAGCCACCTAGAGCTTGCTTTCCAGAGAGGGCAGGATACAAATCCAATAAATCCAATAAATCAAAGTAAATAAATAAATAAAACACTGATTACAAGCCAAGCTGGGAATCAGGTCCTTATCAGCTGGAGTCCTGTGGCACCTTTAATACCCACAAAGTCGCACACCTAAGGTGTTTTCTCCTAAGGTGGGTAAGACAGGTGCCAGTTGTTCTTAGCCTCGGCCGCTCTTGAGCGTTCAAAACTCAAAACCTCACATTTTTTTTGCAACCATTCCGTTGGGTCTGAGCTAACGGTGTGTTTGCTTGTCACTTGATACTGAGTCACGTGTAGATATTCCAGGAGATGTGGGCTGAATCCAGATGAATCACGGATCCAGCATTAATTATTTAAGAAAAAGTCCCCGCCCACCCCCCAATTTTTCAAAACATTTGGAGCAAAACGAGGTTTACCAGAGGGAGATCTCTTGCCTAGCAAGACCACTGGAGCATCTACTGACATACAGTTTTATCCTTCTGGAGGGCAGGAGGTTTGGACTTGATCCATTGATTCCTTGCTCATCTATGCTTCTCTGAGTCTCTTTAAGAAAGACTTATAGGACTGGGCTGTTGAAAGAATTTCAAAGGCACACAATTGACTCTCCCCCAACCCCTAAATCATGCAGGCCATCCACTGCTCATATACCTAAAGTTGGCTATCGGCCACCATTGCTTTGACATTTATTTAGCTCGCGGGAGCCTTGTGCCCTCTCCGTCAAAGCTAATTAACGCTTAATTGACTTCACGAGGATTTGGCATCACATTTCCACTTCATGAACAGTGCAGGGCTACATGGCGACTGTCAGGAGGGTGGGGGTTGGCAGGTGTCAAGGGAAGGAACCCCGAGAAAGGACAATGGGGGGAAAATCTGATCACAGAGGCTTCCGTCGTCCGTCCTGTCGCCCACTGATAGTAAAAGAAGCCCAACAAATCAAGGCATCCCAGGAACTGTCATTGATGATACATGTTATTTAGCTAAAGACGCCGTTTACAGGAGCCGGCTGATCCGTGGATAAACACTAATGTTTTCCCGTTGACAATTTCCCCGTGTTAATTCCTGCTTCCGTTGTCAGGCCTGCCTGAGAAAGCCCTACAAATCATCGCGCCGCCACTATCCTTTTTAAGTTATTAATGAGCCATCATGTTGAAAAGGTTGCGCTTTGGGGACAGGGTGCGCTTGACGGCAGTTCCTGACGTTGATGGGTTAGCGTTGAAAACCAGGTTGTGATTAGATCAAATCAGAGAAAAGAAAAGGGAAAAGGAAAGGGGGGAGGGGAACGATGTCGGTCTCTCTGGTGCTCGGCTGTTTTCAGCACTGTAAAACTGTGGTCAGATTGAGGAAGGGATTCGTTCCTTTCTGCCCAACACCATAGTGGCCTTCTTTAGTCTCTGAAATGGAACTCATGGTCCACCCTGGGATTGCTCAGAGGGGTTTCATGGGACAGATGGGAGAAATTCTGGGTTTTCCCCTGCAATTCTCATATTTCTGACACAGGTTTGCCATTGACCTGCCCACAGCGAGTTACCCCACCTCCCCGCCCTCAGCCCCAATCCTGTACCCTCAAGAAACTGAGGAACAAGAGGAAAAGTGGCTGGAAAAAAATGGCCTCCATAGTGATGCTCTAGGAATTCCCCCACATCTCTATCATCTTTACCATGGAGATTAGGGGGAGTTCCTAGTGTCACCCAGCAGGGACATCACATCCCCCAAAACTCTGCCTTCTCCAGGCACCGCCTTCGAAAGCTCCTGGCATTTGCCGAGACAGCGCTGACAATCCCCTTCTGACATTTCCAATGTACAAAAGTCAGCAACTCCTATCAACAATTTGAGAACATGGGATATTGATGGGAGAGGAAAATGGCTATTAAGAGCAGAGGAAATTAGTTTCCCAAGCACAAATGTATGAGGACTGCAGCATCATTACTCAGTAAAATGTCAGGCTGAGGATCCAGAATCAAGGGGGTGGGCGATTTTCCGCTTGGCTTGACAAGCTTGAATTTGTTATTGTATCACCTACTTTCCGCCCCAAAGATCAGGGCAAATTAAGATCTTCCATTGACTTTGCAGACGTGGTCTTCTGCCCTTAAGGCAAAGGTAAAGGTTTCCCTTGCTCGAAAACCAGTCAAATCCAACTCTAGGGGGCGATACTCATCTCTGTTTCCAAGCCGAAGAGCCAGCACTGTCCGAAGACGTTTACGTGGTCATGTGGCTGGCGTGACTAGACTCTGAGGTGCACGGAATGCTGTTTACCTTCCCACCGAAGCAGTTCCTATTTAACTACTTACAATTTCTTACTTTTGAACGGCTAGGTTGACAGGATCTGGGTCCAGAGACGGGAGCTCACTCCATCTCACGGCACTCAGTCTTGAACTGCAGAGTAAAGCGGTACCATCACTTCGCATCATCTGGACACTCTACTTCTGTTGATACAGCCCCAAATCGCATTTTCCTTTCTAGCAACCACAGCACACCGCCGACTCTTGTTCAGTGTATTGTCTACTAAGAGCCCTGGATCCTTTTCGCACATCCTACTGTCAAGACAAGTCTCCCCCATCCTATAATTATGCATTTGATTTTTTCCTACCTAAATGCAGAACTTTACATTTATCCCTTCTGAAATCCATTTTATTTGTTTTAGCCTAGTTTTCCAGCGTGTCGAGATCATCCTGTATTTGCTACCCCTCCCTGCTGTACTTGCTACCCCGCCCCATTTAGTATCATCTGCAAATTTAATAAGCATTTCCTCTATTCCTTCATCCAAATTATTGATAAAGATGATGAACAAAACAGGTCCCAGGACACATCCTTGAGCCACTCCACCTACCATTCCTCTCCAAGAGGATGAGGAACCATTCACAAACACTCTTTGAGTGTGATCTGTCAACCAGTTACAGATCCACCTCACAGTCATAGGATCCAAACCACATTTTACCAATTTGTCAGTAAGAACGCTATGTGGGACCATATCAACAAAATAACCGGAGCACCCAAATCCAGTTTATGTATACTAGATCGAAACAATTTCTAGCCTTCCTAAGAATTTCCTGACGATTTCTAGAGAGCCAGCTTGGTTTTAGTGTTTAAGAGCAGCGGACTCTAATCTGGGAGAACCGGATTTGATTCCCTGCTCTTCCGCATGCCGCTGCTGGGTGACCTTGGGTCAGCCACAGTTCTCTCAGAGCTGTTCTCTCGAGAGCAGTCCTCGAAAGAGCTCTCTCACCCCCACCTATCTCACAGGGTGTCTGTTGTGGGGAGGGGGAGGGAAGGCAATTATAATGGCTTATAATTGGCCGCTCCAAGATTCCATCAGGTAGTGAAGAGTGGGTTATAAAAGCAACAAGGAGGAGGGGGAGGAGGAGGAGGAGGAGACGAAGATCCATCTCATCTATCATTCTGTTTCTGTTGACCAACCAACTCAATGCCTCCAGAAGTTCAAAAGTAGAGTATGGCAAGTTCTGTGTTCTTCACCTAAGGTTTCCCCACCCCGTGTTATATTTATTTTCAATATTATATATATAGTACTGAAATATCACCATGAGGGTAGGGAATGGAAAGGGAGTTCAATTATGGAACGATGAGCTAATTTCAATAGCTTGTTTTAGCCATTAAGCCGTCCATGGAGGCTTTATGGATGTTCTAATGCCTCCTTGCTAGATTTGCAGTGTAATGGAAATCTCGTTCGTACACGATAAGGAGTGTCCTGCAATGTAAGGTCACTTCCATTTGTTCTCATTACAGCCCTGGAAGGGCATAAGGAACAGGGGGAAAAAAATATGTAGCACTTATTTTGCCTGTACGGGGCGGAAAGAGTTTGATCTGGAGCGAGTCTCCGACAATAGCTGAAAGCAATGTATCCTGGTTAGTCCCTTTGCCGTGGCAGATTTTTCAAGATTTAATCATACTAATTCATAACGTTTATCCAGCAATCATGCCAAATGTGCCAACGAACCGCAGGCAACATCCCTACTTAATGTTGTATTATTATTTTTTGTCTAAAAGCCAAAGTGCTGTATAGACTTTTCGGGGATAAAGGAAGATGCTTCCCTAGAATACAAGGGAAACTAGAGAAAACTGGGGGTGCCCTTAGAGCAAGGCAGTATTCCCGCATGAATGGCACCCAAAGAACGTTGCATCTGAACACATTTTGGGTGGAGCGAAATTTTGACAAGGGACCACTTTGACCACTTTGGGGTCAGGAAGCAGTTTTTCTACAGGCCAGTTTGGCTGCAGATCCTGGAGGGGGTTTTTTTGGTCATCTTCTGGGCATGGAACAACCTATAAAGCCCTATATGGCTCGGGACCTATCTACTTGAAGGACCACCTCTCCCCATATGTTCCCCAGCGAGCACTACGGTCTGGTTCCCGAAATCGTCTGACCCTCCCAGGCGAGTACAAGGTCCAGGGCCTTTTCTGTGGTGGCCCCATACCGGTGGAATGAGCTCCCGGATGACATCAGGGCCCTGCGGGACTATTTACAGTTCCGCAGGGCCTGCAAGACGGAGCTTTTCCACCAGGCTTTCGGGTAGAGGCCCCCTAGTACCGAGATTTACATCTGGCCCTGGACCGATTTTATCCACCAGTTTGTAGCTGCTCCAAGGTTGCACTCGGGTGCTGCGCTGAATTTGATGATACGCCATCTGTATGATATTATGTTGGTTTATATGTTTTAATGTTTTAAACATTTTAAATTATGTATGGAATATTGTGGATATGCTGTTAGCCGCCCTGAGCCCACCATATGGTGGGGAGGGCGGGATATAAATCACATGAAATAAATAAATAAATAAATAAATAACATTCCTTGGGGGGGTGGGGAGAGGTATTTGTGAATTTCCTGCATTGTGCAGGGTGTTGGACTAGATGACCCTGGAGGTCCCTTCCAACTCTATGATTCTATGATGCTATGAATGCCACTATCCGGCCTCTGTCGTGCATGTCCTGGTGACCTCTAGATCAGATTACTGTAATGCACTCTACATGGGGCTGCCCTTGAAAACTGTTCGGAAACTTCAATTGAGGCAGAACCCCGCAGTCAGGATGTTGAGTGGAGTAGGTCACAGTGACCATATCACTGTAGTCTTGGCCCATCGACACTGGATTGTTCCATTTCCAGGAACAATCCAAAGAGTTGATGTTGACCTTGAAAACTCTATATGATTTGTGACACACATACCTGAAGGACCATCTGCTCCCTTTACAAACCCCCCTGACCACTAGAATCATCTTTCAAGGCCCTGCTTTGGATGCCCCACCTTCTGAGATTAGACTAGGGTGGCCAATCTCCAGCTGGAAGTAGGCAATCCCCTGGTTTGGAGGCCCTCCCCAAACTTCCAGATTATCAGAAAGTGGGGGGCGGTCTGCTGGGTGCTCCATTATACCCTATGGAGACTGGTCCCCATAGAGCATAATGGAGAATAGATCTGTAGGGCTCTGGGGCTCATGGAGAAGTTGTTGTTTGAGGTAGAGGCACCAAATTTTCAGCATAGCATCGAGTGCCTCTCCTAACTCCCCCACCCAGTTTCAAAAAGATTGGACTCCCAAAAGGTGCCCCCATCCTCCATTATTTCCAATGGAGGGATGGCATTTAAACGGAATGTGGTGCCTTTAAATGTGGCAGCCAGAACTCCTCTTGGAGTTCAATCATACTTCTTCCTTCCCTTCTCCCCTCTCCTGGAGGCTCCTGGAAAGTCCCTGGTCAGCTTGTCACCTGGCAACCCTAGATGAGACGGGTAGCAACCCAAAAGAGGGGGCTGCAGTGGCTCAAGTGGTTAAGATGCTGAGCTGCAGACCAGAAGGTCAGTAGTTCAGCAGTTCGAGGCCTGAGTGCCGCACGACAGAGTGAGCTCCCGTCTCTGGCCCCAGCTCCTGCCAGCCTAGCAGTTCGAAAGCGAGAAATGGCAAGTAGATAGATAGGCACTGTTTTGGTGGGAAGGTAACAGCGTTCCATGTGCCTTGGCATTTAGTCATACCGGCCACATGACCACGGAAAAAGTCTTTGGACAGCACTGGCTCTTCGGCTTGGAAATGGAGATGAGCACCACATCTCTAGAGTCATATTTGACCTTTACCTTTACCCTTTAACCCAAAAGAGAGCCTTCTGGGGCATTGCACCAAAACTCTGGAACTCTCTCCCCAGAGAGATTCGTTTGTCTTCTTCTCTTGCTGTCTTCTGCCTTCTGTTGTCTTGTTTCACCCGACGTTCCATTGGTGATCCCTCCTTCCTGCCCTGTGTTCTAATTTTTGCACTTATGTATACTTTATTGTATTTTTCCTGGCCAGGAACAAATGTTGGGGTCAGGAACAAATGTTCCTCCAGGCCATATTGGTTCAGAGATCCTAGAGGTTCTTCCCCCCCTTTCTCTAGGCATACACTAGGGTTACCAAGTCCCCCGGTAGGGCGGGGGAAACACCGATTTTTAGTGCTTTCCCCCGCTTTTTCAAAGTTGGCCACCGGGGGGACAAAATGGCTGCCTTAAAAGGGAAATGTCTGCAGAGAGCCTGCCCTGCAGTAAAAAGCCTCGCCAGACATTTCCCCTTTAAGAAGTCAGCAAGAGAGCTTCTTCCACAGCAAGAGAGCCCCGCCCAGAGATTAAGGAGGGACTGAAGGAGCTGCTTTTGCATGTGGCTGGCAAGGAGAGTTTCTCTTCCAGCTCTTTTCATTCTCTCTCCCTCTTTCTTTTTTCTGTCTGTCTGTCTGTCTGTCTCTCTCTCTCTCTGTCCCCATCCAGCAGAGGTCTATCAGTGGCTATTATAGCCACAAGGTCTGAATGGAAGTAAGTGCCTCTGCCAGTTTTTTTTCCTTCTCTCTCTCCCACTTTCTTTTTTCTGTCTGTCTGTCTGTCTGTCTCTCTCTCTCTCTGTCCCCATCCAGCAGAGGTCTATCAGTGGCTATTATAGCCACAAGGTCTAAATGGAAGTAAGTGCCTCTGCCAGTTTTTTTTTTCCTTTTCTCTCTCCCTCTTTCTTTTTTCTGTCTGTCTGTCTGTCTCTCTCTCTCTGTCCCCATCCAGCAGAGGTCTATCAGTGGCTATTATTAGCCACAAGGTCTAAATGGAACACTTTGTCTGGGGCAGTGATGCTCTGTATTCTTGGTGCTTGGGGGGCAACAGTGGGAGGGCTTCTGGAGTTCTGGCCCCGCTGCTGGACCTCCTGAGGGCACCTGGTATTTTTGGCCACTGTTGTGACACAGAGTGTTGTACTGGATGGGCTGTACTGGATGGGCCGATCCACTGTGGCTTCTCTCCTGTTCTTATGATATGAAAATCATATTTAGCACTTGTGTAGCACTTAGGGCTTCATATTCTGCCGAGATGAGGAAGGATTCAGTAGGGCTGTTGCTCAGTGATAGAGCATCTGCTTGACATGCAGGAGGTATCAGCTTCTTCAGCTAAAAAAGGATCAGGTAATAGGTGACATTAAAGATCTCAGCCTGAGACCCTGGAGAGCCACTACCAGTCTGAGTAGTCAATACTGACCTTGATGGACCAATGGCCTGATTCAGTATTAGGAAACTTCATGAGTTCATGTGTCAGCATGTGGAAGCAACATCGCAGGATGTGACATCACAAAATGATGTCACTTCCTTTCTCCTGGCTCCACCCCCAAAGTCTCCTGGCTCCACCCCCAAAGTCTCCTGACTCCACCCCCAAAGTCCCCAGATATTTCCCAAGTTGGACTTGGCAGCCTTAGCATACACTGGTGTAGTAAAGGAGAGAAGTAATTGTGAATTTCTGTCACTGTGCAGGCGGTTGGACTAGATGACTCTTGGGGTCCCTTCCAGCTCTATGTTTAGCTTAGTTTTAAGTCTTTTGATGCTGTCTTTATGTTTGGTTTTAATGTTTGTTTGTTTTTTAAAAAAGAGGTGATTTATTACGCATGTTTTTGGTCTGTTAGCCAGGGCAGAAAAGTAGGATGGAAATTTTGCAAATCTCTCTATATAATAATTGTGTTTTGGCCATGGACTCTCCTGAACATTCCACATGCTCCTAAATCAGTTGGCTCCATGATGTGTCACTCAAGCTGTCCCTATCCACTGCTGCATTGCCTGAGTCCCGCCCCCAACATTCTAAACAGTTTGCTGTTCCTCTCCTGTTACCATGAGGCTGTCCTCCCATACTACCCACTTGGGGCAGCAAACTGACTTGAGACAGCCCTGCCTTATAGCTAAGCAGAAGAAAGTAAACACAACTCACCTCCCTCTGTTTTCCCTTCCCTCTGCTGCCCCACCAGCCACAGCCGGGACACTCACCAGGAGCTTTCTTCTAGATCCTGTTGTATTTCTTCCCACAACGGGCCTTGCTCCTAGTAAGTAAATAATCCCAAACAGAGTTACAATGCTCTATGTCCACTGAAGTCAATGGATGTAACTTTGATTAGGATTGCTAGAAATTTTCCTTCTGTAGCCAAGAGATCAAAGGAACAGTGAGAATGCTTTAACTTTTTTTCTAAGAGTGCCCTGACTTTCTCTTTCTCTCCCCCCTCCCCGCCAACTCTTCAACATACTCACGTTTGGAACAATTAGTTTGGAATCCGGTCATAAATCTCAGCTTTGGGCCACCGTAGGAATTTAAAACATTCTGATTATGAGAGCCCAGGGACCCATTACAGACCTGATGAACCCGGGAGAGGAGATCGGCCATAAAATGGAGGCATCAAGGACATCCCAATGTGAACAAGTGCTTCTCAAAAGACATGCCCTTTGGTTGTGCAAGTTGTCAAAGAGAGATTTTCTCCTGGTTGACCCCTCTTTCGGAAATGATTATTATTTGGGGAGGGATAGTATGTGTGTGTGTGTGTGTGTGCCTAGACATCATGGTTGACTTCTGGTGATCCCTAATGGGGCTTGGATGTTTCTGAGAGGTGGTTTGTGACTGCCTGCCTCTGCGTCATAGCCCTGGTATTCCTTAGAGGTCTTCCATCCAAGTATTTGCCAGGGTTGGCCCTGCTTAACTTCCAAAATCTGACAAGATCAGGCTTGTTTGGGCTATCCAGCTCAGGACTCTTTTGGGAATGATTATTGTTAGGGCTGCCAACTCCAGATTAGGAAATTCCAATCGATATAATTTATTACAGTAAGAGCCAGTAAAACAGTACAGTTCTGATATAAAAGAGATTAAAACAGTAATAACATAGCAGTCGCATGAGAACATTAACAAGAGAAAATTAATAAAATTAGTAAAATAAATTAATAAGAATAAGAGAATCATACAGGGTTTTTTTCAGCTAAAATAAGTTTACGTTTCCAAATGGCTAAGAAACAAGATTTTGCCACCGCGTAAGTCACTGAACTTTGAACATCTTCTAGGAGGAATTTGTGCAGGACTTCTGGCCTAAAACCAAGATAAGACTTGTTGTTGTTGTTGTTCAGTCGCACAGTCGAGTCCGATTCTTCGTGAACCCATGGACCACATCACGCCAGGCTCTCCTGTCTTCCATCATGCTCTGGAGTTTGCTTAATTTCAGGTTTGTTGCATCGATGACACTGTCTAACCATCTCATCCTTTGCCGTCCCCTTCTTTGACCTTCAGTCTTTCCCAGCATCAGGGTCTTCTCCAAGGAGTGCTCCCTTCTCATTTGGTGGTGGAATTGAGCTTCAGCTTCAGGATCTGGCCTTCCAGGGAACAGTCAGGGTTGATTTCTTTTAGGATTGACTGATTTTCAGTCAAAATAAGACTGCAGAAGGTTAAATCTAGACAGATGGGGTAGTATAAGGTGATTTTGTTCCTCCTGATAGAATCTGCAGAGCAGGAGGACATGATGTTGGCCAGCAAGGCACTGCTAGTGCTCTTATGAATTATGATATTCATAAGCCTGAACTTTGGGTTGCCCATAATGGAAGGGCCATGTGCTTTCTTCATGATAGGAGCCAGCTCCAGCCCATGCCAGGAGGCTGACACCCTAGACAGTTCACCTGGAACAGAGACAAAAGACTCCTCTTGCCATGAGGTTTCTCTCTCTCTGTTTCAGCACGCTGGTCCCTCTCCAACATACCTGCATAGTTATGCTAACGCAGTTGCTTAGCAACTAATGTTCGGGCCATCAGCCAGTCGGCCAAAGTCATTGACTAACAATAGATGTGGCCAGGTGAGTCATTGGACCCCTGTCCAAAGTCCACTTCCTGGTGAGATCATAGTTTTGCAACACTGACCATCCCCTTGCCCTCCTCCCTTTGTCCACCTTTATCCTATGGAAGGGTCCAAGAGGGACGGACCGCCTAGTAGGTGTGTTAGTGGGATGTGGTATGCGCAGCCAGCCCCCAAGACCACCTAATAAAAGACCCTGAGCAGAGGCATTCGGTCTCTTGAGCCATCGTCCCCTGCTTTACCCCCCGCCATGTCCAGCTTGCCTTTCCAGTCCCTCTAATCTTCTGTTGAAACAAGGATCCATCTCCAGGATAGGTAACGTATTGCTTCCCCACCAATGAACTCCTGCAAATTGCAACAGTGCTATTTTCTATCTTTATTTCCCTAGACCTGTGTGTATGTGTGTGTGAATCTGTTTTGTGTGAGTGAACAACATCATTCAGTAAACAGCATTTAATTTGCCATCTGCCTCACGTGCCTCTTTCCTTGAGAGCTTCCAGGAGGGGTGGGACCCTGGTATAGTTGGCAAGAACCCGTGTATTTTGCCAATTGCTAAGTGTAAATTAAAGCAGTTCGGCTAACAATGAGTAACTGATTCCACCATACTAGACACGCATGGACATATACCTTCATGCATTGGAACTCGAGTGAATTTACCTTGCAGTACAGAAATTATTATTGTTAGGAAATTCCTTGAGAGTTGGCACCTCTGGCATAGAATTCAACACCTCTGGCATAGAGACTTCTGCAAATCTTAGTCCCAGAGTGTGACAATAGCAGGCTGAGGGGGGGAGAGGAAGATTAAGTTTTCTGGTAGATGATAGGTGCAGTACTGGAAGTACTTATCTAGGTTTGGCCAGTAAACTCACTACAATTTGTAAAAAAGACATATAAATATTTACAAAAAACAAAGGATAAACAACAAATAGGGGACAGGATGTACACAGTTCAGCAAGGAATGCAAACAAAAAAATAAATAAAACCTAGCTGGCTATTCTACTCATGACATAGCAACAGGGTGGAAGCTGAAGACAGCTTCAACGTAGGCTCCTCTCGGAGTCTTCTCAAGCTGTCTATCCTACATAGCTGTTCCTAACCATTTAGCCAATGGAAAGCTGTTCCCAGGATAGATCTCTAAATTGCAAGATGTCAACCCTTTTAGATGACAGTTCTCAGCGGCTGCAAGTTAATCACTTCTGCCAGCCTAAGCCACAGTTCTGATGACAAGCCGGCAGGTGGAGGGGATGACTTCTACAGTCAAGAAAACTAACACTAAGGCAGAAAAACTCCCTTAGAGGAGACCTAGAGAAAGAAGTACTTTTCTCCCTTTCTCACAGTACAAGAACTCGAGGGCCCTCCATGAAATTGCTGAGCAGTCAGGTTTGAACAGATAAAAGGAAGTACTTCTTCACCCAAAGAATGATTAACATGTGGAATTCACTGCCACAGGAGGTGGCGGCGGCCACAAGCATGGACAGCTTCAAGGAGGAGTTAGATAAACATATGGAACAGAGGTCCATCAGTGGCTGTTAGCCACAAGGTATACAAACTCCTTTCCCTTCCCCTCCCCACAACAGACACCTTGAAAGGTAGGTGGGGCTGAGAGAACTCTAACAGAACAGAACTATGTCTTGCCCAAGGTCACACCAGCAGGTGCAAGTGGAGGAGTGGGGAATCAAACCTGGTTCTCCCAGATTAGAGTTCGTGCACTTAACCACTACACCAAACTGTAGTCACATCCTGTTTACTTTCAGTTTCTTGCCTGTTTTCCAGGGAGGGGGGTAATTTCCCCTGGTTTCTGATAACCCTGAACCAGGGGGAGACACTCCAAACTGGGGGATCCCCATCTCCAACTGGGAACCTTATGCCACATCCAGGGCTATTTTGGGGCAGGAACGCACAGGAACGGAGTTCCGGCTGGCTCCTGAGTTGGCCACATCCAGCAGGAACTCATTAGCATAATAGGCCACACCCAACAGCAGAAACTCATTAGGATTGGCTACATTAGGGGCATGTGTCCTAACATGCAAATTAATTCCTGCTACAAAAAAAGCCCTGTGTTTTGATAACAAACAAGGTAAACAGAATAAGAAGCAAAAGGTGGGTGTGGCTGGATGACCACTCTTCTGGTAACATGGGAGTGAGGCTGAATATGCTAATAAGCTGTGCCGTCAGTGGTGTGGCCTAATATGCTAATGAGTTTCTGCTGTTGGGTGTGGCCTATTATGCAAATGAGTTCCTGCTGGGCTTTTTCTACAAAAAAAGCCTTGGCCACATCCCTTAACTGGAGATGCCGAGGCTTAAACCTGGGGCCTTCTGCCTGCCAAGCAGATGCTCTGCCGCTGAACCACAGCCCCTCCCCAGCCATGCCCCTTGACGCCCTCAATTAGAGGGGAAAGGGTTTTGCATTATTTTGAGATTTGTTTTCCGGTGATTAGAAGCACACGGCTTCTCCCTCTTCCCTTCCCTGGTGAGATTTCTCATACGCCAGCAGGCCCGGCGCTATTTTGATTCTCCCTTTTCCGACATACCTATTTTTGCAAAGAAGAAGAAGAGAAGGCAGGTCTGTGTCATTCGTCTGATGGCTTGAGTGAAACGGAATTTGGTTCCCAGATTTCCAGCTGTTTGAAAGATCCGCCAGACAATGCCAGTCCCCGAAGGTGCTTCCGTTACGTGCGTGAAGATTCATTTTCTGTGCAATACATTTCATAGAGTTCCAGTCACAGTCGGCTGGATCTTATTCTGAGAAGCATCTGTCGAAGTCACTGGCTGAAACTTTCTCGAACGTGTTGCATTATACATCACTATTGACTTTCAGCATCTCCGGCGCTTGAAGAGCCAAGGAATCTGTGCGTTTCCTCTTCTAGCCAGGGTCTCTCCTCAGGATGCATCACTCCTGGGTTGTCTTCTACTCAACAGGATGAACATTAAGAAAAAATAAAATATTTTTTTTAAAAAAAAAATCAACTCGAGTTTCCTATTGCTTTACTAAGCAGGGAGCTAGCTCATTCTCACATCAAGATATCTAATAATTGCCCTCCTTTTCCCCCTTTCAAGTTGTAGCCGACTTATCACAACACCATACAGTTTTCAAGGCAACAGACTTTCAGAGATGGTTTGCCATCTCCTGCCTCTGCATTGCAACCCTGGACTTCACTGGTGGTCTCCCATCCAAATACTAACTAGGCCTGTCCCTGCTTGGCTTCTGAGATCTGATGAGATTGGACTAGCCTGGGCAATCCAGATCAGGGCAAAAGACACACAGTGGTGGTTTTCTATGGACTGATTGTGTAGCCACCCTGGACTTCATTGGTGGTCTCCCATACCAAATACTAACCAGGGCTGACCCTACTTACTTTCTGAAATCAGATGAGATTGGGCTAGCCTGGGCCATCCAGGTCAGAGCAAAAAAAATACAGAAATGGTTTTCTATGGACTGATCGTGTAGTCACCCTGGACTTCCTTGGTGGTCTCCCATCCAAATACTGACCCTGCTGAGATCTGGCTAGCCTGGGTCTCCCAGGTCAGGGCAGTAAATATCCCACATCCACAGAAATATCAGTTCGGAGGAACCTGGGTAATAAAGATGACTGATGGACTTACTTCAATTTTATTATTTATTTTAATAGCCTATCTTTCTTGCTGAGGCTCAAGGTGAATTGCAGGCTATCACAGCAGGACAGTGAGGCAACGTAGGACAGTCAAAGTATGATGCAGCAAGGCAAGAATGACTGGATTTGAAAACAAGGTGCACAAAAGCTGAGCAAGATCTCCTCTAGACAATACAGGAAGTGCTTTGCAACTGTATCTGGGAAAAAATTGTGCATGCACACGAATTAGGGTTGCCAGCCTCCAGGTGGGGCTGGGGATCTCTCAGAGAGGTTCGCCAGTCCCTATTGATGTTTACGGCCATGGAGTTGAAGACTTCTTTTTTGTTTCGCTTGGCATTCCCTCAGTGATTCCTCCTTCCTCCCCAATATTTTAACTGTTGCATTAGTTTTAAGCTCTGGGTTTAAGTTGTTTTCATTGTGCGTTTGGGTGCTGGTTTTAGTGGCTGTGTGTGTGTGTGTTATGTGCCATCAAGTTGCTTCCAGCCTATGGAGACCCTACGGATGAATGGCCTCCAAAACGTCCTGATTGACAGCCTTGCTCAGGTCCTGCAAACTGAAGGCCTTTGTGGCTTCCTTGTTTGAGTCAATCTGTCTTGTGTTGGGTCTTCATAAGATCACAAAAGAAGCCAATGTTGGATCAGGCCAGTGGCCCATCCAGTCCAACACTCTGTGTCACACAGTGGCCAAAAACACCAGGTGCCCTCAGGAGGTCCAGCAGTGGGGCCACGACACTAGAAGCCCTCCCACTGTTGCCCCCCCTCCCCCCATCAAGCATCAGGAATACAGAGCATCACTTGCCCCAGACTGAGAGTTCCTATCTATACTTTGTGGCTAATGGCCATTGATGGACCTCTGCTTCATATGTTTATCTAATTCCCTCTTGAAGCTGTCCATGCTTGTAGCTGCCACCACCACCTCCTGTGGCAGTGAATTCCACATGTTAATCACTCTTTGGGTGAAGGAGTTCTGCCCTTTATCTGCTCTAACCCGACTGCTCAGCGATTTCATGGAGTGCCCAGGAGTTCTTGTCTTGTGAGAAAGGGAGAAAAGCACTTCTTTCTCTACCTGCTCCATCCCATGCATAATCTTATAAACCTCGATCATGTCACCCCTCAGCCGTCATTTCTCCAAGCTAAAGAGCCCCAAGCACTTCAGCCTTTCTTCATAGGGTCAAGTCTTCCTCTTTTCCCCTTCCTTGGGTCAGGTCTTCCTCTTTTCCTGCTGCCTTCAGCATCTCCTAGCATTTTCCTAGCAAAGTCACTCAAGGCAGAATGGACACAGCTGAGACACCAGACTAAGATGCATTTGCCCTTGGGTTGCCAGTATCCAGGCAGTGGCTGGAGATCTCCCAGAATTACAACTGATCTCCAGGTGACAGAGATCAGTTTCTGGAGGGGGGGTGGGGTGGAATGGCTTCCTTGGAAGGAAGAATCTATGGTATTACACCCTGCTGAGATCCTTCTCCTTCTTCTAAACCACCTTCAGCTTTTCCTACCTTTACTGTCTTTTTTCCAGTGAGTCTTGTCTTCTCATAAGAACATCAGAGAAGCTAGTGTTGGATCAAGCCAATGGCCCATCCAGTCCAACACTCTGTCACACAGTGGCCAAAAATACCAGGTGCCATCAGGAGGTCCACCAGTGGGGCCAAGACACTAGAAGCCCTCCCACAGTTGCCCCCCTTAAGCACCAAGAAGACAGAGCATCACTTGTCCCAGACTGAGGGGTCCTATCTATACCTTGTGGCTAATAGCCACTGCCGGACCTCTGCTCCGTATCTATATATTTAATAGCCAAGGTGCCCCCTGTGTGTGGATATCTAAATCCTCACCTTGGGGGCACCTAGGGGGCAAAGAGATTTTCTTGCACACTTGGGGGGGCTCCCCAGGTGTGCAAAAAATCTTAAAACTTTAAAAAAAACTATATGGGGGATATTTAAATCCCCCCAAAAGTAAAAGAGTGTTCCCTGCACATGGGCAGAGAATGCTCTGGGAACTCTGTGGTGGCCCAGTGGCTGGGAGCCACTGAGGCCTTGCCACCGGTGCTGGGAGGTGGGGAGGTGAAGATCAGCGGCTCAGTAGCTGAAAGCCGCAGAGGCCTCTCTGTCAGGGTGGGGGTGGGTGGATGGGGGAAGAAGACTTACTGCAGCGGCTTCCTCCTCAATGTGGATCTGCAGACTTTAGGAATCCCCCCCCTCGCGGGTATCGCGGGTCCTGCTTCCTGTGTTTATCGAATTCCCCCTTGAAGCCGTCCATTTTGGTGATGCTGTGAGCAAAATATGATAGCTTCATAGGAATATCTGGCAGTAACATTTCAGGGACTTGATCCAACATAATCAGGGGGTGAGGGCTTGACACACATTTAGATAAACACCCATGGAAATGTGTCACTTTGTGGAAACAGAACGGAGATACGCTAATATGCCATTTTTCATTTCTCTGATTTCCCTTTCCATATATATATATTCATCAGGAGCCTTTTTATCCTGCCAATTTCCTTTGCTAGCTCCCCCAGTTTTGAGCATTGCTTGCTATTTAGATGCAAAACCAGGCATCAATTTTAATGTTACTTTTACCATCAAACTTTATTTCCAGTTGAAGGACGGATGCCATGAGATTGGGCAACATCCCTAAACCAAAAACATCAAACAGAGCCGAGCGCCTATAACACTGGTTGTAAAAGTTATGCATAAGAGCCTCTTAGCCATTGGCGCTAGCATCATTTTTGACCCATTTCAACCTGGTTCAGATTTCATTGGGCTGTTATGATTCCAGCATTTCCAAAGTTGAAATTCCCATAGTAATCTTTTTTTTTTAAAGACTCCTCACAATTTGAGAGAATTTAAATTTGCATAGTAGCTGAAAAATGTGTTGCAGGGCTTTGTACAGAAACCAAATCATAGAGTGGGACAGGACCTCCAGAACCTCCAGGGTCATCTAGTCCAACCCCCTGCACAATGCAGGAAATTCACAAATACCTCCCCCCACGACCCCAGAAGAGAAGAAGAAGAAGAGATTGGGTTTATACTCTGCCCTTCACTACCCAAGGGAGTCTCAGAGCGGCTTACAAACTCCTTTCCCTTCCCTTCCCCATGACAGACACCCTGTGAGGTAGGTGGAGCTGAGAGAGCTCTTTCCAGAACTGTCCTTGAGAGAACAGCTGTGCCAGAACAATGGCTTGCCCAAAGTCATCCAGCAGGTGCAAGTGGAGGAGTGGGGAATCAAACCCGGTTCTCCCAGATTAGAGTCCGCGCACTTAACCACTGCACCAAACTGGGACATACATGGGACATACATTCTGGTAGGGCTTCCAAACTGAAATCGAAAACCATACGGAATCCAATGAGAGGGTTCCTGAACTGAGAACAACATTATTTATGTATTTATTTATTTATTTATTTGATTGATTGATTGATTGATTGATTAATTAATTAATTTCTAAGCCGCTCTCCCCGCATTCACAGGCTCAGAGCGGCATACAAGACCTGGTGGTGACCAAAGCAGTGGTGGTGACCTAGTGGTGACCAAACCTAGTGGTGACCAAAGCAGAATTGCTTAGATAGGAAGAGACTTCATTCTAGCAGAAGATCTATTTTAGGTATGTTGATGAGATCTATTTCTTCATGGGGAAGTATAAGATTTGGAAATGACTCCCTCAGTTACCTAGTCCAGGGGTCACCAGTGTGGTGTCCATGGGTACCATGACACCCACCAGTACATCCATTAGTGCCTTTCAAGCTTTTCAGTACATGGCCGGGGCCATTGCAAGGCAGGGAGGGCTTGACATTGTCCATCATCATTCAAATTAAATGTCCCCCCCTCCCAAAGGATCAAGAGAACTGGAAAGAACCTGTGCTTTCTCTAGTAAGTGTGTGGGTCAATTCCCCCTTCAGGTTTTCCCTTGGTTACTGTAGTGAATCACTGAAGGGTGAGGTGTAGTGTCCCTTCACTCCCATGTCAGCTACTTCTCTCTGGATAAGGGATGGGCACAGGCCACATTTTTGTGGTCTGTTTTGGTTCATGGGTTGTGGTCAAACCCCCAACTTAACTACGAACCGGGTGGCTGGCTCATGAACTGAACCGGTCTGTAGTGGTTTGCAACCCCTGCTTTCTGCTCCCCAGCACTTTTCGTGGGGAGCAGAAAGCAGGAGTTTAAATGGCTCCAAGCCATTTAAACCCCTGCTTTCTGCTCCCCGCCACTCGGCTGGTGTGTGTGTGTGTGTGTGTGTGTGAAGAGCAGAAAAACTGGTTCTGTCTGTGGCAGTGATGCTCTGTGTTCTTGGTGCTGGGGGGGACAACAGTGGGAGGGCTTTTGGACTTCTGGTCCCACTGGTAGACTTCCTGGGTTTGGGTCACTGTGTGACATAGAGTGTTGGACTGGATGGGCCATTGGCCTGATCCAACATGGTTTCTTTTATGTTCTTATATGATATCTCCCAGCAAATTCAGATGACTTGGGTGACCGGGGGTCATTTGGAGCTGGAACATGCAGGAACGCCATTCTGGGAGTAACAAGCCCAGGAGTGGGCACGTATGGTGATGTGCTGTGGAAAAAAGCGAAAGCATACTAACTTGATCTGTATTTTTATGCTTGTTGTAGGGTAGCTTCCCTGCAAGAGCAAGGGGCACCTAAAGTGTCTTTAGTTAAAGTGTAAAGCTGGCTCACCAGCTCTGAGTTGGGAAATACTTGGAGATTTTTGGAGTGGAGCCTGAGTGGTGGGTGTTGCCTTCTGACACACTTCCGGTGATGCCAGGGGGTGTGGCATATGCAAATAAGCCATGCTAATAAGATATGCTGATGACCTCCTACACCTCTTTTTCTACTAAATGACCCCTACTTAGGTCATTGAATTTTCCTCTTAGTTTTGGTAATGTTCATTTACCCATGCTCCTGTGCCGGCAAGTGGCAAATCCTGCAACACACCAGTCACCACTGGAGGTCAGCTTTCAAACAGAGCCCAGTTCGACATGCCACTACATGCCAAAAGAAAGCATAAACAGATTGAACTCAGTGCATTGATTCATGAACATCAACAGTCGTACACTGCAAAAATGGATAAGGACAAAACCCAGTATTGAGGCAAAAATGTAACAAGGTCTTTGGCCAATGATACAGTGCCAGATATTCTCATCAAAATGGCAAAGTGCACATTAAATATAACATTCCATGGGCAACACAGTGATAACATATCCTTTGCCTGAACATCCCTGTACTCAATCTCCTCATTGGTTCTCTCAATCAAAAGCAGCATCAAATCCATAGAACACTTGTTAGGAGTAGAAACCCATTTAATCCTAAAATCCTGATCCTTATTAAACATACCGGGTGGCTTTTTAATACGCAGGCCCTGTAGAATATATGCTTTTCAACAGTGTTCTATCAGAGTGGACACATGTAATCCATATCTCATACATCTGATGAGCCTTCCTGGAATTGCATAATTGGCTGAAAGAGATTGTTAATTTTTTGCCTATACATTGGATTTTGTCCTTCACCATTTTTGCAGGGTGTGAGTTTGATATTCGTGAATTAATGTGTTAAATACAGTCAGTTTTATACTTTACTGGCCTGACATCCGTGCTTCGCTACAGTATTTAAGTTCCGTGAATCCAGTTGTAATACTGATGATGTGAAGTTTGAAATGTAGAATTTGTTGTAGGAATTCTAAGGGAGAAGACTGTAGTGTAAAAACAAAGTGAGACCTACATACTGGGTTCCCCCCCCTCCACTGAAAAGACCATATTGTAGACCATACTGGAGGCTCTGCCCTCAGGTGCTAGCATCACTCTGGAGCAGGCCACATAGAACTGTCCATGCGAGAAGCAGTTGTCTGTTCATGCCTGCCACCTTCAGTGTCTGGCAGACCTTGAGGGGAAACGGCAGCCTCTTGAACTGGGCCATATTCCTAAACTGCCTCCTCCTGGTAGTGTTGGTGTAACTGGCTCCGTGTTGGCCAGGAGCTTTCTTGGAGGCAGTGAGAGGCGTGAGGGGGAGTTGGTCTGAGGGAGTGGTGATGTGGTGGACACTTCTTCAGGTTCATGAGGGAGCCGTGCATCGAAACGGCTCCTAGAAAGGTCCTTTACAATCTCCCCATGAACATTCATAATCTCAATTGCCATGCTGGCTGTTATGAGAAATGTCTATTTGGAAGTCTTGAACTGCTGATTTCTGGAACTGTCCTCAACTGTCTCCAGTCTCCGGTAACTGGTTTTACCTCAGAACACTGAACTCTACAGCCGACCAGTCAGAGAGTGGGGGGGGGGGGGTGCAAGGCGGCAGCAGCCTCATAGAAATCAATGGGGGGGAGCACATTTTTTCCCATTTTGACCCACTTAGGGGTCAAATTTCTAAAAATCCCTCCTTAGTGAGCACCTACGCCATGGAGTGCTCTCCCCAAATTTGGTTTTTCTAGGGCCAGCGGTTTGGCCTGGGCGTTGATTTTACAGTGAGAGGATTTTCTTTTATACATATAGATTATGCCTTGGTATTATGTCTGCGGTTTGTGAGGAGTAAAGTTTTCCATTGCTGTAGAGGTCAGTCTTTTTTAAAAAAAAATTCCTATTTTCATACTATTGGACACCAACTATAAATAGAAGATACACTATGTATTTTTGCTTGCCAATGAATTGAGATTAAATATTATTGATATTAGTGCCCAAATACTAAATATCACTGTATGTCAGCTTGCAGAACTGTCAAATAAGAACTCAGAGTTAAAGAGCAAAAATTGAACTTAAATGCCATAAGACTTGAAATTTAAATGCTTAGGAAATGGCCAGAGAATTTGAGGTAAATGTGTTTCGGGAGGAGGGAGATAGGGACACTGTAGCAGACTGCTCTTTTTAAAAGCTTAGAAGTACTGTACAAACAGATAAAGGACTGTGAAGGGTTAATTCTTCACGGAGTCAGAGAGCCTTGAGTGACAGGCTGTGCCAAGAGATCTGATCCCTTAAAATTAGCTGAACAGAAAAAAGACTTCTGAACTGGATGCTGAGGAGGAAGTCAGTCTGATTTCAGCCCTAGCTGAGAAGAGTTGAGATCTGATAGTTTCAGAATGCAGCCCTGACTGAGAGCAGTTTAACAGAGAGAGGAGAGCTGGTGAAAGCTAGCAAGGATGAGTGGGTAGTTAGACAGAAACCCCCATTCAAGCCAAGGAAAAGGGACAGATCTTCTAGAGAGAAGAAAATTCCCAACTCAGTCAAACAGTGAGGTAGCTCTGAAGAATGCAGAGACCCCTAGTCTGGTGTGACTAGAAACTGCCTGTAAAAAACTTAGGAGTCAGTTAAACACTCAAGATGAGCACTGGTGTTTCAAGAGAAGGGGTATGGGTACTGGAAAGTGTACCAGCCTTCTGGAAACAAAAGAGTCAGAGAATACTCAAAGAAAGGGTGCTGGAGTGTTTGGAAAACACTGGAACAAAAGCCTCTCTACAGAAAGATTTTCAGTAACTCTAAATGGCTTAAGAAACTCTCATTAGCCTGAAACATAAGAAATAAAGTCTGTGCATGTTCTGGTTTTACCTCAGAAATTTCAACCCCTGATTTCACCTGACTTTTCCCCTTTAAGTTGAATAAAGTATTCTGTTAATTTGGAATATAAAAATGTCTCAAGTATGATTAAAATCAAAGGGGGCTCCCAATCCTTCCCTCAGGTTCCTGGGTTGAGCAAACAGCCAAAATGTTATAATTCGACAGGATGGGACAGCCAGAGTTCTTCAGGAAAGAAGAAAACATATTACTAGGGTGGCTCAGTCAGTGAAGGGAAAGAAAAATGGATGAAAAAACTTACCTCTGAGGGAGGGAAGTTGGATGGGGCCGTCATAGACTCCAACTTCCAGGTAAGGCCTGGGGATCTCCTGGAATTGTGACTGATCTCCAGGCCACAAAGACCAATTCCCCTGGAGAAAATGGCAACTTTGGAGATTGGACTCTATGGCATGGTAAGTTCCATCACCTCCCCAAACCCCACCCTCACCAAGCTTTGCCCTCAAATCTCCAGGAATTTCCCAACCCAGAGTTGGCAACCCTAAGGGGAGGATAGGCAGGCACTGTCTCATCTGCTTGGCTGGGTGGCATCGGAAAAAAATGGGTGTGAAGAGTTGGGAATCTAGCACATCACACCAGGAGAGTGACTCATTTCTGGATTTCCACTGGAAATAGGGGTGCCAGACATGACCTAGCTACCAGGGACATGGCGGAGCTGCCATCTGCAATGTCATGACATCACTTCTGGGTTTTGCCATGAAGTGATGACACTGTCAGGATGATGGCTGTTTCCCCCCTCTTTCCAGGAAACTGGGGTTACAGGAGTGGTATTCCCCATCCTGACTGGTGGCTTGGCAGCCCTAGATAGAAGTGACATTGTATCACTGGTGTGATATCATTCCCACCTGCCCCTATAGCTCAGTGTTGTCTATTTTGGCAGTCAGCCACTCTCCAGGGTCAAGGCAAGAGAGGGCTTCCCTCCCAAAAAACCCTGCTACATGGAGTACAGTATCACCTAATCAGTTGCTCCATATCCCCATACTGATCAATATCAGTATATATCACATCAGTATATATCAGATATATGGCCAGGGTCATATATTTCCCAGGGAGCACTGTGTTTGGGGTCACAGAACCGGTTGACCCTCCCCAGCCCCAAGGATGCCAGGACAAGGGCTAGGGTCTTTTCAGTGGCAGCTCCTTTCTGGTGGAACGAGCGCCTGGAAGAGATTAGGGCCCTGTGGGACCTTTTGCAGTTCCGCAGGGCCTGCAAGACGGAGCTCTTTCACCAGGCCCTGCAAGACGGAGCTCTTTCACCATCAATGAGCCCGGCCCTCAGTTCCAACATCGGGCTCATTACATCAAGTGACTCAGGATGACACTGAG
Source organism: Lepidodactylus listeri (assembly GCA_029233225.1). Classification (NCBI taxonomy): domain Eukaryota; kingdom Metazoa; phylum Chordata; class Lepidosauria; order Squamata; family Gekkonidae; genus Lepidodactylus; species Lepidodactylus listeri. The sequence goes on along the minus strand of JARCFY010000004.1, from coordinate 9,020,253 downwards.
CTGGAATTCAGCAGCTGGAGACATCTAGTATGCCATCGCAAATGATGAATGTTATAACTAATAGCACCTGTGATTTTATGATTTTATAATTTATCTGTATTGTGTCGTTTTATAATGTTTTATATGGTTTTACTCAGCAACTGGTGCCAATACTGTAAGCCGCCTTGAGCCCATTCACAGGGAGGGTGGGGTATAAATGGAAATAATAATAATAATAATAATAATAATAATAATAATAATAATAATAATAATAATAATAATAATAATAATAATAATAGCAACAATGACAACAACAACACATACCTTTGGTAATTTTATTCCATGTGATAATAAAGGTTCCAGTGGAAAGATCTCTTTCTCACTTGTCTAACAGTTATCAGCTTCACCCAAACAACACTGTTTTTATTCAAGAGTCCATGATATTGCAGGGGTCTCTCAATTACTTTTAAAAAAACCCAAACAACAACCCAACAACCAATACTTCAAAACTACTTAATGTCCTTAAAATGTCATGTCACGGCTGCATTGCTTCGGGGGAAATAGTCTTATCTGGCCATTTTGAAACACAGAAACGTTGCACGGCTCCATTTTCCACCTGGCATCTTCAAATGACAACACTGATTATCGTTTTCTAAAGTCAAGGTATCTCGATACACCTGCTTTCTAAACGATTACCAAACCGTCCGGCCTGCCTTGCCTCTTAAAACCTGAAATTAGACATCACAGGCTTTAACGGTGAAAGAAATCCGTTACTACATCTAACTTGGAGCCCATTTTGTTTTAATCCCTTGCTTGTTGTGAAGTTTCCGTGGGAGTACTAACATAAGTGAATAAGTAAACAAACAGATGAATGCATTTTATTTTATTTTACAGATTTTGTAGCCTGCCTTTCTACCCTCTTAAGGGCCACCAAGGCAGCTAACAAATGAAAACATACAGAATAAAATCACCCTACACAATTACACTGGCTACTGATCCACTCCGGAGCCCAATTCAAGGTGTGGGTTTTGACCTTTAAAGCCCTACATGGCTTGGGGCTGGCGTATCTGAAGAGCACTCTTCTCCCCTATGTTCCTGTCCCAAGAACTGAGATCACAGGGAGAGCCCCTCCTGACTGTCCCATCAATCAAAAGTGCTCATTTGTTGAGTCCACGAGAAAGGGCCTTGTCAGTGGTAGCTCCAGGATTATGGACCAGCCTCTCCAGGTAGGGGCTCCTGGACCCCTCACTTTTAATCTTTGGGAGGCAGCTGAAGGAAGTTTTATTGTGGAGTGTGTTTGATTAAAGCAGTCCTAAACTGCAATGTTGAATCTTGGTTTTACATATTTTTATGTACTGTGTAATGTATTTTGTTTATATCATAAGTTGATCCGTGCCCCATGAGGAATAAAGGCTGATAATCAGTGTTTTAAACAAACACATAAACAAATGAACAAATAAATGAACAAATAAACAATTAAAACCAACAACCTGCCCACATCATTAAAACAATTAAAAGCAGAGGTAAAATACATTAAAAAATAAAAAATAAAAAGTGAGTATCACCTCTTCTTCCAAACTATCTCCTCGGAAAGTGAAAATAAGCTCATCTCCCATGCCAGTGATTTGTCTTACCTCCCCCTAACTTACCTGAGCATTAAAAAATATCCCATGATAGAGATTTCTTTGATATATCTTGGTCGAATCCAGGTCTGGAATGAAGAACAGTTGCTAAGGGGGGGGCAGGCCCAGAGTTTGCAGTGTCAATCACACCAGGACAGATTTATCCTATAAATTCAAAGTCCAGCCAATCCAGAAGCTTCATCCCATTTGTCAATCCCAGGAGTTGATACACTGCGCCCCATTGGCTGCCTGAAAAGGCACCTGAGGTCTAAATATACAAAGCCACTAATTAAAGTTGCCAGCTCCAGGTTTGGAAATTCCTGGAGATTTTGGGCGGTGGAGCCTGGGGAGGGAGTGGTCTGGGGAGTGGAGGGGCCTCAGTTGGGTATAATGCCTTAGAGCCCAACCTCCAAAGTAGCCATCTTCTCTGGAGGAACTGATATCCGGAGGAAGCTTAGAGTCCAGTTGTAATTGCAGGAGATCAGACACCCCCAGGAAGATGGCAATCCTTCCTGTGCTAGTTGTTGCGACTAGCACATGACATCACATATGGTGTTTCCAAGGTCTAAACTTTAGGCTTAGAGCCCTGGCTCATAGGAGTCTATGTGTGAATGCCAGTATACTGACATGGTGTCCAAGACAGTGAATGGAGTGGGGTCAGCTGTTACTGCTGTGGTCCCACACAACCAGAAAAAAAATGTCACTTCTCCAGGGCAACTGACTTTGGATTTTCATAGCTTTTTACAGTTCTTTTTATAGTTCCGCGGGGCCTGTAAAACGGAGCTCTTCCACCAGGTATTCAGGAGCCGCCATCCCCACCTCCAGTAGTGAACAACTAATAGCTAAATGAGAGAGGGCCCTGGATCCCTGGAACTTCTACCAACAGCCTTGAGCCAGTTCGTCTGGCAAGGCGGGATATCAATTGAAAGTAATAATAATAATAATAATAATAGCCTAAAGGACATACATCACTGCAAGGACAATTAAAAATGAAGACTGCGGGACCAACTGTGAGTTAAGAACATCGAATAATGGCTGCCACCATCAAATGAATGACAACAACAACTTCTAGCACTTTATCATGGTTTTAGAATTGTTTTAATTGTAGTGTATGTTTTAATGTAACTTCTCTGTTTTATGTAAGCTGCCCTGAGCCGGCTCTGGCTGGGAGGGCGAGGGTAGAGATTTGATAGATAATTAAATAAATAAATGGCTCGGAGTTCGGCACATCAAGTCTACTAAAACGAAATGACCCACAATCATGTATGTAAGAATCTCTAAGACTGTACACCCCTTAGGCCCATTAAAATGTGACTGTGGAACAGGTTACCAAGGATGGTTCATCATCTCTAACAAGCAGGGATCCGTTGGGGCCGGAGCGAGGCGGAGCAAAGCTCCGCCAGCTCAGGACTGGCCACTAGGGCAGCCACGGCCAAATCAGATTCTCTAATCTGATTCAGCCTGCTGCCGAATTGCCGCCGAAATTCGGCAGCAACTTTAAAAGCCACTGGAGGGGAGGGGGTTTGAGGGAGAGGCTCCAAACTTGCAGGATAGCTGCTGGGGCCTCTTCTCGAAATACCCACCAAGTTTCAAGAAGATTGGACCAGGGGGTCCAATTCTACAGGCCCCAAACAGGTTTTCCCCATTCCCTCCATTGTTCTCTATGGGAGGAAAAAAAGTTAACGTTTTTTCTCACCATAGAGAACAATGGAGGGGATGAGACAACCTGTTCGGGGGCCCATAGAATTGGACCCCGTGGTCCAATCTTCTTGAAACTTGGTGGGTATCTCGAGGAGAGGCCTCAGCAGCGACCCTGCAAGTTTGGAGCCTCTCCCTCAAACCCCCTTTCCTCCAGCCCCTCATATACCCTGAGTTTTTGCCATTGATTTCAATGGCCCATAGGGTATAATGGGGCTGAAACTGACATTCCCTTTCTGACACACTTCTGGTGATGTCAGGGGATGTGGCATATGCTAATGAGGTATGCTAATGAGTTATGCTAATGAGCTCCTGCAGCTCTTTTTCTACTAAAGGACCCCTGCTAACGAGACAGAAAGCCGCCTTTGCACTGTTGAGCATTTCATGCAGGGGTCCCCAACCTTTTTGGACCTTGTGCGCACCTTTGGAGTTCTGACTCAGGGCAATGAGCACAATCACAATATGGCTGCCACAGAAGACGGAGTCGGCCACAAAATGGCTGCTTCATGAGCTGGAGCCAACCACAAAATGTCAGGGAGCGAGGTTATATGTAATGGATAGCCGTTCTTCAAACATTTCAGGTAGAAGCTGTGTTTCACAGGATGCCTTTTCATCTGCACAGCCAATCAGAAGTCCCACTGGAAGAAAGCCCCACCTATCCCCACCCAGTCTCTTAAAAAAGCTGGTGTGGTCCAGGTAAGCTATGGGGGGGGGGGGATGGTGACCATGGGCTAGTTTGAGAGCCAGTTTAGTGTAGTGGTTAAGTGCACGGAATCAAATCTGGGAGAACCGGGTTTGATTCCCCACTCCTCCACTTGCACCTGGCTGGATGACCCTGGGCAAACCATAGCTCTGTCAGAGCTGTTCTTGAAAGAACAGTTCTGGGAAGAGCTCTCTCAGCCCCATCTACCTCACAAGGTGACTGTTGTGGGGAGGGGAAGGGGAAGGAATAGGAATTTGTTAGCCACTCTGAGACTCTGAGTGAAGGGTGGGGTATAAATCCAATCTCCTCCTCCTCCTCCTCTTCTTCTTCTTCATGCTGGAGACCCCTGGTTTTATGTTTTAGGAGCCAGTTCCTCTTTAAACTTCCTGTCTTTTGTAAGCTGAGCATGGCAGAACTTTTCTCACTTTCTTGCTCTTGGGAACACGTCTGATCTTAAATGTTTGCTTTCTTTTCTTTTTCACACTTGGCTTTTTCTCATCGATCCCTCCCCCCAGCCCCCTTCATTTCAACAAAGTCCTTACTGTATTCGGGAGTTGATATTCATCTACAGAGTTTAATAGAATTCTAACGCTTTTTTGTTTCCCTGAAGATGAAGCAATACTATTTCCCCCTCTTCTCAGGGGAGAGAATAGAAAACTACATTAATTGATCACATTATATTACTAAAGACTATTAGGGTTGTCAGCCCTGGATAGCCGGGGGAGACTCGGGGGAGGGGGGCAGAGAGAGAAAGTAATAGCACCAGAAGTGATCTCTCCACATCATGTCACACTCTAAGGTTTCCCCAGAACCCTATGGTAAGAATGATAGAGATTGAGGGAATTCCTAGAGTGTTGCATGGCACAGCAGTGTCATTCTTGGGGGGGGGGGGGGGGTTGCCAGTGGAGTTTCCCTTGCTGGAACCAGGCATCCAACTACCCTAAAGACCATCACTATGTAGTTGCTAGTCTAGCCCGATTTCATCTGATCTCAGAAGCCAAGCAAGGTCAGTCCTGGTCAGCTGGGCTTTTTTTCTGGGGGAAATGCCGCAGAACGGAGTTCCGGAACCTCTTTGACAAAAGTCTTTTAAAAGTGTTTAAAAGTTCATGAGTTTTCAGTACCCAGATTGAAAACTTCATTTCCATCTTGAAAGTTTCAGCACCTCTTTCTTTTCTTTTCAAAAGCCCTGCTAGTTAGTATTTGGATGGGAGACCAGGAAGAAGAAGAAGAAGGAGAAGAAGAAGAGAAAGAGAAGGAAGAAGAAGACGAGGAGGAGAAAAAGGAGGAGGAGGAGGAGGGGATTGGATTTATACCCCGCCCTTCCCTTGGAGTCTCAGAGCAGCTTACAATCTCCTTTCCCTTCCCCTCCCCACAACGGACACCCTGTGAGGAGGTGGAGCTGAGAGAGTTCTTTCGGGGACTGCTCTTGAGTGAACAGCTCTGAGAGAACTTGCGACTGACCCAAGGTCACACCAGCAGCTGCAAGTGGAGGAATGGGGAAACAAACCCAGTTCTCCCAGATTAGAGTCTGCCCTGCTGGTTAGTATTTAGATGGGAGAGCAGCGAGGAAGTCCAAGGGTCTCTACGCAGAGGCAGGCAATGGTGAGTTTCCGCAGAACGTCTCTTGCCTTGAAAACCCTGTGTGGTCACCACAAGTAAGCTTCGACCTGACGGCTCTTTCCACTGTCCCCATACTGTTGCATAGGATGTATAAGAAAATACATGTCAATTCTTCCCAGGGAACGCCAAAGAAGATAACCATGCTCCAGCGTATGCATTCGTGTTTGTTTGCTTTCCCCCCCTGCAAGAAAAACTGAAAAGGCCGCTAACTTTTTCATACCAAAGCAGCCCAGAGGAAGACTGCCACAGAATGATTTCAACCTGTCATTTCTTTATAAAAATGAAACACGCAGGGCTTTTATAGCTCGGTCTCCATTCGCCTTCGTGGGTTTTACGGCTTATGCTAATTACATTTACAGACGGTCATCCCTTTTGATAGATGTTGATACAGATTTTTGTTTTTTGTTTTTGTTTGGTAATACAATGCCAATTTTGTCATTAAAAAAGAGAGAGGGAACAAAACAATAAGATTCACAGCGCCTACGACGACGGCAGGAGCCCATTGCGAAGGAAATGAGATTCTATGGGGGAAAGAACACAGTTCCTTCGAATCGTTCCATTTTTAATAAGAGTTGAGTTCCCCACCAATGTTTAATTTCAATAGATAAAGAACCCAGCAGGGGGGGTGGGGCAGAGAAAGAAGAGGAGCCACCGCCGGTGCTGGGGCTTCGGCGATCAGGTGGGTGTGAAAAATCACGTTTTCCAATCCAGGTGGGTTTCGGTTCCTGGCTTGTTTGTTCAGTCCTCAGGCTGAACTCCTGGGGCATCCTTTTCCCCTTATTTATTTATAATCGGTATGCACGTTTTACTTTCAGGTGCGAGAAAACAGAGCCAGGATTATGCACTCCCTTATTTTCAGTTTGCAAACACTATGCGGGAAATTACTGGAGATTTGGGGGGTGGGCTGAGGAGAGTGGTATATGGGGAGGGGATGGGGCTCAGCAGGGACAGGATGTGAGAGAGCCCACCCTTGGGAACTGCCATTTCCTCCTGGGTGCCTGACCGTAGGGTTCCTCCAGGGTGCCTCCAGAGAGCACTATGGTCAGGCATGCAACATCGCCTGGCCCTTCCTGGCCTGAGAGAGGCCAGGCTGGCTACCACCAGGGGTAGAGCCTTCTCAGTGGCGGCCCCCTACTGGTGGAACGAGCTCCCGGAAGACATCAGGGCCCTGCGGGACCTTTTGCAGTTCCGCAGGGCCTGCAAGACGGAGCTCTTCCGCCAGGCTTTTGGGGCCGCCGCTGGGGGAAATGGCCACCGATAGGGGGCCAGAGAAGTACACAGGCCCAGTATAACAGTTGGTGGTAGCCTCCTGGCTGGGGGGAATTGTTGTTGCCCTGGTGTTGGTATTTGAAATTGCCACCAATTGTCTCTGTCACTGCCGCCAATTGAAATTGTATTGTATTGTATTGTACTAATTTATATTTGTTCGTATTGATTTTAATGTTGTGAGCCGCCTAGAGCCGCTTGTGTTGGTCAGGCGGGATAGAAATCTAAATAAATAAATAAATAAATAAATTGATCTCTGCGGTCTGGCGTTCTAATGACAGGAGAACGCCAGGCCCCGCCTGGAGGCTGGTAACCGGGTACTCAACCTGATCTACGAGCCGCTGCTCATGGAGGTCCTGACCTCCTCTGCGGGCTCAGCGACCCAGCTAATGCGGCAGAATGACGGCGGGCCAGGAGAGAGACAGCGGACGTCCGGCCCCCTCCTGGAGCTTGGCATCTTTCCTTAAGTTAGGGGGCAGGGTTAGAGGCGGGAGCCGCCCAGGGGAGGGCAGAGGGAGCGAGGAGGGGATATAAGCAGGGAGCCAGCAGGGGCCGGGGAAGATTGCCTGGTGACGTCTGTGGAGCGCCCAGAGAGAGAGACACACAGAGTACTGGGAGAGGCTGGTGGATGGGTGTGGAGACGTAACCCCCCTCCCCAGCCTGAACGTCTGAGGGCCTGGATACCCTTGCCGGAAGGTCCCAAGGTGGCAGAGTCACGGGGAGCGGCGGACTCTAGCGATAGCGACAGGGGTCCACAGGCTCGTGTGACATAATTAAATAAGAAAAGGAAAGGGAAAAGTCTTCAGAGCCACAGAGATAGATGAAGATGGCTCGCTGTGTTATTCTGTCTGCGGCTATAGAAAAGAGCCAGAGTTTCCAAAGGTTTCCCTTGCTCGAAAGCCAGTCGAATACGATGCTAGGGATGCAGTGCTCATCTCCGTTTCCGAGCCGCAGAGCCAGCGCTGTCCAAAGACATTTCCGTGATCATGTGGCTGGCATGACTAGACACCGAGGCGCACAGGATGCTGTTACCTTCCCACCAAAGTGGCACCTGTTTATCTGCTTGCAATTTCTTGCTTTCGAACTGCTAGGTTGGCAGGAGCTGAGGCCAGAGACAGGAGCTCACTCCATCATGCGGCACTCAGGTCTCGAACTGCCAAATGACAGACCGTCTGGCCTGCAACTCAGAATCTGAACCCTTTATACTGCTGATAAAAAGACACATATTACGACACAGGAGAAGTAAATGCTTGTCTCCCATTATCCAGTGGATTGAGGGCTTTCCAATTTTGGCAATGTTTGAATGTATAGCACATAGACAGCAATTGCGTAATCAACTCTCTCTTTTTTAGATATTTGGAAACCTTTTAGGGATGCTTATGTATAGACTTGTCACCTCGGCTATTATATTTTTATTTCTTTTCTGTTTGCAATTTAAAAGAAAAGAAAAAAAGTCTTCAGAGCCACAGAGACAGATGAAGATGGGTCACCGTGTTATTCTGTCTGCGGCAATAGAAAAGAGCCAGAATCCTGTAGCACCTTAAAGACTAACAAAATTTGTGGCAGGGTAGGAGCTTCCGTGAGTCACAGCTCACTTCTTCTGAAACTTCATCAGCTACTGCTCATTTCTGCTCACTTCTTCAGATTTTTTTGGGGTGGTGGAGTTTGCTTTCGGGATCCGGCAAAGGTCTCAAAAGCTCGAGACCCACCTCCCTGACCTTGTGGGTCTCGAAAGTGCTGCCAGACATGAATCTAGCTATCTTTCTTAGCAGTTTTATAGTTTGCGTTTAGCCGGAGGATTATTTTTTTATGCATATCTTTTTAGGCTTCTCAACATGTGTCTCATGCTGTTTTTATGCCAGAGGCAGCCAACAGATATAAAACATCCCATTATATTGCAAGCATCAAATAATTAGCAATTAATTAACGGAACAGTAGCAGGATTCAGATTCTTTTACACATAAGCAGCTTCTCCCCAGGGAAATTATTGATAATTTATTATATATATATATATATATATATATATATATATATATATATATATATATATATATATATATATATATATATATGTCAAAGATATTATGTGGTTGTGAGCTACCTTGAGGTGGTCTTAGTAGGGGTGGCATATAAGATAGTGATGGCTACAGGAATAGACACCTTTAAAGGGGATTAGATAGGTTCATGGAAGAGAAGTCAATCAATGGCTACTAGCCATGGGGACTGAAGGGAACCTCCATATTCAGAGGCACTAGTCCTCTGAATTCCAGAGAAAGGAGGCTATATTAAGGGAGGGCCTAGGCCTCTATGCCCTGTTGTTGGCCATCCAGAGAAACTGGTTGGCCAGTGTGTGAGACAGGATGCTGGACTAGATGGACTACTAGTCTGATCCAGCAGAGTTTGTCTTATGTTCTTATGAAGGTCTCGAACTCTATGCCCTGTTGTTGGCCCTCCAGAGGAGCTGGTTGGCCACGGGGTGAGACAGGATGCTAGACTAGAGGGACTATTGGTCTGATCCAGCAGAGCTCTTCTGATGTTCATAGGCACTAGTTTACAGGCACTGATGTTCAGAGGCACTAGTCCTCTGAATTCCAGAGACAGGAGGCAACATCAAGGCAAGCCCTCAGCCTCCATGCCCTGTTGTTGGCCGTCCAGAGGAACTAGTTGGCCACTGTGTGAGACAGGATGCTGGACTAGAGGGACTATTGGTCTGATCCAGCAGAGCTCTTCTGATGTTCATATAGATAGACTCATGGAGGAGAAGTCAATCAATGGCTACTAGCTATGGGGGCTTAAGGGAACCACCATATTCAGAGGCACTAATCCTCTGAATCCCAGAGACAGGAGACAACATTAAGGAAAGGACTCAGCCTCTTTGCCCTGTTGTTGACCCTCCAGAGGAACTGGTTGGCCACTGTGTGAGACAGGATGCTGGGCTAGATGGACCACTGGTCTGATCCAGCAGGACTCTTCTTATGTTATGATAAATCCTCTGAATCCTAGTGCCAGGAAACAACATCAGGGGAAGGCCTCACCCTCTATGTGTTGTTGTTGGCCCTCCAGAGGAACTGACTGGACTAGATAGACTAGATAGACTATTGATCATATGTTTTAAAGTTCTCTAAATAAATAACTAAGCAAGCCAGGATCAGAGGAGAGTGTGAATCTCTATCTGGTCCTTGTAGGTACGCAATTGTAAGGAAGGGGTTTCGGTTCAGTAGGGTTACCAACTCCATCTTGGGAAAAGCCTGGAGATTTGAGGGCAGAGCCCATGAAGGATAAAATGTGGGAAGCAATTTCACCCACAATCTATGGTATGCATAGAGCCTGACCTCTAAAGCTGCCATTTTATCCAGAGAAGCTTAGTTCTTCAGTCTGGAGATCAGTTGTAATTCTGGGAGAACCTGGGTGTAGGGAAAACTGCCTTCCAAATGGAACCTAACCGCACCAGCCATTCCATCTCAGGATAGTTCACCTGTTCATCCTAATGTTATGTGAAGAAGAAGAAGAAATTGGATTTATACCCCGCCCTTCACTACCCAGGGGAGTCTGAAAGCAGCTTACAAACTGCTCTCCCGTCCCCTCCCCACAACAGACACCCTGTGAGGTAGGAGGGGCTGAGAGAGCTCTGACAGAAACTGCTCTTTTTGAAGAACAGCTGGGCCAGAACGGCATGTGCAAGTGGAGGAGTGGGGAATCAAACCCGGTTCTCCCAGATTAGAGTCCGCGCACTTCACCACTACACCAAACTGGCTCTCTAAAGGAAAGGAATGAGGAATTAGTTAGCTGGAAGAATGTCTTCCCTAGTAAACTGGGTTAAAAAGAAGAACATCCTGTCAAGTCACAGCCAACTCTTGGCAACCCCATTAACGGGGAGTTCCAGGCAAAAAATGAGGAGCGGTGGTTTGCCATTGCCTTCTTTGGCATAGTAATCCCAGTCTTTCTTGGTGGTCTCCCATCCAAGACCTAACCATGGACAACCCTGTTAAACTTCCAGGTTCGTTTTTTTATTTATTTATTATCGGGTTTTATAACAATACACAAAAAAACTACAAATAATAACTGTTTACATACATCTGAGTCATATTTTTGAACCAGTGTCCATCCAGTTATAAAATCTTGACCATACATTTGAAAAACAGGCTTTGTCTTTTCTATGTATTATCAGGGGTCATTTCATAGAAAAAGAGGTGCAGGAGCTCATTAGCATAACTCATCTGCATAACTCATTTGCATATGCCACCCTTTCCCTTCCCCTCCCCACAACAAGACACCCTGGGAGGTAGGTGGGGCTGAGAGAGGTCTTTTGAGAACTGCTCATGAGAGAACAGCTCTGAGAGAACTTGTGGCTGGCCCAAGATCACCGCAGCAGCTGCATGTGGAAGAGTGGGGAATCAAACCAGGTTCTCCCAGATTAGAGTCCAACTCCTGACCACTACACCAAACTGATGGGGTGGAAGCTGCTGAAGGGTTGGTGAAATTTCTCCAGTACTTATGTGCCATGTGCCCAGATAAAAAATGGTATACTTAGAAAATGTATATGCCACCTTGAGCAAGTCTCTGGAAAAGCAGCACACAGTCATAAAAGGAACAATGATAAAATTATCAATATTAAAACAAAACATTAAAAACAATAAAGACCCTAGCTGGGCTTTCCCCGGGGTGCTGCGCTTCTGCACTGCTCGGGGAAGCCAAGGAGGGGGTGGGGCTTGGTCATGTGCCCGCTCCCTGGGCTCCTCACTCCCGGAGTTGCGCTCCTGTGCGCTCCTGTTCCAATGGACCCCTGTATATTATGATGCTCAGCCTATCCATTTCAGATAACTCTATTAATTTGTATTTTAACTCTTCTAAAGTGGGGAAAACATCAGATTTCCAATATTTTGCCCAAATCATTCGAGCCGCAGTCAGAATACATATCAAAAGAGTTGTATCGTACCGATTAAGACCTTCTGGTATTATATTTAATAAATATACCTCCGGGGTTAATGTCAAATCAATGTTTGTTATTTCTAGTATTAGCCTAATGTTTCTAACTTACGCTGGAAATGCCAATCAAATGTGGGCACATTTTATCCTATTTGGTGGCAATGTACGAAAACACAAATGTATTGACAAAAGATTAAAAAAGTAATAGCTTCCAAGTTCTTGAAAGGGATTTTTGTGGAGTGGTTAGGAGAGCGGACTCTAATCTGGAAAAACTGGGTTTGATTCCTCACTCCTTCTGATACCTAGCTAGTACCATCCAACCCTTAATTTCAACCCATTCTTGCGATTCTTCTCCTCTGCTGCCAACAGGAACAGCTCCCTGCCCTCCTCTAAGGGACAGCCATTCAAAGACTTCAAGAGGGCAATCCTCTCCCCCCTCAACCTCCTCTTCTTCAGACTAAACATTTCCAAGTCAGCCTTGGTCCTTCCTTTTTTGTATGACTTTGAGGCAGTAAGGCAGCTCTTGGGTTTTTTGTCACCTTTTTTGGACAGAAACACTCAGGGTTTGATTAGTTTCCATGCTGTATTACGGTCAGACAAGCGAATCCTCAAAATCATTGAACACCATTTGGTCCTCCTCAGAATGGTGATTAGCTGGAAGACTACCCTTGCCAGGGTACCCCTTTAAAGAGAAAAGCAGAAGTTAATGTGGCAAGGAGCTGGACAGAAAGACAAAGAGTGGTTTGCCATTTGCATGGGGGATTCTCGGGTGTGTGTGTTCCAGAAAGCAACGGAGGGTTCTTGATTTGGAGCGAGAGCAAGCAAACCAGAAGAACAGTGATTTCCTGCAAAGACTCTCACTTCATCGATCCATGCACGAGAAGAGAAGGAGGAGGAAGGGAAGGGTCATGGGGATCCCACCAACCCACTCACATTACAAGAAGCTGTAGTTTTCCAGGTACGTCTGAACTGTGCCTTGGCATAAAGGTGAGATTTCTCCCAACGGAAGTAGAGGGATTTGACCATCACCTTTAGGTCTTTCCCTCGTGAGCACCAAATGAATCTGCTAGAAACAGAATGTTGAACACACATGAACCTGCCTTATACTGAATTTGGGGAGGGGCTGTGGCTCAGTGGTAGAGCATCGGCTTTCAATCCACAAGGTCCCAGGTTCCATTCCCAGCATCTCCAGTTTAAAAAGTTGGCAGTAGGTGATGTGAAAGGCCTCCGCCTGAGACCCTGGAGAGCTGCTTCCAGTAGACAGTACTGACTTTGATGGAACCATCAGTACAAGAAAGCTTCATGTGTTCATGTGAATCAGACCATTGGTCCAGCAGAGTCAGTGCTGTCTACTCAGACTGGTGATGGCTCTCCAGGGTCTTGGGCAGAGGTCTTTCACATTACCTGCTGCCTTGTCCTTCTAACTGGAGATGCCAAGGATTGGACTTAGGACCTTCTGCATGCCAAGCAGATGCTTTACCGCTGAGCCATGGTCCCTCCAATGGACTACGACTTCATCCACACATTGCTGGATATGGATCAAGATGGGTAGCCATGTAAGTCTGTCTGTAGCAGTAGAAAAGAGAGTCCAGTAGCATCTTAAAGACCAACAAAATATGTGGCAAAGACCTAAAGAAGTGAGCAGTGACTCACAAAAGCTCCTACCCTGCCACATATTTTGTTATTCTTTAAGGTGCTCCTGGACTCTTGCTCTTTTCTACACTGCCAGACAGTGCGCTAGTGGTGACCTATAGCAGTCATTCACAGTTGGATTTTCCTGGAGGTGATCCAGGAGGGGAATGATTGCTATAGCACAAAGGAGTCCCTCAGAAGGCTCATCCATGGGGACTGGGATCACCAGCTTGCTGCTTTCCTCTTCAGCCACCGGGTGACCCCTTGTACCACCACCGGCCGCAGTCCTGCGGAACTCCTGATGGGTCGGCACTTGACAACCCACCTTGACAGACTGCACCCCGACCATGCTCTGGAACATGGCCCAGGCACCGAGTGTCTAGCAGTACCCCATGGATTCTCCTCAGATGACCTCATCTATGCCCAGAATTTCTCCAGAGGCCCGGCATGGGTCCTTGCGAAGGTACTCAGAGTAACTGGGTCCCAATCGTACAAAATATCCATGGAAGAGGGCCTGCTACTCCAGAGACACATTGACCAGCTCCGAAGTCTTCTTCTCCCAGCCGAGCTGGGTCTACCCTCGACAGCTCCAGACAACAGTGATGAGGAGCTGCCGAGCGACCGAGACGCGGAGCCCTAGAGGAACACCCAGGTGGCCAGCGAGCAGCCCAAGACTCGGGAGCCACCTGCAGACAGTGAATTGCCGGTGGGCTGAGCCACCGAACTGCTGGAGCCAAGGACTACAGAGGGTCCCTGTCAGGAGTGCCTCTGAAGACCTGCCTCCTGCGGACCTAAGTGCGGTGGAGGATCAGTCCCCAGCTCCAGAGGAGCCTCCACCTGAGCCAGAGGAGGCTCAAACAAACACCTCTCAGAACATTACCCCAGGCCAGCAGCAGCTGAGCCACAGCCAAGCTCAAGCCCGCCTGATTCACCTCCACGGGTGGAACGGCTAAGGTCACGATCCAGGCAAGACTTAGCTGCTAGGAGAAAAGAGGCACGCATGCGTGGTCGCAGATCACTCAGCCCCGAGTTTTAGAGGGAGCCGGGACCTCGCTGCCAGCTGCTAACAAGCACAGGAACTGGCTGGGTATTTCGGCACAGCACAAAGACCAACAACTTGTGCTAGCAACAAGTCATTCTGGCTAAGCTCTGCACCCGCTCAGCTCGCATCAGCTAAACCTGATTCTGGACCTTCTGGCTCATGACTCCAGCTCTGTCTGACTTTGGTTTGATTCTGGACCCTCTGGCTTGTGATGAGGTCTGTTTGACTTCGGCTTTTGGTTGACTCCTTGGACTGGTTTGCTTGTGAGTTTCCCTCTCTGACCTCGGCTTGGACTGACTCTGCATTCGGCTTGTGTTTTGGACTCGGTCATCCGTTCCTGATTTGGCTTGACTTTGGACTGTCTCAGACTTCGACTTGGCTCCTGACCTACTGGCACCCAGCCCGTGACAGTCCCGATGTCTTGACTGTGCCACCACCCTTCACCATCCCCCCGACGGATCTGCTGGACTCCATTCCCGAAGCCCTGGCCCCACAGTCCGAACCTTGGTGCTCGAACCATGAATGTCGCAGGCCGGTTTACTTGAGGGACTTCATTTGTTAGGTGGCTCTGAATTTAGGGGGGAGGGGTGTTATGTACTGGGATTGAATCACCCTGATTGAATCACCCTACAGACTGGCTGAGCTGGGAGCACAAGAACACTAGCGGACCAGGACTCTGGAGTAACCCAATCAAGTAGTAATGTTTTGTAAATAGCCTATCACAGGGAGTGTGTGTGTGTGGGGGGGGGGTGGAGTGTTTTGCATGCATATAAGCAGGGCTTTGGCCCTGCTAGGGTTGTCTTGCTCTGGCTGAACTCACTTAATAAACTATGAGCTGATCTCTCTACACATCTGAATCCGGTATATTTCAAGCACAATATCCAACCATTTTTGGGTACAACTTTGGTGGACCTTGGCTTGATCCAGCGAGGAAGTCTCTAAGGGTGCGTTCAGAAGCGCATTACCAAATCTACAGCCACAAGAATATATACAAAAAACAAACTTGAGAAATTTCTATTAATAACATATATGCCTATATTTTTTAAAAAAGCTTTCCCTGTTCAGTACTTAGGAGCAAAGCAATCTCAGGAATTATTTAGATTGTCTTTTGCATTTCCAAACCAATTGAGATTACTGAGTGTTAATTAGGTCCTTTTCTCTTCCGCTCGCCAGAAACCTAGCTGGGTAAAGTAGTATATGGCTGTATACATGAATGTATAACTGCTAAGGGCTTCTGTTAAATATTCATGGGCTGTTATATGAGAAATCCTTTCCTTTCCAGATTTGGGTAAGCATCTCCATTAATAAAACCCATTTATGTAATAGCTGATCGGGTCTTTTTTTAGAGGTGACTTGAAGTTCAAACTAGGATGGGGGGGGGGAAGAGTCTAGGTTACAGACGATGGTGGAGGAAGTGGGGGGGGGGGACAAGGAACTCAGTTCACTTACAATTTGAGCAAAGCCTTTTCTATCATCAGTGCAAATAACTCCTGTAGGGGGAATGCGGAGTTTTCAGGGAGGCCGGATTAAATACCGCTAGAACTGCCTTGCTTGAGACGAGCTTTGAGTCCAGTGTTTCTTTTGCCAACCGTGGCCAGCAAGAAGGAGGGGGAGGAGAGAAGGAGGACAGAGGGTGAGAGTTGGTTTTATACCCCGCCCTTCCCTACCCGAAGGAGTCTCAGAACGGCTTACAATCACCTTCCCTTCCTCTCCCCACAACAGACGCCCTGTGAGGCAGGTGGGGCCGAGAGAGTTTTGAGAGAGGTGTGACTGACCCAGGATCACCCAGCTGGCTTCATGTGGAGGAGTGGGGACTCAAACCCGGTTCTCCAGGTTAGAGTCCACTGCCACTCTTAACCACTACACGAAGCTGGCTGTTGAAACCTGTAGAAGTTCACAAACCAGGTATGGAGGTGAACACATGAAGCTGCTTTATACAGAACCAGAGGGGCGTAGAGTTTTCTGAAGTCTGGGGGGGGGGCCTCTTTAGCGCACGCGCTTTGCACGCGCGCGCGCTTGGGCAATGTTTCCGCCCCCCCGGAAAAGCTACCACCAGCCGCCACACCTCCCCGGCCCTTCCAAGGCTCACCAGCCGGTGCTGCTGGTGCCTTTCCCTCCCCCTCTGCCCTGGCCACTCCCTCCCTCACCTCTAAAAGAGGAAGAGGGAGAGATAAGGAGGGAGGAATGGCCAGGCCGGTGGGGGGGGGAGAGGCACCAGCTGGCAAGCCTCAGAAGGGCCCGGGAGGCACAGCGGTAAGGCGCCGGCGGCAGGGGCGACATTTTCCCAGGGGGGGCCTCAGTCCCCCCTGGGAAATTTCGGGGGTGGCTCGAGCCCTCGAGCCCCCCCGTAGTCTACGCCGGTGCGGAACCAGACCCTGAGTCCATCAAGGTCAGTCTTGTCTACACAGACTAGCAGCTGCTCTTCAAGGTCTCAGGCAGAGGTCTTTCACATAATCTACTGCTTGATCCTTTTAGCTGGAGATACGAGGGGTCGAACCTGGGACCTTCTCCATATCAAGCAGATTCTCTACCACTGAGCCACAGCCCGTCCCATCCTTTTTGTTTGAAGGCTGCTGCTGAAGGGAGAAAGGGATACAATGTTCTTACCAAGAAGCAGAACAAAGTTTGAGTCCAATGACACCTTTAAGACCAACCAAGTTTTAAAACTTGGTTGGTCTTAAAGGCGCCACTGGAGTCAAACTTTGTTCTGCTGCTTCAGACCAACATGGCTACCCATCTGAATCTTACTAAGAAGGACCAGGGGTCCGTTGGAGCGGGAGCGCACAGGAGCACAACTCCGGGAGTATACCATTTTTTATCTGGGCACATGGCACATAAGTACTGGAGAAATTTCCCCAACACTTCAGCAGCTTCCACCCCATCAGTTTGGTGTAGAGGTCAGGAGTTGGACTCTAATCTGGGAGAACCGGGTTTGATTCCCCACTCCTCCCCATGCAGCTGCTGGTGTGACCTTGGGCCAGTCACGAGTTCTCTCAGAGCTGTTCTCTCATGAGCAGTTCTCAAAAGACCTCTCTCAGCCCCACCTACCTCCCAGGGTGTCTTGTTGTGGGGAGGGGAAGGGGAAGAGATGGGTGGTGCACATGTCCTGGGTATCTCAAGTCTACTTGAAACCTGGTGGTTTCAAGGGAGCAGGAAGAGAATGAGGGTGTGTTCTTTACGCTTATTTTTATTGCACAAACTTTGGATGGGGAAGGGAATGGAGGAAGAGCAGGTCAGTTTCACTCACCTGTGGAGTGGAGCCTGAGGGGTGGGTGTTGCCTTCCGACACACTTCCGGTATGTTAGGGGGTGTGGCATATGCAAATGAGTTATGCTAATGAGCTCCTGCACCTCTTTTTCTACGAAATGACCCCTGAGAAGGACATTCAGTTGGTCAGCTGTATTGGTCTGAAGCAACAGAGCAAAGTCTGAGTCCAGCGGCACCTTTAAGACCAACCGAGTTTCATTCAAGGTACAAGCTTTCGTGTGCATGCCTTGTATCTTAAGAAGTGTGCAAACACACAGAAGCTTATACCTTGAATAAAACTCGGTTGGTCTTAAAGGTGCTGCTGGACTCTGACTTTGTTCGGGAAGATCAAGGGGGGGTCAGCCGTGTTCGTCTGACGCAATAGGACAAAGTTCGAGTCCAGGGGCACCTTTAAGACCAACCAAGTTTTATTCAAGTTGTGAGCTTTCGTGTGCACGCACACTTCATCTATATATACGACTATGGTCTGTAATTCCATTTCAATGTCTGACGAAGTGTGCGTGCGCACAAAAGCTCCCATCTTGAATAAAACTTTGTTGGTCTTAAAAGAGCCACTGGACTCTAGCTTTATTCTATTCCTTCAAGAAGGACATGGTTACTGGCGCGGCAATCAACGGTCAGTGAGGGTACAAACGATGGCATCACTCTTTGAAGTTGTGTCTTTTTGCTGTTGTCTTGGGGAGGTCCTCGTGCTCATTTTTCTATGCACGTTTATGATCAGTGTTCCCTCTAAGCTGAGTTAGTGTGAGCTAGCTCCCAGTTTTTTAGCCTCCAGCTGACAGATTTTTTTTTTTTGGCTCAGCTCAGGAAGGACGGCTTCACAGCAAACTAATTTATGCAGCGGCCAAATCGCTCGCTCATAACCACAAAACGGCTGCTGTGGGAGGCAGAGCCAGCCACAAAATGTCAGGGCGTGAGGTTATGCATATCTCTTAATATTCACTCAACATTTCAGCCTTTGTAAATGAATATATTGTTTTGAAGTATTTTCTTGCTGGCGCATGATTTACCTCTGTTCACCCAGTAAAGATATTTGTGCTACGGTGGCAGCTGCAACTGAACATGTTTTTTAAAAAAAATCTGCAGAGCCAATTAGATCTCCAATGGACAATCAGAAGCCTTGCTATAAAAAAAAAAACCCAACTATTGCTGCCCACTTTCTTTAAAAAAAAAATGGTGGGCACCAAAAAAAGCATCAGGAGGGGGAGGAGGGGAAAAAGAGGAAGAGGAGGAATAAGAAAAGAAGGAAGAGGAAGAAGAGGAGGAGGGGGAGGGGGAGGAAGAAGAGTAGTAGTAGTTGGTTTTATACCCCACCCTTCACTACCCGAAGGAGTCTCAGAGCGGCTTACAGTCACCTTCCCTCCCTCTCCCCACAACAGGCACCTTGTGAGGCGGGTGGGGCTGAGAGAGTCCTGAGAGGACTGGGACTGACCCAAGGTCACCCAGCAGGCCTCATGTGTCTCAGAGCGGCTGACCATCGCCTTCCCTTCCTCTCCCCACAACAGGCCCCTTGTGAGGCGGGTGGGGCTGAGAAAGCTCTGAGAGGACTGGGACTGGCCCAAGGTCACCCAGCAGGCCTTATGTGTCTCAGAGCGGCTGACCATCACCTTCCTTCCCTCTCCCCACAACAGGCACCCTATGAGGCAGGTGGGGCTGAGAGAGTCCTGAGAGGACTGGGACTGGCCCAAGGTCACCCAGCAGGCCTCCTGTGTCTCAGAGCGGCTGACCATCGCCTTCCTTCCCTCTCCCCACAACAGACACCCTATGAGGCAGGTGGGGCTGAGAGAGCTCTGAGAGAACTGGGACTAGCCCAAGATCACCCAGCTGGCTTCATGTGGAGGAGGAGTGGAGAATCAAGCCCGGTTCTCCAGATTAGAGCCCGCTGTTCTTAATCACTACACCGAACTGGCTCTCCCTGGGCACCAGATTGGGGACCCCCGCTTTTTGCACTTTACGCCCTTATTACATATTGCACTGATGGTTTTATACCCATCAAACTTTTTAAAAAAGGCCAGGAAGCAGGGAACGGCAGGAAAGTGGAAGCAGCGCAAAGGAGGGTCAATATCGAAACAAAGATTTCCCCGGTCAAAAAGACAGGGCTGAGAAATCCAACAGCATTCCTGACTGGACCCCTGATCTCGGCAAGACCCTCTTTGAGTCACCGCACCTCCCTGCTTCCAACCATGCCACAGTTAGCATGGTTCATCCTGGGAGGAATTTGGGCGATTCTGCATCTAGCATTTGCTCCACAGTTTCTCAACTGGGGAGGGAAAAAGTGCAGCTCAAAACCACATTCAGATACCTCCGGGCAATGCCATACTGACTGCAAAGTCACCCCTGAATGGCCATAAAATGACCATAAATCTATGCAGAAGGCACCATGAAACCCGATGACCAACAAAGTGAAAGCATCATGCGATGCAGAAGGTTTTGTAAGATCTGATTATCAAAAGAAGTGAAAGCGGCATGCAATGCAGAAGGTTCCATAAAAACTAATGATCAAAAGAAGCGAAAGCGGCATGCAGTGCAGAAGGTTCCGTAAAATCTGATGATCAAAAGAAGCGAAAGTGGCATGCAGTGCAGAAGGTTCCGTAAAATCTGATGATCAAAAGAAGCGAAAGCGGCATGCAGTGCAGAAGGTTCCGTAAAATCTGATGATCAAAAGAAGTGAAAGTGGCATGCAGTGCAGAAGGTTCCGTAAAATCTGATGATCAAAAGAAGCAAACGCGGCATGCAGTGCAGAAGGTTCCGTAAAATCCGATGATCAATGGAAGTGAAAGCAGCATGCAATGCAGAGAGGGATTTCTGTTCCAAGGTGGGTTTTGGTTAAACAATGGAGGGAAAAGCCAATGCCGAATCAGCCTTTGTCATGACGGATCGGGTCAGTGACGACTGGAGTTTTTGCTAATGTTTCCCTGTTCTTTTTCTTTGCTCCTTTGTGAAGTCCCCCCTTCCTCTTTGAATCGATGCTGCCTCCTCTCCTCAGAGGGATAGCGATTTCCCTTCTTTGCACACGGCACAATGGAAGAGCCGCGTAAGCTGGAAATTGCTATTGACAATCTGCCTTTATAATTACTGCAACTCTGAAAGAACAACTAGTTTTCTGTTCCTCACTTCCTCATTTCCATCCCCCTCCCCCCAAGATACATATTCTTGGTAGTTTACTATCCCCCCTTCCAACCCCACCTCCCCACACCCAAATCTCATCAGTTCTTAGCTCTCTTCCTAAGTCGCCAAGCTCCAGAGGACATGAATATATGTTTGGGAAAAGGCTTATCTTAATTTCTGTTCTTTTTCTCCCCCCAAGTGGTGAATGGCATGAGGCTGGATGACAGACAGTTCGGGTGGATTGCACGGAGAGGGCCCGGGGGCTGAAGTAAAAATAAGAACAGAGTTAGCCAGGGCTTCAGGTTTTGGTGAGTCCTTTGGCTGGTGGACAGGATGGGGAAAACGCTTTTCAACTATTAATAAGCTGTAGCATTTCTGTCCTGCAAAGTCAACGGAGAACCTTCCCGGGATCTTTGTGTCCCTTAATAATCTTCAGGAGATACTGATGCGCTTTGGGATATGGAGCACCTTCGATGGGAGAGTCATCTTGGGATGCTGGAAACTTCGGAAGGGACATGAAGCTGCCTTATACTGTATCAGGCCTTTGGTCCATCACAGTCAGTATTGTCTACTCAGATAGGCAGCAGTTCTCTAGGGTGTTTAGCTGAGGTCTTTCACATCACCTCCTGCCTGGTCCCTTTAACTGGAGATGCCGGGGATTGAACCTGGGACCTTCTGCATGCCAAGCAGATGCTCTACCACTGAGCCATGGCCCTTCCCCAAACCTGGTGCCTCTTGGAATCATGGTGGCGCTTACTGATGAGTTACCTGTTTCCCAGTTGCTGCTGTTCTGAACATAGCAACCCTGGACTTCTCTCGTGGTCACCCTTCCCAAGAACTAACTAGCAGGGGTAACGGAAAGTGCCATCAAGTCACAGCTGAATTATGGTGACCTTGCATGGGGGGTTTCAAGGCAAGAAGCGAACAGAGATAGTTTGCTATTGCTGGCCTCTGAGTAGCAGCCTCGGACTTCGTTGGTGGATTCCCATTAGGGTTGCCAAGTCTGGGTTGGAAAATACCTGGGGACTTTGGGGGTGGAGCCAGAGAAGATAAGGTTTGGGGAGGGGAGGGGCCTCAGCATGGTACCATGCCATAGAGTCCACCCTCCAAAGCAGCCATTTTCTCCAGGGGAGCTGATCTCTGTCAGCTGGAGATCACTTGTAAAAGCGGGAGATCCCCAGGCCCCACCTGGAGGCTGGCAACCCTAACTCCCATCCAAGTACTAACTAGGGCTGAACCTGCTTAGCTTCTGAAACCTGATGAGATTAGATCTGTCTGGGCTATCCAGATCACTACACATCACCTAATCATAGAATGATAGAGTTGGACCTCCAGGGTCATCTAGTCCAACCCCTGCACAGTGCAGGGAAATCTCAAATACCTCCCCACACACACATCCAGTGACCACTGTTCCACACCCAGAAGATAGGGAAGAAACTCTCCAGGGTTCCCGGTCAAACTGGCCTGGAGAAAAATGACCCCAAAGTGATGATCATGAACTGGAGATACTGGGGTTCAGGCCTTTAGCCGGGATTCTTTGTTGGGGGGGGGCATTTAAAATTTTGAAGGGGGCAGTTAAATGACAGTTAACTAAATTCATCTGAATGCCTGTCTTTGAAGGGGTTTCTATAGGGCTGCCAAGTCGTGCTCACGTCTTTGTGGGGGGGCGGGAGTCCTTCTTCGCCCGGGAGCCTCCGCGCGCCCAGTGACATCACCCGGAAGTGATGTCACCACGTTGGGGGTGTTGCCAGGGCGACGCCTCCAACGTGGGGACGTCACTTCCGGGTGACGTCATTACGCTGGGGAAGTCGTCCAGGCTGGACGACTTCGGGGGTGGGGTTCCCCCCGCCGGCCGAATGCCGGCCGGCGGATCGGGAACCCCTATAGCGGGGGATCCCCCGCCCCCCGGGCTGACTTGGCAGCCCTAGGTTTCTAGCTCTTCCTTTCAAGGGATAGGGCAGCATGTGCATCAGTTCCTAGGGGGGAAAGGTTATAAGGAGATTTAATTGCCTTCAGAAGGCATCTCAATGCCTTTTGAGTTCCCTTCCACAGGGCAAGAAAGTTTAGAAGGGCTCTCAAGAGTGGCGCCTTCAATATATCTCCAACAGTCCCCCTTTCTGCTAGCCCAGCCATAGCATCGAAATCGCAGGAGGTCACAGCCCCATCTGTAGACTGCCTTGGTCAGGCCTCACCTTGAGTACTAGGGCTGCCAAGTCAGCCCGGGGGGTGGGGGATCCCCCGCTACAGGGGTTCCCGATCCACCGGCTAGCATTCAGCCGGCGGGGGAAACCCCGCCCCCGAAGTCGTCCAGCCTGGATGACTTCCCTCACGTAATGACGTCACCCGGAAGTGACGTCAGCACATTGGGGGCATTGCCAGGGCAACACTCTGGCAATCGCCCCAAAACTCTATGATGAAGCTCCCGGCCGGCAGAGGACTCCCCCCCGCCAGTAAGCTCGAGGGACTTGGCAACCCTATTGAGTACTGTGTGCAGTTCTGGAGGCCTCGCTTCAAAAAGGATGTGGACAAAATCGAGAGGGTGCAGAGGAGAGCGATGAGGAAGATCAGGGGTCTGGAGACGGAGCCCTACGAGGAAAGGCTAAGGGCCTTGGGAGCAATGCCCTCTCTAACCTGTGGAGTCCTGTGAGCAAAAATTCTACTTTGTGAGCTACTGGCATTAAAGGTCTGAGACAGCGATTTGGCTGCTGCATAGATTAGTTTGCTCGAGAGCCCTCCTTCCTGAGCTAAGACAAAAATGTGTGAGCTGGAGGTGAAAAAAAAACACACTATAAGCTAGCTTACACAAATATAGCTTAGAGGGAACACTGCTTGGGAATGTTTAGTTTGGAGAAGAGGAGACTGAGGGGGGACATGACGGCTCTCTTTCAATATTTGAAAGGCTATCATTTGGAGGAGGGCAAGGTGCTGTTCCAGTTGGCAGCAGAGGAGAGGACCCGAAGCAACGGGTTTCAATTACATGCAGAAAGGCAGGGCTTTTTTTTGTAGAAAAAGCCCAGCAGGAACTCATTAGCATAATAGGCCACACCCAACAGCAGGGACTCATTAGCATATTAGGCCACACCCCTGACAGCGCAGCTCCCTCCCAGGATCGGCTTCCCCAGGGGCCCCACGTCTTGCGGGGCGCCTGGGGAACCTGAGGGAAGGAAGGTAGTTTCTGGATCGGCTTCCCCAGGCGCCCCGCAGCTGCGGGGTGTCTGGGGAACCCGCGGGGGGGAGGCAGTTTAAACTGCCTTCCTTCCCTGGATCGGCTTGGCTTCTCCAGGCACCCCACGGGTTGCGAGGCACCTGGGGAACCCGAGGGGGGAGGAGGCTGTAGCCAGCTGGAACTCCGTTCCTGTGCATTCCTGCCCAAAAATATCCCTGCAGAAAGGTATTGGCTGGATATCAGGAAAACCTTTTTCATGGTTGGAGTGGTTCAGAGATGAAATCAGCTGCCTAGGGAGGTGGTGAGCTCCCCTTCACTGGCCGCTTTCAAGAAGAGGCTGGACGGATAATTGTCAGAGATGCTTTAGGCTGGTCCTGCATTGGACAGGGGGTTGGTCTAGATCAGGGGTGGGCAAACTCGCTCAGTGTAAGAGCCACCTAGAACAGGGGTGGCCAAACTTGCTTAACGTAAGAGCCGCATAGAATAAACATCAGATGTTTGAGAGCCACAAGACATGAACAAATATTTATTAACATTAAATGAGACTGCCAAAAATAATAACATAAGGGGTAAAAGCTGATATTGATAATGATATTAATTTGTCCAATGATATTTCTTTGCTAATGATATTTAGCTTCCCCAGCCGCCCTGCCGGAAGCCACGTAATATATGTGAAGGAGCCGCATGCGGCTCCCGAGCCACAGTTTGCCCACCCCTGGTCTAGATGTTCTGTATGGCCCCTTCCAACTCTGTGTGATTCTATGATTCTGAATGGCTACAGCTCCATCCATTGCTGCCGTGTGCACAGTTCCCTTTCCCAGTCTTGCATTTCGTGTTGCGTTAATGCCGGGCTTCTGATACACACTGGGTAGATGGCAAAGAGGTCCTTATCAGGATCTGCAGTGCAAATGTGCTGACTTTGGTACCTTCCTAATTTTGGTCTCTGTGTTGTGTTCAGCATTTCATTTTTATTTTTTATTTTTTTTGCAATCTGTATAGGTGGGGTGGGGAGAAGAGGGAGGAGAAAGGGGGGAGTGATTAAATGAATGCCTGAGGGTGCGATGTAGGATAATCTGACCTGAACGGAATAAGTAAGCAGTCCCAGGGAGAAGAAGGAAAAAAAATCTGCAATCCTACGGCAGCCGACTTTTCCAGCTTCTTGCATTCTGTCTGGTCCTTTGCAAAGGCGGATGGGAAAACGGCAAGAGAAAACAGCACAGCAGGAATTGCGAGCATTGCACAGGTCTCCCTTCTGGACAGATAATGTCGGAGCATGATAGGTAGTCAGACTTGTTCAGAAAACCCCTATACATAGGCGTCAACTATGGGGGGGCTCGAGGGCTCAAGCCACCCCCGAAATTTCCTGGGGGGGACTGAGCCCCCCCGGAAAACGGTGCGCCCTCTGCCGCACCTCCCTTGGCCCTTCCTAAGGCTGCCGCTGCCGCCGTCTCTCTCCCCCCCCGCCTGGCCACTCCGACCCTCCCTCCGTCCGTCCAGGGGCCAGCTAAGCAAATGCCCAGCTGGCCCCTGGACGGACGGAGGGAGGGATGGAAGCAGGAGTGGTCAGGGGGGGAGGAGGCGGCGGCATGGTCCCGGAGGGTGCGTGTGAAGCGCATGTGCATGGAAGACCCCCGCCCCCCCCCAGGAGTTTTTAAACTCTACGCCCCTGCCCCTATATGTAGGGTAGGGTGACCTGGACCCTGGATGACTCTGGGTTTAATGCTGGGCCATAGCCAGGATTTTCTTGTTTTGTGGAGCAACTTTTTTTTAACTTGTGGGACTTCTGTCATCAGGAGGTCCAGCCATGGGGCCAGGACACTAGAAGCCCCCCCACTGTTGGCCCCCCCAAGCACCAAGAATACAGAACATCACTTGCCCCAGACTGAGAGTTCCTATCTATACCTTGTGGCTAATAGCTACTGATGGACCTCTGCTCCAGATGTTTATCTAATTCCCTCTTGAAGCCGCCCATGCTTGTAGCTGCCACCACCTCCTGTGGCAGTGAACTCCATGTGTTAATCACTCTTTGGGTGAAGAAGGACTTCCTTTTATCTGTTCTAACCCAACTGCTCAGCAATTTCATGGAGTGCCCATGAATTCTTGTGTTGTGAGAAAGGTAGAAAAGTACTTCTTTCTCTACCTGCTCTGTCCCATGCATAATCTTATAAACCTCAATCATGTCACCCCTCAGCCATTGTTTCTCCAAGCTAAAGAGCTCCAAGGGCTTTAACCTTTTGAAGGGATAAAATTTCAAAAGCCATAATCATGAACCACTGTTTAGTCAGCAAGCTATGAAACCGCAAGGCCAAAGCACGAGATTCTCTGTTGTTACATGAGACGCATGCATAAGAGCGCAAAAACACACAAGCACCCATTGTCTTGCTTGCTACCATAGGCGTAAACTACGGGGGGGGGGGCTCGAGGGCTCAGGCCTCCCCCGAAATTTCCCAGGGGGACTGAGCCCCCTCGGCGAAACAGAGCACCTGCTGCCACCTCTCCCCCCGCCTCCCCAGGCCCTTCCTAGGCCTGCCGGCTGGCCAGCTAGCCACCGCCGCCAGAGCCTCTTTCTTCCCCCCCGGCTCCCCTGTACCCACTCCTCCCTCCCTCCCTCTCCCTTCCGGGGCTCCGGGCAAATTCCCAACGTGATAGCATCACCCAGCTATCACGTTGGGCATTCACCCAGAGCCCCGGGAGGGAAAGGAAAGGAGGGGAAAGTGCCCAGGGGGGAGAGGTGGCGGCAGCATTATTTTGGAGCACGCATGCACTTTGCACGCGCACGAGCCCCCCCCCCCCCCCCCCGGATTTCAAAACCTGACACCCCTGCTTGCTACTCTCACAAGATAGCCTTAGCCAGGAGACTGTGAGAATTCTGGCAGCTCGCTACATTTCTTGAAATGGACATTCCAGCTAGTTTGACTCTGTTAGACATGTGCAGGATTGTAACTGAATGCTTAGCTTACAAGAATTAAGCAGAATGTACACAAATGACACTGACCACTTCTCTTTTGTAAACTCCCAACCCCCTGGTATTTAAGGTCGAGCCTGCATGAAATCGGGGCTCGGCACTTGTTTTTGGAAATTTATTAAGGCCGAGTCTGACGTCATTAAAACAGCTTCTCCTGATCCTGGTGTCCGAGTACCTTCATCCTTGGGTTGGTTCTGTTTCTAGTTTCATTGTGCTTCGACCTTTCTTCATAGGCAAAGGGTTCACAACCCTTTCACCATTCTAGTTGCCCCTTTTCTGCACTTTTTCCAATGCTATAATATCTTTTTTGAAGTGTGGCAAACAGAAATGTTTTGAGGTGTGGCGACCAGGTTGATTATTTGCAAAAAGGCCTGTTTTGCCCAGAAATTACATCCCAAATTACCTGGATTTGTCGTTGCATCTGCCCACACTCCCTCCCCATTTCTTTTCTTTCTCAATTTTTTTCTATTTTCTTTTTTTTTAAAAAGAAACCGAAGAAGTACCACTATTTACATATTTGAAAATCAAGTCCTTTCCCCAAAACCTCCAACCAACCTCCGTTAATTCCTGATTGGATCCGTTCATCTTTAACACCAATCCCCCCCACACCCCCTTTTAGCTAGAGAATGTGCTCAGAATAGAAATCGGGAAGAGAAAGAGAGAATCGGAGCTCCACGGCACTTTTCATAAGCGAAAATTAGCAAGTTTCTACAATTTAAAGGTTCAATTTGTAATTCTAAAAACTCTGTTCCCCCATTCCTTTTTGCGTCGCTTCGGGCATGAATATAAGCAGGGAGGCGGGGGGGGGGGGGAGGCCTTCTGCTTCTCTGCTAATGGAGAAAAGATAACTAATAGTGCTGAGTCTACAAGAAAAAATATTTGGGAGTCACACGTTCTTTGCATACACACCTTATTAATATATCTGGATCTTGATGTCAGCAAAGTTGCTTGGCTATACAAACAAAACAATCAACACCGTTTAATGCACCCCCATTTTCTTTATTTGGTTTGGGGGGGGTTTGCAAATAATCTTCCCCCAAAAACTCCATTTGGGAATTTAAATTGCAAATGCCTCTTTTCTTCCCAGAGTTCTAAGTCTGCCAAAAGACAGATTTGCAAAAAAAGGATGAAAATCTGAAGCAAGAGGCGGGGAGGATCACGACAGTAGAATTCAGTAAGGATTCTCTGATAATTCTTAGGCATCCTTCTTATCCACTTTTGAATCTTCTGGAGCAGAAGCGCTTGAAGAGCCGTAAAAAACAAGTATTAGCGTCTTTTGCATATATGTATATTATTCTGGCATTAAATAGCCATTGTGTGTACAAAAACAAATCTGCTAAACACACCATTTTGGGCTACAATTAGGGTCCTTAGCTCTGGGTTGAGAAACACCTGGAGCCTTTGGGGGTGGAGCCTGGGGAGGGTGGGATTGGAGGAGGGGTGGGGCCTGTTCAATGCACACCAATGTACATGTAAACCATGTTCTAGGAGCCCCCCGATTTTCTGAGACTTTCACCATAGATTTTTGTGGAGTTCCTAGAGCAGGGGTGGCCAAGCTGTGGCTCGGGAGCCACATGCGGCTCTTTCACTCATTGTGTGTGGCTCCCAACAGGGCGGCTGGGGAAGTGAAAGAGAGGCATGTCTCCCCAATCAGTCTTCCCTTCCTGAGCCAGTGTTCCCTTCCTTGGGTAGACTATCGATGGGGGAAGGGAGCAGAGAAAGAAAACATCTTTAAATGCTTTATTAAAGACCCTCCCCACCGGCCGGCTTGGAAAAGGCCTTTGTCTCTTTAAATGCCTTCTCCAAGCCAATTGGTGTGCAGGTCTTGGAAGATGCATTTAAAGTTGCTTTCTTTCAACCTCTCCCTCCCTCCCCTCCATTTGCTTCTTTCCTTCCCTCCCTCCCTCCTTCCTTCCTTCCTTCCTTCCTTCCTTCCTTCCTTCCTTCCTTCCTTCCTTCCTTCCTTCCTTTCTCTGAGTCCAGAGACATATTGTAGTGAAATCAGCTCATGAGTTTATTGATGGTACAGAAACGACTGCCGAACGGGGCTCGGAGGCCTGTTTAAATACATGTCTAAACCGCACCCCCGGCCTTGCACAAACATCCTGATAGGGTTACTCATGAGTCAACATAAACCATTGGTCCCCTGGGGAATCCTGGATGGCCAATTGGTCTAAGTTACAATCCAGCCGGGCTATTGTCTCTTGGGGCAAAGCTCGGTAGCTCGCTCGGCCAGGTGCGTTTTCCTGACTGCATGGGCAGTCACCATTAGGACACACCACTTTCTCTCTCTCTCTCTCTCTCTCCCCCCTCCGTCCCCAACTAAAGTTAAATATCATTATCAAT
Source organism: Lepidodactylus listeri (assembly GCA_029233225.1). NCBI lineage: Eukaryota > Metazoa > Chordata > Lepidosauria > Squamata > Gekkonidae > Lepidodactylus > Lepidodactylus listeri. The sequence goes on along the minus strand of JARCFY010000004.1, from coordinate 8,990,913 downwards.
ATCTGTTTTTACCCCTTTTGTAATTATTTTTGGCAGTCTCAATTAATGTTAATAAAAAGCAAGTTTACATATTTTTTCAATAAAACATGTGGGTGATATTTGTTCATGTCTTGTGGCTCTCAAACATTTGACGTTTATTCTATGTGGCTCTTACGTTAAGTAAGTTCGGCCACCCCTGTCCTAGAACATAGAACGGAAGTGACATCACTGCCGGGGTCAGACACAGTCTCGTAAGGGTTGCAGTCACGTGCCTGTCAACCCCCCCCCACCACCACCTGCATTAGGAAGAAAAGAATGGGCAGTCCCACCTTGTCTCTGAACATTGCATTGGCGCTTCCAGGGCCTTATTTGGGGAACTAGCCATGTATTCTGGCAGTGCTTGCATTGGGTTATGTGGATGATGTTTGAGCTAAAGGCTACACCCACACTTACATGCTGTGCAGGCACACTGGGTAAGCCAGTTTGGTGGAGGGGTTAAATGTGTGGACTCTAATCTGGGAGAACTGGGTTTGATTACCCAGTCTGCCACTTGCAGCTGCTGGATGACCTTGGGCAAGCCATGGCTCTGTCAGAGCTGTTCTCTCAAGGACAGTTCTGGAAAGAGCTCTCTCAGCCTTACATACCTCCCAGGGTGTCTGTTGTGGGGAGGGGAAGGGAAATGAGTTTGTAAGCTGCTCTGAGACTCTGAGTGAAGGGTGGGGTATAAATCCAATCTCCTCCTTCTCCTCCTCCTCCTCCTCCCCTTCTTCTTCTTCTAAGAGAGCAAGTGTTAGGGTTTTCAACATCCAGGTGGCGGCTAGAAATCTCCTAGAATAACAACTGATCTCCTGACTACAGAGATCAACCCCCCTTGAGAAAATGTCCACTTTGGAAGGTGGACTTGGCGGTATTATGCCCTATTGAAGTCCCTCTCCTCCCCAAGCCCCACCCACCTTAGGCTCCACCTCCAAAATCTCCAGGTATTTCCCAACCCGGAGCTCGTGACCCGAAGTGCAGCTCTGGAGGTACATTCCAAATACCTGCCTATTCCACAGTCACTGAACGTGTGCCTACCCAACGTAAACTGTGTAGAATGTTAGAGGCAAAGGCCAATCAGGCCGCATATGCAAATGACCTCTGTGTTCTGACTGGCTATGGGGGGACGAGAAACAGCAAACTGTTTAGAATGTTAGAGGGAAAGGCCAATCAGGCTGCATATGCAAATGACCTCTATGTTCTGACTGGCTAGGGAGGGGGGAGGCAGGGGTGTCAAACATAAGGCCCAGGGGCCAGAAGTGGCCCATCCAGGGCTCTTACGTGGCCCGCAAGAAACTAGTGCAAGGAAGGGTACGGGAGACTCCAATTGTGGCTTCAGCATGGTGGGACAGCCTCATCTGCAGCAGTCAAGCAGCATGGGAGCGTCAGCCCAATGTGGCACCACTGGCTTTCCAGTTCATCCAAATGGGTTTTCCTTTGCAGCTCCGCCCCCACCCCTCCCCGAGCCCATGGGGCCTTGCATTGAGGATGCAATAACTCAGAATTTACCAGCTGCTGCCCTTTATACAGTTTCTACGTCCGGTACTTGGCATTACATTTTATGGCAAAGTGGCCCGACAAAGTGACATTTATGTCAGACTAGGAGTAAGGCCCATTGTGGGAAGAAATACAACGGGCTCTAGAAAAAAGCTCCAGGTGAGTGTCCCGGCTGTGGCTGGTGGGGCAGCAGAGGGAAGGGGGAAATGGAGGGAGGCAAGCCATGTTTATTTCCTTCTGCTTAGCCTACCAGGCAGGGCTGTCTCAAGTCCCTTTGCTGCCCCAAGTGGGTAGTATGGGAGGGCAGCCTCCTGGTAACAGGTATGGTTCCCTCCACCCCTGACTTATGTTGATTTGGAGCTATGCAGTGGCAGCTAAGGTAGAAAAGCACCTCCTCCTATGCCATGTCTTCTGGGCTCCAAGGGTCTGGAAAGCGGTTCCATAGCCAGTTACTGTCAGAATCTGCTAATTCAGACAATATACTAGTCAGGCCTCCTCCCCTGTTTTCATATATGCTTTTACTTTCCTTATGTATCTGTCATGTATTGGGGTTCTATGTAACCGTATTGTAATAATTCTTGTCCAGACCGGGAGGGTGACACCAATGATTTGCGAGAACAAGGAGGCCTCACATCCCTGCCTCCGCATTCCAGCTGCTCCGGCAGGAACTTCAAGGGAGGATGCCTCTCATCTCTTATCACATGTAAAAACCTTGAAGCCATTGATTGTTATGTGAACTGGTAACATCTGAGGGGTCTGGTTTGGGAGAGGAAATTTACTGCCTAACACCTCACTCTTTTCCTGTGAGAACCAAACGGTCAGGACACCTTTTAGCCCGCCAATTTTCCCTTAAGGGGATTGGCTATCTATGGGTAATTCAAACTCCTTGGAATGGTATAATAGACCCGCTTGTATAATCTGTCTCATCTCTGACAATAATCCGAGATGCTGTACTAATGTAGAGATTGGAAATAAAGAACTGTGGTTAACCAACCAAGATCTGATCCTTGACTACTTTGAGCAGAACTCTCACAGTTACAGGGTTGCCAACTCTGGGTTGGGAAATACCTATAGATTTGAGGGGTAGAGCCTGGGGAGGGCAGGTTTTGGGGTGCGGAGGGACCTCAGCAGGGTATAATGCCATAGAGTCCGCTGCCCAAAGCAGCCATAGTCTCCAGGAGAACTGATCTTGGTCATCTGGAGATCAGTTGTAATAGCTGGGAAATTTTCTGCAGGGCAAATGATGTGCTGTGGCTGCGGAACACGGTGATTGACAACTCCAGTGACCTCTGAAGGGAAGATTGGAAGATGTATTTTACCTCAGGACACATTCAGTGACTCCCAACTGCAGCAGTAAACTGTTTAGAATGTTGGAGGCAAAGGCCAATCAGGCCACATATGCAAACGACCTCTGTGTTTCGCCTTACTATGGGGGAAGAAAAATGGCAAACTGTTTAGAATGTTAGAGGGAAAGGCCAATCAGGCTGCATATGCAAACGACCTCTGTGTTCTGACTGGCTACGGGGGGTGGGGAGAGTAACAGCCTACTGTTTAGAATGCTGGAGGTGGGACTCAGGCAATACAGCCAGTGGATTGGGACAGCTTGAGTGACACATCATGGAGCCAACTGATTTTGGAGTGTGTGGAATGTTCAGGAGAGTCCATGACCAAAACACAATTATTATGCAGAGATTCGGCCCTCATAACAAATGAGTTCGACACCCCTACTTTAAGGTGTTGCTGGACTTCTTGCTCTTTTCTTCTGCTACAGACAGACTGACACAGATACCCATATTGGTCCCAAAGGCTGTCGTCTCCTACCAAACACCCTACAGAACTGCCATGGCATCAGCCTGTGAGATTAGCTTGATATTTCCATTTCAACAAATAATAAAATCCACCATCTTTATGCAGCCTCTGCCTCCCTCCATATGTTCCCAGTTATTTTATTAGTACTTTATCTTTTCCTCCCTAATTTGATACACACTAAACAAGAAATCTAATTCCCAATGCAAATGAAATGAAAAACAAATCAGATATGGAGGCAGGAGAAAGAGAGAGATGCTCCTAAGCATTCCAGTTTTGATCGAGGATCACAATCTGTTTATTTGTTTTTTGTCTCACTATTTAGTAAAGATTCATCATCTTAAGACAAAAGTTGGTCATTCGAAGGTTGTGCGTATGTGTATGCTTTAAAGCCACCGAAGCATAGCATTCTGGGAACTGTAGTTCACACAGTGAGCACCAGTGGCTTGCAAATTAGCTTCTTAAAAATCAGTTTTGCCATTTGTCGACCTGGGACAGGTAAACCTCAGTCCCAGTCCTTCACGAAACTGAAGAGGGGGAGAGAGAATGGCTGGAAATGCCTCCATAGTAACATTGTAGGAATTTTGATATGGTCTTTACCGTGGACAGTAGGGGAAATTCCTAGAGTGTCACCAGGAAGTGATGTCACATCCTCCCCAAGCTCCACTCTCCACAGGCACTGTCCTCATAATCTCCCACCGTTTGCTAAGGAAGAGCTGGAACCCTATCAAAAGCAAACTGTCAAGAGATGGCCTATGGCTGATGACTACAAGGTTAAGTCCAAGACACCCCCCTCCTTGTCTGCTGAGTTTCAAGACACTGGTAATATGGGAGTTAGCTAGGGTTGCCAGGCAGGGCCTAGCAACCAGTGGGAGGGTTGGGGGGGGCAGAGACAGGAGGCTGAGCCAAGGCTAAGTTGCCTGATATAGGATAGGAAACTCCTGGAGGTTTGAGGATGGAGCCTGGGGAGGAAATTCCTGGAGATTTGGGGGGAGAACCTGGGGGGACAGGGACCTCAATGGGGTACAATGCCCTAGAATCCATCCTCCAAAACATCCATTTTCTCCAGGGGAACTGACCTCTGTAGTCTGGAGATGAGTTGTAATCCCAGGGGACCTCCAGGTCCCAACTGCAGACTGGCATCCCTAGGCCCAGGGGTGGGGAGTTGGTAACCCAAAGCAGTTCCCCCACTGCTAGAGTTCCCAGGCCTCCCGCTATGGCCTCCCACCGACCATCTGTGTTGCCCGTCATCTCTCCAAGCAGCAGTTGGAGAAAAATAAAGAAGAAAAAAAATCCCTGCAGGCCTCTGTGTCAGTAGGTTGCTTCCAGGTCCAAGTCAAAAGTGACAACGGGTAGCTCTAGGAATTGTTGGAAAACCATAGAGTTTCCAGCAATTCCTAGAGCTACCTCCTGTCACTTCCAGGCTATGTAAGAATCTTAGAATGATGGTGTAGCCCTCGAGATATTGGAAGAGGTTTCTGTAACCGGTTAATGATTTTTCATTGAAGATTTCTGTCTGTGAAGGAAGTTTACAATACCTGTGTCGTCCTGAATCGTTGTAAGGTCGAGCTCAGAAGAAGATCACCAAAATGGAAATGTAGTCTGGAAAACTTTGTCAGCATTGTACAGCATTCCAGTAGATCTGCAATTTAGATAGACTTGAGGTTTTTGTATGTATTATTATTCTGTAAGCATAGATCACGTATAGGATTTTGGAAAATCTTTAAATATATTTATGCGCACCACACAGTTTTTGTGTATCTTATATTGTACTGTTTACGAACTGTGATTCTCTGATCTGTACTGTGCCTGGAAGTGACTTGGAGACATTGGCGACACTGCCGATACCAGACTGGGCCCAGGAAGAGAACCGAGCTGGACCTTCTAACAGGGACTATTTACATCCCTTTAAAAACTGAACTTAAATTTGAAGAAAGCAAACTTTTCCCTAGCTAATCTCTGCAATGACGCAGCCCCCTAATTTATTCCACTAAGCCCTGGCACGGAGACTAAGCCGCTTCTTCTCAGTGCCACTGAAGCTTTGACATAACAAGACAAATAATTTTCCCAGGCCCCGCTTTATCTTCTAAACCATTTGATTCTCACTTACTCAAGCCCGGGGGCAGAGCTGACCTTCTGATAAAGCGGCTCAGGCGCCATAAAACGCTCGCCTGCCATCGCACGGGGCCCTGGTGACAGAAAAGCAAGGGAAACTTCTTCCACGGAGCACTCGCCTCACATATCCTTCCACGTTTGCCTTCTGGCTGTTCTTTTGGGGACATTCAGCAAGCTCCAGTGTGGACAAAAGGCCAGCAGGAAATGTCTCTTTTTTTTTGTCTAAAACTTGAGAGAAGAACGGGAGCAACAAAACCTCTTGGAGGAGGCCAAAGATCTAGCTTTCTGGGCCCCAGCCGCTTATATCACCCTGGTCATCACCACCAGCAGGAATCGGAACAGCCCAAAACATGGGAAATTGGCACATCGCTTCTTGTCAGATGTGAGGTTAATCATCAGAGGCCTGGGGAACACATGAAGGGGGACAGGACCAAGAATGCATCTTCTTTCCCCTTTTCTGAACCTCCGCATGTCCATCGGATCTGCTTTGCGTAGGCTGCAAGCATTTGCAAATCAATTCTATATTGATTTGAGCCAGTTTGGTGTAGTGGTTAAGTGCACCAGTTTGGTGTAGTGGTTAAGTGCACGGACGCTAATCTGGGAGAACCAGGTTTGATTCCCCACTCCTCCACTTGCACCTGGCTGGATGACCTTGGGCAAGCCATAGCTCTGTACCAGCTGTTCCCTCAAGGACAGCTTGGGAAAGAGCTCTCTCAGCCCCACCTGCCTCACAGGGTGTCTGTTGTGGGGAGGGGAAGGGAAAGGAGTTTGTAAGCCGCTCTGAGACTCCCTTGGGGAGTGGAGGGCGGGGTATAAATCCAATCTCTTCTTCTTCTTCTTCTTCTTAATGCCGTCGCTGGGGAAAGGACAGTGCAATAGATTCAGACAACTTGTCCGTCATTAGTATATCCCATATCTTGGTGAACCACCTGGAAATAGGAATAGGAGTGGAATCTGTTCTCTCAAGGACAGGTGTCTCAGAGCTCTCTCAGACCCACCTACCGCACAGGGGGTCTGTTGTGGGGAGGGGGAGGGAAAGGAGTTTGTAAGCCGCTCTGAGACTCCAAGTGAGTGAAAGGCGGGATATAAATCCAGTCTCCTCCTCCTCCTCCTCCTCCTCCTCCTCCTCCTCCTCCTCCTCCTCCTCTTCTTCTTCTTCTTCTTCTTCTTCTGGAGAGCCACTTTGGGGTAGTGGTTAAGTGCGCGGACTCTAATCTGGGAGAACCGGGTTTGATTCCCTACTCCTCCACTTGCACCTGCTGGATGACCTTGGGCAAGCCATAACTCTGTACCAGCTGTTCTCTCAAGGACAGCTTGGGAAAGAGCTCTCTCAGCCCCACCTACCTTACAGGGTGTCTGTTGTGGGGTCCACTCCAAGTGAGTGAAGGGCGGGGTCTTCTTCTTCTTCTATATGAAAGATTGGATGGAGACAAAGAGTTTGGGGAGGGGATAATGGGGTTGCCAACCTCCAGGTAGCTCCTGGAGACCTCCTACTATGACAACTGATCTACCGACAATCAAGATCAGTTCCCCCAGATATATATTTTATATATATATATATCTTTCCTTCCTGAACTATTCTTGTTAAACATAATACCAGATCAATATGTTTCCAAAAATGGGTTGTTGCCTTATTATACATGTTATAACAACAGCTAGAATAATTTATGCAAAGTTTTGGAAAAAATGAAGAAATACCATCTAAAGAAGATATAATATATAAATGGATGGAAACAGCAGAAATGGATAAATTGTCTTTATTGATGCAAGCAAAAGGAGAAGGAACGTTTAGAACTATGTGGTCAAGATTCTACAAATGGATTCAAGAACACACGCAATGACAGAATACAGGCAAGAATTAAAATGTATAGTTAGTTGCAGAACATTTAATGATACAAACTGTAAAATCAAACTGTTATCATTCTGGAGGAATTGCTCTCTGAATTTTAAATGTTGGGAAAAAATTAAAGCTCAATTAAAAAAAAAAAAGATCAGTTCCCCCGGAGAAAATGGCTGCTTTGGAGATTGGACTCTATGGCATTGTACCCTGCTGAGGTCACCCCCCTCCCCGAACCCCACCCTCCCCAAACTTCACCCCCCCCAAACCTCCAGGAGTGTCCCAACTTAGAACTGGCAACCCTAGTGACATGGCTTCTGTATGTCACATATACGTGATCCTTCCTGTTTTTTGTACAAGACAGCAGTTTTCTCTGGGTCGGGTCTAGGGACTGAATAGTACCAAATCGTAGGGTTTTTTTTCTCAATATACTTCCTAATATATTGCTTTTGGGGGCCTTCCTAGACTTTCCCTCTAGCCGCTCTAAAACCAGTTAGAGCGACGCTGATTAATCTCTCCAGATATGCGCTCCCCATGGTAATCCATTCACCACATCTCTGGGAGAGAGAAAGAAGAAGATAAGTGGGTACCATGGTGTGTGTATTTAATCTATGACTGGCTCAGCCCAATGCCTTACTGCTCCCTGAAGGTCTCACCGCAGGTACTTTTGTGGGACGAAATGATAGAGTGAGGCGCGAAGGAAGGGCCATTTGCACAGGGCCTCCAGCTAATTAAGTCAGGGCTGAGACAAGAGGGAGGGAGAAAAGAAGCCAGGAAAAAAAAGAAAAGAAAAGGAAACAAGGCTTGCTTGCCATGGCTGATAGCGAAAAGGAAAAGGAAATGGAGGATATTTCATCAAGAGAGAAAGGGAGCTTATGCTCTGGTCTTTTTTGTGTGTGTCCTAAGCAGGGGTCCGTTGGGGCCGGAGCGAGGCGGAGCGAAGCTCCGCAAGCTCAGGAGTAGCCACTAGGGCAGCCATGGGCCGAATCAGATTTTCTGATCTGATTCAGCCTGCTGCCGAATTACCACTGAAATTCGGCAGCAACTTTAATAGCAACTGTAGGGGAGGGGGTTTGAGCGAGAGGCTCCAAACTTGCAGAGTAGCTGTTGGGGCCTCTCCCCAGATACCCACCAAGTTTCAAGAAGATTGGACCAGGGGGTCCAATTCTACGGGCCCCCAAACAGGTTGCCCCCATTCCCTCCATTGTTCTCTATGGTAGAAAAAAAGGTAACATTTTTTCCCACCATAGAGAACAATGGAGGGGATGGGACAACCTGTTTGGGGGCCCATAGAATTGGACCCCGTGGTCCAATCTTCTTGAAACTTGGTGGGTATTTCAAGGAGAGGCCCCAGCAGCTACCCTGCAAGTTTGGAGCCTCTCCCTCAAATCCCCTTTCCTCCAGCACCTCATATACCCTATGAGTTTTTGCCATTGATTTCAATGGCCCATAGGGTATAATGGGGCTAAAACTGACATTCCCTTTCTGACACACTTCTGGTGATGTCAGGGGACGTGGCATATGCTAATGAGTTATGCTAATGAGTTATACTAATGAGCTACTGCAGCTCTTTTTCTACGAAAGGACCCCTGGTCCTAAGAAGCTGCTGCAGATCTGAAAAAGATTTGCGAGGCAGTCATTATGTGATGTACTGGAAAAGTCCACAACATGATGGCTTCCAAAATGGAGGGCAACTATTTTAAAATCCTATCATCATCATCAACAACAACAACAATACCAACAACATCTGTTGTTCTTAATGTTGTTAGGAGGGAAAATAGGATGGTATAGCCCGATCTCGCCAAATCTCATCAGATCAAAGAGTGATTAAAATGTTAAGTTCACTGCCAGGGGATTAGTGATAGCCACACATATAATGGGATTGGATAGATTCATGGAGGATAAGTCTATCAGTGGCTACTAGTCATGAGAACTAAAGGGAACTTCAGCATTTCAAGGCAGTCTGCCTCTGAATCACAGAGCCAGGAGGCAACATTAGGAGAAGACCTCATCCTCTGTGCTCTGTTGTTGGCCCTCCAGAGGAACTGGTTGGTCACTCACTGTGTGAGACAGGATGCCGGATGAGATGGACCACTGGTCTGATCCAGCAGGGCCCTTCTCATATTCTTATGAAGGCCTCAGACTCTGTGCCCTGTTGTGGGACCTCCAGAGGAACTGGCTGGCCACTGTGTGAGACAAGATGATGGACTAGATGGATTATTGGTCTGATCCAGCAGGGCCCTTCTCATATTCTTATGAAGGCCTAAGCCACTATGCTCTGTTGTTGGACCTTCAGAGGAACTGGTATGGCCACCGTGTGAGACAGGATGCTGGACTGGACAGACCACTGGTTTGACCCAGCAGGACTCTTCTTTCATTCTTATGGAAGTTAAGCACCATAAGTTGGCTATGACTTGACACACATACATTATTATTGATTGTCTTAAAATCATAGAATCATAAAGTTGGAAGGGGCCATACAGGCCATCTAGCCCAACCCCCTGCTCAATGCAGGATCAGTATCCAGGGGAAATTATCTTGGTTATTTGGAGATCAATTATAGTAGTGAGATCTCCAGGTGCCACCTTAAAGGTGGCAACCATACCTGACAACCCTACCTCAATGCAAGGTAGGCGAGTGAGAAGCAACCTGGTCTACACAAATAGGAGAGGCACAAGGCAATTTTGAGGTGATTTGCAATGAAAAGAGTTTCTTCTTTGATCTTCTGTGGGTGTATGCAAAAAGTGGGCATGAACCAGCATTCTCTTCACTCACATATCCACACGAGACAGACAGTTGTGGTGTATTGTTTTATTTGCAAAACTTTTAACCCACCTTTCGGCCCTCCTTATGCTACCAATTCCTGGAAATTCAAGGATGGATCCTGGAGAGGGTCAAGTTTAGGAAGCTGGGGGACTTCAGGGGAGTTTACAAGATTATGCACGGACAGGTCGAGAAAGAAGTACTTTTCTCTCTTTCTCACAATACAAGAACTCGTGGGCACTCCATGAAATTGCTGAGCAGTTGGGTTAGAACAGATAAAAGGAAGTACTTCTTCACCCAAGGAGTGATTAACACATGGAATTCACTGCCACAGGAGGTGGTGGCGGCTACAAGCATGGAGGGCTTCAAGAGGGGACTGGAGAAACATATGGAACAGAGGTCCACAAGTGGCTATTAGGTACAAGGTATAGATAGGAACTCTCAGGCTGGGGCAAGTGATGCTCTGTATTCTTGGTGCTTGATGGGGGGGGGCAACAGTGGGAGGGCTTCTAGTGTCCTGGCCCCACTGTTGGACCTCCTGAGGGCACTTGGTATTTTTGGCCACTGTGTGACACAGAGTGTTGGGCTGGATGGGCCATTGGCCTGATCCAACATTGGCTTCTCTTATGATGCTGCACAGTCCACCCTCCAAAGCAGCCATTTTCTCCAGGGGAACTGAACTCTGTTATCTGGAGATCTGTTGTAGTTCCAGGGAATCTCCAGACCCTACCCAGACCTTTGTAACCAGCAGCACAGGCCCAGCACCTGGGGTGGTCTTTCCCGAGAGAAAGACCCCCCAAAGCGACCTCTGAACCTCCATAAGCAGTGCCCTATGAAGTCAGGCTTGGCTTAAACAGTGGCTTTTGCTGGGAGGCTAGAAGAACATTTTGGCTGAGAAAACTCGGGCCAAAGAGAATTCTCCATGCAAGCAAACAAGCTTTCAGCTTAGTCCAAGAAGGACTAAGCATGGGCAAGTCTCTGCCCTTGCCTCAGGCATCTTCTGCTGACCAAATGGCTAGTCTTTTGTCTGTCAAATATACAGGCAGGGAGGGACAAAAAGCCTCCGGTCTGTGCTATTGTCATGAATGAAGTACGTTCAATGTTTCCACCTCCCTCTCCTGTTTCACCCATGTCAGGAAGTATCTTTGGAATAACCTTCTCATCCCTGTCTCCATATATTTGTCTAAGATATCTGCATTCTTACACCTATGCCAGGCCCATCATGATAAACATTAACTCTCCATGTATAGTGAATGGACACCCATTCAGGAGCATCCTGCCACACATTAAGAAAGATCCCTTCTTTTGCCTGGCACCAGGGAAACGCCAGACCACTCTATTGTTCCACAATAGACACCCCACAGCGATCCAACACCTGGCTTCTATTGTTAAAGCCTGACTCCGCCTCTCTGAGAGATCATTGGTCACATCTAGGCCTTGCCCATCCTGATGCCACGCACCTCCTGGGGCACCTGATTGGTCCAGGTAATCTTTTGTATTCACCTGAGGCCAGCCCCCAAGACATTCCATTGGTCTGCATTGTTTTTCCATGTCTATATCCATGAGCACATGGCCTCCAGAACATGTGCTCCTGCCCTGATGCTAACTGACAGTCCACCCCAAAACCCTTTGGGTTCAGGCCATCATCCTTTCTTCATGGACCTCTGCACATCTGGACAGGCAGAATCACCCCATAGCTTATCCCCTCTATTCCCTATCAGTCACCCCAACTGCCTTAGTTCTGTATTGTGTGTCTGAATGTTTGATTATTTTTTTATAAGGACTTAAGAATTCTTCAGTAAAGAGATCACTGCTTTCGTTATCTAGTCTCTGCGTCTATTTCGGTGACCTGGATAAGGTGGGACTCTGGTGTATAAAGGCCATGATCCTGTAGTTATGCCAACTGCACATTAATAACATAATTCCCCAACCTTTTATTAAAGCAAATAGAGCAGTGCCAATGACCCCGCTGTAGACATAAAGTATGAGTTAGAGTAGAAGATGCAGACACCTTACTATTAGAGATACAGATCTCCTTTTCTCTCTTTCTTTGAAAAAAGTTTGTTTGCCTTGACATTTGTGTCTTCCCAAACAGCCACCGAAAATGGCTTCCTCTTGAGACTGTGGGTGTGGAAAGGAAGGGGAAAAAAAAAACACTTCCTTAGGCTATTCAGGTGCAGCATTCATGGCTTTGCCCTCCAGATATTTTACTTCCTTTTCTCCTTGAGCGATCCTTTAAAAATATTTATTTATTTGGCAGAGAACTCTCTCACTATTCTGGCCTGAGGAAATGTCAAAAGTGTTTGCATATGGAAATACGGAGGCTAAATTAAAGCAGTAGTTTTGAAAGAGAAGAGAGGAGGGGAAGGTGGGGGGAGGAGGAGAACCCTGGAGCTATCCCACGCAACCTTTTGACGAAACTCTGAGAACAGAAGTAACGATATCCTCATGAGTCTTCTTTTCATCTGTGTTCCTGAGATTGGAAGGAGAGAAGGATGGGGCGTGTGGACAGAATGTTAGATGGTGTAGTCAACAAATTACAATTTTGTCATCTGGTAACAGAATTGCGGAGTAAAGATGGACATCAACAACCATATTCTATGTCCTGGAGCATCAATGTTCCTTCGAGGAGGAGGAGGAGGAGAAGAAGAAGAATATAATGATGATACTGAAGGTATCTGAAGAAGTGAACAGTGACTCATGAAAGTTCATACCCTACCACAAATCTTGTTAGTCTTTTAGGTGCTACTTTAATTATACTATTTTCTGCTGCCACAGACAGACTAACATGGCTATCCATCTTGATCTATCTTCTAAGAGTGTGTGCCCTAAAACATTCCCTGGAATCTTTTGCTCTGTGCAGAAATTCCACAGCACGTCCATAGTACAAATATATAAATCCTTAAAAAAAAAAAATTCTGCCCATACCACCCCAGTGGATATCGTGAACTCATTTTTCATTGTTGGTGTCTCTAATTCCTTTCTTTGTTTGTTTTTCTTATGGGATCTTTATGCCATTGACCCACAGTATTTTTATGTCACTGGTACAGAATAAGTGTCCGTTTCAATTAGGGTTCTGGTTATGGAAATCCCTGGAGATTTGGGAGGAGGGGCCTAGGGAGGGTGGAATTCGGGGAAGGGAAGGACCTCTGCAGGGTATAGTGCCATAGAATCCACCTTCCAATGAAACCATTTTCTGTAGTCTGGAGATCAGATCCCCAGGCCTCACCTGGAGGGTGGCAACTCTAGGTATAACTTGGGCTAGGGATGCCATCCTCTATATTGGGGGGGGGGGGGGGGGAGGAAAGTCACAGTTCAATAGAAACAGAACAAAAACCAAAGGAAAACTGCATAGAAAGCGCTAGTATAAAGACAGGTATTGAGAAGGAAATACTGACAAAAGTAATTACACAATTTTATATCAAATAGTGAAAAACTGAAACATACAATATAGGAATGTATACAACAAGTGAATGCAGACAGAGTAAGGCTGAGTAAGGTTAACGACGGTTTCCCGAGTAAATCTTCGTTTCGTAGAAAAAAACTTCATCCGAACCTAGGGCTGCCAAGTCCCCCGGTAGGGCGGGGGAAACACCGGTTTTTACTGCTTACCCCCGCTTTTTCAAAATTGGCCCCCGGGGGACAAAATGGCTGCCAGCAGGAACGCAGGGGGAACGTCGAAGTCTGCCCTGCCCTGCCTTAAAAGGGAAATGTCTGCAGAGAGCCTGCCCTGCAGTAAAAAGCCTCACCAGACATTTCCCCTTTAAGAAGTCAGCAAGAGAGCTTCCACAGCAAAAGAGGTCCGCCCAGAGATTAAGGAGGACCTGAAGGGGCTGCTTTTGCATGTGGCTTGCAAGGTAAGTTTCTCTTCCAGCTCTTTTCCTTCTCTCTCTCTCCCTCATTCTTTCTTTTTTCTGTCCATCTGTCTGTCTGTCTGTCTCTCTCTCTGTCCCCATCCAGCAGAGGTCTATCAGTGGCTATTATTAGCCACAAGGTCTAAATGGAAGTAAGTGCCTCTGCCAGTTTTTTTCCTTCTCTCTCTCTCCCTCTTTCTTTCTTTTTTCTGTCTGTCTGTCTGTCTGTCTGTCTCTCTCTCTCTCTCTGTCCCCATCCAGCAGAGGTCTATCAGTGGCTATTATTAGCCACAAGGTCTAAATGGAACCCTTTGTCTGGGGCAGTGATGCTCTGCATTCTTGGTGCTTGGGGGGCAACAGTGGGAGGGCTTCTGGAGTTCTGGCCCCGCTGCTGGACCTCCTGAGGGCACCTGGTATTTTTGGCCACTGTTGTGACACAGAGTGTTGTACTGGATGGGCTGTACTGGATGGGCCGATCCACTGTGGCTTCTCTCCTGTTCTTATGATATGAAAATCATATTAAGCACTGGTGTAGCACTTAGTGCTTCATATTCTGCCGAGATGAGGAAGGATTCAGTAGGGCTGTTGCTCAGTGATAGAGCATCTGCTTGACATGCAGGAGGTATCAGCTTCTTCAGCTAAAAAAGGATCAGGTAATAGGTGACATTAAAGATCTCAGCCTGAGACCCTGGAGAGCCACTACCAGTCTGAGTAGTCAATACTGACCTTGATGGACCAATGGCCTGATTCAGTATTAGGAAACTTCATGAGTTCATGTGTCAGCATGTGGAAGCAACATCACAGGATGTGACATCACAAAATGATGTCACTTCCTTTCTCCTGGCTCCACCCCCAAAGTCTCCTGGCTCCACCCCCAAAGTCCCCAGATATTTCCCAAGTTGGACTTGGCAGCCCTATCCGAACCTGATTTTCAGTCAATGTTTCCAAATGTTTTTTTTTCAAACTTCTGATAGAGAAAGGAACAGGCACAATATATCTACAAAGTTACAAGACTGAGTTCTACATCACAGAGGATACAAAGATTCAATGGGCAACACAAAGATTCTGGCCTGGCCTGTTCATTGCGCCTGTTCCTTTCTTTATCAGAAGTTTGAAAAAACCATTTGGAAACGTTGACTGAAAATCCGGTTCGGATGAAGTTTTTTCCACGAAAAGAAGATTTACTCCGGAAACCGTCGTTAACCTTACTCAGCTATCTGTATTCACTTGTACACATTCCAATATTGTATGTTTCAGTTTTTCACTATTTGATATAAAATTGTGCAATTACTTTTGTCAGTATTTCCTTCTCAATACCTGTCTTTATACTAGCACTTTCTATGCAGTTGTCCTTTGGTTTTTGTTCTGATCCTCTATGTGGGAACTGAGGATCCCCCAGAATTACAGCTTATCTCCAGACTACAGGGATCAGTTTCCCTAGAGCAGGGGTGGGCAATTGTTTTGGCTCGGGGGCCACTTTGTGGGAGTGGAGGTTAGCGGAGGGCCGCACCTTTTAAAATGATTGCATTCATTAGTTAACTTTGCATTTCAGAAAAGGTATAAATTGTATCATAAAAATCAATAAATATAAATTAAATAAAATAGTGGTAGTTTTATTCAATTTATTTATTGTGCTAATTTCATATCATCTATAGCTGCAAGCATATTTAATTTTAGAATCAGTTTAATGAGACAAATGTACCCTATCACACTTTTCTACACTTTTTTTGAAATCAGGAGTGAGATTGCTTGTTGAGATTCTCATCACAGCCTGCAAGTTAATGTCTGTCAAAGAGCATCTATATTTACTCTTGTTGATCTTCATGCAAGAAAAACTTTGCTCACAAATATACGTAGACCCAAACATAGAGAACATTTTCCCAGCAAATTTCTTCATACATGGCATTTTTTTCAGCAGACAAAGATTTGTAAAAGTCAACTAATGTCACAGCATTAAACATTTCTTTCACAGTGTGATCTGACTGCATGTCAATAAGTTCCAGCTGCAGCTCCTCAGGTGCTGTATCAATATCAGCAGTGATGGGATAAGAGAGCAAATTGAATTTAGGCTCAATTTTCTGGAAGTCCTGAAATCTTCTTGGCGGGCCGCAAAAAACTCTGTGGCGGGCCGCATGTGGCCCCCGGGCCACAATTTGCCCACCCCTTGCCCTAGAGGGTGGTTTGCTTTGGAGGGTGGACTCTCTCAGGCTCCATCCCTAAATTTCCAGGAGTTTCCCAACTTGGATCTGGGAACCCTACCCCCGTATGCCCTGCCAGTGGCCGGGTGGGGGTGGGGGCCTGGAAACCCTAACTCACCCATGATTATCCCCTGCCATCACTCTCTGCATGAAAAATCAATGAATCTCCCAAGCCGGGAACAAAACTAACTGCATTAGATCATGGGGTTTTTATTCATGCTTAATTCCATTGACATTTACTACTATATTTACCAGTTTGGTGCAGTGGTTAAGTGCAAAACTCTAATCTGGGAGAACCGGGTTTGATTCCCCACTCCTCCACTTGCAGCTGCTGGATGACCTTGGGCAAGCCATAGTTCTGTCGGAGCTGTTATCTCAACGACAGTTCTGGAAAGAGCTCTCTCAGCCCCACCTACCTCACAGGGTGTCTGTTGTGGCAAGGGGAAGGGGAAGGAGACTGTAAACCAATCTGAGACTTTAAGTGGAGGGCAGGGTATATATCTTCCACCTCCTTCTCTTCTTCTTCTTCCAAATCAACTGCATTGGACCATGGGGTTTTTAGTCATGCTTAATTCCATTGACATTTACTACTACATTTACCAGTTTGGTGCAGTGGTTAAGTGCAAAACTCTAATCTGGGAGAACCGGGTTTGATTCCCCACTCCTCCACTTGCACCTGGCTGGATGACCTTGGGCAAGCCATAGTTCTGGCACAGCTGTTCTCTCAAGGATAGTTCTTTCAGGGCTCTCTCAGCTCCATCTACCTCACAGGGTGTCTGTTGTGGGGAGGGGAAGGGAAAGGAGTTTGTAAGCCTCTCTGAGACTCCGAGTGAAGGGTAGGGCATAAATCCAACCTCCTCCTCCTCCCCCCACCCCACATTCTCTTCATTCATTTGAAAATGAATGCACATATTTTCTTTGAAGCCCTGTGCTGGGCCAATGGAAATAACAACAACAGTCAGCCTGTGAAATGTTTTAAGATCCCCCTCAAGGTCACGCATCGACTCTGAACCAAACAAAGATCTCATGCATCTGAATGCAGAGTGCAGGTGCCCGCTTCGCCATCCCCCTCTCTGTCCCCCAAAAGATGCCTATTCAGTGAACATCCATCGCTCAGGCAATCTGAGATTTAGAAACAGAGAGGGACAAATGGCTGGCAATTCTCCTTGACTCGAGTCATTGACACCCCCTGGATCCTCGTTGACCTATGATTTATTTATTTATTTGAAATCTGAAAGGCGCTTTCTTAATTGGTTCCATCCACATTTTAATAATACATTAGCTTGCAATAAAGCCGCCCGGTTCTCGAAATTCCATAATGCACAACACACAAATCACTCGCTTCCTTTCTTCCTCTGCCCTCCCCCCTCCCCCTTACGCAGCCCTTGACTGAATTGAATTATAAAGCGCTGTTGACGTTCCGTATAGGGGGTTTGCTTTATTTCTTGCTACATATTTTCTCATTACATTCCCGTATGATTTATTTATGACAGAGCTATGCATATAAAATCTACGTGGCTCCGAAGTTCACATTGCAATGACCGAAGCGGCAGTCCTGGAAAAAGTTCAGAGGGATGATTCACTTGTGAATCACTCCTGGCGAACGTCCTTCCCTCCTGCAAAGTTAAGTCCTCGACATCTTGCCTGCGCTGGAAAGCAAAAGCTGATACTTCAGGCTGAGCCTTCGAGTTATACAGCAGGTCCTTTCGCCCAAGGAGACATTAAACACCGGTTGGCCGAAAGGCCCCGAGCTTTCCCTCTGTGGAAGCGTTCTTACGCTTGTCTATTATTTATCAGTATAATGAATTCAATACACATGCACTGCTCAAGCCAAATGCAATTAAAAAGAAGAAGAAAGCTGAAACGAGGGTTTTGTTTTTAAAGGCTTAGAATATTTTGAGCTCTGTCCTTCTTTACCAGATCCTTGGAGGTGATAGAGCAGGGGTCTCCAACCTTTTTGAGCTCATGGGCTCCTCTGGAAATCTGGCACAGGGTATATATGGGGCTGCGGTGGCTCAAAGGTTAAGATGCTGAGCTGTAGACTGGAAGGTCAGTAGTTCAGCAGTTCCAGACCCGAGTGCCGTGTGAAGGTGAGCTCCTGTCTCTGGCCCCAGCTCCTGCCAACCTAGCAGTTTGAAAGCAAGAAATTGCAAGTAGATAGACAGGTACCACTTTGGTGGGAAGGGAACAGCATTCTGTGTGCCTCGTCACCAAGTCATGCAGCCACAGGACCATGGAGACATCTCCAGACAGCGATGGCTCTTTGGCTTGAAAATGGAGGTGAGCACTGCCTCCTAGAGTCAGATTCAACTGGCTTTCGAGCAAGGGAAACCTTTACCTTTTTAACCATTACATCTTTTACACATAGAAATTTTAAGACTGGTTTCCATATTTTGTCATATTCAAATAAAGGGACTACCATACGTAAACCCCTCCCCCCAAAACAGATTCTGCACAATCCTACTTATCAGGAATTGTTCCCAGATTTCCTGGTACCATTTTTTAACCAAGGATTCCGTGAGGGATTTCCAGTTCCTGGCAATGACCAAGCGAGCAGAAGCAACCAATGTAGGGCAGGGGCATAGACTTTCCTAGTTCCGGGGGGGGGGCTGGGCCCCAGTGGTGGGAGGGAGGGAGGAGGGAAACAGAGAGAGAGAGAGAGAGAGAGAGGGAGGGAGAAGGTCTGGCAAAATTTTACCTTTTTAACTTCAACTCTTTGTGCGCCAAGAGCCTCTCCCCCCACCTGGCTCCCCCGCACCGCTCTCCCAACCCACTCCCCCCTCCCCCCTCTCTCCCTCCAGGCGACTGCCCAGTGTGATGATGTCACCCAGAAGTGATGTCATCACGCTGGGCACGTTACCAGGGCAATGCTCTGGCAATCACCCTGAAACTCTATGGTGCCATAGAGTTTCGGGGTGATTGCTAGAGCGTCACCTCCGGGTGACATCATCACACTGGACAGTCACCCAGAGGGAGGGATAGAGAGGGAGGGAGGGAGGAGTGGGTGGGGGGGAGCCGGGTGGGGGGGAGAGGCTCTTGCGGCGGCAGTTTAGGTGGGGAGGCTCTTGCAGCAGCGGCTTTCTTAGGCCTGGAAGGCGGGGAGGCACGGCGGTGCTCCATTTCACCCAGAAGGGGGCCTCAGTCCTCTCTGGAAAATTTCAGGGGTGGCCACCGCCCCGAGCCCCCGCGTAGTTGATGCCTATGATGTGGGGGTCTGCAACCTTTCTGAGGTCATGGGCTCCTCTGGAAGTTTTACCCAGGTATATATGGGGTGAGGCTTTTTTCCTCGGGAGACATGCCGGAACCGAGTTCTGGAACCTCTTTGACAAAATCCTTTAAAAAAAAAATGTTTAACGTTTCATGAGTTTTCAGTATACAGATTGAAAACTCCATTTCCCTCGAGATTCCGGCACCTCTTCTTCTAAAAAAGAAGAAAGAAGAAGCCCTGATATGGCGGAACCAGAAAGGGGCTGCCACAGAAGGTGGAGCCAACTACGAAGAGTCAGGGAGGGAGGTTCTGTGTCGCTCTAATAGGCTGGTGATGGGGAGTGCCACTGTAGGGTTACAAGGCAAGAGACAATCAGAGGTGGTTTACAACTGCCTGCTTCTGCATAGCGTCTCTTGGTGGTCTCCCCTCCAACTAACTGTGGCCTGCTTAGATTACAAGATCTGATGAAATCAGGCTAGCCTGGGCTACCCACATCAGGGCAAAAACCCCTCAGTTACTCTTAAACACGTCACTCAGAAGTTCTGTTTAACAGGATGACTCTATCCAGTTTGGTGTAGTGGTTAAGAGTCTGGACTCTAATCTGGGAGAGCCGGGTTTGAGTCCCCACTCCTCCACATGCAGCCGCTGGTGTCAGTCACAAGTTCTTTCAGAGCTATCCTCTCAGGAGCAGTTCTCGAAAGAGCTCTCTCAGCCCCACCTACCTCATTTGATTCCATGGACTCCTACCTGCCACTGTCATCACACCAGGGATGATGTCATGATGTCATGTGGAAGTGATGTCATCACACCAGGGATATTGTGCAGCAACGCTCTGGTATTTTCTGGTATTTCCCCTTGATGTCATTATGTCAGGGACACCACCCCTTCCCCCACTCCTAGAAAGCTCCCTCCCACCTCCACCCCCTGCCGGTGAGGAAGTAAGACCTGGCAACCCTGGACAGGGGTCCCCAACTTTTCCCCACCTTTGGGCACCTTCAGGATTCTGACACACTGTCCTCATTCGGGGGGAGGGCGGGATATAAATTTGAAAAATTAAATTAAATTAAATAAAAAACAGCATCTGCAGGTAGTGGAGCCAGCCACAAAATGGCTGCCACAGCTTACCTTCAGTCACAGTGAAGAAAATAACTTTAAAAAAATCTGCATAGTTATTTGAATATCCAATAGCTAATCAGTTTGGGGAAAAAGCAAAAAAAAAAAAAAAAAGGCCTTGGCTACTTACCAGAAAACCTGACCATAGAGTTCCTGGTGATTCCTAGAATGTCCTGGAAGTATATAAGAATATAAAGGAAGCCAGCCCGTCCAGTCCAACACTCTGTGTCACACAGTGGCCAAAAACACCAGGTGCCCTCAGGAGGTCCAGCAGTGGGGCCAGGATATCAGAAGCCCTCCCACTGTTACCCCCCTCAAGCACCAAGAATACAGAGCATCACTTGCCCCAGACTGAGAGTTCCTATCTATACCTTGTGGCTAATAGCCACTGATGGACCTCTGCTCCAGATGTTTCTCTAATTCCCTCTTGAAGCCCTCCATGCTTGTAGCCACCACCACCTCCTGTGGCAGTGAATTCCACATGTTCATCACTCTTTGGGTGAAGAAGTACTTCCTTTTATCTGTTCTAACCCGACTGCTTCAGCAATTTCATTGAATGTCCACACGCTGTTGTACTGTGAGAGAGGGAGAAAAGTACTTCTTTCTCTACCTGCTCTACCCCATCCATAATCTTATAAACCTCGATCAAGTAGCTCTAGCAATCGCCACAGAGATTCTTGCAATCGCTAGAGTGACTTTCATTTATCACTTCCGGGTAGTTCTAGGAATCACCAGGAACTCTGTGGACAGAACTTCCAGTAAGTGACCAAGGGCTTTTCCCCCTCTCTGCCCCCCCCCCTGAACCCTATCACTAGTTGGCAGGCAGTGTCTGCCAACCCCAAGCCAGCCACACATTCTAAAAACTCAATGGCACTTAAGAGGGGGAGGCAGTTTCTACCAATTACCTATCTCACTGCAAATCCCAACTTTGGTCCTTATGCAGTACCTAGAGGTTCAGTGGCTGAGGACAGACTGGCAATCTAAAGCGGGGCAGGCACGCTTCGCAAACGGAGGAAAGGAGCATGTTCAGACATGCGCATCTGTCCGTCGGCTCCGTTGCGTACTTACCCGTCTCCCAGGCGCTTTCCTTCCGCTTTACCCGGACACCGGTTTTTCCCGGTGTTCAGGGGCCTTCCTCCGCATGCCTCCCGCTTCCAAACAGTGTGAACTGGAAGAAGCGGGAGGCATCCGGAGGAAGTGTGAACGCACCAGCAAAAAGTTTTGCGCATATGCGCACATGCGCATGTACGCATATGCGCATGTGCACATATGCGCATGTGCGCATATGCGAAAAACATCAAAGGAAAACAAAAAAAAAAGTGCAGCGGCACGCGCGAGCTGCGCGCGCTGGCTATGCGGCAGTCTGAACTCTCCGTGGCAGTCTGAATGCTCCGTATCGCCGCTGATCCGCATTGCTCTGGCCAGTGTGAATGGCCAGCTCCGTGGGTTTTTTCCCCCGCTCCAGTTCCCTCTGCTTTGCCTCCGCTTCAGATTGCCAGTCTGTCCTCAGCCAGTGACTCCCCCCACCCCCAAATAACAAAAGTATGAAGGGATCAGTGCTATGCAGTGGAAAGGGGAAGGGTGAGATCAGTGGATATTGTCACCTATTCTTAAGAAAACTTAGGTGCCCTTAAATCTTTGAAAATGAGAGGTTTGTACCCTGACCTGGATAGCCGAGGCAAGCTTAGTCTCATCAGATCTAGGAAGCTAAGCTGGGTCAACTCCGGCAAGTATTTGGATGGGAGACCAAGTAAATCAATCACATAGAGCATAAAACATAAATAATATGATTCAAACAAACAGGCCCATGTGGTTGCAGCATGAGACAGGGATCTGGGAGACCCGAGTTCGAATCCCCGCTTGTACCACGAAAGCTCACTAGGTGACCTTGGACAAGCCACAGGTTCTCAACCTAACCTACCTCACAGGGTTGTTGTGAGGAGAAGTGGAGAATCATGTAAGCCATTTCGAGGTCCCGTAGGGGAAAAAGGTAGGGCATAAATGAAGTAAATAATAAATGTGTGTGTGGAGGAAATTCACAGTGCAGCTCTAGGAACATTTTCATGTGGGTGCAATCAGACTTGCTTCTGAGTAGACCTCCATAAGCTTGCCCCTTTGTGTCCATAGCCTCATCTGAAACCGCACGGTTCTCTTCATCGGCTGTTTCCAACAAATCCCAATTCACCTTGGGCAGACTGTATCCCAGGTATTTAGCAATGCAGTCCTAGATAGCGTTACCCCTATCCAAGTCCATTCCTTGCAACAGACTCAGAAGGGTATGGCTTTGTTTAGGATTGCACTGCAGGAAGGTAGTGGGAGGGCTTCTAGTGTCCTGGCCCCACTAGTGAACCTCCTGAGGGCACCTGGTGTTTTTGGCCACTGTGTGGCACAGAGTGTTGGACTGGATGGGCCACTGGCCTGATCCAATATTAGCTTCTCTTATGTTCTTATGTTCTTATGTTCTTAAGGGTTGTGGAGGTTGGTTGCCCTCTTCTGGGCATAGAGCATGGGTCATTTGCGGGGGGAGTATTGGTGAATTTCCTGCATTGTGCAGGTGGTTGGACTAGATGACCCTGGAGGTCCCTCCCAACTCTATGATTCTATGAGTCTAAGCTTGCAAGAAAGTGTTGGCCAGGTTGATTTGGGATGCAACTCCTTTGACTTTGTGGGGTTGAAAGCAGAGGTGAAACTTACCTGGCTGTTTATTTATTTATTTATTTATTTGGTGGGCTGGGGGGTAAGTTTATAACACAGACGTTCTGGGAAGGCGGCTTCAGTACGCACCAGCTAATAATATTTGATTAGGCTTTACTTCAAATGTGGATTTACTAGGGTGTCATCTTGGCAATCTAGAACTGCTTCAAGGTCCAATGGTTCCAACTCATCCGGTAGCAACGCAGTTCCCTCAGAGTGGGAGAAATGCAAATGGGTGAAATGATGAAGAGTCGTTCATGTAATGGGAAAAGCCAGACGAAGTATCAATGGAGGGGGTATAAGAAAGGTAAAAAAGTGGCTTGTGAAGATTGAGAAGGAGGGAAAACAACAGGCAAAAGGGGGTGGATATAACACAAGAGATGGGACTGACACAGATGTGGGAGCAAGGAATTCCCCCCTCTACATCCTGCTGAATGCTGGCAGTTAGAACAGCAGCAGGATATTTTAAAACAACAACAACAACAACAAACCAGCCTTGTGTTTTTACCGAAAGTTCTTACTGGAAATGGCAATGGATACCTCTAGGAATCACCAGAAACTTTATGGTTTAACCATAGAGTTTCCAATGAGCCCTAGAGCTACCTTTTTCACTTCCAGGGTAGCTCTAGGAATCACCAGAAACTCTGTGGTTTTCCCATAGAGTTTCGAGCAATTTCTAGAAGTATTCTTTGTCACTTTAGTATGAACTTCTGGTGAAAACATAAGGCTGCATTTAAACAAAAAATCTCCCCCAACTTTGTGCTCCACGCCGACCCCTCCCACCAGTTGCTCTGGAAGAAGAAGAAGATGAAGAAGAAGACGAAGAAGAAGAAGAAGATATTGGATTTATACTCCACCCTTCACTTGGAGTCTCAGAGTGGCTTACAAAATCCTTTCCTTTCCCTTCCCCTCCTCACATCAGACACCCTGTGAGGCAGGTGGGGCTGAGAGAGCGCTTTTCAGATCTGCCCTTGAGAGAACAGCTCTGACAGAACGATGGCTTGCCCAAGGTCATCCAGCAGCTGCAAGTGGAGGAGTGGGGAATCAAACCCAGTTCTTCCAAATTATTTTATTTATTTATTTTTCACATTTTTGCCCCGCCCTCCCCGCAAGTGGGCTCAGGGTGGCTTCCAATGTGGCACACAGTGCCAAGTCAAGATAAACACAATAAAAACCAATTTAAAACAACAACAAACAGTATAACAAATTTGCAATAAAAGTTTGCAATAAAGGGCTCGCAGAGATGGTAATCCACGCAAATCAAGATGGCGCCCTGCAAGTTCTCATTAGGGGCATGGTATGACTTCCCTTAGAGTCTACACACTTAAGCACTACCCCAAACTGGCTTTTTAAGAAGGGTATATAGGACCATTTCCCTGATCCATGCACTGCGTCCAACCCAGGATCAGCAAGTGATTAGAAATGTGGAATTTGCTGCCAGAGGATGTGGGGTTTTTTACAGTTCCGCAGGGCCTGCACGATGGAGCGCTTCCACTAGGCCTTCGATTAGGGAGCTGCACCCAAAAAACTGAGGCCCCGGCCATAATATTAACATCATTACTAACAGCCAGTCTAACCCAGGCTATGATGTTAGTTGGCTGTTGCCTGCGGATGCTGCTATATTATGTTTATAACCCTATTGCTTATGATTTTACTCAGTTCTTGTTTTACTTGTTTTATACACTCCATGTAAGCTGCCCTGAGCCTGCCTTAGCCAGGAGGGTGAGATATAAATGAATGAAAGAACAGATGTAAAAACATAAGAGAAACCAATGTTGGATCAGGCCAGTGGCCCATCCAGTCCAACACTCTGTCACACAGTGGCCAAAAACAAGGTAGCTTTTATTGTCTGTGGCCGACAATTGTAATCAATCACATAGAGCATAAAACGTAAATAACATGATTCAAATAACCAGACCTGAAGCCACATCAAATAATAATTAAAAAAAAAACATTTTACCCTTCAGATACAACTTTAGCTTGTATTTTCTTTGCTGCCATTGCATATCACAATCCAGTAAGGGATTCTTCATATAACTATTTAAAAATAATACTAACAATCTAAAAATAGAATGACTCTCATCATTTCGGAATAACTCATATCAGAAACTAAGGTTGCGAGCTCTGGGTTGAGAAATACCTGGAGATTTTGGGGGTGGAACCTGAGGAAGGAGGGGTTTGAGGAGGGGAGGGACTTCAATGGTGTATAAGGCCATACAGTTTACTTTCCAAAGTGGCCATTTTCTTCAGTTTGGTGTAGTGGTTAAGTGTGTGGACTGTAATCTGGGAGAACCGGGTTTTATTCCCCACTCCTCCACTTGCGCCTGGCTGGATGACCTTGGGCAAGCCATAGCTCTGTACCAGCTGTTCTCTCAAGGACAGCTTGGGAAAGAGCTCTCTCAGACCCACCTACCTCACAGGGTGTCTGTTGTGGGGAGGGGAAGGGAAAAGGAGTTTGTAAGCCGCTCTGAGACTCCAAGTGAGTGGAGGGCGGGGTATAAATCCAATATCTTCTTCTTCTTCAGTGGAACTGATGTCTATCACTTAGTGATCAGCTGTAATCCCAGGAGATCTGCAGTCACGACCTGGAGGTTGGCAACTCTATCAGAAACCAAGAGAGGAAACTGGGATGGTTTGTTTGTACCTGCATATGACTGGAGGGGGGGCATTATAGGATGCAATATATTTCATCCCCACTTTATACAAGCAAATCCCAGTTCATCTTGAGAAATGCTGATCACCACTTTGGGTCAGTTTGGCTGGAGATCCTGCAGGCAAATGGGGTTCAGTGTGGCCAAGTGCAAAGTGATGCACATTGGAGCCAAGAATTCTAACTTTAAATACACGTTGATGGGGTCCAAAATAGTGGAGACTGACCAAGAGAGAGATCTTGGAGTCGTAGTAGACAACTCAATGAAAATTTCGAGATAGTGTGTGACTGCAATGAAAAAGGCAAATGCTATGCTGGGGATTTTTAGGAAGGGAATTGAAAACAAATCAGCCAGTACCATAATGCCCCTGTATAAATCGATGGTGTGACCTCATTTGGAGTACTGTGTACAGTTCTGGTCACCAGACCTCAAGAAGGAAAATATAGCATTGGAAAAAGTGCAGAAAAGGGCAACTAGAATGATAAAAGGGTTGGAATACTTTCCCTATGAAGAAAGGTTAAAGCACTTGGGGCTCTTTAGCTTGGAGAAATGATGGCTGAGAGGTGACATGATTGAGGTTTATAAGACTGTGCATGGGATAGAGCAGGTAGAAAAAGAGATACTTTTCTCCCTTTCTCAAAATACAAGAACTCGTGGGCACTCAATGGAATTGCTAAGCAGTTGGGTTAGAACGGATAAAAGGAAGTCCTTCTTCACCCAAAGAGAGAGTTATTTATTTATTTATTTATTTATTTATTTATTTATTTATTTATTGGACTCCTATCCCGCCCTCCCCACGAACGGGTGATTAACACGTGGAATTCACTGCCACAGGAGGTGGTGGCAGCAACAAGCATGGACAGCTTCAAGAGGGAATTTTATATATATATATATATTAGCCACAAGGTATAAATAGGAACTCTCAGTCTGGGGCAAGTGATGCTCTGTATTCTTCGTGCTTGGGGGGAGGGGCAACAGAGGGAGGGATTCTAGTGTCCTGGCCCCACTAGTGAACCTCCTGAGGGCACCTGGTGTTTTTGGCCACTGTACAACAGAGTGTTGGACTGGATGGGCCATTGGCCTGATCCAATATTAGCTTCTCTTATGTTCTTAAGGGTTGTGGAGGGGGGTTGCCCTCTTCTGGGCATAGAGCATGGGTCATTTGCGGGGGGAGTATTGGTGAATTTCCTGCATTGTGCAGGTGGTTGGACTAGATGACCCTGGAGGTCCCTCCCAACTCTATGATTCTATGAGTCTAAGCTTGCAAGAAAGTGTTGGCCAGGTTGATTTGGGATGCAACTCCTTTGACTTTGTGGGGTTGAAAGCAGAGGTGAAACTTACCTGGCTGTTTATTTATTTATTTATTTATTTGGTGGGCTGGGGGATAAGTTTATAACACAGACGTTCTGGGAAGGCGGCTTCAGTACGCACCAGCTAATAATATTTGATTAGGCTTTACTTCAAATGTGGATTTACTAGGGTGTCATCTTGGCAATCTAGAACTGCTTCAAGGTCCGATGGTTCCAACTCATCCGGTAGCAACGCAGTTCCCTCAGAGTGGGAGAAATGCAAATGGGTGAAATGATGAAGAGTCGTTCATGTAATGGGAAAAGCCAGACGAAGTATCAATGGAGGGGGTATAAGAAAGGTAAAAAAGTGGCTTGTGAAGATTGAGAAGGAGGGAAAACAACAGGCAAAAGGGGGTGGATATAACACAAGAGATGGGACTGACACAGATGTGGGAGCAAGGAATTCCCCCCTCTACATCCTGCTGAACGCTGGCAGTTAGAACAGCAGCAGGATATTTTAAAACAACAACAACAACAACAAACCAGCCTTGTGTTTTTACCGAAAGTTCTTACTGGAAATGGCAATGGATACCTCTAGGAATCACCAGAAACTTTATGGTTTAACCATAGAGTTTCCAATGAGCCCTAGAGCTACCTTTTTCACTTCCAGGGTAGCTCTAGGAATCACCAGAAACTCTGTGGTTTTCCCATAGAGTTTCCAGCAATTTCTAGAAGTATTCTTTGTCACTTTAGTATGAACTTCTGGTGAAAACATAAGGCTGCATTTAAACAAAAAATCTCCCCCAACTTTGTGCTCCACGCCAACCCCTCCCACCAGTTGCTCTGGAAGAAGAAGAAGACGAAGAAGAAGAAGAAGAAGATATTGGATTTATACTCCACTCTTCACTTGGAGTCTCAGAGTGGCTTACAAAATCCTTTCCTTTCCCTTCCCTTCCTCACATCAGACACCCTGTGAGGCAGGTGGGGCTGAGAGAGCGCTTTTCAGATCTGCCCTTGAGAGAACAGCTCTGACAGAACGATGGCTTGCCCAAGGTCATCCAGCAGCTGCAAGTGGAGGAGTGGGGAATCAAACCCAGTTCTTCCAAATTATTTTATTTATTTATTTTTCACATTTTTGCCCCGCCCTCCCCACAAGTGGGCTCAGGGTGGCTTCCAATGTGGCACACAGTGCCAAGTCAAGATAAAAAACAATAAAAACAATTTAAAACAACAACAAACAGTATAACAACTTTGCAATAAAAGTTTGCAATAAAGGGCTCGCAGAGATGGTAATCCACGCAAATCAAGATGGCGCCCTGCAAGTTCTCATTAGGGGCATGGTATGACTTCCCTTAGAGTCTACACACTTAAGCACTACCCCAAGCTGGCTTTTTAAGAAGGGTATATAGGACCATTTCCCTGATCCATGCACTGCGTCCAACCCAGGATCAGCAAGTGATTAGAAATGTGGAATTTGCTGCCAGAGGATGTGGGGTTTTTTACAGTTCCGCAGGGCCTGCACGATGGAGCGCTTCCACCAGGCCTTCGATTAGGGAGCTGCACCCAAAAAACTGAGGCCCCGGCCATAATATTAACATCATTATTAACAGCCAGTCTAACCCAGGCTATGATGTTAGTTGGCTGTCGCCTGCGGATGCTGCTATATTATGTTTATAACCCTATTGCTTATGATTTTACTCAGTTCTTGTTTTACTTGTTTTATACACTCCATGTAAGCTGCCCTGAGCCTGCCTTAGCCAGGAGGGCGAGATATAAATGAATGAAAGAACAGATGTAAAAACATAAGAGAAGCCAATGTTGGATCAGGCCAGTGGCCCATCCAGTCCAACACTCTGTCACACAGTGGCCAAAAACACCAGGTGCCATTAGGAGGTCCACCAGTGGGGCCACTAGAAGCCCTCCCACTGTTCCTCCCCCCCAAGCACCAAGAATACCGAGTATCACTTGCCCCAGACCGAGAGTTCTTCTCTATACCTTGTGGTTAACAGCCACTGATGGACCCCTGCTCCGTATGTTTTTTCAATTCCCTCCTGTAGCCATCCACGCTTGTAGCCACCACCACCTCCTGTAGCAGTGAATTCCATGTAAAAATCACTCTCTGGCTGAAGATGTACATCCTTTTATCCATTCTAACTCGACTGCTCAACAATTTCATGGAGTGCCCACGAGTTCTTGTCTTGTGAGAAAGGGGGGAAAGTACCTCTTTCTCTACTTGCTCTATCCCATGCATAATTTTGTAAACCTCAATCGTGTTGCCCCTCAGTCATCGTTTCTCCAAGCTAAAGAGCCCCAAGCGCATAAAGATAAAAGGGGATTAGACAGATTCATGGAGGACAGATCTGTCATTGGCTACTAGCAGTGGTGACTAAAGGGAACCTCCATGTTCAGAGGCTATCAGTCTCTGAATCCCAGGGGAAGGGCTCAGCCTCTCTGCCCTGTTGCTGGCCCTCCAGGGGAACTGGTTGGCCACTGTGTGAGACAGGAGGCTGGTCTAGAAGGACCACTTGTCTGATCCAGCAGGCCTCTTCTGATGTTCTTATGAAGGCCTCAGCCTCTAGGCCTTGTTGTTGGCCCTCTAGAGGAACTGGCTGACCAGTGTATGAGACCAGATGCTAGACTAGATGGCCCACTGGTCTGATCCAACAGGGCTCTTCTTACATTCTTAGGTTCTTATCACTTTCTGTGTGGGCGGAAAACAGTCGAGGCATCTTTGCATGCGGCTCGAGTCGACCCAAGCACAAAAGCTGTCCCCGTGTTGGCACAGGAGGCCATAAAAAGAGAAAGACAGAAAGAAAAAAGCCCAGGGCCTCATTTCCAGCGACAAAAATAGCAATGAAAAGAAGTGAATGTCACCAAATTAATCTACTCCCGTGATAAAGATTGCAGCAAATGAAGGCAATGGTCTGGCGGGGAAATTAACCCATATTCTCATTACGCTGCTAAGTGGCCTTTTCCGATGGGGCTGCTCTCAACTGATAGTTCACAATTTGAAAATGTGCAAATGAAACTGACAATGCTGCCGCTCGTTTTAGTGACGGCCACCGCATACGGATCTTCTCCCCCCATTGTTTTCGTGTTTGCTTCCGCTCCGAATAAAAACATGCACTGGCTTCTCTATAGCCACAGCGCGAGGTTGTTTCGTTGGCTTATGTTCCATAAGTTGGACCAGGGGTCGTTTTGTAGAAAAAGAGGTGCGGGAGCTCATTAGCATAACTCATTAGCATAACTTATTTGCATAAGCCACACCCCCTGACACCACTGGAAGTGTGTCAGAAGGCAACACCCACCACTCAGGCTCCACCCCAAAAATCTCAAATTACTTCCCAACTCAGAGCTGGCGAGCCAGCTTTACACTTGGACTAAAGACACTTTAGGTTTCCTTTGCTCTGGCAGGGAAGCTACCCTACAACATGCATGAAAATACAGACCAAGTCACTATGCTTTTGCTTTTTCCCACCGCACAATCACCATATGTGCCCGCTCCTGGGCTTGTTACTCCCGGAACGGCGTTCCTGCTCGAAATGACCCCTGAGTTGGACCTATTTCCCTCCGTGAATGTTGTGGAAGAAACTGGCAATGAAAAAGGATACAAGAGATGGTGTTTGGGGAGGGGAAGTGC
Source organism: Lepidodactylus listeri (assembly GCA_029233225.1). Classification (NCBI taxonomy): domain Eukaryota; kingdom Metazoa; phylum Chordata; class Lepidosauria; order Squamata; family Gekkonidae; genus Lepidodactylus; species Lepidodactylus listeri. Next base: position 8,960,233 of record JARCFY010000004.1, on the reverse strand, counting down.
TAGCACATTGCAGCTGACTTATGGTGACCCCATAGGGCTTTCAGGAGACAAACAACGGTGGTTTGTCATTGCCTCCCTCTGCGTAGCAAACTTAGCCTTTCTTGGTGGTCTCCCAAAGTACTAACCAGGGCTGACCAGGCCTGTAGCTAGGATTTTGTGGCTTGTGGGGCAAAGATTTTTCTGGTGGGGCTGCCATTATTTGCCATTACATTTCTGTCTCTAAACAACTGTACTTTAAATAATAATAAAGACAATAATAAAAGTAAAGATTTCCCTTGCTCGGAAGCCATTTGAATCCGACTCTAGGGGGCGGTGCTCATCTCTGTTCCCAAGCCGAAGAGCCAGCACTGTCCAAAGACCTTTTTCTATGGTCATGTGGAGGGCATGACTAAACTCTGAGGTGCACGGGACACTGTAACCTTCCTAGCAAAGCGGTACCTATTCATCTACTTGCAATTTCTCGCTTTCGAACTGCTAGGTTGGCAGGAGCTAGGACCAGAGATGGGAGCTTACTCCATCATGCAGGACTCTGGTGTTGAACTGCTGAGCTATCAACCTTCCTGTTTTCGCTCAAGAAGGATGGCTCCAGAACAAAATAATTTATGCAGTAGCCAAATTGCTTGATCACAAAGTAGAATTTTGCTCACAAGACTCCACAGCTTAGAGGGAACGTTATTCATGTGGCTGCATTTTTGTCTCATGATGCTGCTTCCCTCCTGCCATAACTCTCCCACTGGTTTCCAGGCACTGCCTGGCATCCTAGCCTGAACCAATTTTCCCCAAGTCTGCCAAATGCCTGAATTTTGGCCTCTCAGCCACTGGCATATGGGTGACCCAGTTTGCATTTTTCTGTTCGTTCTTCTCGCCAGCTCTTTCCCTGCAGCTGCTTCTCAGAAAGGCGCGACACACAATGAAGTTTCTTTGCACCGCGCTCTGCTACGAAAGGAAGGGAGAGAGAATTGCTGGCCAAACAAATTAGCGTCTGTGATCTGGTTCGCTTTACAAATTTGGCCACTGGGATGCACCGGGGCGCTGAAAATTATGATTTTCTGTGTTCTTTTAATGACAGAACGTAATAAATTGGAGACCAAAAAAAGTGAGGGCATGTGCATTTTTTTGTTTCACGATCGCTCCCGTAAACGTCGCCCGGCCCATATCCGACCCCAAGCGAACTCCTTAGGGGAGAACACGATGTATTTCTAAGCTAATTGGGTTTCTGCCAAAACAAAGAGAATGGGGGGGGGGGGGATACATTTTTTTTGTTGTTTGTCCTACCTAGCAAATTATTCACATTTATGGAGCAAAATAAAAAGTGAAATAAACGACTACTGCAAGCTTTGCATTTTCTTCCAGCCCCGTATTATAGTTGTAGGAGACCTGCCCCCATCCCACTTGCCTCTCCTTGAAAAAGGTAATTAATTCGCTGGAGCAGCTGGGGAGGGGAGCTGTGTCAGTCCATTAGAACAAAGCCAGAATGGCTAGGAGCGTCATCGTTTTTATCACGACCAATCAAAATGTCACACATTAGCGAGAGAGTTTGCAAAGCTCCCTGGAACTCTTCGTCAATGTTAAGCAAAACAAAAATGTAGAAATAACATTGTGGGGTGTAACGAAGAAGAAATCCCTGCAACCACAGATGGCAGTGCTCTAATGCAGATTAAGCTAACCTTGCTGGATGAAAAAGGGACCTCGGGGGGCAGCAAACGCAACAGGAATGCTATCATTACCCCTCCCCACCTGATCCTCTTAAATAAATGTCCATCGAGCTGATGGCGTGACACCGCTTCTGTGGAAAACCTGGCCTCTCTAGGAATCTCTGGAAACTCTATGGTTTTACCATGGTGATTCCTAGAGAGGTGTGACATCACTTCTGAGTTTGCCACCCTTCTCTTATGTCCCATTGGCTGCCAGGGTTGCCAGCTCCCACTTGTGAAATAGCTGGAGATTTGGGGATGGATCCTGGCTTTTAGACAGGGGAGGGACCTTATCAAGGTACACTGGCATAGAGTCCACCATACAAAGCAGCCATTTCCTCCTGGTAGAGTTACCAGGTCCCTCTGGGGAACCAGCAGAAGATATGGGGGGATTACCAGAATCAGGATGGGACATTGGGGTGAAGCTCTAGTATCTGGGCAAAAACTCGATTGTAAATTTGGCTTCTACCATAGAGTTTTTGCCCAAGTGCCAGAGCATCACCATAATGGCCCTGATGTCATGATGGGTCACATGGGCAGAGACATAGACATGTCCAGGGGTCCGCTGGGGCTGGAGCGAGGCGGAGCAAAGCTCCACCAGCTCTGGAGTGGCCACTAGGGCAGCCATGGGCCGAATCAGATTCTCTGATCTGATTCAGCCTGCTGCCGAATTTCGGCAGCAACTTTAAAAGCGACTGGAGGGGAGGGGGTTTGAGGGAGAGGCTCCAAACTTGCAGGGTAGCTGCTGGGACCTCTCCCCCAAATACCCACCAAGTTTCAAAAAGATTGGACCAGGGGGTCCAATTCTATGGGCCCCCGAACAGGTTGCCCCCATTCCCTCCATTGTTCTCTATGGTAGAAAAAAAGGTAACATTTTTTCCCACCATAGAGAACAATGGAGGGGATGGGACAACCTGTTTGGGGGACCACAGAATTGGACCCCCTGGTCCAATCTTCTTGAAACCTGGTGGGTATTTCGAGGAGAGGCCCCAGCAGCTACCCTGCAGGTTTGGAACCTCTCCCTCAAACCCCCTCCCCTCCAGCCCCTCATATACCCTATGAGTTTTTGCCATTGATTTCAATGGCCCATAGGGTATAATGGGGCTGAAACTGACATTCCCTTCTAGTGATGTCAAGGGACGTGGCATATGCTAATGAGTTATGCTAATGAGTTATGCTAATGAGCTCCTGCAGCTCTTTTTCTACAAAAGGACCCCTGGACACGTCACTGCACATCGGCTAAATCTCCCTCTTTTGGGGGGTAAGTTCCACCTGCTGGCCAGCTGATCAGTGGCAGAGCGGTGGGGTCTGCATCAGGAGGGTCTAGCAACCCTACTTCCAGGGTACTGATCTTCATCAGAAGAAGAAGAAAAAGAGAAGAGACTGAATTTATATCCCGCCCTTCACTACCCAAGGGAGTCTCAGAGCGGCTTACAAACTCTTTTCCCTCCCCCTCCCCACAACAGACACCCTGTGAGGTAGGTAGGGCTGAGAGAGCTCTGACAGAAACTGCTCTTTTTCAAGGACAGCTCTGACAGAATGATGGCTTGCCCAAGGTCATCCAGCCAGGTGCAAGTGGAGGAGTGGGGAATCGAACCCGGTTCTCCCAGATCAGAGTCCGCACACTTAAACCATCACACCAAACTGGAAGATAGGGTCACCAGGTCTGGGTTGGAAAATACTTGGAGACTTTGGGGGTGGAGCCAGGAGAAGGCGGGGTTTGGGGAGGGGAGGGGCCTCAGCATGGTACAATGCCATGGAGTCCACCCTTCAAAGCAGCCATTTTCTCCAGGGGAGCTGATCTCTGTCAGCTGGAGGCCAGTGGCAAAAGCAGGAGATCCCCAGGCCCCACCTGGAGGCTGGCAACCCTATCAGAAGATCAGTAGTAATTCCGGGAGAGCTTCATCCCCTGCCTGGAGGCTGTCGACCCTAGGAGGCAGCCATCAAGGTTTATCACGGAGCTCACTGAAATGAAGACAGTATGCCCGAGGAATGTTAGGGGTTCTTAAGGGCAGATGGAGGCGTCATTTGTACTCCCCTGCAGGAGTACTTCACCGCATGGAAGGAATTGGTTTCACTCGCTTTACATCTCCAGCAAACTTCCTGACCATCTCCAGCGAGGTTCCGGTTTCCATGTTTCTTTCATCTCATGGCCAGCCCTTCCTTTACCGCTCAGCGATAAGGATGCAATGCAGTAGGACCAGGTTTTTCCCTCCAGAAATGCTTCGGCCTCATGGAGCTCTCCATCAAGGAACAGGCACAGGTAGCGAGAACTGAGCCCCGCCTGTAAAAAAAAGAACTTCCAGAACAAAGCTAAGGCTGCAGGGAAGGGAAAGTTTCACAGGCTTCCCTTTGTTTCCTTTCTCTGCAGGTTGTTTGAGGCCTAATTCAAGCTGCTTCCATCTGCAGTCTGTAGCTTTGGCCCTTTTTCTGGTTAACGTAAGAACTTGTTACTAAGTTCCCAGCCACTGAGGGAAAATAGGTAATATCTCTTTATTTATTCCAGGGCATCAGAAGAGCCCTGCTGGATCATTCTAATGGTCCGTCTAGCCCGGTATCCTGTCTCACACAGCGGCCAACCAGCTCCTCTGGAGGTCCAACAACAGGGCAGAGAGGCCGAGGCCTCCATAAGAACATAAGAAGAGCCCTGCTTGATCAGACCAGTAGTCCATCTAGTGCAGCATCCTGTCTCACACAGTGGCCAACCAACTCCTCTGGAGGGCCAACAACAGGGCACAGAGGCCGAGGCCTCCATAAGAACATAAGAAGAGTCCTGCTGGATCATACCAGTGGTCCATCTAGTTCAGCATCCTGTCTCACACAGTGCCAACCAGCTCCTCTGGAGGGCCAACAACAGGGCACAGTGGCCGAGGCCTCCATAAGGACATAAGAAGAGTCCTGCTGGATCAGACTAATGGTCCATCTAGTCCAGCACCCAGTCTCACACAGCGGCCAACCACTTCCTCTGGAGGGTCAACAACAGGGCAGAGAGGCCGAGGCCTTCATAAGAACATAAGAAGAGGTCACTCCGATCAGACCAGTAGTCCATCTAGTCCAGCATCCTGTCTCACACAGCGGTCAACCAGTTCCTTTGGAGGTCCAGCAAGCAGGCATGGAGGCCAAGGCCTTTCCTGATGTTGCCTCCTGGCACTGGGATTCAGAGGATCAGTACCTCTGAAGGTGAAAGTTCGTTTTAGTCACCATGGCTAATACCTAGGGTTGCCAACTTCCAAGCGGTACCTGGAGATCTCCCACTATTACAAGTGATCGACAGGTGACCAAGATCAGTTCCCCTGAGAAAATGGCTGTTCTGGAGGGTGGACTCCATGGCATTATTCCCTGCTGAAGCTCCTCCCTGTCTCAAACCCCACCCTCACCAGGCTCCTAAAATCTCCAGGTATTTCCCACCTCAGAGGTGGCAAACCTACTGATAGACAAGTTGTCCATGAATCTGTCTAATCCCCTTTTAAAGCTAGGGTTCCCAGGTCTCTTACCTGTTGTGGCAGGAAGAGTAGTGCTAGGAACATCACCGGTAGATGCTCTAGTGTTCAGCATGAAAATGAGAGTTTTCAGGCTGAATGTTAGCGTGTCCCCCGACGACGTGCCCAGCGTGATGACGTTCCCTGGAAGGTCCCTTTCAGAAACCTCACTGGTTCTGTTTTTATTGGGATGAACACCCCAGGCAATGGCCCACTTAGCTTTCAAGGGAGACCCCAAAGTGGCTTACAACATTTTCCCTTCCTCCGTTATATCTTCACAACAACCTTATGTGGTCGGTTATGCTGAGAGGGTGTGACTAATTCAAGGTCACCAAGCAGTGGGAATTCAAACCTGGCTCCTCCACATTCTAGCTCAACACTCAAATCAGTACACCATACCGGTACTTTAAAATCTCGGCCGATGTCTTTTTGACTGATTACCTCTCTGTTAAGACACAGCAGTAGAAAAGAGCGAGGGTCCAGTAGCACCTTAAAGACTAACCAAATTTGTGGCAGGTATGAGTCACTGCTTACTTCTTCAGATATCACACAAAAGTGTGTTAGTCTTTAAGGCGCTACTGGATTCTTGCTCTTTTCTACTGCTCTGGACAGACTAACATGGCTACCCATCTTCATCTACCCTTGATCTATAGCTACATCTTGATCTATATTCTTCAGATAGCTGAAGAAGTGAGCAGTGACTCACAAAAGCTCCTACCCTGCCACAAATGTTGTTAGTCTTTAAGATGCTATGGGACTCTTGCCTCCAAAGAACAGGTCTATCCAACCCTTTCCTCTATATTGGTAGACCTGTTTCATACTGAAAAACATAATAAAGGTGTAAAAAAAAAATCATTTTCCCAGCTCCATTGTAGCCTATGGGGACCACTGTAGACAATAGGCCCCATAGGCTATAATGGAGACTTGATCTGGGGCTCTGGGGAAGCTGTGTTTTTTTTAAGATAAAGCACCAAATTTGCAACATAGATGCTGGTACCTCTCCTCAAAATCCCTCCCAAGTTTCAAAAAGATTGGGCCAGGGATTCCAATTCTATGGGCCCCAGAAGGAGGTGCCCCCATCCTCCATTGTTTCCAATCAGGCTATCATACTTGGTCATATTATTATTATTGTTGTTGTTGTTTGTTTATTTTATATATCCCACCCTCCCTGCCAAGGCAGGCTCAGGGCAGCTTACAAACAATTCAAAATACAATTAAATACAATAAAACCTATCATAAGCTTATTAATTACTTAAAATAACAGTTAAAACAGATACAAAACATATTGAGTCACTGAGAAAGTCCGGAATGCTAGGAAAAGTTGACGGTTGCAGGAAAAGAGCAAGACCCAACAGGAGATGGATTGACTCAACCACGGAAGCCGTTTCCTTCAGTCTGCAAGACGTGAGGAAGGGTGTTAAATATCCAATGTTTTGGAGGTCATTAGTTCGTAGGGTCACAATTTCAGAACTGACTCCGTGGCACTGGACACAGAGACATATTTTGTCTTACTCATTCTGATTTCCTCTGTTCCTCTTCGATTCTTTTGTTTTGCAAAGTGTCTCCTGAATGGATGAGGAGGATGCCAACAGCCTGGATCTGTGGTTCTGGATGAGTTATTTTCTTTCTCTCTATTAATCATTCTGGTCCATAGGGTCAGGGCACACTTCAGCTTCCATTCTGACATTCATATAGTGTTGAGCATTTGCGCTCAACGGAATAATATATTTTGCTTCTCGTGTTTTCCTCTTTTTTTCCGTTTGGAGCTGCATCTCTCGGTTGTCTCAGCAGGATGGGGGAAGGGGAGGTATCAGGAAGTTCATAACAGCCAACCCAATTAACCGGGGAAATCATCGAAAATTACCCCCACCCCTTTTCGCTCAAAGGTTATTTGCTCTCTTTAATGAAGGAAGCGCACTTTGGCCCCGTACAGCCCCATTAAAAGCTGCTCCCTTTCCAAAAGTGCCCGAGGGCAGTCAGAGAAGAACCTTGATTGGCATTTGGAATGCCCCATTATCCTGGCAGTGAGCTGGCATCTCTCAGGAAGGATCGGATTAACATATCCCAGGACAGCAGAAGTTATCTTGTGGCTTGCTAGAGCAATACACAGTTTTGCTTTTGGACGGCGTTCACGCCGGCAGATTATTTTTTCCCCCCTAAGCGTCCCTTGCCAAAAGTTTGTGAATAAATAAATAAATACCACATCAGTGCCTAACATTTGTCACTCTCTTCATGGACATTCATCTTTCCCAGACCCAACTGGATCCGCCCTGATCTCTGGAAAACAATAAACACAGTCCTGTGGCTCTCTATTATTTGTTTGGCATCAGACAGAAGGTAGTAAGTGTTTTTGTATGTTAGGCCACTCCGGTAATGGGATAATGGCATCTTTCAATGTGATGGTGTCTTTCATTCCAAAAGAGACCAGAGAGCTCTGCAAATGGGAGACACGGTAGAAATTAGGCGCAGTGGCTGCAAACAGTGAAAACTCAGTGGAAGCATGGCACTCGCGTCCCTCATTTTTAAGAAAGCATTTGAAGGTTTTTGTAGGGAACGCCACGCAGTTGGATCTCCAGTCGAGTTAAGGGGAAGATGTGGGTGGGTTCTTTTGTCAGATAAACAAATCGTCTCCAACGTAAAGCGGCTGTGTGTATGTTCGTCCCTGGAGGAACCAGACTGAGGCGAGATAGAGATGATGTGGGAGAGTCAAGATAGAGACTGGTGTCCCACAACATTTGGTGGCTGCACTGAAGAGGGAAAGAGACATGGAATGGCTGCTCGGTGCCTCTTCCACTAGATGAGAAGAAGAAGAAGAGAAGAGATTGGATTTATACCCCACCCTTCGCTATCCAAAGGAGCCTCAGAGAGGCTTACAAACTCCTTTCCCTTCCCCTCCCCACAACACACAACCTGTGAGGCAGGCGGGACTGAGAGAGCTCTCTCAAGAACTGCCCTTGAGGGAACAGCTCTGACAGAACTACAGCTTGCCCAAGGTCATCCAGCAGCTGCAAGTGGAGGAGTGGGGAATCAAACCTGGCTCTTCCAGATTAGAGTCCGTGCACTTAACCGCTACACCAAACTGGCTTCTTGAAAAATGGCAGAGAAGGCAACAGGGAGGATCGTGACCACTTTCCCCTCCTCAGTCTGCCGGTGTCCCCCGACTGCCAGCATCATGTTTTGGGGGTTAAGAGATGGCCGCCAGGGGGACGAGGCAGCCTCATAGCCAGAATGTTTTCAGCAGGGGTCGGAGCAAAGTTGCATGCCCCTGATGTGATGATGTGATGTCACCAGGAAGTGATTGGCCGGCAGGCAGGCTCTCCTTCTCCCTCCCTGTTTGTGGAGGCTCAGGAGCCCGGAATGGGGAGGAAGAAGTAGAGCTTCCCCCCCTCTTTCTGCTCACTGCCCGCTGCCCTACTGCCTGCCTCCTCGGCTCACCCCCAGCAACAGGTGCAGTGAGGTGTCAGGGTGGACTTTTCTCTAATGGCTCACCCCAGTGCCTCACTGAGCCCCCACCCCACCCACTGTGCCCCCCACCCCACTGTGTCAGCCCCCCACCCCACCCACCACACTACTGCTGAGGGAGAGCCAAGGAGGCAGGCAGGCACATGTCTTTGCCGTAAGGGCTCCCAGGGGTCGGGGGAGGGGCCTGGCATCCTCCGGAAGGGCTGAGGGTCATCCATGGGGCAAATCACCCCAATGCCCCCTCATGGCTACGGGCCTGGAAGGCAGAGAGAGGGAAAAGCCACTCCGACCAGCTGCTTGCACTGCTGGTGGATGAGATACACAACGTTGGGTACAGCAGCCATGCAACTTTTGCAAGATAATGCAGATCTGTTCTCTTCCCAAAGCAGAAACAGAAACAACTGCAGACATGGAGAACAACAGAAACAAATAGATGCCATTATCCAACATTAAACAACAGAAACAAATAGACATGGAGGAGGAGGAGGAGGAGGAGACTGGATTTATCCCACACTTCACTCGGAGTCTCAGAGCGGCTCACAAACTTCTTTCCCTTCCCCTCCCCACAACAGACACCCTGTGAGGCAGGTGGGGCTGAGAGAGCTCTTTTCAGATCTGTCTTTGAGAGAACAGCTCTGACAGAACTATGGCTTGCCCAAGGCCATCCAGCAGCTGCAAGGGGAGGCATGGGGAATCAAACCTGGTTCTCCCAGACTGGAGTCTGCACATTTAACCACTACACCAAACTGGTTCTAGAGGTTCAATCCCCAGCATCTCGAGTTAAAAGGACCAGGTGATGTGAAAGACCTCTGCCTGAGACCCTGGAGAGCCGCTGCCAGTCTGAGTAGACAAGACTGACCTTGATGGGCTGATTCGGTATAAGGCAGCTTCATGTGTGTGGTCATGCATGGTCAGGAGATGTTCAAAGTTGATTTCTGGTTTTCGGAGTTTCAATGGCGGGCACATCTCCGGAGAGCTCCAGGAGATGTGGCCCGAACCCAGCAGACAGGAGGGGTGCCGACTGGAATTCAGCCCCCCAGGAGCCCTTGTAGGGGGCATCCTGCCTGAAGCATGAGGGGAAGCCTCTCCCAAGGTGGCAACCGAGGGATAGAGGCTCCTCTTTGCCTCCATAGGTCCTGCCGCTGTGGCACCTGATGGCAATGGGAAACGCTCACCGGACAGCTGCAGAGCCTGAAGCTGTTAAAAGTAAGAAAATTTGCCTACCTGAAGATGTGGAGCAATGCCTGCAAGAACTGTGAGTTCCCGGCTGCAGAGTTTCTGATTTTAACATAAGAAAGAACAGGGGATTAAATCCCCCCCCCTCTTTAAACGCTGCTGTTCTTTGAAGTGAGTCAGAGAAGCTTCATTCTCAAATGGCTGGCTTTTGAGCAAGGGGTGGCAAAGTTTATATAAGCAGACTTTAAAGCTGATTTTGAACTTTCTGGAACTTCGATTATTCTAAAATACTTTCTGGGACTTTTAGTCATAACAATGACTGGACGGGGAGAAAAGATGGCGGTGAGACAGAAAGCTTCTCCAAAGACTGTTCCAGTACTTCTGGCAGCTAAGCCTGAAGCAAGTACAGATCTTTCTTCTGTATTAGCCAATGCATTGCACCACCTAATGGAGCAGATGACTGCAGTGAATTCTAAGCTGGATAACTTGCCAAAACAGAGTACTGAAGCCAATAGCAAATCTGAACAAATGGCTAAAGAATTGGAGAAAGTCAAAGTCAAGACTGAGACTTAATCAAAGACTTAATCAAAGACTTGTGCTTTGTATCACTAACACTCTGTGAGAACCCTTATAGAGCCAAGAAGCCAGACCTTCTGGAAGCAAAAGTCCTTTTATTTCTTAATGGTCCATAGTAGTCAGCACTTCTTGTGTTAGTGATACAAAGCACAGGTCTGTGGGTAAGGTATACATGATTCAAAAGCAAAAGAGGAGGTGGGGCACCAATCAGGTAGAGTAAAAAAAAAGTGCTACATACACATCCGTTAAGCTTCCCAGGGAAAGCGTGCCCAAATGTGCAGTTGTTCATCTGGCATTCCTTCCCACAGCCCACTGAAACCTCCCCAGCGCTTCCCAAGTGGCTGAGTAGCCGTTAGAATAATAAGTCAAGGTCAGATGCCTCAGCACACCAGATAACAGTCCAAGCAGTGGTAATGAGTTCTGCAGGAAAGCGAGTGATGTAGAAGGGGGAAGGGAAACCACCTCCCATCTGGGAAATGTCAGATTCTGGCAACTGGATGCAGTGGAAAAATGAAGATCAATTGATAAAGAGCATCTTTTGAAACTTCAAGTGGAAAGGTCAACATATTTTTTTTAAGATTTCAAGGTGTCCCTGAACAAAAAGATGAAAATCTCAAGAAGCTGTTAGGTGAAGCATGGTCCAATGACAGGTTTACAGGTGGAAGTATTACAAAGTGATATCGGTATGGTTTACAGAACCTATCCAGAATTTTTGAAAGAAAAAAAAAACCTGCCAGGAGAAATTATGGTGAGATTCTCTAAGAAATCTACAAGGGATGTGGTGCTCAAAGCCACCAACAGGTCACCCTTGAAAATACTAGATGGTGAAGTTAAACTGTTAAAAAACATTCCATTTGAAATTAGAAAGAAGAGGAAGTCGTACAAAAATCTATTTTTGCAAGCAAATAACACCATGTACAGATGGTTAATTCCTGAGGGTTTGATTTTCACCTACAAGGACAAGAAGGAAAGGATTGATTCTGTGCCAAAGGCAAAGAAGTTCCTGGAGCGACAGCAAGTGAGAAAAGAGAAAACATTCACAGAGAAAGAATTGGAGCTACAAGAGAATATATATGGACTGGAGAGTTCTGGTTCTTCATTGCGTAAAAGCTCCGAAGGAGAAGACTCAGATGCAGAAAAAGGAGCAGCAGCTCCAAAACCCCGGAAAGTCAAATGAAAAACTTTATAAATGAAGAGAAAAGAATGTAGAAAACTCCTGTTTGTGATCTGCCGGAAAGTTTGATTTTTTTTTTCTTTGTACTCATTTGTTCTTAAACCACTTATTTGCTTATTTTATATTGTTTAGGACCAACAATAGAGTGTAAGCTTAGTATGCCTTGCTATTATAACTATTTTCTTAGAAGTAATGGAAGCTACGACTTCAAGTTATGTTTACAGGTTTGGCTCTGTATATATAGGGTTAGTTTTTAGTGGCTTTTTAGTTATAGTGTGTGTAGTTTGTAGAAAATCAATAAATATATTTTTTAAAAATGAGGTGTTCAAAGTCCTGTTCCCACTCCATGGCCACCCATGGCAAAAGCCCGACTGGAGAGGTCAGCTCTCCTGTGAATAGAGACTATCTTAGGACTCTATCCAGAACCTCCCACAAAGAATCCTCAACAGGAAACTCATTGTGCAAAATCATTTGGGTTGGCTTCTGTGATTCTCTCATGCTTTGCTCTGGCGCAGGAAGACTTCTGCTTGATGCACAGGCCCCCTCACAGTGAACATAATTTGTAGTTTCTAAAATAATGAATCACTAGGTGCCACCTGCAGGAGAAGAAGGAGGAGGAGGAGGAAGAGGAGAAGAAGAAGAGAAGGAGGAGATTGGATTTATACCCCACCTTTCATGACCCAAAGAAGTCTCAGAGCAGCTTACAAACTCCTTCCCCTTCCCCTCCCCACAACAGACACCCTGTGAGGTAGGTGGGGCTGAGAAAGCTCTGAGAGAAACTGCTCTTCTTCAAGAACAGCTGTGCCAGAACTACGGCTTGCCCAAGGTCATCCAGCAGGGGCAAGTGTAGGAGTGGGGAATCAAGCCCGGTTCTCCCAGATTAGAGTCCGCGCACTTAACCACTACACCAAACTGGCTCTCCAGAAGAAGAAGAAGAGATTGGATTAGATTTATATCCTGCCCCTCACTGCCCGAAGGAGTCTCGGAGCAGCTTACAATCTCCTTCCCCTTCCCCTCCCCACAACAGACACTCTGTGAGGCAGGTGGGGCTGAGAGAGCCTATTTCGAGAACTGCTCGTGAGAGAACAGCTCTGAAACAACTTGTAACTGACCCAAGGTCACGCCAGCAGCTGCCTGTGTGGAGGAGTGGGAAATCAAACCTGGTTCTCCCAGATGAGAATCCATGCCCCTAACCACACTGGTGTAGTGATGACGTGAAAGACCTCAGCCTGAGACCCTGAAGATCGGCTGCCAGTCTGAGTAGACAATACTAACCTTGATGGACCAAGGGTCTGATTTGGGATACACCAGCTTTATTTCTACAGATGAAACCTATAATTTGGGGGAGGGGTCATGGCTCAGTGGAAGAGCCTGTGCTTTGAATGAAGAAGGTTCGAAGCCCAACCCTGACATCTCCAGTTAAAAGGACTAGGCAGGAGGTGATGCGAAAGATGTTGGCCCGAGACCCTGGATACCAGCTGTCAGTCTGAGCATACAATACTGACCTAGTATTGATTCAGTATAATTCACATGTTACATATAATGGCTCGATTCAGTATAATTCACATGTTCTTGATTCAGTAAAATTCATGTGCAACTCACTCCCTGCCAGTTTGGTTTTCAGAGGAAGACCAGCAGAGATGGCTGAGCTGTGTTCCTATGAAATGCATCACCATTAGGCGTTCATCTAATTAACCATATGAACACCATTAAGTGTTCTTGTAATGATGTCTGTAAGTGCTATTAAGTCATAGCCAATTTATGGCAACCCAGCCAAGGGGCTTTCAAGGCAAGTGAGACACAGAAGTTAAGTTTGCTTAACGTCATGTCCGTAGCTTCAATAACACTGTGTAACCATCTCATCCTTTGCCGTCCCCTTCTTCTTTGACCTTCAGTCTTTCCCAACATCAGGGTCTTCTCCAGGGAGTGCTCCCTTCTCATTTGGTGGCCAAAGTATTTGAGCTTCAGCTTCAGGATCTGGCCTTCCAGGGAACACTCAGGGTTGATTTCTTTTAGGACTGACTGATGTGATCTCCTTGCCGTCCAAGGGACTCTCAAGAGTCTTCTCCAGCACCATAGTTCAAAAGCATCTATTCTTCGGTGCTCGGCCTTCCTTATGGTCCAACTCTTGCAGCCATCCATTACTACTGGGAATATCACGGCTTTCACCATACAGACTTTTGTTGGCAGGGTGATGTCTGTACTTTTTATTATGCTGTCTAGGTTTGCCATCGCAAACCAGTTTGGTGTAGTGGTTAAGTGCGCGGACTCTAATCTGGGAGATCCGGGTTTGATTCCCCACTCCTCCACTTGCACCTGGCTGGATGACCTTGGGCAAGCCATAGCTCTGTACCAGCTGTTCTCTCAAGGACAGCTTGGGAAAGAGCTCTCTCAGCCCCACTTACCTCACAGGGTGTCTGTTGTGGGGAGGGGAAGGGAAGGGAAAGGAGTTTGTAAGCCGCTCTGAGACTCTTAAGTGAGTGAAGGGCGGGATATAAATCCAATCTCTTCTTCTTCTTCTTCTTCTTCCTTTGCTGATCTCCGTCCAAGTACCGACCCCACTCAGCTCCTGAGATCTGACATGATCGGGCCATTCCATGCTGCCTTTCTCCCAATCATGCAATTATGCCTCGGTAAAGGAATGTGCTTACGCAATGCGCAAAACCCTTCTCCGTTCCACCATGATAGCCCAATTTGGTGGACTGAGCTGCAAGCATGATTGTATTTTAAGGGAAGCGGTTTAATTAGGTGGTTTGATATACCATTCTGACTCATGATGGATTATACAAGCTTTTGTATTCAGCAATAATTCCTGGTGCTAAGTGATTCCAGAGGGACTCGGTTGTGCTAATACTGTAGGCTGGTAAATAAATTCACTTCTTAATTGGCGGCGCTTCATCTGGAGAGCTGGTTCGTGCCCCTCCCGCCCCTCCCCCTCCCCCGACTTGTGGCTTTCAAAGTTCTCTCCGACTTTGAGAAGAATGGCTCATTTGCACGGGAGAAGCACTCTTTGCTTTGGATTGTACTTTCAAATTGCCGTATTAAAAAAAAAATGTAATTTGTAAGAGCGAGAAACAAAAAATGTGTGGAACCTACAGAGGAAATCCCATTCCCAATTTGGTTTCTTAAGGCCCAAGAAGTGGATTTCCATTAGAGAAGTGTGCAGAAACATTACTTGCCTGGGGGGAGAGGGGTCATTTCATTTTTAAATTATATTTTATCCAGGGGCATAGAGTTTAAAAACTCCCGGGGGGGGGGCTCTTCCGTGTGTGCATGCAAAGCACGTGTGCCTGCCGGGACCATGTCCCCGCCGCCGCCTCCCCCCTCGCCTGACCTCTCCTGCTTCCATTCTTCCCTCCATCCATCCAGGGGCCAGCTGGGCATTTGCTTAGTTGGCCCCTGTACGGACGGAGGGTTGGAATGGCCAGGCTGGGGGGGGGGGAGGGAGAAAGACGACAGCAGGGAGGCGCGGCAGAGGGTGCGCCATTTTCCCGGGGGGGCTCAGTCCCCCCCGGGAAATTTTGGGGGTGGCTCGAGCCCTCGAGCCCCCCTGTAGTTGACGCCTATGATTTTATCTGCACCGTGGCCCTCTGCTTTCTTTTGGGGTGACCTGGCCATTGGGTGGCTCTAGGTGATTGCTGAAGCTGCCAGAGGCAAACCTGCCCCCCTCCCCTGAGCTCACCTGCAGCATCTTGTCTGCCTCAAGGTGCCCCCAGTGGGTAGTGATTGAATAGTTGAAGAGCCAGTTTGGTGTGGCAGTTAGGAGTGCGGACTCTAATCTGGGAGAACTGGGTTTGATTCCCCACTCCTCCACATGCAGCTGCTGATGTGACCTTGGGTCAGTCACACGTTTTCACAGAGCTGTTCTCTCAAGGGCAGTTCTTTCAGCGCTCTCTTGCCCCCACCTACCTCACAGGGTGTCTGTTGTGGGGAGGGGAAAAGAAAGGATATTGTAAGCTGCTCTGAGACTCGTTCAGGCAGTGAAGGGTAGGGTATAAATCCAGTCTTCTCCTCCTCTTCCTCCTCTTCCTCCTCTTCTTCTCCTTCTCCTCCTCCTTCTCTTTCTCTTCCTCCTCCCTTCAGTTTTGTGTAGTGGTTAAGTGCATGGACTCATTCTGTGGAGCGTGGGAATTATGGTTTTGTACCATAGGCAGAAGGGGAAAAGGGGGTGAGGAATATCACTTTACCCTGCTCTGGTTAGACCTCACCTAGGCCAAATTTACACCTCCCCTCTGAAGTAGTTTGACTGCTGTTCTTTTCCTACATTCTTTTCACACTGGTTTCAAATTTCACTTTGTTTTTTTCCCCTGGGTCTGAAGAGCAGTAAAAAACAGGATCTGTTTGAAGCAGTGTAATGCTAGCTTGACCACAAGAGGGCAATTAACAAATGTAGATGGTGATTTTTGAACTAGAACAAGTATAGTTTGAAACTAGAAACAGGTATACATGTTTTTTTTTTCTTTGAAACTAGAATGATTCCAGCGGGAAAGTCAGATGTAGTACTGAGGTCAGTTTGGGCCACCACAATTTAAGGAGGATATAGACAAGCTGGAACGTGTCCAGAGGAGGGCAACCTGGATCTGGGAACTCTACCCCACCCATCCCTTGCCAGTGGCCAGGGGAGACTTAAGAACTCTCTCTTCCATACATTCCTGGGAATTAAGGTCACAGGGAGAGTCCCTTCTTGACTGTCCCACAAATCAAAAAGGCTCACCCGGTGAGGAACTAGGGAGGGCCTTTTCGGTGGCAGCCCCACAATTATGGAACAACCTCCCCGAGGAAGGTGTGCTTTGTCTCTCCCCCCCCCCTCCCCGTTTTCAATATTCAGGAGGCTTCTGAAGATGGCTTTAGTTAGGCCTGCATTTGACTAATTGAGTTTAAAAAAAAATACTGGCAGTCCTAATAGGAGTTTTTAAATTGTGGTCTTTTATGTGCTTTTTCCATCATTGTTTTATTTAAATCGTAAGCTGCCTTGAGCCCCACGAGGTAGAAACATGGTTTAAAAAAAGGTTTTAAATAAATAAATAATAAATATGCAAATAAAGAATACATCACCCGGAGCCCGGCATAAACTGAGATAGGGTGGTTAATAAATCTAGTTACTACTACTACAATTACTACTACTACCACTACCAGTACTACCACTGCTGCTGCTGCTACTGCTGCTGCAATAGTTGTCATCGTAGTAATGTCCATAGAGGGAGAAACATACCAACCAACTGATTAGGGTTACCAACTTCCAGGTGTGTGTGTGTGGGGTGGGTGAGATCTCCCAGAATTGCAACTGATCTCCTGACTACATTTATCATGTGCTTATTTATTATCTATTTAAAACATTTCTTTCATTTTTCCTGGAGAAAACAGTGACTTTGGAAGGTGGACCACATGGCATTATACCTGAGCAGGGCTCCCCCCCACTAAACCCCTCTCTACCGAACTCTACCCACAAACCATCAGGTATTTCTGAACTGGGAGTTGGAAAGCCAGCAACTGAGAGGCATGCATGCCATTGCAAACTGATGAGGAGGAGGAGATTGGAATTATACCCCACCCTTCACTACCCGAAGAAGTCTCAGAGTGGCTTACAATCTCCCTTCCCTTTCCCTCCCTACAACAGACACCCCGTGAGGAAGGTGGGGCTGAGAGAGCCTTCTAGAGAACTGCTCTTGAGAGAACAGCTCTGAGAGAACTTGTCACTGACCCAAGGTCACCCAGCAGCTGCATGTGAAGGAATGGGGAATCAGACCCGGTTCTCCCAGATTAGAGTCCGCGCTCCTAACCACTACACCAAACTGGTAGTCCATATAAAATTTGGAAACTTAAACAAACCAACCAACAAACAAGAAACTACAGAGCAACTGAAAATGTCTAACACATCGCTTCAACTGTGGAAACAAGACCAGATCATTTGGCGCTTCACAAACCAGGGAGAACTCAGGAGTGTTTTGAAGGCCTCCTGAAAGTGAGTGAGGTGAGAGAGAGAGAGAGAGAGAGAGAGAACCAACATATCATGATACCCCACCCCCCATTTTACTGCAGTTTTAACGAATCCAACGGGGAATTGAAGGTCTTATTTGAGGGTTTGGACTCTCAGACCTCCTGCGTTCTCTTTGTAATTCCCCTCCACCTACATCACCTTCAGAAGTTCTTCTCAGCTGGAGCGAACCCAGCTGAGTCATATCTGAGCGAAGAGCCGCAGACTGTGGATTCAGCCGCTGCCCAAAGCAGCAATGAAGAATTACATGGCTTTGATACCTTTCCAGTCATTATTTTCAACCATCTACTTCCCTCCCCAGCATACACACACCTCCAATTAATGTGCTGGTACATAAAAGAAGACTTTCTCTGTGAGATGTCATGGGGCTTTAGCAAGGAGCTCTGAGCACCCCCCACCCCCCGTACTCTCATGTGATGATTCTACTTTCGATTTTTAGAAACACACACACACACACACAAAAGGTTGTGGAAACTGGGAGGATGATATATCAGCCAGGTTCTCCACCTGAAGTCGACTTCTGAGATAAATCTCGATAGCCCCAAATGCTCCAAGCACACTTCTTTGAGGATCCGGGCTTGATTTACACAAAACACTTCATTGCCGCAAATCAAAAAATTCTCAGAGACCATTGATCGACACTGGGCTGTTGTTTATGGGACTTAGGATGCACTCCGGTCAGACATAATCCAAAGAGTAGATCCCTCCCAATTTCCATTCCTCTAGCCATAGGGGAGGAGGCAGGAGATCTGGATATCCAAGTTTCTCTGCAGATAAGCAGAGGGGGAAAGAAGTATTGTGAACTTTGTTAAGAACATAAGAACACGAGAGAAGCCAGTGTTGGATCAGGCCAATGGCCCATCCAGTCCAACACTCTGTCACACAGTGGCCAAAAAGACCAGGTGCCATCAGGAGGTCCACCAGTGGACTTCTGTTTGTTTGTTTTTCTCCAAGACAGGATTGGTGCTCTTTTTAAAAAATAGTTTATTTAAGCTTATATTCGTAACATATAAAAAGTGTAACATCATAAACATCATGTGTTAGAACATTAAACTATAGTGAAATCAAAGAGTTTACGTAAGAGCCTCATCAAGGATCTGAGAGCACGTTCATAATTAACTACTGCATGTTTCAAAATCTATATATCTAACAGCTAAGTGCCCCTGTGTGTGCGGATATCTAAATCCACGCATTGGGGGCACTTGGGGGGGGGGGGCAGACAGATTTTCCTGCACACTTGGGGGGCTCCCCAGGTGTGCAGAAAAATCCTAAAAGTTTAAAAAATGATATGGGGGAGATATAAATCCCCCCAAAAGTAAAAGTGTGTTCCCTGCGCATGTGGAGAGAATGCTTTGGGAACTCTGTGGCTGGCTGGAAGGTGGGAGGCATCCAGGCTTTGCTGCTGGTGCTGCACGGGGGGGGGGGGAATCGGCAGGCCCGGTGGCTGAGAGCTGCTCAGGCCTCACCACCAGTGCCCGTGGGGGGGAATCGGCGGGTTCGGGCCTCACCATTGGAACCGGGGGGGGGAGAGATTGGCGGGTCGGATGGCTCAGAGCCGGGTGGGTCTTGCTATTGGTGAAGGGTATGGAAGGATTGGCGGCCCAGGCCTCGCCGTCATTGCCCAGGGGGGGAAAGGCTTACCTGGGGCTGCTTCCTCCTCCTCCTCCACGTGGAAATTTTCCTCCTCCCCACGAGTATTGCCGGTCCCGCCTCTTGTATCTATATAAAACCACACCATAATTTCAATCATTTCCTAAAGAACTCATATTGAATGGAGGATTGTAAGAGCATGAGGCGTCTCTCTCCTTGTTCTAGAGGGTGTGGCTGGGCTGGACCAGCAACCACCGGCCAGAAGGTTGCTTGCCCTGTTCTAACCGTGCTTCACTTTGATTCCAGGAAATCTGATAAGAACCAGACAACCCACATCGCTGGTGATGGTAGAAAGGGCGGTCATGTCACAGCCAACTTAACAGTGCTTATAGGGTTTTCAAGGGCAATCCAGTTTCTTCTTCTTTCTTTCTTTCTTCTTCTTCCACCATATGCTGCCTGGCACCATCCATTTCATAAGAACAGAAGAAAAGCCCTGCTAGATCAGACTAGTGGTCAGGATTGCCAAGAACAGAGTATTAGATGCCCTTGAGTTCCAGTATTCTGGGAGAGGGAAAATAATGTTTGCTGTCTCTTGCCTGTGCATAGTTTTATTAACCTAAATTCCCTAGCAGGTTTCACCCTAGTTCTACCAGTAATACACCAAAATCTGTCTCGGTTTTGCCTTTGCCTTTGCCTTCTGAAATTGCTCTTGATCTACCTCACCCCGGGCTCCTTTCATTATTTTCTCCTAATTAGGAGAAAAGCTGCAACGATTTGCTTCTGTGACTTTATCAACACGATAATGAAAATAACAAATATCATCACCTCCGAACATCTGCAGTTCAGGCTGTCATTAAAGGCCGAGCGGTCTGACTGGTGGAGGGAAGGCAGCTCGGTAAACCCGACTTTGTCAGATCTCAGGAGCTAAGCAGGGTCAGTATTTGGAAGGGAGGCCACCAAAGAAGGCTCTGTGGAGGAAGGCAATGGAAAAACCCTCTTGAGATTCTCCCTTGCCCTGCAATGGTCCCTCTAAGCTGAGTTAGTGTGAGCCAGCTCACCGTTTTTTAGCCTCCAGCTCACACATTTTTGTCTTCGCTCGGGAAGGATGGCGCCAGAGCAAGCTCAGGTATGCAGGAGCCCAATCACTCGCTCACAACTTTAATGCCAATGGCTCACAAAGGAGAATTTTTGCTCACAAGACTCCATAGTGTAGAGGGACCCCGTTACTGGGGCTGCCAGAAACTGGAAGTTAAGCAGGAGACCAAGGAGACCAAGAAAGACTTTGCAGAGGAAGGGAAGGACAACCCCTCCCCACCATGCTTCTCACTTGCCCTTAAAGCTCCTTGCTGGAATTGTGATAAGTCAGCTGTGACTTGATGGACGTTTACACCCACACAGTAGAATCATAGAGTTGGAAGGGACCTCCAGGGCCATCTAGTCCAACCCCCTGCACAATGCAGGAAATCCACAAATACCTCCCCCCCCCACATACCCCCCAGTGACCACTGTTCCACGCCCAGAAGATGACAAAAAAAACCCCTCCAGGATCTCCAGTAGGGTTGCCAAGTCTGGGTTGAGAAATACCTGGAGACTTTGGGGGCGGATCCAGGAGAGGGCGGGGTTTGGAGAGGAGAGAAGCCTCAGCATGGTACAATGCCATAGAGTCCACCCTTCAAAGCAGCCATTTTCTCCCGGGGAGCTGATCTCTGTCAACTGGAGATCAGTTGTAAAAGCGGGGGATCCCCAGGCCCCACCTGGAGGCTGGCAACCCTAATCTCCAGCCAGTAGGGTTGGTGGAAAAAAAGTGGGCATCTCTTGTCCCCTTTGGGCCTAATCACTTTCTGTCTTCCACCCCCTACTTCCTTTTTCTCTGTGAACACCAACTGCTTGCCCGTAAAGCTCCTTGCTGGAATTGTGATAAGTCAGCTGTGACTTGATGGATGTTTATACCCACACAGTAGAACCATAGAGTTGGAAGGGACCTCCAGGGCCATCTAGTCCAACCCCCTGCACAATGCAGGAAATCCACAAATACCTCCCCCCCACATACCCCCCAGTGACCACTGTTCCACGCCCAGAAGCTGACAAAAAAACCTCCAGGATCTCCAGCCAGTAGGGTTGGTGGAAAAAAAGTGGGCATCTCTTGTCCCCTTTGGGCCTAATCACTTCCTGTCTTCCACCCCCTACTTCCTTTTTCTCTGTGAACACCAACCGCTGGACTCAGTGTAAGCAAACAGCAAATCTTGCAATTAGGGGAAATTATTCTCCACCATTAAATAAGATCTCCGGCTGGATTCCTCAGAGAACTGGCCGCCTGAGATAGCAAAGGTGACATTTCGGGACTCGCTGCTCGGAAGCAGAGTCAGGAAATCTCCTGCCGGCTTCATTTTGCTGACATTCAGGGACTCGACGCCCGAGTCTCACGCTCTCCCCTAATCACTGTATTTACCGCTGCCAGGATGGAAATTCAAATCCGAAAGTGGGCAGACCTAATAATAAACCTCAGTGGCAAGGGGATGCTTCTTCAACATTATTTCCACCTAATTTATAATCAAGATGTTCAATTAATAATTCTCGGTGCTTTACACAGTGTTAAGTCAGCTGAAAAATATTGGATCCCTCCTGCCCGTCATTGCATACTTTCATTTTTCCCCCCACAGTGCTGAGAGATGCATAATAGCCCCGTCAACCTGGAGTGGAAAATGCCTTCGGCTGAGAGCGGGATCTTTTGTCAGGATGATTCTGAATTTCTCCTCCCTGCTGTTCTGACTCAAAAACCCTCTTTTCATATTTTGCTTCTCCCCCACCCACCCCCGGTGCAAATCGAACCCATGACTCTTCGTTTTCATGCCATTTCCCCTTTCCCCATCCAATTCTTCTCCCCCACAGATCCGTTTTTCAATGTTATTTGTGCACCGAAGTATCAGCATCATATTTTATTCACTGCCTTGTGCTGCAGTGTGGTGTAGAGGATAGAAAGGCAAACTAGGACCTTGGGAGTCCTGGGTTCAGATCCCCACTTCGAATCATAGAACCATAGAATCGTCGAGTTGGAAGGGACCCCCAGGGCCATCTAGTCTAACAATGGAAATTCTCAAATAACTCCCCCTCCACTCCCCCAGTGACCCCTGTCCCATGCCCAGAAGATGACAAAAAACCTCCAGGATCTCCAGCCAAATCGGCCTGGAGAAAAATGGCTTCCTGGCCCCAAAGTGGCGATCAGCATTTCCCTGGGCATGTAAGAAAGGGCCACGAGAACTAAGCACTGATGCAACCCTTCCTGCCCTCCCTTCCCATGATCTGCCCAAGTTCACAGCATCAGCCTGGCTGTCAGATGGCCATCTAGCCTCTGTCTGAAAACCTCCCAAGAAGGAGAGCCCCCCCCCCCAAGGAAGCCTGTTCCACTAAGGAACCGCTCTGACGGTAAGGAAGTTCTTCCTCATGTTTAGCCAAAAACTCTTTTTTTAAAAAAATAAAAAATTTATTAGTTTTTCAACTATTTCTAAAACTACACAGTTAAATTCTAAGCTAAATTACCTTATACAGAAAATGCTGAGTAAAATAATCATTTTTAACAGATTAATAAATTTGAGAAACAAAAAATTCTTGGTTTAACTAGTTACATATGCTACTGCTTCTAAACATCACATAGCTGATTTGCAGGTACACATAACTTTGGAGCACGCTTATTTCCCATTAACATATACTTAGTGCTCATCTTTTAACAACAAATAAAAAGTTTATTTCTTCTTTCATCCTCTTCTTATCTTTTTAGTCTCTTCCAAAGGTTTTGGAGCCGCTGCTCCCTTCTCCGAATCTGAATTATCTTCTTCACTTTCTGAGCTATCCAAGCCGTATATACTTTCCTGCTGTGCAAGTGAATCGTCTGAGTCTCTCTCTTTTTTCTTTTTCTTGCATTTTTCCAAAAAGGCTCTCGCTTGTTCAACAGAATCAATCTTAATATTCTTTTCTTTGAAGCTGAAACATAGTCCCTCTGGAGTATTCCATCTGTATATAATCGATTCAGACTGGAGCCATGTAGTTAAACTTCTGTAGGCTTTTCTTCTTTTTCTTATTTCAAATGGAATGTCCTTTAGTATTTTGATGTCTTCCTCCTGGATCTTCAGTGTTGTTCTGTTGGTGGCTCTTAAAACCACATCCCTAGTTGATCTTTTGGAGAATCTTATCATAATTTCACCTGGCAGGTTTTTCTTTTTGACTAGCTCTGGATAGGTACGGTAAACCAAATCCATGTCGTTTATTAATTCCTCCACTTTTAAACCTGTCACTGGTGCCAAAGCTTCACTCACTAGCTTTTTAAGATCCTCCCCTTTTTTTTCAGGAACATTCTGAAGTCGTAGGAAATAGCTTGAACGTTCCATCTGCAATTTCAAAACATTATCACATTGAAAAGCCTTCTCCTTCTCAATTTTTTGTAGTCTTGAATCATGTTTGCTGGTAGTCGCTTTCACCTCCAAGAGGTCCCGTTGCAGCTGTTCTGTTCGTTTGCCAGATTCTTTCAGTTCATTTTGCATTAAATCCATTTTAGTGTTGAGAGCAGTCAGCTGGTCCACTAGTGGCCGCAGCAGTTTTGAAAACATTGAGCTCATCTCTGTGGTATCTCCCTTTGAACTCGGAGGACTGCTTCCTAATTTAGGGGAGGGTTTTGGCCGCCCCGTCATTATGGCAGCTTTACTTTTGTTTACACTTAGATAAGAAGGGCCGTAAAAGAAGCAATCGTAGTCGCACTAATGTCTTTTGAAAGGTTTTTTCTCCGTGTATGCGATCCAGCCCTCCAGCATTTTCAAAACGCTTTTGTAGTTGCAGTAATGCTGTGGGAAAGTCTCATTCGCTTCGGTAAGGGGGGGGAATGCGATCCTCCCTTTCCCTCCCCATCGCTTTATTTATTGTTAGGTTTTACAACTCACGTTTTTCACCATTGCGTATCAGGAATGTTGACTGTTTCTCCGCAAGGCATTTTCTGCTGCTTCTCGGTCACGCTTACGCAGCCCGAAGGCTTCCTCGGCAGGGGAACCTACGGGGGTGATGAGGGGGGTCTCAATCTTGTGGTCGCCACCATCAAGAGAGTCTCCTCCTCGTGCCACCCCAGGCAGAGCCCCTTCACTAGGGTCTCTGGGGGTTCGGAACCTGTCCAGAACCCCTTCTCCCTACCGGGCACAGATCACCTCTCCTGCATAAGCAGAGAGAGGCGTCTGCCATTGCACACGTCTCTTCCGGAAGTCTAGCCGAAAACTCTTCTGATTTAATTTCAACCCGTTGGTTCTGGGTCAGATCTTTTGGGGCAACAGTTCAACCCCCTGCTCAATGCAGGATCAGACTAAAGCAGAGGCACGTAACACTAAGCCATCTCTCTGAAATGGTGTAGCCCCACTAGGGGTCACCAGAAGTCACCATGACTTCCAAGCTCGCAAGCACACATACACACACACACACACACACAAACCCATTATTTAAACCTATTATGAAAGCTCAGCTGTGTGAGCTTGGGCCCATCACGAACTCTCAGCCCGGCCTACCTGACAAGGTTGTTTTGTGGGAAAATGGAAGAAGGGAGAAGGACAAATCAGCCAGGATCATAATGTGCCTTTATGAATTGATGGTGCAATCTCTTTTGGAATACTGTGTACAGTTCTGGTTGCCACACCTCAAAAAGGATATTATAGCCTTGGAAAGGAAGTCCTTCTTCATCCAAAGAGTGATCAACACATGGAATTCACAGCCACAGGAGTTAGTGGTGGCGGCTACAAACATGGATGGCTTCAAGAGGGAATTAGATAAACATCTGGAGCAGAGGTCCATCAGTGGCTATTAGCCACCAGGTATAGATAGGAACTCTTCAGTCTGGGGCAAGTGATGCTCTGTATTCTTGGTGCTTGGTGGGTGGGGCAACAGTGGGAGGGCTTCTAGTGTCCTGGCCCCACCGCTGGACCTCCTGAGGGCACCTGGTGTTTTTGGCCACTGTGTGACACAGAGTGTTGGACTGGATGGGCCACTGGCCTGATCCAACATTGGCTTCTCTTACGTTCTTATGACATTTTACGCCACTTTGAATCCCAACTGTGTGTAGAAAAGTGGGATATAAATAAATAAACGCATAAAACCAAAATGCATATTCATTGGCTTGGATCCAATGGAGTGCACACACCACATAATATTCGAGCCAGTATTGATGTCTCAAAACAAACCAACAGCAAGAAGTGGAGAACGGACAATGAGTCATTTACTTTATTTATACTCTGCCTTTCTTCCCAGCGGGGAGCCGAAGCAGCGTATAAGCATTCTCTTCTCTGTTTTATTGTCACAAGGCCCCTGCGAGGTAGGTCCTGACGCTTTGTAAAAGCTCTCTTCCTGCCTTTCCTCTCTTTAACTGTCTCTTTTGATCAA
The DNA here is from genome assembly GCA_029233225.1 of Lepidodactylus listeri. Classification (NCBI taxonomy): domain Eukaryota; kingdom Metazoa; phylum Chordata; class Lepidosauria; order Squamata; family Gekkonidae; genus Lepidodactylus; species Lepidodactylus listeri. Next base: position 8,934,682 of record JARCFY010000004.1, on the reverse strand, counting down.
AATGGAATTGATTCAAAATAGACTCCCAGCTCCTGCCCTGACCTGGATAGCCCAGGCAAGCTCAATATCAGATTTCAGAAGCTAACTCAAGGCTGACCCTGACAAGTATTTGGGTGGGAGACCTCCAAAGAATACCAGAGCTGGGAGGCAGAGGCAGGCCATCAAGTTACTTCTCTGAACGTCCTCCATGCCCCAGTAGGAGTCACCAGAGGTCGCCACAACTTTCAGAAAAAGAAGAAGAGATTGGATTTATATCCCGCCCTTCACTCACTTGGAGTCTCAGAGCGGCGTACAAACTCCTTCCCCTTCCCCTCCCCACAACAGACACCCTGTGAGGTAGGTGGATTTGAGAGAGCTCTTTCCAGAGCTGTCCTGGAGAGAACAGCTGGGGCAGAACTAGGGCTTGCCCAAGGTCATCCAGCCAGGTGCAAGTGGAGGAGTGAGGAATCAAACCCAGTTCTCTCAGGTTAGAGTCCGCGCACTTAACCACTACACCAAACTGGCTCTCAGTTGGCTCAAGACATAGGCGCGCGTGCACATACAGAGAGAGAGACAGAGAGAGAGAGAGAGAGAGAGAGAGAAAATACAGGCAAGGGCACACATACACACAATACCCCACCCAGACTTCCAGTTCTGAAAAAAAGAGGGAAAAGGAGCAGATGGTTTTAGTTCAGAGGGAAACTGGGTAGAGAGGAATTAAAAATACTCCACTAGTATCACCAATATTTTCCCTATTAAAAAACAACAACAACCCAAAAGCTCCCATTCTTGTGGCATTCATTACAAGTCAGTGTTTTGTTTTTTTTAAGTTGAGGGGAACCATGTTCCATGTTGGGCAATGGACCTAAGGAACCGCCTCTTCCCACATATGCCTCGGAGAGCGTTCCGCTCTGATAATCAAGACCTCCTGGTGGTCGTTGGTCCAAAGGATGTCCGCCTAGCGTCGACCATGGCCAGGGCGTTCTCTGCCCTGGCTCCCACCTAGTGGAGCAGGCTCCCTATTGAGACCAGGGCCCTGTAGGATCTTATTCAATTCCGCAGGGCCTACAAGACGCAGCTGTTCCACCAGGCCTTTGGCTGAGACAGCGGCCATCCACATACGCCCCCCCCCCCCCAGGTTGCACTCTTTCACCCTCTGATAACCGGCCATATCAGTTATATCATTGGGCCAGATTCTCCCTACGGCAAGCCTGGCGGTTGATTTTATACGTTTTAACATGTATTTAATGAAATGTTGTTGATAGAAATGTTCATTGATTGAAATGTTTATTTACTGAAATGTTGTGACCCGCCCTGAGCCCATTTATGGAATGGGCGGGATATAAATGCAAAAAGAAATGAAAAATAAATGAAATAAATGAACTTTCTGGCGATGGTGGCCATTTTTGAGTTGGGAAATTCCTGGAGATCGGGGGCGTAGAGTTTTGTAAATTCCGGGGTGGGGGGCAGGGGCTCTTTAGCGCTCACGCTTTGCACGTGCGCTCGATGGGGCGATGTCCACCCCCCGCCAGGAAACCTCCACGCCTCCCCGGGCCCTTCCGAGGCCCACCAGCTGCTGCTGCCAGGGCCTCTTCCCCCCCCACACTTCTTCCCTCTCCCTTTGCCGGGAAAAGAGGGAGGGAGAGGGAAGGATGGAAGAGTGGCCAGACCGGGGGGGGGGAGAGAAAGGAGAGGCACCGGCAGCAGCAGCTGCCGGCCTCGGAAGGGCCCCGGGAGGCACAGCAGGAGGCACTACATTTTCCCGGGGGGGCTCAGCCCCCCCCCCGGGGAATTTTGGGGGAGGCTCGAGCCCTCGAGCCCCCCCCCGGTAGTCTACACCTATGCTGGAGATTGGGGGGGGGTGGAGCCTGGCAAGACTTGTGGAGGAGGAGGACTTGGGAAGGGGAAGTGAGCTATAATCTTGTACAGTCCACCATGCAAGGCAGCCATTTTAGCAGAAGACTAGGATAGGGGTGGGGGTGGTTAGCCATTCAGTCCTGTTCATCTCTTGGCGATTCTATGGGCCTGCTCTCTCCAAGTTTTCCGATCTTGTACTGTTTCTTTGAGTTGTTTCGTGCCCAGGCTGGTGTCGACTTTAATGGTGTCTGGCCACCGTGTTCTTTGGCAGCCCAGTTTCCTTTCGCCACTAAACACTCATGCCGTGGACACTCACTAGATGACCTTAGGCCACGCAAACTCTCTCCAACTGATCTACCTCACAGGGTTTGCTGTGAGGATAAAATAGAGACGATCAGAATGGCGTAAGGCCCACTGGTGAGGAAATCAGGGTGCAAATGGATTAAATACAATCTCTGTGGTTCGAAGATCAAATTGTAATTCCTGGAGATCTCCAGGCACCGCCTGGAGTCTGGCAACCCAACACTTTGACCCCATCTCACCTAAAACTGTTTCTTGGGCCCAAGTCCCTTTCAAGAGTTTTCTCCTCATTCCTTTTCAATGTGATTTCTTTTCTTTAAAAAAAAGTATATATTTATACATTTTCAAAGTATCCTACCTTCCCTCAGGATGAAACACAGCAGAATTCGAAATAAATGAACGACTAAATAAATATACAGCAGAGGAGAGAGAAAGAAGGGAAGATAAGTTCGGCTTTCAAAGTCGAAGCGCACTTCCAAAGCGTACACGCCCCCCTCCTTGTTTCTATTTGATGCACAACGCAAGTTGCGCAACGGCCCGTATCTCAAGCTGTTCGTTTGTGCATAAAAGAAAAAAGAACCCAGACAGAAATTAACAAAGTCTTGGTGGGGTTTTTTGTGTGTCCCCCCCTTCTTTAAGCACCCATGGGTATTTAGCTTGGCTGAAATGTTTGGTCTTTTGCTTGCACGAACACCTTTAGAAGTTAGGCGAAGTAATTTAAAAAAAAAAACCAAAAACCCAGAGCTTCAAAGATTAACTAACAAAGAGAGCACAGGGGTGGAATCCATTTGGTTTTGCCGCTTGTCTATCTTGCTGATCATTCCATTGATTCGCTAGGGTAACAGATTGATTAAGACGCCCTTGTTTGGATAAAATGTTTCTTTACAAATCTCAGTACATGGGAACAGGATAGATAGGCATATATAAAACCCAGCAAGACTGTCCGCGTAGCGGTTGCTAAAAGACTCAATGTCCTCTCTTTTGCAGGGTGATAATTCCCCCTTGCAGAATCAATTTGACCCGATTTTTAAGGAAGTGCAAAGATGTCCCTTGTTGTCTACCTTGGCGCACATTTGCAATGCATTTTCTGGACAGCCAGTGTTGGAAGGTGCTGTCAAATTACAGCCGACTCTTGGCGGCCACGTAGGATTTTCGAGGCAAGAAGAAGAAGAAGAGATTGGATTTATACCCCGCCCTCCACTCCCCAAGGGAGTCTCAGAGCGGCTTACAAACTCCTTTCCCTTCCCCTCCCCACAACAGACACCCTGTGAGGTAGGTGGGGCTGAGAGAGCTCTTTCCCAAGCTGTCCTTGAGGGAACAGCTGGTACAGAGCTATGGCTTGCCCAAGGTCATCCAGCCAGGTGCAAATGGAGGAGTGGGGAATCAAACCCGGTTCTCCCAGATTAGAGTCCGCGCACTTAACCACTACACCAAACTGGCTCTCAGAGGTGGCATGCCTGCCTCTGCATAGCAACTGTGGACCTTCGTAGTGGTTCTTCGGGAACTCAGATGTGAGGTCAGGGCACAGACAAACAGAGGTGGTTTGCCATTGCCTGCCTCTGCATCCCAGCCCTGGTTTTCCTTGGAGGTCTCCCATCCAACCACTAACCAGGGCTGACCCTGCTTAGCTTCCGAGATGGGATGAGATCGGGCTAGCCTGGACCATCAAGGTCAGGAGAGCTACAAAAGCAGATTCAGACTGTGATCATATGCACAATTAGACCCGAGATAGGTGCGAATGCCGGGTGAATCAGACAAAAGCATCTGGGAAGCACCCCGTGGTCATCGGCAACCCGTTTTGCTCTGCCACAGAAGCCGAGTTAAAAGACACCGGGGAAAAAACGATAGTAAACAGGTTGCAACGGGCCACGGATGGACTTTCCCGTGTCTGATCACTCCAGCACTCTCTCATGGCATCGGGATGGTCTGATCAGGCCATCCAGACTCTGTGCGGTTGTTTCCCCCCCTTTGCAGTATGCACATCATCGCAAACTCCATAGGGAGCTCTCAGTGTGGAGGTGCGATTCATCGATCCCTTGTTTAATTGCATGGGGAAAAAAATGGGAAAAAAAACCCCAACTCACCCACAGTTGCATCTGATCACACACTGACGGGCTGCACCAGCAGCTTCAAAGGGAGGTGTGATTGTGCGACCGCGGGTCAAATTCTGCTAGAGGAAATAGCCTTGCTCCCCCCCCCCCAGTTTTTCTGGTGCATGTGACCACAACCTCATAGTTGGTTTTTTTTCCCATAATGCTGATTCAAATGCATTGAGATTATCTGTGTTTTATTTCCTTGTACTTCATGCTTCCATATACGAAGACCTCTCTCTCTCTCTCTCTGCAGTCAAGTCACAGATGACATATGGCTAGCCCCATGGAGTTTTCCAAGCAAGAGATGTTCAGAGGTGCTTTGCGGTTGCCTGCCTCCATGTCATGACCCTGGTATTCCTTGCTGGTCTCCCTTCCAAACACTGACCAGGGCTGACCCAACTTAGATTCTGAAATCTGATCCAGGCCAGGGACATATAATGCACAACTGAACTAATCTGCAGATTTGCATACACAACTCAGTTTATTGTGGGGACGGGCCTGTGGCTCAGTGGCAGAGCATCTGCTTGGCATGCAGAAAGGCCCAAGTTTGATTCCCGCCATCTCCAGTTAAAAGGATCAGGTAGCAGGAGATGTGAAAGGCCTCTGCCTGAGACCCAGGAGTCCTGCTGCCAGTCAGAGTAGGCAATACTGCCTTTGATAGACCATGGGTCTGAAGAAGAAGAAGAGGAAGAAGACAACGATGATGATGATGATGATGAAGAAGAAGAGGAGGTTTTATACCCTGCCCTTTGCTACCTGAAGGAGTCTCGGAGCAGCTTACAGTCTCCTTCCCTTCCTCTCCCCACAACAGACACCCTGTGAGGTAGGTGGGGCTGAGAGAACTCTCAGAGAACTGTGACTGACCCAAGGTCACCCAGCGGGTTTCATGTGGGGAAGAGGGGAATCAAACCCATTTCTCCAGACTAGAGTCCACCGCTCTTAACCACTACACCATGCTGGCTCTAAGGTAGCTTCATGTGTTATCCTAAGCTTCCAAACATAACTTTTTAAAAATCGATCAGGATGGGTAGCCATGTCAGTCTGTCTGTACCAGCAGAAAAGAGCCAGAGTCCAGGAGCACCTTCGAGAGAGCCAGTTTGGTGTAGTGGTTAAGTGTGTGGACTCTAATCTGGGAGAACTGGGTTTGATTCCCCACTCCTCCACTTGCACCTGGCTGGATGACCTTGGGCAAGCCACAGCTCTGTACCAGCTGTTCTCTCAAGGACAGTTGTCTCAGAGCTCTCTCAGCCCCACCTACCACACAGGGTGCCTGTTGTGGGGAGGGGAAGGGAAAGGAGTTTGTAAGCCGCTCTGAGACTCCGGGTCATTTTACACCTCCCCTCTAAAGTAGTTTGACTGCTGTCTTTTCCTGTGCTGAATTCACAGTGGTGTGAAATTTCACTCCAGGGGGTCTAAGTGCCCTAATAACAGCAATTGTTTAAAGCAGAATCAAGCTGGTTGAATACTAGCTTGACCACAGGAGGGCAATTAGTAGATGTGGACATTTCAGTAGCAGCACGGTTTCACACCGCACAGAAGTGTGGGCAGGTTTTTTTGGAACTAGAATGATTCCAGCAGGAAAGTCAGATGTAAAAACAGCCTCCAAGTGAGTGAAGGGCGGGGTATAAATCCAATCTCTTCTTCTTCTTCTTCTTCTTCTTCTTCTTCCCTTCTAACAAACTCTGTGGCAGGGCAGGAGCGTTCATGAGCCTCGGCTCGCGTCTTCAGAACAAAAGCTCACACCCCGCCACCAAGTTTGTTCGCCTTTAAGGTGCTACTGGACGCGTACTCTTTTAAAAATAGGATTGAATATCGTGTTCTCCAAGTTGCTGTCTTCAGAACCCGAATCCAGAACAGAAAATATACAATCAATAGGCAGATACAGAGGAATTCGCAGGATTCTTACCCACTGTTCTGAGGCGAAACTTGTATTTACGATGGCGTGAGATGCCAGCTGTTCCTTCAGAGAGCCCCACTGAATCGAAATATGAGGGGGGGAAATCACTTCATTGATACGATTTTTGGAGTAGGAGAGTTTGTGGCAGGCCCGGAGTCGCCCAATGAGCTTCCACTCCTTCTCCCACACTCTATACAGCTCTGATGAACATCACAGATAATTTCCATGTATCTGTAAATACAAGATGTATCCGGATGAGATGCAGTACATGTCAGTCCTATGGATACCAATGGGAGACAGCGGTGCCTGGTACACAGCCAAGGCTTTTGATAAGCCTAAAGGAACTCTTTGGATCCAAGCCAATGACATGACCTCCGTTTGGGCTGGATTATTAATGGTTTGAAAATGACGCTAATATGAGGACTTCAATGTAAGGTGTGGAGGATGTGGAACGTGTCCAGGGGAGGGTGATAAAAGATGGAAAGGGGTGGTCTGGAGACCACGTCTTGTGAGGAAAGGTTGAAGGAACTGGGCGTGTCTAGCCTGGAGAGGAGATGACTGAGAGGTGAGATGATCGCCATCTTCAAGTACTTGAAGGGCTGCCATATAGAGGATGGTGTGGAGTTCTTTTCTGTTGCCCCAGAAGGCTGGACCAAAACAAGTGGATTGAAATGAAATTAAAAGAGTTTCTGGCTAAACATGAGGAGGAACTTCCAGACAGTTAGAGCAGTTCCTCTGTGGAACAGGCTTTCTCGGGCGGTGGTGGCTTTTAAGCAAAGCGTAGATGGCTATTCGACAGCAATGCTGATTCTATGAACACAGACAGATCGTGAGAAGGAGGGCAGAAAGAAATGAGGCAGTGTTTGGCTCTTGTGGCCCTTTCTTACATGCCAAGGGTAATGCTGATCACCACTTTTGGGGTCAGGAAGGAATTTTCCTCCAAACTAAATTGGCCCAGGGATCCTGGAGGATTTTTTTTTGGGGAGGGGGAGGTCTTCCTCTGGGCATAGACCAGGGGTCACTGGAGGTGTGTGTGAGGAGAAGGTTGGACTAAATGACTGCATTGTGCAGGAGGTTGGACTAAATGACTCTTAGGGTCCCTTCCAGCTCTATGTTTCTATGCAGGAAAAAAAAAAAGATCTATTACTGTTGGCCAGACTGGCTTGTGAGCAATTTATTTATTTATTTCATGAGACTTATATCCCGCCCTCCCCGCCAACAGCGGGCTCAGGGCGGCTAACAACAGAAAATTAATACATACAGATTGGGAGTTTTAATTATCTGTTGTGATCTGCCTTGAGCCCGATCACGGCGAGGGTGGAAGATAAAATTGAAAAAATAAATTAAAATGCACTTTGCCATCCGTTCTGCACGTCTTACGTTCCTGCCAACACCTCCTATTGGGAGGGATGTTTTCTAGTTTTGATTCCTGCTCTTTAGGTTGGAAATTAATGAGTTGCACGGTCCAGATTCCAGTCATTGTAGGGTTCATCTGTTTACCTTCAGTGCTATTGTTTAGACTGACCTGGAAGGAAACCTGGCAGACAGCCAATGCAAGAAAAGCCCACAAATATAAAGGAGTAATGACTGGTTAATGTATTTAGGTGATTTCCTTCTAGGGGTCAAGAAGAAGCAGATTCTCCATTGTTGTGTGACCATGTGTCTCTAGCAGTAGCAAGCAAGATGTAGCTTAGATATGTTTGTTTGTTGTAGGTTTCCTGTGTACCTTTTACCCTTAGACATAAAGGATTTTTAAACAGAAAGACATGTCTCCTCTCCAGTGAAGCAAAGATCCATTGCAGACTCTGAGTATTTAAGTATGTTTGACTATTTCCACCCCCCCCCCCAACACTTTAGACCTCCCAAAGCCCATTTTCATTTTGTGTCTCCATTTTCTGAACCAGACCAATGAGCCTTTATGTCTCGGCCTTAAAAAAAAATCCTGCACTGATCTTATCCCTGTAAAAGTATACATTTTTCAACATTATTTGTGCATCGATAAATCAGTATTCTACGTGTTGCATTTGTTATATGTATAAATGAGCTGCATTGCTCATCTAATTACTTTATAAATGACAGTGGGTGGGCTAATGGTGTCTACAGGATGGAGACCGAGGCTGTTCTCCCCCCACCGATGAAACCCTGAGGATCATTCCAGAAGCTTAATTTATATACATAAGTGCCATCGTGTCATAACTGACTTATACTAACCCCAGTGACGGACTTTCAAGGCAAGTGATAAGTAGAGGTGGTTAGCCAATTGCCTTCTGTGCAGGGATTTCCTTGGTGGTCTCCCATCCAAATGCTTGGCTTCCAAGATCTGATGAGAAAAAGGAGAAGAAGGAGAAGGAGAAGGAAAAGAAGAAGAAGAAGAAGAGCCAATGTTGGATCAGGCCAATGGCCCATTCAGCCCAACACTCTGTCACACAGTGGCCAAAAACACCAGGTGCCACCAAAAGGTCCAGCAGTGGGGGCAGGACACTAGAAGTCCTCCCACTGTCCCCTCCACCAAGCACCAAGAATACAGTGCACCACTTGCCCCAGACTGAGAGATCCTATCTATACCTTGTGGCTAATAGCCACTGATGGACCTTTGCTTCGTATGTTTATCCAATTCCCTCTCGAAGCTGTCCATGCTTGTAGCCGCCACCACCTCCTGTGGCAGTGAATTCCATGTGTTGATCCCTCTTTGGGAGAAGCAGGACTTCCTTTTATCCATTTTAATCCGACTGCTCAGCAATTTCATGGAGTGCCCACGAGTTCTTGTATTGTGAGAAAAGGGAGAAAAGTGCTTCTTTCTCTACCTGCTCTATCCCATGCATAATCTTATAAACCTCAATCATGTCACCCCTCCGCTGTTGTTTCTCCAAGCTAAAGAGCCCCAAGCACTTTAAGGAGGAGGAGGAGGAGAGTTGGATTTATACCCCGCCGTTCACTACCCAAAGGAGTCTCAGAGTGGCTTACAATCTCCTTTCCTTCCCCTCCCCACAACAGACACCCTGTGACCAATGCTCCCTCTAAGCTATGGAGTCTTGCGAGCAAAAATTCTACTTTGTGAGCTAGTGGTATTAAAGTTGTGAGCGAGTGACTTGGCCGCTGCATAAATTACTTTGCTCTGGAGCCATCCTTCCTGAGCTAAGAAGGTGAGCTGGAGGCTCAAAAACTGTGAGCTAGCTCACACTAACTCAGTTTAGAGGGAACACTGCTTGTGAGGTAGGTGGGGCCGAGAGAGCTCTTTTGAGAACTGCCTCTGAGAGAACAGCTCTGAAAGATCTTGTAACTGAGCCAAGGTCACACCAGCAGCTGCATGTGGAGGAGAGGGGAATCAATCCCAGTTCTCCCAGATTAGAGTCCGCACTCCTAACCACTGCACCAAACTGAGACTGGGCTATACCGTACCACCTTTCATCCCCAGGCTTAATTTGGATGGCTTTAAAGTGGAAGGAGACTTAAGAGTATAAGAACATCAGAAGACCCCTGCTGGGTTAAATTAGTGGTCCATCTAAGTGGTCTAGTGACTACTAGGGAACCTCTGAAATCCAGTGCCTGGAGACAATGTCGGGGGAAGGTTTTGGGGTCTACGCCCTCATGCTGGACCTCCAGAGGAATTGGTTGTAGGGATGCCAGCCTCCAGGTTGGGACTAGGGATCCCGCAGAATTATAGCTTATCTCCAGACTACAGAGATCAGTTCCCCTGGAGAAAATGGATGCTTTGAAGGGTGAACTCTATGGCATTGTACCCCACTGAGGTTCCTGTCCTCCCCAGGCTCCACACCCAAAATCCCTAGGAGTTTCCCAACCTGGAGCTGGCAATCCTACCCCCCTCACCCTCTGCTGGTGGCCAGGGAGGACCTGGCAACCCTTGCTGGTTGGCCACTGTGTGAGACAGGGTGCTGGACTAGATGGACCACTGGTCTGATCCAGCAGAGCTCTTCTGATGTTCATATGAAGGCCTCGGCCTCTCTGCCCTGTTGTTGGCCCTCCAGAGGAACTGGTTGGCCACTGTGTGAGATGGGATGCTGGACTAGATGGATCCTCAGTGGTCTGATCCAGCAGGGCTCTTCTGAGGTTCTTCTCAGGGGAAGGCCTCGGCCTCTGTGCCCTGTTGTTGGCCCTCCAGATGAACTGGTTGGCCACTGTGTGAGACAGGATGCTGGACTAGATGGACCACGGGTCTGATCCAGCAGGGCTCTTCTAATGTTCTCATGAAAACCTCAGCCTTTATGCCCTGTTGTTGGCCCTCCAGAGGAACTGTCTGGGCACTGCATGGTAGGGTTGACAAGTCACTTACCTGAATTAGCGGTGGAGAGTTGGTCCTGGGCTTTGCGCACTCAGTGCAATGATGTCACCCAGAAGTGATGTCATCACGTTGGGCACCTCACTGGCTGACACTCTAGCAATCAGCCTTGAAACTCTATGGTACCATAGAGTTTTCAGGCTGGTTGCTAGAGTCTTGACCTGTGATGTGCCCAACGTGATGACATCACCTGGAAGTGATGTCATCGTGCGGGGCATGTCGGCCCAAATTGGGCCCTTTGGGGGCAGGGTTTCCCCACTGGCCTGATCCGGACCGGCAGATTGGGGGCTGTTTCGGCCGGAAACCCCCCCCCCCCCCCCGGGGACCTGGCAGTCCTATGTGTGAGACGGCATGCTGGACTAAATGGACTTCTGGCCTGATCCAGTAGTCTGATGTTCTTAAGAGTATGAGAGCATTTACAGGCAGAAAGCAGAGCTATCCCCCCCCACCTGCAGCCTGCCATCCACATTCACATATATCTGATCATCCAGCAGCCTTCCCCCCCCATCCCTATTTCCCCCCTCATCAGTTCTAAATTAAATGCACTTTTCTCATTCCACTTAATAATACCTCACAAACTGCAGCATTAATGTGGAGTGAAAAGAGCAGCTGTTGAACCGGGAGCCAGATGGCCTTCTCTTGGTGCCATAAGCGAACAGGGAAGATCAGCAAACCCGCACGAGAGACTACCCTCCAGGGAAATGCGGGTCTCTCAAGGAAGCCACACAAAGCAGAAATCGGAGCGATGCTTCTTTCCAAGGGCGCTCCGGTTCCGTTCAAGCCAGGCTATCCGTTCTTCTCCGCCTGCACAGCTTCCAGTCAGCCACACATTCTCATTCTTTGTATTGCCTGTGAGGATACTTCCCATCCCCCCCTACCCAACCTCTACTGACATCCAACTCCTAGAATCATAGAATCATAGACTTGGAAGGGATCTCCAGGCTCATCTAGTCCAACCCCCTGCACGGTGCAAGAAATGCACAAATACCTCCCCCCACACACCTCCAGTGGCCCCTGTTCCAGGCCCAGAAGATGACAAAAAACCTTCCAGGATCTCCAGCCAAATTGGCCTGGAGAAACATTGCTTCCTGACCCCAAAGCCAGTTTGGTGTAGTGGTTAGGAGTGCGGACTCTAATCTGGGAGAACCGGGTTTGATTCCCCACTCCTCCACTTGCACCTGGCTGGATGACCTTGGGCAAGCCATAGCTCTGTACCAGCTGTTCTCTCAAGAACAGCTTGGGAAAGAGCTCTCTCAGCCCCACTTACCTCACAGGATGTCTGTTGTGGGGAGGGGAAGGGAAAGGAGTTTGTAAGCCGCTCTGAGACTCCTTCGGGTAGTGAAGGGCGGGGTATAAATCCAATTTCTTCCTCTTCCTCTTCAAAGTGGTTATCAGCATTTCCCTGAGCTGTGAGCCAGTTTGGTGTAGTGGTTAAGTGCGCGGACTCTAATCTGGGAGAGCCAGGTTTGATTCCCCACTCCTCCACTTGCACCTGGCTGGATGACCTTGGGCAAGCCATAGCTCTGTACCAGCTGTTCCCTCAAGGACAGCTTGGGAAAGAGCTCTCTCAGCCCCACCTACCTCACAGGGTGTCTGTTGTGAGGAGGGAAAGGGCGCTCTGAGACTCCCTTTGTTTGTAAGCCGCTCTGAGACTCCCTTGGGGAGTGGAGGGCGGGGTATAAATCCAATCTCTTCTTCTTCTTCTTCTGTTATAATGTTAACTGCATGCGTAGAAGGCAATTAACATCATGTTGTTATGCCAATGTATGAAGTAGACAATACAGAAGAGAAGGTTCCGTTCTGTTGTGTGTCTCTGGGTTAAGAGCTCGCCTCCGGTTTATTGTGACCCTATGAATTTATCTCTCCTCGCCCCCCCCCCCCCCAATTCTGTTCTTAACTTGCGCAGATCTTGCGAGCTGAGGTCTGTGGCTTCCTTGATGGTGTCCATCCGCCTCATGCTCCTGCTGCCTTCAACTTTTCCTGTGACTCTGCGAAGAAGACGTTGAAAGTGTTCACGGTTTTCTGTTCCTCGGCTCGATCACCGACCAAAACGGGGACTGCACCCAAGTCGGAAGGAGACTGAAACTGGAAAGGGCAGCCAGGAAGAAGCTAGAAAAGATCCTTCAGTGTAAGGATGTCTCACTGATGAGCAAGATTAGGATACTGCATGCTGCTCGGACCTGGACAGCCCAAGCAAGCCGGATCTCTTCAGATCTCTCAGAAGATAAGCAGGGTCGACTGTGGTTAGTACTTGGATGGGAGACTTCCTTGGAATACCAAGTCGGGAGGACATTTATTCAGCAACCTCTCTGAATATCCTCCAGGCCCCCAGTAGGGGTCAGTCACCAGAGGTCACCATGACTTCCAGGTGCAGTGACACACAAATACAAAAAATATATATTTTGTACACAAAATTGTATACTTTATACAAGTTGTATAGAGTATAGATTAGGAGGGAAAAAAACCACATCTGTCTTTTGTTTGCTCGGTGTTCAGCATATGAGCAATGTGGCGTCATCACCGCAACCCCAATGCCTTCCAGTGGAGCACACATATCCAAACACAAAGCCGATAGGCAAGAAATCTGAGGTAAAAGATAAGGTGAGAAGGAAACCCATCATTCCTATCTCCTCAGACAGGGGAGAGATCTGGCAATTATGGCTCAATGAGGGGAAAAAAAGGGGGAATGGCGATTTAGAAAATGAGGCCAACAAAAGTAGGCAGGGGCCCCCCCACTGCAGCTCTTCCTAATGATATAAATTTCAATTAACAGAACTGATAGATGAAGCCATAAAGCAATGCAAACATGCAGAAGAAAAATTCAAATAATTTTTTTCCCTTCATGCTTCCAATTCTTTATAGTACATTACATCAGTTAATGGCAATTTGTATAATTTGTGTAATGACATAAATTGCCTTGAAACTCTCACACAGTGGAGTGTGGTAAAAATGATAAATCGGGGGACGGGCAAGGGGGGACCGGGGCCTTGGGTGGTGTAAAAAAGGGTGTAACGGAGCGTTGGCACAGTTGAACTGGGCTAACTTCTGGGGTTGCCAACTTTCACGATCCTGGGCCTATATTGGTGTGGCCTACAGGCTCTAGTGGTGCCAGGGGAGCTTGTATTGGAGTAGCTCTCAGGGCCTACATTTCCCAGGTTCCCTCTGGACCCTGTGATTAGATAACGGGATTTTGGAGGGGAAACTACACCAGCAGTAGAGCAGAGGCTAGATCAAGATCAGACGGCTCTTTAGATTTAAAGGGAATGTCCAGACAGCAACATCTGGGAAAGGTGCTGCTTCCGTGATCAGCCCCTCAATCCCCACCAGGGAGCCGTACTTTAAAGATACCAGTGAAAGTCCCGTCTAATGCTTGCCGAAGGGCCAATGGCGGACTTTCCCCCGTCTGATCGTCCCAGCACGCAATCAGCCAGTCAGGATGGTCTGGACTCCAGACCATCCCAAATGGCCACCATTAAAAGAAATTCTTAGCGATATGCACATAAACATGTAAATGTGCGATGGCTGCAGAGATCGGCTCAAACGTTCTGGACAATTTCATGTCTCGGAACGGCCTGTGAAATTTATGAACTTTGTTAATTGAAATGGTACCTAGAGGAAGGCACAAATGATGGTGCTTTTACCATTCAAGTCCGCGCATGGGCAGAAAACAAGGACACGGTGAAGCACATCCACATGCACAAACAGAATTTTTTTTAAAAAAACAACAACAATGACCACACAGTTTCTTCAGGTGGACATTGTCTAGACAATCCACCATGGAGTCTGGGAGCAGTAAGGGATTCATGGGGGAGCTGTTTGGTTGTGCAACACTGGATAAAAAAGTTCGGGATCAAATTTGAGCCAGGCCAATGGCGGGATTAGCTGCCTGTCTGAACGGGACCACAAAAGGTGTTGCCTAAAGTGGGAGGGTGTTCACTCCTAGGAAGCAGAGCTGGTGTGAACCTGCTGCAGATGGCGGGATCCCTCATCCAAAGGGGGTGAGTCAACTTGAGGCCAAATACCTAGTGTTCACTGTAGGGTTCCCAGGTCCACTGGGAACACTGGTGGGGGAGATGGGGGGCATTCCGGGAACTAGAAGCTTTGTTGCGCGATGTACCTACATCACTAGAAGTGATGTCGCACGATGTGCCTGTGTCACCCAGCAGTGACGTAGGCATGTCCATCCAATTGGGGGTAATGCTCAGGTTTGGGGGCAAAACTCTATGGTAAAATCAGCCTCAGACCACAGAGTTCTGCCCCAAAACCAGAGTGCTGCCCCCGACATCACCGGTGCGCCTATGCCACTTCTGGGAGATGTAGGCATGTTGCATTTATTTCCGGTGACATCACTGTTTTTTTTGGGGGGGGGGGGTTCCTCCCACCAACCAGCTGGCTGGCAGCGGGCAGGAGCTCGCAAAGCCAGGGGACCCCCAACTGTGGAATGGCGACCCTGGCTCACTGTCACATGTGAACCTGGCTAGATTGCCTATATGTTCACTCACCTACCTCACAGGGTGTCTGTTGTGGGGAGGGGAAGGGAAAGGAGTTTGTAAGCTGCTCTGAGACTCTTAAGTGAGTGAAGGGTGGGATATAAATCCAATCTCTTCTTCTTCTGTAACTTGTAAATGGGGTTCATGTGTCCTTGTGAAGAGGAGCATTTGGACAGGTTTCTTACATGTCCAGGGAAATGCTGGTCGCCACTTTGGGGTCAGGAAGCAATTTTTCTCCAGGCCCCTTTGGCTGGAGATCCTGGAGGTTTTTTGTCATCTTCTGGGCATGGGACAGAGGTCACTTGGGGTGTGGGCGGGGAGGTATTTATGAATTTCCTGCCTTGTGCAGGGGGTTGGACTAGATGGCCCTGAAGGTCCCTTCCAACTCTAAGATTCTAGGTGAGTTCCTCCCCCCCCCACAGTCTGAAGAGCCTAGGTCAGAGGTTCTCAACCTTTTTGATCCAGCAGGTACCTTTGGAGGTCTTACTGGGCTGCTGTTGGGGACCCCTGGCCTAGAAACACATTTACCACTTCAGTGAAAACTTGACCTAGGGCAATAGTAGAAGATCGGTGGGGTAGAAGGTGAATTCAGTCCATGGCTTCTCATTTTTGGGTACCATCAGCCAGAAGTGGCTTTGACATGCAGTGTAGTCAGGCAAATGCATCAGTTGTCAGGATTAGGACATGATTGCTGTCAACAGAGTGGGACATAATGAGATCTGACCCAGAAAACAATTCCTTTGGATAGCTTTCTGCACATGCCCCAATGCAATGAACAGTAACAACCTGAGAGTCCTGATTCTTTCGGAGCCAAGACCCAGAGTTCATAGAGAATATAGTTTTTGCTCCTGCAAAAGATAATTAGGGGGAAAAAAATCACGTCAAGTCTGCAGATTAGCCCTGCATGTATCTCCCCGGTTTTTACATCGAAAACACTCTGATCTAAGAAGACAATCTTTTGTAATTAGCTGTGGCCGCTATAATCCATAAGAAACATCTGATCACATTGACTTTCAGTCAATCAGGCTCTATCTGTCAAGCACAATCCCGGAGATCATATGAAAGGTTTTACATGCACACGGCTTTGCTCTCAAAGGTCATTTAAAGTTTGCTTTTGGCCCGCGCGCACAGAATTACTTTCTGATATCAACAGCGCCGTGTTCCAATTAAAAGAGGGAAAGAGAGAGAGAGAGAGAGCACTCGCCAAACAGAGAAAGGAGTCAAAGGGTGTTTTGCTTTTGAAGTGTGGACAAAAAAAAGAGGACAATTCGAAAGTCCCGGAAACAGATGGAAAAGTGGTTTTGAAGGAAGGGAGTCAGGGGTACTATTCTGCTAGGGGAACCAGGTCAATTTGCTCCTGCATCCCTCGTGAAATACTTCAGGTAGACGCGGGAGGTCTGTCCTAAAAAGGTGAAGCATCGACTTTGGAGTGTCTACAAATATCCTCCAGGAGAAAGGGCAAGTTACAAATCTAATGTCGGTGATGGGAACAGCCATCCGGTTGACTTACGGCAATCCTGTAGGTTGCCAGTTTGGTGTAACAGTTGAGAGCGCGGACTCGAATCTTGGAGAACTGGGTTTGCTTCCCCATTCCACTGCATGCAGCTGCTGGTGTGGCCTTGGGCCAGTCATAAGTTCTCTCAGAGCTGTTCTCTCACAAACAGTCCTCGAAAGAGCTCTCTCAGTCCCACCTACCTCGCAGGGCATCTGTTGTGGGGAGGGGAAGGGAAATGAGATTATAGGCCACTCTGAGACTCCTTTGGGTAGCGAAGGGCGGGGTATAAATCCAATCTTTTCTTCTTCTCAAGACAAGAGACTGGCAGAGGTAGTTTGCCATCACCTGCCTCTGCGTAACAGCCCTGGACTTCCTTGGTGATCTCCTATCCAGTGTTCCCCCTAAGATGAGTTAGTGTGAGCTAGCTCACAGTTTTTCAGCCTCCGGCTCACACATTTTTGTCTCAGCTCAGGAAGGATGGCTCCAGAGCAAACCAATTTACCGAGTAGCCAAATCGCTCACTCACAACTTTAATACCAGTAGCTCACAAAGTAGAATTTTTGCTCACAAGACTCCACAGCTTAGAAGGAACATTGCTCCTATCCAATGCTAACCACGGCTGACCCTGCTTAGCTTCTGAGATCTGATGAGACTGGGCTAGCCTGAGCTATACAGGTCTAATTATCCCCCTGTTATGCACAGGGCTATGGTAGAGAAGGTCTTCTTTCTGCTTCTTTGGCATCTGAAGGTGTCCTTCCTCATTCCTCAAGTTGACCTGAGAGGAAGCAATTTAAATAATATCCTGTAGAACCAGGGAACATGAACCCCAGCCATTAGAAATGGTCACAGAGCCTGGAATCTTGCATTCCTAGACTGCCAAGGGTTGGAATATATATATAGTGCCCCTACTTGAAGAAGAAGCCTACAGTGGACAGCTGAAGGACTGCTAGTTAGCATAGCTAGGTTAGGGACTTCCCACAGTTTCAGATTATGTCCTTCCTGTGTCCTGAGTGGCTCTTTGGAGATTTCCTGCTCCAACTGAGCCCTCCCTCCCTTCATTCTTCTCACAGCAGTTAGTTAGTTAAGCCTCTCTCCCTCTCCTCTGACGTATCAGAGTTTATAATAACTTCTTTAATAAACTTAGTCATTTTCTTTAAACGGTTGGTGCTCTGTACCTCTGCATGCTTAAATTCTGCCAGCACCAAGATGGGTTTATCAAGAGTTATTTGCCATGATACCTAAATGGAAAGTCGATGCAAAGGCAGTAATTGAGACCTGATGGCACTTTCCAACAACAGAAAAAAGTTTGGTGTAGTCGTTAAGAGCACAGACTCTAATCTGGGAGAACCGGGTTTGATTCCCCACGCCTCCACTTGCAGCTGCTGGATGACCTTGGGCAAGCCATAGTTCTGTCAGAGCTGTTCTCTCAGGAGCAGTCCTCAAAAGAGCTCTCTCAACCCTCACCTACCTCACAGGGTGTCTCTTGTAGGGAGGAAAAGGGAAAGGTGATTGTAAGCCACTTTGAGACTCCAAGTGATGGGTGGGGTATAAATCCAATCTCCTCCTCCTCCTCTTGAGAAATGTCACTGTAAAAGGCTCTTATAAACAGATCCCCCACTCTGATTTGAAGTGCCTTCAAAAGGAAAATCAGGATTTCTGAAGAAGAAGAAGAGAAGAGATTGGATTTATACCCCGCCCTTCACTTGGAGTCTCAGAGCGGCTTACAGACTCCTTTCTTTTCCCCTCCCCACAACAGACACCCTGGGAGGTAGGTGGGGCTGAGAGAGCTCTTTCCCAAGCTGTCCTTGAGAGAACAGCTGGTACAGAGCTATAGCTTGCCCTAGTTCATCCAGCAGGTGCAAGTGGAGGAGTGGGGAATCAAACCCGGCTCTCCCAGATTAGAGTCTGCACACTTAACCACTACACCAAACTGGCTCTCAAGAAGAACATACCAAAATTGTCCACCTGAAGGTGAATCTAGAGAGTGAATGAGACTGTGATTGGGGAGACACAAGTTCAAGATTACACTCTGCCATGAACGTATCACCTAAGGTTGTTGGGAGGATAAAATGGAAAGGAGAATCATATACCTGTCCACCATTGCCCTGGACCAAGAACATGGTAAACATTTGCGAGATCAATTGTCTCACTTCTGGAATCTGGAACGGGACCTCTCCAGTTGACCTGGGGCCGTGGCGGAGTGCTGGAGGATCTGCTTGGTAGGCAGAAGGTCTCAGGTTCCATTCTTGGCATCTCCGGTTTCAAGGACTGTCCTGGGCCAGCCTTCTTTGGCTGAAGAGCACTCAGCTGATGCTGATAACAGCCCCATCAGCACCTCTGAGACTCAGCCAGCTGATGCTGTCAATGACCCTGAGACGGTGGAGGCAGGTCCTAGTTCCTCGGATGCTGAGGACAGCAGGCACTCCAGCGCCATGAGCACCGGGAACACGGAAGAGACAACCCAGAGAGGCAGCTCCTCAGCAACCTTGGGGAAACTTCACAAGCTGCCTCTCCTCCCCTTTCCTGGAGCCAGGGGAATGCAGGTGGAGGCGGGCATGCTTGGAACTCCTTGATAGGACGTGGAGTGCACACCTTGCTGCCCATCGACTGCCAGATCAAGAGGAACACCTGGAGTTAATGGATGGCTCTCTTGCAAGCAAGGAGATCCAGCTGTGAGCTGCCAATCAAGGACAGGGTCTCCGAGGGGGAAGGTGTGGGAGCAACTCATCACCTTCCTGGAAACGTGCAACCACCCCTCCCGGACCTGTTTCTGGCTGCTACTCCTGAACTTTTGGCTTGGGCCCCAGACCTGCTTGGACTCTGCTTCTTGGACCCTCAGCTGGCTCCCCCTGTGTATGACTCTTGGACTGAACTCTTGACTTATGCTTCTGGTTAGTGATTCTGCCTCCTCCCCTTAGTCTTGGCTGAGTCTGCTCTGTCCCAGGACAAGGAGGAGGTGGTAGGTGAAGCCCTCCCTGGAGAACCACCTCCAGTCTGAGTAGACATCATTCCCTTTGATGGACCAATGGACCACTGATCATGGACAACGTGCATGGAATGCTCTGAATACTCCAAACATTCATACAAATGGTAGCGATTATTATAATAGCTTGTTAAATGGGGGTCCGGCCAGAGGTAGGGACTACGGTTTAGTGGAAAAGCCAGTGGTACGTATGCAAAAGATCCCAGGTTCAGTCCCCAGCATCTCCAGCTAAAAGAACCAGGTGGTAGCCAGTGCTCCCTCTAAGCTGTGGAGTCCTGTGAGCAAAAACTCTACTCTGTGAGCTACTGGCATTCAGGTGGTGAGCGAGCAATTTGTCGACTGCATGAATCAGTTTGCCCTGGAACCGTCTTTCCTGAGCTAGGACAAAAATGTGTGCGCTGGAGGCTAAAAAAACTGCGAGCCAACTCACACTAACTCAGCTTAGAGGGAACACTGGTGGTAGGTGATGTGAAGGACCTCTGCCTGAGACCCTTGAAAGCCACTGCCAGTCTGAGGAGACAATACTGGCTTTTAAAATGGTATTGAGTTTATTGCAATATATATACAAAACCTCGTGATAAGTAAGATATTGAACAATTACCGACTTTGGTGGACCAATGCTCCAATTCAATACCCGGCGGCTTCCTGTGAATTCTTTTCAGTTGAGCCACCTGTGATCTTTTTTAATTGACGAGACCAGGTACTGAACTTTGGAATTTCCGAATGCAAAACGTATGGTTTCAGCATAGTCCTTCGCGGTAGTCCTTCCAACAGGACTTAGATCCATTTCTTCATAAATATTCACACTGACCTAGACTCTGGGTCCCATTTGTAAAATGGAATCACTTCTGAACATAAGGCCTCCGCCGAGTAACCGTCTTGCAGCTTCCAATTTTGACTCTCTCCAGCCCATGCCTGCTCGCTGAATAGGGTAAAGCTCTTTTGAATTAAATGTATGTGGGGGGGGGGGAAGAGGATGAAAGGATCAAACTGTAAAAGGAACAAATCAAGGGTAAAGCCGGGATTCCAGTTTTAATGAAGCAAGCAACCTTTCCTTACAAAAGGCAAACTCACCCGGAGTCCTTGACAACCTTCGTTCAAACACGCACTTAATGTCTTCTTTAATATAATTACTTTCACGCTCAAGTTAAGCACTTTTCTGTGGTCGCCTGGGACAGAGCGGAGAGTGTTCCCCCCCCTCCCGTCCCCCAGCTCAGCACCCCACACTCAGAAGGAGAAGAAACAGTGATTTTGCTCCACATAAGCCCAAGCAAAAAAGACTATTTAGCACTTCGTGATTTGTAGATTTTTTTTAAATAGCAGTTTTTGCATACTGTCCCTGCAGATGACTTTGAAAGATTACCTTACAGGTGGGACCTGAAGATCTGGAATTAAAACTGATTTCCAGATGTCAGAGATCAGTTCCCCTGGAGAAAATGGCTGCTTTATGGCATTATACTCTGCTGAGGTCTCCCCTCCACAAAGCCAACCCATACCTGGTTCCCCCTTAGTATCCTATGGTTGCCAGACCGCCCCCCCCCCCCCGGTGGACCGCCCCACCAGCCAGGCCCTGCCTCCAATCCACTGATCAGCTGGCTGGTGGAGAGACTAACCAGTAAAAAGAAGGCCTAGGCCATGTTACTGGCATTGCACAAGAAATGATGTCATCATGCCAGTGACTTCCAGGAGACACTCTGGAATTCAGACAAAAAACTCTACGGTAGAAGCTGGTTTTACCATAGAGTTTTTGCCCAAATATCAGAGTGTCACCCGGAAGTCGCTGGCACGATATCACTTCCTGTGTGACACCGGCAATATGGCCTGGACCTTCTTCTTTCTACTGGTGACCCCCCCCCCCCCAATCCTCTGCCAGTTAACAGGAGGAACCTGACAACCCTAAAACATCCGGTTTTCCAAAGTGGGAGGTGGCAAACCCGTGAAGTAGAAACTACCTTTCTGTGGATTCATCCTGTAATATTTAGAGGGCCGCAGGAATGTCCCATATGCATCTCTCTTCATATTCAGTATATGTGAAAGTGCCCAAGAATTGAAGAAAATAGGCCCAAGACAGTCCTCCTAAAAGAGGACTTTTTACCTAGTCCTTTGAACTGACCAGAGCCTAACCATAAGGTTCTTCTGCAGATGAACTGACCATGTTGTTGGGTCATGGACGACTCCTAGAGGTTGGTGGGTGTCTCCCCCTTTGAAGCATAGAGTTGACAGGCCTCTTGCTATCCTAAAAAACCTCCCTTTGCCACCCCCATCACCCACCATCACTTTATCGACCAGTGGGAGAAAGACTTTAAAAAAATGTCAACCCAACAGCATTATAGTACTTCCTGGGAAAATCCAGAAATAACATCATGCCTCTCTAGGAACTGCCAGAAACTCTATGGTTTTGCAATATAGTTTCCGGAAATCCCTAGAGAGGCATGACATCACTTCTGGGTTTTCCCAGGATGTTCTGTAACACCATCACACCGACAACACCCCCATGTCCTCACCTCACCGATTCCCAGCAATCACCAGCTAACCCTCTTCATCCACTTCCTTGCTTTCTATTCATCCCCCCCCCAAAAAAAAATTAATTTCAGTTCTGCCTTGTACCAATTTTCTAATGGAGCCTTTCATTTCACCTCTCCACCAAATTACTGCAACCGTCACATTCTCTTCCCAGCTTCTTTCCCCAATGGCAAAGAATACTGCGAGAGGAGATTCTCGGATTATGACAGATCAATATCGCTGCCGCCTAACCGCCAAAGTGCCCCCAAACCAATGCTAATTGAGATCCCAACTTACACGATGCAGATCAGAGAGGAGCTGAGGAATCCATCAAAACAGATGAAAATGAAATATATATCCTGGAGGATATGCCAGCTTTTTCCCAGTGTCTGAATCTGCACTGCTGCATAATGAAGAGAAAAGCTTGGCTGGCCATTGTTAATTGTACGGGAAAGGATTTGGGGAGATGCGGGATGTGTTCTGCCATAGACAGAGCTTGATAGACCATGGGGGATGCATATTTCATCAGCACGGATTCATGCAGGGCTGGAAAACATACAGAGGTGGGCAACCCAGTGTCAAAGTCTGTTTCATTCAGCCTCTGCCATTTGTTGTTGCTATCTGGAGTCTCCGGCCCAATTTACACCTCCCCTCTGAAGTAGTTTGACTGCTGTCTTTTCCTACACTGGTTTCACGCTGGTTTCAAATTTCACTCCCTGGGTCTGAAGAGTACAAAGCAACAGGATCTGTTTAAAGCAGTAAAATGCTAGCTTGACCACAGGAGGGCAATTAACGAATGTAAACAGTAATTTTTAAACTAGAACAAGTATGGTTTGAAACTAGAAACAGGTATAGACGGGGTTTTTTTGAAACTAGAATGATTCCAGCAGGAAAGTCAGATGTAGATTTGACCTCCATCTGTAATTAACGGTTTGCCTTGAGGTTTATAGCCTGTCTCGCTTAATGTTTCTTTCTCTCCCCGGGAGGGTGGCTTGCTACATTCCATCGCGTCATAAACCAGCCCAGCTATCTTGTGTTGTCACCTCCCTTTTTCCCTCTCCAGATACTTGAGTGTTTTATCTGCTTTTGTAACCTTGGAGAACTGTGGTAATGTTATTCTTACCAGGTGTCTGGCCTGCAATCTACACTTAGAGGTCACTAGGGAACAAGGGGGGAATTTTAGTGCTTTAGCGCCCTTTTGGTGGGAACCAAACGGCCCAGAGAATTTTGCGCTTTTTTGTATCCATTCCTATTGGCCCTCTGCCTGCTCGTACCTGAAGGTGGGGGGTATATTAATCCTTGCTATATGTAACCAAGTATCTCTAACAAACATGAAGTACCTGAACCATCACTAAGAATAAAGGAACTTTGCTTCATCAAAGGTCTGGCTTATTGGTTAGATTCAGAAGTCTCACACCCAGATGATTAGGGGGTTAGAGTACCTTGTCTGTGAGGAAAGGCTAAAGAGTCTGGGACTTTTCAGTTTAGAAAAGAGACGACTAAGGAGGGACATGATAGAGGTTTATAAAATGATGCACAGGGTGGAGAGAGGTGACCGAGAGAACTTTTTCTCCGCATCCCCAAATACTAGAACTCGAGGGCATCCAATAAAGCTGATAGGCAGTAGGTTCATGAAGGACAAAAGGAAATACTACTTTACACAGAGAGTGATTGAGATGTGTAATTCGCTGTCAGAGAATGTTGTGATAGCCAAAGGAACCATAGACTCTCCGAATCATAGACTCACAGAGTTAGAGGGGTCCATATAGGCCATCTTGTCCAACCCCCTGCTTAATGCAGGATCAGCCTAGAGCATCCCTGACAAGTTTGTCCAGCCACTGCTTCAAGACTTGCCAGTGAGGGAAAGCTCACCATGTCCTTAGGCAGCTGATTCTACTGTTGCACAACAATTCTGACTGTCAAAAAGTTTTTCTTAATATCTAGTTGGTACCTTCCCGCCCTTAATTTAAACCCATTCTTGTCAGTTCTCTCCTCTGCTGCCAACAGGAACAGCTCCCTGCCCTCCCCTAAGTGACAGCCCTTCAGATCCTTCAAGAGAGCCATCCTGTTCCCCCTCAACCTCCTCTTCTCCAGACTGAACATTCCCAAGTCCCTCAGCCTTTCTTCCTAGGGCTTCTTGGTCTCCAGGCCCCTGATCATCCTCGTCGCTCTCCTCTGTACCCGCTCCATTCTGTCCACATCCTTTGTGAAGTGAGGCCTCCAGAACTGCACACAACACTCCAGGTATGGCCTGGCCAAAGCAGTGTACAGTGGGACTGTGACATCTTGCAATTTGGATGCGATGCCTCTGTTGATACATTACATTACATTACATCTTGCAACAGCTCTTTAAAGGAATGCAATAGATTCATGGAGGATAAATCTATCAGTGGCTACTAGCCATGGTGACTGAGGGGAACCTCCACATCCAGAGGCACTGAGGGCGGGCCCGTTTGTGGGGAGGGCGGGATATAAATCTGAATAAATAAATAAATAATCCTCTGAATCCCAGAGCCAGGAGGCAACATCAGGGGAAGGCCTCGGCCTCTATGCCCTGTTGTTGGTCATCCAGATGAACTTGTTGGCCACTGTGCGAGACAGGATGCTGGACTAGGTGGACCACGGGTCTGATCCAGCAGGGCTCTTCTGATGTTCTTGCGGCCCTTCTCCTAAAGGATGGCCCTGCTTCAGAAGTTCATTTGGTGACCCCACACAGAGCCTAGAAGCAGGGGAACCTCCACATCCAGAGGCACTAATCCTCTGAATCCCAGAGCCAGGAGGCAACATCTGGGGAACACCTTGGCCTCTGTGCCCTGTTGTTGGCCGTCCAGAGAAACTGGTTAGCCACCATGTGAGACAGGATGCTGGACTGGATGGACCACTGGTCTGATCCAGCAGGGCTCTTCAAGTGTTCTTATATCTCACAAAGCAACCTTGCATCATAAATTAAGCAGAAAGATGGCCCCTGACTCTGTCTTATCTTATATCAAGCAGAGACAGAAATATTGGCAACCACTGTCACACCTGTGTGTTGTGGTGTATGGCCACCATGGATCTGTTTTGGACTCACTGAAGACAGCATTTTAGAGCCAGAGTAAACTGATGCCACCTACCAACCCAGCACTGGAGGAGGAGTTGTGGAACACCTGTTTGGCATGCAGAAGGTTCCAAGTTCAATCCCGGGCATCTCCAATTGAAAGGATCAGGTGGCAGGTGATGGTGAAGAAGAATAGTAGTTTTTTTAATGCCCCACTTTTCTCCACCTTATCTCAGAGCGACTCGCAATCACCTTCCCTCCCTCTGCCCACAACAGGCACCCTGTGAGGCATGTGGGGCTGAGAGGGTTCTGAGAGAGCTGTGACCGGCCCAAGGTCACCCAGCAGGCTCCATGTGGAGGAGTGGGGAATCAAACCTGGTTCTCCCAGATTAGTCTGCTAGTCTTAACCACTATACCATGCTGGCTCACCAGACGGGTGAGGTGAAAGTCCTCCGCCTGAGACTCTGGAGAGCTGCTACCAGCCTGAGTAGACAATACTGAACTTGATGAACCAATGGTCTGGTTCAGTATGAAGCAGTTTCATTTGTGTTGTGGGAGGGGCCACGGCTCAGTGGTAGAGCATCTGCCTGACATGCAGAAAGTCCCAGGTTCAGTCCCCAGCATCTCCAATGGAAAGGATCAGGTTGCAGATGATACAAAAGACCTTTACTTGAGACTGAAGAGTCGCTGCCAGTTTGAGTAGACAATATGGACAGCCTTGATGGTCTTGTGCTTTGATTCACATGTTCACATGTGTTCACCATCCAGAGCAGGGATGCCAGCAGATCTTGCAGCCTCATTAAGAACATAAGAGAAGCCAATGCTGGATCAGGCCAAATGGCCCATCCAGTCCAACACTCCGTGTCACACAGTGGCCAAAAACATCAGGTGGCCTCAGGAGGTCCACCACTGGGGCCAGAACACTAGAAGCCCTCCCACTGTTGTCCCCCCCCAGCACCAAGAATACAGATCATCCATAGCCCCAGACCAAGAGTTCCTATCTATACCATGTGGCTAATAGCCACTGATGGACCTCAGCTCCATATGTTTATCTAATTCCCTCTTAAAGCTGTCCATGCTTGTAGCTGCCACCACCATTATTTGAAACTGACAAAAAAAAACCCATGCTATTGTTTGTCCCTTTGTGCAAACCAAACTTTTCAGTCCTTTTCTCCCACTTTCTGTTTCTTTGCATCGTTAAATTTACACACTTTTAAGACTTTTCTCAGCTCAGCTGTGTTCAAATGCCATGTAACTGGTGCGTCGATAGACTATAACCTATAAATGCTGAAAATTGTCCTTAGAATGCTGTTACAGTGATGTAGAAATGTTCTAAGTAAACACACAAATGGGTGAAACAAATACGCTTGAAATTATACACAAAACCCAAAAGGAAAACTGAAAGGAGCATGTGACACATAATATTCCTATAGCAGTTAAAACTGTAAGAGCTGGGTTCAGGTCCCCACTCTGCCATGAAGCTTGCTGGGTAAGCCCGAGCCAGTATTGTCTTCAAGACTTACCTACTTGACCAGGGGTCATTTCGAGCAGGAACGCACTAGAACGCTGTTTCGGGAGTAACAAGCCCAGAAGCAGGCACATATGGTGATGCGCTGTGGGGAAAAGCGAAAGGCAGAACAACAGCTATATGATGAAACGAGAGCAAAAGAAACTTATAGCTAAAAAAGTACACTAAACCAATAAATCATATAACAAAATAATGCAAAAATATCAATTTAATACAACAAGCAGGGATCCAAGAAACATCAACGAAATATCCGGTGGGTATATTCGTTTCTGGCAATCTTCATCAGGCGAGGACCACCATTTGACTTAATGAATGACAAATTGAGCAATATCCAAGAAAACAATCCTTAAGATCAGACTGGTCCAACACTACCAAATATTCATTCTGGAATCATACATGGAGTAGTCATACAAAGTTATACATAGCTAAGCAAGCTTCACACAAGCTTCTTACCTACCGAATGTTTTGTTGATGATTCTTGGACCTCTGTTTGCTGTATTAAATTGATATTTTTGTATTATTCTGTTATATGATTTATTGGTTTAGTGTACTTTTCAGCTATAAGTTTCTTTTGCTCTCATGGAAAAAAAATGAAAGCATACTAACTTGATCTGTATTTTCATGCTTGTTGTAGGGTAGCTTCCCTGCAAGAGCAAAGGAAACCTAAAGTGTAAAGCTGGCTCGCCAGCTCTGAGTTGGGAAATACCTAGATATTTTGGGGGCGGAGCCTGAGTGGTGGGTGTTGCCTTCTGACACACTTTCGGTGATGCCAGGGGGTCTGGCATATGCAAACAAGGTATGCTAATGAGTTATGCTAATGAGCCCCAGCACCACTTTTTCTACAAAATGACCCCTATTACCTCACAGGATCATTGTGAGGATAAAACAGAGAAGGGAGAATCACACACACCTCACAGAACTCTTCGGAAGGATCCCGAAGGGAAAATGTCCTAGAGAAATAGATTTTTGCCCATTCCATATCTGGAACATTACCCTGACCTGGATGGTCCAAGGTAGCCTGATTTTGTCAGATCTCAGAAGCTAAGCAGGGTCAGCCCTAGTTCTTGAGGGACCGCCTTTCCCCATATGTGCCCCAGAGGGCACTGAGGTCAAGCTCACAATACTGCTTGACTCTCCCTGCTCCAAAAGAAGCTCAGCTGGCCAGCACTAGAGCCAGGGCTTTCTTGGTGGTGGCCCCATACTGGTGGAATGAGCTCCCGGAGGACATCAGGGCCCTGCGGGACTTATTACAGTTCCAGAGGGCCTGTAAGTCAGAGCTCTTCCACCAGGCCTTCAACTAGGAGCCAACCTTGATGAACCAGTGCTCTGATTCAGTATAAGACAACATCGTATATCTTCATGTGTGTTATGTCCTGGACACAATTCCTGGACACTTGTATGATTCTTTGATGTGACCAAACATGTAATGGCGCCGGTCATGCGGTCTGACCTGGAAAAAGGTACAAGCTTGAGGTAAAAGAACAATAGCACCCAGGCTCCTAAAGATCCACCTATCAGGGGCTTAGCATATTCAAATGAACCAATGTAATCTCTGATGGGAAGATTAACCTACCCTGCCATGTGGGTGTGGACGGGGGCGAGGCTTTTCTGTGCATATAAGCTGACCCCCAGGCCACCTCAGGGATGCTTGTTCCTGACCTCTAATAAACTCCACTATGCTGGATCTCACTCCACCGTCCTCCAGACTCCAGTACTTTTCAATGTGCTTTCCCCCCCTTGTTTGTCAGAATCTGTGAAATCCTTGGAGAAGCATTAATAGCGTTTTTAATATTCCATAAATATTCCCTGAAGAGGAATATTTGCCTCCACATCTACTTCAGGGGAAATCTAAAGGAAACCTTGAGATTCAGGAAACTCTACTGAGAATTCACATTTGTCTTATTAAAACACGGTATCTCAAACATTTCTTGGGTGTTTTTTGCTGGCAGGTGCCTCGGTATATGATTCAGATTTCATCGGTGACTCTCTCCAGTGGGTATACGATTTTGAATCCACAGTGACCTCTTTCGGCGAGAAGATCAGGAGGAAGGGTTGAGGCTCAGTGGTAGAGTATCAGCTTCGATGGAGAAGGCCCAAGGTTCAGTCCCCAGCATCTCCAGCTAAAGATCTGTAAACGTGTGATGTGAAAGACCTCTGCCGGAGACTCTAGAGGACCACTGCCGGTCTGAGTAGACAATACTGACTTTGATGGACCAAGGGTCTGATTCAGCTTAGAATCATAACTGGAAGGGGCCTTACCCCAAAATCTTGTTCACATACTGCTACTCAGAACTGCCCCTCATTTTTGTTACCCAGGTGTAGAACCTGGCACTCATCCGTGTTAAACTGCATCTTGTTCACATCCACCCTTTAGATGCTCGCAGATCGATCCCTTGAAAATCTGCTCCAGTGTCTTCTCTGAGACACCGGTCAGACTGACTGGCCTGTAGTTTTCTGGGTCATCCTCCCTCCCTTCTTTGAAAACTGGGATAACATCTGCCCTCCTCCAGTCTTGTGGCATGTCTCCCATCCTCCAAGAGGTCTAGAAGATGATGGACAAAGGCTCCACAAGCTCTCTAGAAAGTTCTTTGAGCGCTCTTGGGGGCATCCCATCTCGCCCTGGGGATTTGTGCTCATTCAGTGCAGCCAGTTGCTTCTCAACTACCTCTCTGTCCATGTGTTTGAGGTTCTTCTCTGTTCGGTTCAGAATTGTTCTTTTCTTTGGAACACTTCGGCTGGTGACAGACAATAGGTCCTGGCCCCCATCCCACTGAGAGCTGAAAATAAGTCCTTCTTTGGTAAATAGGTGGTTGTTGTTGAGTCGCACAGTCGAGTCCAACTCTTCATGACCCCGTGGACCGCATCACACCAGGCCCTTCTGTCTTCTGTCGTGCTCCAGAGTTTGCTCAGTTTCATGTTTGCTGCACCAATGACACTGTCCAGCCATCTCATCCTTTGCCGTCACCTTCTTCTTTGACCTTCAATCCTTCCCAGCATCAGGGTCTTCTCCAGTGAGTGTTCCTTTCTCACTTGGTGGCCAAAGTATTTGGGCTTCAGCTTCAGGATCTGGCCTTCCAGGGAACAGTCAGGGTTGATTTCTTTGAGGATTGACTGATTTGATCTCCTTGCAGTCCACGGGACTCTCAAGAGTCTTCTCCAGGACCTTAATTCAAAGGAATCTATTCTTCAGCACTCAGCCTTCCTTATAGTCCAACTCTCGCAGCCATACATCACTACTGGGAATAGGTTGAGCAGGTTTTAATGGGGTTTTGGAACCTTACAAAGTCTGTTTGATCACAGAGCTAGATTTGAGTCCAGTTGCACCTTGGAGACCAAGAAAACAAAACAAAAAAATAGGGTATAAGCTTTGGAGAGTCAAAGTACCCTTTGTCAGATGTCTTTGATTCTTGACAGCTTATACCCTGTAAATTCTGTTGGTCTCTCTGGTGCTACGAAACTCGAATCTAGCTCTCGGACTGCAAGCCAACACAGCTGCCCTCTGAAATGGCTTGATCGTAGGTGACACAAGAAGAAAACAAGTTGAGAAATGCGTGGGCCAAAGCACCCCTTCCCATGTGTTCTCCTCTTACCTCTTACGTTCTCCTCTTACCTCTTTGAACTCCCTAAAAAAACAACAACTATTGCCTGTCTCCAGCCTTTCTCCTTTCAGCCTCCAGCGAAACTTATTCAAGCCAGCAAAAGCAGTCCCATTTAATTACAGCAAGGTCTCAATCCGGCTGATGGCCTCTTAGTTCAATAATGGAAAACTCACTCTTTGTTGACCATTTTTTATTCACGACCTAATCACCGACGCAACGGAATAATTCCTTGAGACAACATATCGACTTCCCGTTTCATCCTTCTCCGGCTCTCCCCCCAACTCACCCTGGGGGGAAGCAGTCTATTCTTGTACATTCTTTTCCCCTCTCCCCCATCCCTCAACAGGATGACCTTGTGAAGTTCCAGAAGTTAAGTAGAAGGCAGTTTGGGTAACATCCATTCTTCTAATCACAGCTGCTCCACGACCATATTGACAGTGAAATGACAAAGGAATTAGCTGCTCATTTTCTGCGACATGAACTTTCCCTCTCTCCCTTTCTCTCTCTCGTTCTTGCTCGTTCTTGATGAGAACGTTGCCTTTGATAAATCAGCTATCATACCTTATTGCCATGCAGAGGCTGGGGGGGGGGGGCGACACGCGACCGTCAACAACCGTTCTTTCCAGAGTCTTCTGAAAGCAATCAAATTTCACTGCCACAAAAGGTAATGCTTAATTCTTTTTTTCCCCCGCTCTCCCCCCCCCATTCCTTCGGCAGAGAGAAAGTTAAAAAGAGGACATATCTTTTTCAAAGCTACCCAAAAAAAAAAAAATTGATTGGACTTGCAACAGATGAGACTCCGGCAATGAATAAGATAAAGAGCGGATTCGGCACATTATTGCAAGGAGAGATCTCATCGGTGCGTACCACTCCCCGCCTCACACACAGACTTCAATTAGCAGTTAAGGATGTGTTGAAATATGTTGAAGGAATTAGTCATTTTGGAGCCTTCAGAAGGAAAACTAAAGCGGAGCGTGTTTGTAGTCAGCCAAAAAAAAAAAGGGAGGGGGGGGGGGAAGACGGAAAAGAAATTCAGCACGAAAGAGCTGATTGGGCATTTGTAGCATCATTGGAGCATCTAAAGAGCAGTCCAGTCGCCAAGATGTGCTGATTAGCTCACAGTTCCAGGACAGTAAAGACTGTTTTAAGGTCATAGAAATTGCAACCTAAACACATAACATTTTTTGAGAAATGCTAAAGCATCTGCCAGGAAAGTTGAGGACCCCGACCTCCAAAGAAGTGTACCAGTCAGTCAACCATCACACCTCCCCCAGAGTTTCCCCACCCTTCGGGCAGAGCCACACAGGTGAATAGCATCCGTTTGATCTCCTCGAACAACTTCGTTGGGTTCGCTTCCTTTGACTCCCCTTGAGTGACTTTGGCTGGCTTGCTCCACTGACGTGATTCCTCTTGAGCAGACCCACGCGGTCCAAACGACTTGAAAGGAGGGTGGTTTGCGTTCCCATTTTGGTGCCTCAGCTGTGAGCTTGTACGTTCTGCCCTTCAGTGCAGTTGTGCTGTGATCGCTCGGGCAAGACTACTGCAATCACTTGACATGGGGCTGCCTTTGAAGACTGTATGGAAATGTCCAATGGTACAAAAGGTGAAAGGTGGGTCACTGACTACCGCGAATTATAGTGTTGCTCTAGCCTTTCAGAAATGACACTGTCTACCTGATGCAACTCGAAGTCAAGACTGTTGCCTTGAAAATCCTAAATGCCATGAGAGTAAAGGTGATCAATTCAGGAGAGTAAAGGAGAGTAAAGGAGCCGCCCTGAGCCCATTCGCGGGGAGGGCGGGATACAAATCCGGAAAATAAATAAATAAATAAATAAAGCCCTGTGAGGAAAGGCTGAGGGACTTGGGGATGTTCAGTCTGGAGAAGAGGAGGTGGAGTGGGGACAGGATTGCCCTCTTGAAGTATCTGAAGGGCTGTCACTTCTTAGAGGAGGGCAGGGAGCTGTTCCTGTTGGCAGCAGAGGAGAGGACTCGCAATCATGGGTTGAAATGAAGGGCAGGAAGGTACCACCTGGATCTTAGGGGGGAAATCTTTTTTGACAATAAGAGTTGCACAACAGTGGAATCAGCTGCCTAGGGGTGGTGGTGAGCTTTCCCTCCCTGGCAGTCTTTAAGCAGCGTCTTGTCAGGATCTGACAATGATGTCCTTGCGTTTTCTGCATTTTACAATGATGTCTCTGTGCTTTTTGCATTTTGCTTTCGATTCCTTTGTTCTAGCAGACCCTTGCCAGCACCCCTTATCTGTCTCCTTCATCCTCCTCCCCTGCCAGTTATAAACGTTACTTTGAAGTGGGGATTTTACTCTGGTTAATGTTGCAATGTCTGGGCGGGAGATGGCGACCCAAATTCCTAGGTGTCATTCCGAAACAAATGGCGAATACTCCCTTTCATGCCCTCCTCCCTTTTTCCGGGCCTGTGTATGTTATCTTGTTATTGAAACCTTGAAGCGTTGTTTATGGCCAGGGCTTGGAGAATGTTGTGCCTAAGTTCACACATGTGGGTCCCTCAGATCAAGAGGGGAATTTATAACTTTCTCACCTTGCTGTGGGAACTTCAATGGTCCTTTCTACTTTTCCCGTGTTCACCCTCCTGCCCTGATTGGCTCAGGTCCGGGGTTCAATTGAAAACCTGAGAGTATAATAGTACTGTCTGTATTGCATTAAGCATCTCTAACAAACATTCGAGAACCTGTTTGCAGTATTGGAAGAATAAAGAACTCTGCTTCAACAACAACGGTCTGGTTTCTTGCTGTCAATACAGAAGCCTCACATGTCTGGACAAACCCTTGTCAGGGATGCTCTAGGCTAATCCTGCATTGAGCAGGGGGTTGAACTGGATGGCCTGTACGGCCCCTTCCAACTCTGTGATTTTACGATTCTCTGATTGTCTGATTCTATGAAGGCCCTGAAGGGTCATCCATCAGTTGAGATCTGCTCTTGTTACTCTTGCTGACCTTACAGCGGCAGTCCTCAAACAAAGAGATTTCAAAGGGGAATGACATCAACAAGATTGCTGAACTCAAGTTGATTCACAAGTGGAGCACAATGGAACCCGCCCAGGGCTGAGGAGGGATTTTTATCTCACACCATATGATAATATTCTGCTTCCCCCCCAGCATTTCCCCTCTACCCTACTCAAGCTGGATACATTTTGCATTGCATCCTTGACAAGCATTCTTTACAACAATCTTCCCACCTTCTGAATGGGATAGAAAGGCCCAATCTGCATTTGCTATGTAAAGCTGTTCTGTGCTGCTGTGGCGCCAGCAGGGGTCCGTTGGAGCAGGAGAGCACAGGAGCGCAGCTCCGGGAGTGAGGAGCCCAGGGGGCGGGCACATGACCAAGCCCCGCCCCCTCCTCGGCTTCCCCGAGCAGTGCAGAGGTGCAGCGCCCCAGGGAAAGCCCTGCTAGGGTCTTTATTGTTTTTAATGTTTTGTTTTAATATTGATAATTTTATCATTGTTCCTTTTATGACTGTGTGCTGCTTTTCTAGAGACTTGCTCAAAGTGGCATATAATTTTTCTAAGTATACCATTTTTTATCTGGGCACATGGCACATAAGTACTGGAGAAATTTCACCAACCCTTCAGCACTTCCACCCCATCAGTTTGGTGTAGTGGTCAGGAGTTGCACCCTAATCTGGGAGAACTGGGTTTGATTCCCCACTCCTCCACATGCAGCTGCTGGTGTGACCTTGGGCCAGCCACAAGTTCTCTCAGAGCTGTTCTCTCATGAGCAGTTCTCAAAAGACCTCTCTCAGCCCCACCTACCTCACAGGGTGTCTTGTTGTGGGGAGGGGAAGGGGAAGGGATGGGTGGTGCACATGTCCTGGGTATCTCAAGTCTCCTTGAAACCTGGTGGTTTCAAGGGAGCAGGAAGAGAATGAGGGTGTGTTCTTTACACTTATTTTTATTGCACAAAGTATTGGATGGGGAAGGGAATGGAGGAAGAGCAGGTCAGTTTCACTCACCTGTGGAGTGGAGCCTGAGGGGTGGGTGTTTCCTTCTGACACACTTCCGGTGATGTTAGGGGGTGTGGCATATGCAAACGAGTTATGCTAATGAGTTATGCTAATGAGCTCCTGCACCTCTTTTTCTACGAAATGACCCCTGGACGCCAGCTTTCCATTTGGCTCAGTACAAAGCCCTCCGCTGTCTGCATCAGGATGCAAGTTGTTTAAGGAGTGTGAGAGGGGGGGGGCATGCTTCCACCTCCCCCCCAGTATAATCGCAGAAAAATGTTCCCTGGCTGCTTTTAAGCACAGACGACAGGATTGTCAGCTAACTTGTTTCCTTTGTGACAATTTGTGTTATCTCCTCAGAAAAGATTGGGGGGGGGGGGAGAATTTGGCGCCAGTTGTCTGCTTTTTGCTTACAGCGGCTCAAGGGTGGGGAGGAGCAATTGTAGGACCTTAAAACCAAATCCAGATAACACGGTGAGATGCCGGCGCGACCTCGGAGTCACCACTCAATGGCAATAAAATGATGCAGACAGCCGATGCTGAGATGAAACAATAGGAGAGTGGATGCGGCATGAAATGCGCGCAGAAATTTGTGAGACGGGGTGAGATTGGTAGCACAACAGTAGGAAAGACCAGTGCAGATTGGACCAAAGACTCAGATCTCCAGTCCAAGCTCCACTGTTTCTGATTAAGGAAGCTTTTACTCTTGAAAGCTTATATCCAGGGTTCATTTCATAGCAGGAGCGCCTCTGCATATTAGGCCACACACCCCTGATGTAGCCAATCCTCCAAGAGCTTACAGTAGCCCCTGTAAGAAGAGCTCTGTAAGCTCTTGGAGGATTGGCTACATCAGGGGTGTGTGGCCTAATATGCAAAGGAGCTCCTGCTACGAAATGAGCCCTGCTTACATCCTGAAACTCTTGTCAGTGTGTGCTGGGCGTGTCTTGAGTGTGATAAGTGCCATTAAGTCGCTTCCGACTTATAGGGACCCTATGAATTAATGTCCTCCAAAACATCCTCATTAACAGCCTTGCTCAGATCTTGCAGACAAAGGGCCTTGGCTTCCTTGATGGAGTCAATTTGTCTCTTCTTGGGAAGAGGAAGAGGAGATTGCATTTATACCCTGGGGTATAAATCCAATCTCCGCTGCTGTTGCTGCTGTTGCTGCTGTTGCTGCCACCTCCTCCTCCTCCTCCTCCTCTACCTCCTTGTTTGGTGTAGTGGTTAATTGCGCGGACTCTCATCTGGGAGAACCGGGTTTGATTCCCCACTCCTCCACTTGCACCTGGCTGGATGACCTTGGGCAAGCCATAGCTCTGTACCAGCTGTTCCCTCAAGGACAGCTTGGGAAAGAGCTCTCTCAGCCCCACCTACCTCCCAGGGTGTCTGCTGTGGGGAGGGGAAGGGAAAGGAGTTTGTAAGCCGCTCTGAGACTCCAAGTGAGTGAAGGGTGGGGTATAAATCTAATTTCTTCTTCTTCTTCTTCTTCTCTTCCTTTCCTTTCCCCTCCCCACAACAGACACCCCATGAGGTAGGTGGGGCTGAGAGAGCTCTTTCAAGGACTGCCCTTGAGAGAACAGCTCTGAGAGAACTTGTGACTGACCTAAGGTCACACCAGCAGCTGCATGCGGAGGAGTGGGGAATCCAACCCGGTTCTACCTCTTATGTTTCCTCATGATGTAAGCAAAGCACGACGGCCTCCAGTGAGTCATTTAAACTTCTAGGGAAAGATCTGGCTCGATTTCATCTAGAACCTTACGGTCAAAGACCAACAATCAATACAATAGAGGGCAGATAAATGATAGAACAGTAAAATTATATAAAATATAATAGCATCTAAAATTATAGATAGGAATCTAAAAGGTTTAAAATACAGAAATGATAACATTAATATTGAGATCAGAAATTAAAAATCTAGGCCTATCTGTACTTAACCATCCAAGTAATCTAGAACCCTCTGTTCTGTCTTTTTTTCTTATCTATCTATCTATCTATCTATCTATCTATCTATCTATCTATCTATCTATCTATCCATCCATCCATCCATCCATCCATCCATCCATCCATCCATCCATCTATCCATCTATCCATCTATCCATCTATCATTTCATATCTCTATCCCACCCTCCCCGCAAGCAGGCTTTTTAGAGGCTGCTGGACTCAGATCTAACTGTTCTTGTTACTCTTGTTTCAGTCGGCACTATTTCAATCCTGTCATTCGATTAATATTCTGATTACTGTTTCATGGGCTTCTGTGTCTTTCCCGGTATTTTATTCGGAATCGATGGATGTAGCAGTTATGATTCTAACCAAGAATCGCATTGCCTGATCATTAGATTTAACTTTCCAGGGAGCTGTAAACAACCCCCCCCCCCCCCGGTTCTATGCAGATATTGATTCTCATCTTGTCTCCCTGCTCTAATCGGAGCTAAAGGCATTCATTTTTATATGCAAACCAGCGCTTTGACACACACTGAATAGTGCACCTCACAAGTTGTTGGAATATGCAAGGTCTATAGTGCAGCCTTATAAAGAAGATCTGAAGATCATCCTACGGGGGGCAGCAAAAGGACATGTAGTTAGCACAGCTAGACTATGGACCGCCCGCTTTTTCAAACTGTGTCCTTGCCATCTCCTGATTGGCTCTTCTGGAGACTTCCTGCTTCTGCTGAACTTCCTGTTGCTCTATGTTCCCCTCACAGCCGTTAGACTGGTAAGTTTAGTCTTTCACGCTGTATGTTCCCTAACAGTTGGTTCTTCTTTAATAAACCTACTTATTTTTTCTCTACACAGCTAGTGCTCCATTTCTTTGCATATTCAAACTCTGCCACCACAATTCACTCCACAATGCACTTTACAACTGAATGTCACTGTGAGCAATGTCAAAATGCACTTGCAAACTATCTCTAAAGTGCATTCAACGTGGACGAGAAGTGCCTTATTTAGGGTGTGCAAAAGTGCCTTATGTCTCACACCTGATGTGAAAAAAAAAAGAATCTTGTATCAGAGGTGGCTCTCTCTGTTCCTAGCACACAGCAATCAACATGTTTTTTGTTTTTGCGACAGTAAATAAACTTGCTGTCATTTCAAAATCGTTCATACCAGCACAGAACGTACGCCTAGCCCCAATGGATTACGATAGGATCAATATGTAAAATGCCTGCTGCATATCCCAGATTATAGTTAATATTTCCAGATAATGAAGGTTAATTTGGGAGCAGGTCCGAACATGGGCAAAAAAAATATCATATGAATTAATTGCTCTGGATCTATTGGAAACATTGCCTCTGGTGCATTGTGTGAGTTTTGATTTTGCTTTAAAAATTAAGGTGTGGAATAGTTTTGGAGGGGAGCCATTCTGCTCTGCAGGAGAAGAGTGGAATTTGAGTCCAATAGCATGTTAGAAACCGACACGAGTTCCATGGTATACCGTATTTTTCGCTCCATAAGACACACTTTTCCTCCCCAAAAAAGTGGGGGGGGGGGAATTGTGTGCATCTTATGGAGCGAATATGGAGCTTTTCTTACCTGTAACAGGGCTCTTTCTTCAGCAGGAACGCAGGGGAACGCCATTCAGGCTGGCATCCCAGCCTTCCCCGCCCCTCCCTGATGGGCCTGAGCTGTTAAGACTTAAAAGGGAAACGGCAGGAAAAACCCCACCAGGCTAAGTACTCTTTCCCTTTAAGTGCTTTCCCCCTTTAAGACAGCCAGCAGCAGAAAGCCCCGCCCACAGATTAAGCTCCGTGGCTCCTTTGCACAGAAAGGCCTGGCTTTGCATGGCATGCCGACGTCTCTCTTCTTTCCTTTCTCTATCTTCCTTCCTTCCTTCCTTCCTTCCTTTCCTTTTTTCTGTCTGTCTGTCTGTCTTTCTGTCTCTCTCTCTGTCCCCACCTTTCTTTCTTCCTTTCTCTTTCTCTCTCCTCCTCCTTCCTTCCTTTATCTCTCTCTCTCTCTCTTTCTTTCTGTTTCATTTTTTCCTGTTTTCCTCCTCTAAAAACAAGGTGCGTCTTATGATCAGGCGCGTCTTATGGAGCGAAAAATACGGTAAGCTTTCAAGAATCAAAGCTCCCTTTCTATAACTTCTCATATACTTTCTATAACTTTCTATAAGAGATAAAAGGAAGTCCTTCTTCACCTAAAGAGTGATTAAGACATGGAATTCACTGCCACAGGAGGTGGTGGCGGCTACAAGCATGGACAACTTCAAGAGTGAATTGGATAAACATACGGAGCAGAGGTCCATCAGTGGCTATTAGCCACAAGGTCTAGATAGGAACTCTCGGTCTGGGGCAAGTGATGCTCTGTATTCTTGGTGCTTGGGGGGGGGCAACAGTGGGAGGGCTTCTAGTGTCCTGGCCCCACTGGTGGACCTCCTGATGGCCCCTGGTGTTTCTGGCCACTGTGTGACAGAGTGTTGGACTGGATGGGCCATTGGCCTGATCCAACATTGGCCTCTCTTATGTTCTTAAGAACATAAGGGAAGCCCTGCTAGATCAAGGCAAGGGCCCATCCAGTCCAACACTGCGTCACACAGTGGCCACAAGGAGGTCCACCAGCACAGCCACTTGGTGTTTTTGGCCACTGTGTGACAGAGTGTTGGACTGGATGGGCCATTGGCCCGATCCAACATTGGCTCCTCTTATCCTCTTATGTTCTTTGTATAACCTCTCTTGCATTGGATTTTTCGCCCATTCAATATCATGCCCCAGAGGGCCATGTTGTTTGGAGTAAGCAATGTCTGGTATACAAAAACAAGAGAAGAAGACCTTCCAGGGGGCAACATGAAGAAAGCCCAGTTAGATAGGATAGGGAGCTCAGCACCTTCTCTCTTGACGTGCCATTCCTTGGCCCATCCGGCATCTAGCATTCGCTCCTTTGTTCTGCCAAACCCACACTGGAACAGAAAATGATGTGGCTCAAAACCGGGTTCAAATACTCTAGTCCAACGCCATACTGGGTGCAGAGTCATCCCTGAATGGCCATAAAATGGCCATAAATCTATGCAGAAGGTACCATAAAACTGAGAGATCAAAGGAAGTGAGCATTGTGGAAGCGTCCATAAAATCCGACAATCAAAGAAAGCGGCAGGCAACTTAGATACGGTTTTAGAAGAAGAAGAAGAAGAAGAAGAGATTGGATTTATACCCCGCCCTCCACTCCCCAAGGGAGTCTCAGAGCGGCTTACAAACTCCTTTTCCCTTCTCCTCCCCACAACAGACACCCTGTGAGGTAGGTGGGGCTGAGAGAGCTCTTTCCCAAGCTGTCCTTGAGGGAACAGCTGGTACAGAGCTATGGCTTGCCCAAGGTCATCCAGCCAGGTGTAAGTGGAGGAGTGGGGAATCAAACCCGGTTCTCCTAGATTAGAGTCCGTGCACTTAACCACTACACCAAACTTAGTAAAACAGCAGCGTGAGTTCTAGACGCGGAGTGGGTTCTTGTCCATCGCCAGATGGCCACTCTTCGGGCAATATCCTGCTTCTTCTTGGAAGTTCCACAACTCTCTGTCACTCACGCTCAACTTAAGAGATGTCACTAGGAACCTATCGCTATCTCTGCTCTATACTATCAAATATGTTACTTCCTGAATAAAGCTTTCTCTACCCTTTGATCAGTTGGTGCGCCTCTGTTGCGTTAATCCTTCAGCCAACAGTATTTCCATTCGCTAATGCAAGGTGTGTGATTGCATGCACTGATGAGATGCAAGATTTGGGATAGAAATATGCTTGCAAGGACGTCTGTATCTTTGTATACATCAAACACTGCCTCCCCTCCGTGTTTCAGTTTGGTTTGGGGCTAGGCTTGCCATTTGCTAGCCCGTGGCAGGTAGCAAATGGTCCCAATCCTCTTCCCTTGAGAAACGGAGGATCCGGAGAGAGAAAAATGACTGGCAAATGGCCTCCATAGTGATGTTCTAGGGATGTCTCTGTGTCTCCATGGTCTTTCCATAGATATTGGGGGAAGTTCCTATTGCATTATCCAGAAGTGGTATCACATCCTCCCCAAACTCCACCCTACCCTGGCACCACCCTCATAATCTCTGAGTAGTTGTCAAAGCAGTGTTGGCTAGGTCATTTGAGGCTTTGGGGCTGAATTTAAGAATCAACTGCTTTTATACTGACATGAGATCATGAGAGGGAGGGCAGGAAGGGTTGCCTCAGTGCTTGGTTCTCGTGGCCCTTTCTTACATGCCCAGGGAAATGCTGATCGCCACTTTGGGGTTAGGATGCCATTATTCTCCAGGCCAGTTTGGTCGGGGATCCTGGAGGTTTTTGTCATCTTCTGGGCATGGAACAGGGGTCACCGGGTGTGTGTGGAGGGGAGGTATTTGTAAATTTCCTGCATTGTGCAGGGGGTTGGACTAGATGACCTTGGAGGTCCCTTCCAACTCTATGATTCTAATATGATAGTCCTCTTACAATGCCCGAAATGTTGCTGATCTGATGTGCTTGGAGAGATCCACCTAATGTAGTCATTTCCTCACCCCCTTAGAGCAGGGGTGGGCAATTGTTTTGGCTCGGGGGCCACTTTGTGGGAGCGGAGGTTCGCGGAGGGCCGCACCTTTTAAAAGGATTGCCTTCATTAGTTAACTTTGCATTTCAGAAAAGATATAAATGGTATCATAAAAATCAATAAATATAAATTAAATAAAATAGTGGTAGTTTTATTCAGTTTATTTATTGTGATAATTTCGTATCATCTATAGCTGCAAGCACATTTAATTTTAGAATCAGTTTAATGAGAGAAATGTACCCTATCCCACTTTTCTACAATTTTTTTGAAATCAGGAGATTGCTTGTTCAGAAACTACGTGGCCAACTGTCTTGGCGGGCCGCAAAAAACTCTGTGGCGGGCCGCATGTGGCCCCCGGGCCGCAATTTGCCCACCCCTGCCTTAGAGAATACTTTGGAAAAAAAAAACACAATTGCATTCATCTCATGTTTGCGCACATTGTTTCTTTCATGGGTAAGGGTAGGACATGTCTTTGGACACAGGGTTTTCAATTGTCTGCGCTTTCTTCAAGTCCAGAATGGTTTGCTGAAATGCTGACATCCTTGAGTCTTGTGAAATCACCTGCTGTTATGGCACAGAAAGCCCGTGACATTCTGTCTGCTGATAGAAAAAAGGCTCAGTTACGGAATGCCTAGTTTAGTTTCTGGGAGGGAAGTGAACAAAACAGCGTGGCTGGGAGACAAATTGCACATGTTATGTAAGAACAGAAAGGCCAAGTTCTTCAGGTGGAACTGAAAAGCAGATCGCTTGGTAGCGGAGAATGCAGATCCAAAGGCAATTAAAATATTCACATGGGATACAGCGGGAACAGTTATCTGCCTATGGTAAGAGCTGCCAGAAGGCAGCCCAGTCTTTGGATACAGGCCTGCAGTTAATAATAATTTTGGTTGCAATCCTGCAACTGTGCTAGAGTTTTTTGTTTTCTTTTCTTCCTTTCAAGTCATAGAATCGTAGAGTTAGAAGGGACCTCTAGGGTCATCTAGTCCAACCCCCTACACAATGCAGGAAATGCACAAATACCTCCCCCCCACCAGTGACCATGCCCAGAAGATGGCAAAAACACTCCAAACCCCACAACACTCTAGGTTCTTGGCGAAACTGGCCTGGAATAAAATTACTTCCTGTTACTTATGGTAACTCCTGGTGAGGTTTTCAAAACAAGAGACACTCAAAGGAGGTTTGGCATTGCCTGCCTCTGTGTTGCGACCCTGGTATTTCTTGGTGGCCTCCCATCCAAGTACTGGTCAAGTCCCACCCTGCTTAACTTCTGAGTTCTGGTGAGATCAAGCTATCCTGGGCTATCCAGGTCAGGGCTAGGCAAATACATAGCAGTGCAAACAAAATTTGTCTTCTGATTGCAACTTGTGGAGGCAGCATGAACTGAACCAGGGGTCATTTTGTAGAAAAAGAGCTCATTAGCATAACTCATTAGCATAACTTATTTGCATATGCCACACCCCCTGACATCACCTGAAGGGTGTCAGAAGACAACACTCACCACTCAGGCTCCACCCACAAAATCTCCAGGTATTTCCCAACTCGGAGCTGGCAAGCCAGCTTGACACTTGGACTAAAGACACTTTAGGTTTCCTTTGCCCTTGCAGGGAAGCTGCCCTACAACAAGCATGAAAATGCAGATCAACTGTAATCTCCCAAACTGCTTTATTAACCAGTTACTCGGTTCCTTTGAATCCCGAGACAATCCTGCTGAACCTGTGGCATGAAGAAGCTATTCCTAAGTCCCAAAGAGATCTAATCACTAGCTTACTGACGGCAGCGAAGACGGCAATCGCACAAATTTATTTATTTATTTATTTCATGCAATTTATATCCCGCCCTCCGCGCCATACAAACTTGGAAATCATCTCAACCACTCTCAAGGTCCCTATGGATGACGAAAGTATGGGATCAGTTTCTAATGGAGAAAATCACATATCGCTTATACCAATCGGAGAGCTTCCCGAAATCAACAGACCTTGTTGAAAAGTGGTACTCCTTCTATGAATTTGCAGGCAAACAAAATATTTTGCCACAAAATAGATTCTGTAGAGATTTAATCAGGGGTCCGATGGAGCGGGAGTGCACAGGAGCGCAGCTCCGGGAGTGAGGAGCCCAGGGGGTGGGCACATGACCAAGCCCCGCCCCCTCCTCGGCTTCCCCGAGCAGTGCAGAGGCGCAGCGCCCCAGGGAAAGCCCTGCTAGGGTCTTTATTGTTTTTAATGTTTTGTTTTAATATTGATAATTTTATCATTGTTCCTTTTATGACTGTGTACTGCTTTTCCAGAGACTTGCTCAAGGTGGCATATAAATTTTCTAAGTCTACCATTTTTTATCTGGGCACATGGCACATAAGTACTGGAGAAATTTCACCAACCCTTCAGCAGCTTCCACCCCATCAGTTTGGTGTAGTGGTCAGGAGTTGTACTCAAATCTGGGAGAACCGGGTTTGATTCCCCACTCCTCCACATGCAGCTGCTGGTGTGACCTTGGGCCAGTCACAAGTTCTCTCAGAGCTGTTCTCTCATGAGCAGTACTCAAAAGACCTCTCTCAGCCCCACCTACCTCACAGGGTGTCTTGTTGTGGGGAGTGGAAGGGGAAGGGATGGGTGGTGCACATGTCCTGGGTATCTCAAGTCTACTTGAAACCTGGTGGTTTCAAGGGAGCAGGAAGAGAATGAGGGTGTGTTCTTTATGCTTATTTTTTATTGCACAAAGTATTGGATGGGGAAGGGAATGGAGGAAGGGCAGGTCAGTTTCACTCCCCTGTGGAGTGGAGCCTGAGGGGTGGGGTGTTGCCTTCTGACACACTTCCGGTATGTTGGGGTGTGTGACAGATGCAAATGAGTTATGCAAATGAGTTATGCTAATGAGCTCCTGCACCTCTTTTTATACAAAATGACCCCTGGATTTAATATTGATATAACTACACTCACTGGTCTTTAGCTGTCTCTGTTTCTATCCTTGCTTTACTTTTACTCTTCCTCACT
This sequence comes from Lepidodactylus listeri, assembly GCA_029233225.1. Classification (NCBI taxonomy): domain Eukaryota; kingdom Metazoa; phylum Chordata; class Lepidosauria; order Squamata; family Gekkonidae; genus Lepidodactylus; species Lepidodactylus listeri. Next base: position 8,891,150 of record JARCFY010000004.1, on the reverse strand, counting down.
CTTGCACTTGCACACTATTTGATATTTGTTATTTATTATAGTATACTCAATATACCTTTAAGTTTGGTTCTTGTGGGTTCTGCCTAATTCCTCTCTTGTTTGTGATATCAGGTTACGACTTTCATGTTTAGTACAAGGCTTTTATTGTTTCCACTGTATTAATGCTCTTGTGGATGTATTGCACTTTGATTGCCTTTCTTATTTGTATATTTTGAATTTGTTACTAAAATTTTAAATTAAAAAAAAAATGCCGGTCAAGTTCGTATGCTTTTGCTTTTTTCCACAGTGCATCGCCATATGTGCCTGCTCCTGGGCTTGTTACTACTGGAACAGCATTCCTACGTGTTCCGGCTCAAAATGACCCCTGAACTGAACCAGTGGGTGACTGAGGCCCTCTCTGCGCTCTCCTTTTAATCCATGTTCTTTCACCCTGCCTTATCCCCGGGTTATTTGGATGCTGTTTTTTCAGTAGACTGAAGAAGAAGAAGAGATTGGATTTACACCCCACCTTTCACTCAGAGCAGCTAACAATCTCCTTTCCCTTCCCCTCCCCACAACAGGCACCCTGTGAGGTAGGTGGGGCTGAGAGAGCTCTTTCCAGAGCTGTTCTTAAAAGAACCGCTCTGACAGAACTGTGGCTTGCCCAAGGTCATCCAGCAGCTGCAAGCGGAGGAGTGGGGAATCAAACCCGATTCACCAAGATTAGAGTCTGTGCACTAAACTGCTACACCTATGATGCCTCGACTTGAATTTGACTTGAAACGCAGAAAGGACTTTGCTAGAATCGTTTCCTGTGAGGCACCTCTCAAGTGAAAACAATTTTGCTCCCCTACGTTGTCCTGAATATTTACCTCTACAATGTCTGATGGCAAATATTCTACAGCTATCACCTCAAACCGTGGATGTGTTCTAGATATCCCCCCCCCAGTATTTGATGTCTTTATGCAATACATTATGGTTTCAATATCTGAAACTGGAGAGTTAATGCTTGATAGTTGTGACACCTGGTATGTAGTGGTGGGATGTGGAATTGCATGGTATAGCCTGCTCAAGTCAGATCTCAAATGCTAAACAGAGTTAATACTTGAATGGGCAACCAGCAAGAGAGGCTCTGCAGAGGCATAAGAGAAGCCAGTGTTGGATCAGGCCAATGACCCATCCAGTCCAACACTCTGTGTCACACAGTGGCCGAAAATACCAGGTGCCATCAGGAGGTCCACCAGTGGGGCCAGGACACTACAATTGCAATGGCCAACCACCTCTGCTTCTCACTTGCCTTGTAAGCCCCTTGCTTGGGTCAACATGCGACAGTTGCAACCCGATGGCGTATACATACATATACAGTGGCATTTATCATTTGATAAATGTATGGTTGACTTCCAGTGGTACCCTGTATTGGTCTGGGGAGAGGGAATCAAAGACGTTCAAGGCCAATAAGGAAAAACAAAACAAATCACAAGGGGACTTCTGAAGTCTGGTGCCTGTTGTAGGAATGGCCAACAAACTCAAAGCCCTGGGATTTTCAGTGTGAAAGCAAAATCGTACTCAAAGCGAAAGTGAAAATATTGAATCAAAATTTCATGTCCGTGTTCAAAGCTGAAAATTCCAGCAGATCTCAAATATCTTGCAAGGGTTCCTTTCAATGAAGCTGGTACGTGTGAGGCGACGCACAGTGGGACAAAAAATCCCAACTTCAAGTATAGAACGTAAGAGAAGCCAATGTTGGGTCAGGCCAATGGCTCATCCAGTCCGACACTCTGTATCACACAGTGGCCAAAACCCAGGTGCCCTCAGGAGGTTCACCAGCAGGGCCAGAACTTCAGAAACCCTCACACTGTTGCCCCCCCCCCCGTCAAGCACCAAGAATACAGAGCATCACTTGCCCCAGACTGAGAGTCCCTATCTATACCTTGTGGCGAATAGCCGCTGATGGATCTCTGCTCCATATGTATATCCATTTCCCTCTTGAAGCCGTCCGTGCTTGTAGCCACCACCACCTCCTGTAGCAAGGAATTCCATGCGTTAATCACTCTTTGGGGTGATTCACCCCAAATGGCTAATGGGGTCTGAAATTGCTGAAAGGGAAAAAGACCTTGGGATCATATTGGGTAACTCAGTGAAAGTGTCAGCCCAGTGTGCTGCAGCAGAGAAAAAGGCAAACTCGATGTTAGGGATGATTAGGAAAGGGTTGGACAATAAAATGGCCAAGATTGTAGTGCCCCTGTATAGATCTCTTTTGGAATACTGTGTATAGTTCTGGGCACCATATCTCAAAGAGGACATTGCAGCGCTGGAAAAAAATTGCAGATGAGGAAAACCGAGATGATTAGGGAGTTGGAGCAACTTCCTTATGAGGAAAGGCTGAAGAGTCTGGGACTTTTCAGTTTAGAAAACAGATTACTAAGAAGGGACATGATAGAGATTTATAAAATGATGCACGGGGTGGAGAGAGTTGACCAAGATAAATTTTTCTCCCTCTCCCAAAATACTAGAACTTGAGGTCATCCAAAGAAACTGAAGGACAGTCGGTTCAGAATGGATGAAAAGGAAATACTCAGGGGTAATTTCATAGAAAAAGAGGTGCAGGAGCTTATTAGCATAACTCATTAGCATAACTTATTTGCATATGCTACACCCCCTGACATCACTAGAGGTATGTCAGAAGGCAAGAGAGACAGAGAGAGAGAGAGGGGGGGGGGGGAGGGAGGGAGAGGGGACAGCTTCTAATCCAAGCCTCAGAAATACCACTATTTTGGGAGGATAGCTTCAGTGGTGGCTGAAGCCTTCAGAAGGCTGGTCGGAGGAACAAGGACCTTTCCAGGGGACGGGGTCATTTTACTGCAGCCATGACACAAGCAGGTATTCCCCCGTGGGGGGGGGGAATGCTGGCACCAACTCCTGGAGCTGAGCTCCCCCAAGCTCCTGCTCGAAATGACCCCTGGAAATACTACTTTACACAAAGAGTTATTAAAATGTGGAATTCACTGCTAGAGGATGTACTGATGGCCACAGGAATCAGCAGCTTTAAAAGGGGACTAAGAAGATTCATGAAGGAAAAGTCTCTCAGTGGCTACTAGCCATAGTGACTGAGGGCTTAGTGCCTCTGAATCCCAGTCCCAGGAGACTACATGAGGGGAAGGCCTCAGCCTCTCTGCCCTGGTGTTGGACCTCTGCAGGAACTGGTTGGCCCCTGTGTGAGGCAGGATGCTGGACTAGATGGACCACTGCTCTGATCCAGCAGGGCTCTTCTTATGTTCTTATGGAGGTCTTGGCCTCTCTGCCCTGTTGTTGGCCCTCCAGAGGAACTGGCTGGCCACTGTGTGAGACAGGATGCTGGACTAGGTGGACCACTGGTCTGATCCAGCACGGCTTTTCTTATGTTGTTGTGAAGGCCTCAGCCTCTGTTGTTGGCCCTCCGGAGGAACTGGCTGGCCACTGTGTGAGACAGGATGCTGGACTAGATGGACTATTTGTTTGAATCAGCAGGGCTCTTTTTTATGTTCTTATATTCAACTCAGGTAACAAGCATTGGGATATGTCAACAGCAATCTGTATTTCGAAATATATTTGGAAATCATCTATAGAAACTTATGTGTAGATCTGCCTCCACATAATTTTGTCTTGTCTTTATACATATTTGTTTCCCTTTTCTTTTAAAAATCTTACTTAGTTGTTGGATTTTAAGTGTTCCCCCTCTGTTCATTTCCCCTGTGTTTTTAAAAAAGAAATTAAATGAATGAATGAATAAAATGTCAACAGCAATTGTTTTTTTTAAGTGAAGTGGTGAGCAAATGGACCATCCACAAATGACAGTCAGAAGTCCCCAGATGAGACCCGTCACTAAACCAGTATCACTCACAGCTATTGGTCCAATCCCAGTTTGTGAAATGTTACGGCGATGGAGACTTACTGTATTTCAGAAAACAAATGCATGCCAAGTCAGCTTCCATAAAGATTGACGGTGACACAGAAATAGCCTGAGGTTAATATTATAAATCTTTCTAAAATAGTTTTTTTAATGCATATTCTTCATGTTGACATCAGATCAATCGGTCAAAGTGATGTTCTTTTAAGGGATGCAGAAACCAAATGGTGAAAACGAAAGGGAAAATGCAAGGTTACTGCCCATATTTTCCTTTCCACTGAACTCTGGATAAATGTTCCCTCAAGACAAGTTATGGAAGGGAGTGAGCAATAGTTTGATCAACTCATCATAGTGTTTGGCAGGACCAAGTCCAGAGTCATCAACAGTTGCTAGTTTTTAGAGAGGGAAGAATCTCAGGAGATGGGCTTCAAAGTAATCTACACATCATCTGACCTTGTGAGTGCTGGTTACAAAACGGAAAACATACACATAAGGTGCATTTTCAAGACTCGCTAATTTCTACCCTAGTCCCACACTCTCATGTTCAATGTGCCTCTAAAGAGGAGCAACAATGATTGTCATTATGCTTTGAGGGGGGATGTATAAAATACGTTCTGAGAACATCTCAGAGTTCCTCAAGGAGAATAATGATATCTATCATCTTTTTTTTCTACTGCCTTTCTTTCAAGGAGCTCCAGGTGGCATGCCTCCATTCTTTCCCAACAACAAGCTCCTGAGTTAGGAAAGACTGATTGGACCAAGGTCATTAAGTGATCTTCAGGGTTGGATAGAGTTTCAATTTAGGTCTCATCTACATGAGTCTGCCTATCTAGAAGAACCTTTCAGGGATGTGCATTTGTGTATTCCCAGTTCAAATCTATGTCTGAAAAATACTACATCACTATCTTTTCAGATATATTCAGGTTTCTGGAGTCATATGTGAGCATTCCAGAATACTGGTAACCAGGTTCCCCAAAATTCTGGAAATATTCAGGACTATATGGGGCTTTCATTTTAAGCCTCCTAGGCCTGTTTTTCCTTCAGTTTTACAGGATTCTTGGGCAACTAAAGGTAGTGGGGAAGGCAGCTCTCCCAGGCAACAGGTTCAGATGTTAGAGGGATCACTAGAACTTCCTGCCCAGTCATGATGATGGTCTCACCACCTTCCATGGCTCTCTGAGTAGAGAGGGTTCCAAGTTGAATTCTCTGGCTTGATCCTGGTTCTCTTGGGGTTGACACATTTGCCCTGGCTTCTGCTCAACTTCTGTGGTTTTACATTGGTTATGTTGGGCTTGCAAACAATATCCAGTGCCTAAATTGGTTTGGCATAGATTCTCTAGTTTAACATTGGTTATGTTGAGCTTGCAACAGTGTCCAATGCTTAAGTTGGTTTGGCATAGATTTTCTGGTTTGACATTGGTTATGTTGGGCTTGCAATAATATCCGATGCCTAAATTGGTTTTGTGTAGATTCTCTGCTTTGGCATTGCTTATGCTGGGCTTGCAATAGTAGCCAATGCTTAAGTTGGGTTGGCATAGATTCTCTGGGTTGACATTGGTTATGTTGGGCTTGCCACATTGGCCTGTGGTTTTTCTGAGATCCTCTGGTTTCATGTTGGTTTTCTCGGGCTTGTTGGGCCTGTTTGCATTTGGAGGCTTTTAGCCAGTGGTTCCTCTTGTGTGTTTGGCTACTGGATTCTTATCTGTCTATCTGTCTGTCTGTCTGTCTGTCTGTCTGTCTGTCTATCTTTATATCCCATCTAACCAATGGACTGGCTCAAGGCGGCTATTAGCAAATAAAACCATATACAATAGCATTCAGATTAAAAACAAATACAAAATCCATAAAATTACCAGATAAGTTACAAAATACAATAAAACAGGCAAAAGATGGCGACAATACCGATCAGACCCAGCAACACAAGGCAGCACCCCTTAAATCCTGGGCCAGGAGAATGCCACCAGCCGAGTTCCCCAGTGGTCCATTTCCTCAGTGGAGGCTCCTAATCAAAAGCCTGGCAGAAGAGCTCTGCTTTGCAGGCCCTGCGGAACTGCAAAAGGTCCCACAGGGCTCTGATGTCCTCCAGGAGCTTGTTCCACCAGTGTGGAGCCACCACTGAGAAGGCTCTGGCGGACACTAACCTGGCCTCTCTTGGGCCAGGGAGGTTCAGGCGATGTTGAGGGCCTGACTGCAGTGCTCTCTGGGGTATATATGGGGAAAGGCATACTCGAAATCTCAGAGTGGCTTACAATCTCCTTTCCCTTCCCCTCCCAGTTTGGTGTAGTGGTTAAGTGCACGGACTCTAATCTGGGAAAACCGGGTTTGATTCCCCACTCCTCCACTTGCACCTGGCTGGATGACCTTGGGCAAGCCATAGCTCTGTACCAGCTGTTCCCTCAAGGACAGCTTGGGAAAGAGCTCTCTCAGCCCCACCCACCTCACAGGGTGTCTGTTGTGGGGAGGGGAGGGGAAAGGAGTTTGTAAGCCGCTCTGAGACTCTTAAGTGAGTGAAGGGCGGGATATAAATCCAATCTCTTCTTCTTCTCTTCTTCTTCTTCCCCACAACAGACACCTTGTGAGGCAGGTGGGGCTGAGAGAGCTCTTTTGAGGACTGCTCTTGAGAGAACAGCTCTGAGAGAACTTGTGACTGACCCAAGGTCACCCCAGCAGCTGCATGTGGAGGAGTGGGGAATCAAACCTGGTTGTCCCAGACTGCAGTCCACTCTCTTAACCACTACACCAAAGTGTACGTCCCTAGAAGGTTTACTAAAAAAACAGTTTGCTTACCTGTACTGATTTTCCCTTGGGGTCTCAACTATAGTCAAATGTCAGCTTACGTTTTGGGATAACATCTTGGTTCACGTGGGAAGCAGCCAGGCCCAGGAGGCCTGACCAGTGGAAATGGCTGGCATGTCAATCCGGAAAGTATTTTCTGAAAGCAGAAAAAATTGACAACTGTTGTATTGAATGTTTACGTATAGCTTGATAGCGCAAAATATTTTCTTAATGGTCTTTTATGGCTGGTAGCTCTGCTAAGCTGCCGGAATGTGTCATTCCCCACCTGCCTGGACAAAGACTGAGGGGAAAGAAAGATTTCCATTTTTCTATCCAGAACAAGAAATTAAGCTTTAGATTTGCAGCTTAATGGCAAAACCCAGGATTTGGGACTTACCAAGTTGAGGGATGTTCTCAAAGATTAATATTTACCGACTATGACGACCTATCTGGGTTTTTTGTTCCCCCAGCTCCCTCTTGCTCTGTGTAAACATCTGTGAATAAAATAGAAACTTCTAAGAGGACGACCATTTCCAATGCTATAATAACGCCCAGTAAACAGAGATGTTTTATATATCTTTTTGCAAACAAACCAAAAAAAAGACTTTATTTCCGAGGTGGTACATCCCAGCTGGTGGAAGTAACTGCGTGGCCATCTTTGTCAGAAAGTGGTGGCAGCTCCTTGGAAGACATACCAAGTGTGTTTGCGTGTATGAGCGTGCAAAGTGATGTCAAGTCACAGCTGACTTATGGCGAGCCCATAGGGTTTTCACGGCAAGTGATTAAACAGAGTTGGTTTGCCGTTGCCTTCCTCGGCAGAGCCTTCCTTGGTGGTCTCCCATCCAAGTATCAACCCTGCTTAACTTAGACCTATGGTGGCCCCAAAAAGGGGCTTTCAAGGCAAGTGAGAAGCAGATGTGGTTGGCCATTGCCTTCCTCTTCACAGCCTTCCTTGGTGGTCTCCCATCCAAGTGTCAACCCTGCTTAACTTAGACCTATGGTGACCCCAAAAAGGGGCTTTCACGGCAAGTGAGAAGCAGAGGCGGTTTACCATTGCCTTCCTCTGCAGAGCCTTCCTTGGTGGTCTCCCGTCCAAGACTTATGGTAACCCCAGCAAGGGGCTTTCAAGGCAAGTGAGAAGCAGAGGTTGGTGGCCATTGTCTGCCTCTGCAAAGTCTTCCTTGGCGGACTCCATTCCAAGTACCGACCCTGCTCGGCTTCCGAGATCTGATGAGATAGAGCTATCCCATTCTGTTCTGCACTCCTGCACAGAAGATACCACTACCTTTTATTGCCTTGGCCATGATGGGCCAACAAGATTACAAAGTGGAGCAAAAATTATGTGGACCGGACATGGGATGATGGCCAGTCACATGGGCATGCTCCATAGCTTTAGTCCCCCCCCCCAAAAAAAATCTGCTTAGGTTCGAACTAGAAGTTATGCAACTGGCCCATGATTTGATCTACTGTGCTCCTTTTACTTCAGAAGAGTCTTGTGGAGCTGCCAATTGGATGAGAGAATGTGAAAAAAAAAAGTTACTGATCGTAGGAGTAAAGAGGTTATTCTCCGCAGCAGACGCCCGCTCTGCCATTTTATGGAGATCAGTAATTTGATCTCCAACTGGTAATTTATCCTGCCTGAAATTAAGCCCTAATTTTACCCCTGCGAGGATTTGTACGAAAGCAGAATTGAAAGACAATGTCCTTGATCCTCTCCCCCCCGACACTTACAGAAGCACAATAGATTTAGGATCCTGCAGAGTGTTCATACGGCCAGTTGGGTGCGCTGTCTGCACATTGTTCCTCTTCAGGAAGGCAAGCCAAGGGATCTATGATTTGGTTTGGGCGTGTGATTGACAGTGGACTGATATTGCTGTGCGGTTTAAGGGGATGTCATATTCACCACGGAGAAGCTTTGCGCGCCGTTCACAATTATTGTATGGGCAAAGGGGGCGATTTTGTCTCTGGAGCATGTTTGAAGAGCAGCTTGAATGTGGTATTGGCAATTCAGCATTCATCTGGTTATGTGACACTATTCACCCTGTGGGCCAAAGTTTTCGTTCTTTGTTCTACCTGCTAGGAATTGTCTTGCTGTGTTGTGTCTCTCCTTGCAGAATCAAGATCTCTGGGGAAGGACAATCTAGGAGATCCATCAGACAAGGCAAGAGTTCGATGGCTCAGGTGGGTCTTTCAAAGATCCAGACATTAAGTGCTTACTTTGAGGGATGTAAAGACTATGTGGCTGAGAAGCCAAGAGGATATGGTTTCAAGGGAAAGCATTGATGTAGGCAGGGCTGGGCAAAAAAAAAAAGGAGGCAGGAGAACAGGGAGAGGGTTAAGAAGGTCAGAGAAGGAAAGTCACATGGTATAGCCTGACTGAAAATCCAAGTTGGCTATTAGAAGAGCCACACACAAGGTCCTGCAGGGTTTCTTGTCTTGCAGAACTTCTCAAGAAGAAGAATTCTTCTTGAGCATGTATTGTAATGAGACCACAAGTCACTTGTAAGTAGTTTTGCCTACATGGTTTTCCAACAGCTATAAATGGGACGATGGGTCTCATCTTTCACTCTCCAGTGGGTTTGGCCATCCTTAGTCTAGTGCCTCTAGATTCAGCTGAAGAGACCAGGATGCAGCTTACTATGGCACTGTCGAATAATGCCCTTTTTAATAGCAAAAGGAGGAAGGCTGGAAACAGAGAGGAAAAGAAATCTGTACTAAAGCTTTTTTTATATATATACCTGAGAAATGAAAAAGGTCTCACGTTAGAGGGGACTTTAACTTGCCTTGCACTGACTGTGGAGAGGGCATTTTCTATTTTCCACACCATTTCATGAGGCATCTCTCATTTCACCCAAGACCCATAAAAACCAAACAAGAAAAGCGGAGGGGGGGAGGGGAGAGCAAAAACACCTCCTTTTGTTTTCCCCTTCTTGGGTAGACAAGTGATGGAATTCAAGCATCTGTCCTCCTATGGTGACCCGTCAAAAGCATCTGTACAGTGATTGATAGCTGATTCGTTGGAGGTGTGATTCGCTCTGAGGTCCCCAGATGTTAACTTCAGAAACTTTATAGAGGATGGGTCCATGACAAACATCCTGGCTCATGCGGCAAATTGGAGGCCATTTACATACACACAACCTTCTTCTCTCTTCCCTTTTTGTTTTACCTTTATATATTTACTAGGAGTAAGGCCCGTTTCGGGAAGAAATACAACAGGCTCTAGAGGGAAGGTCCAGGTGAGTGTCCCGGCTGTGGCTGGTGGGGCGGCAGAGGGGAGGGGAAAATAGAGGGAGGCAAGCCGTGTTTATTTCCTTCTGGTTATTTGTAAGGCAGGGCTGTCTCAAGTTATTTTGTTGCCCCAAGTGGGTAGTATGGGAGGGCAGCCTTATGGTAACAGGTATGATTCTCTCCACCCCTGGCTTATGTTGATTTGGGGCTATGCACCGGCAACTAAGGTAGAAAAGCACCTCCTCCTGCACCATGTCTTCAGGGTTTCAAGGCTCTGGAAAGTGGTTCCATAACCAGTTACAGGGTTGCCAACTCTGGGTTGGGAAATACCTGTAGATTTGAGGGGTAAAGCCTGGGGAGGGAAGGGGTGTGGAGGGACCTCAGCAGGGTATAATTCCATAGAGTCCATTGTCCAAAGCAGCCACTGTAATCACTGGGAAATTTTCTGTAGGAGAAATGATGTGCTGTGGCTGGGGAACATGGCGATTTCTGGGAGATCTCCAGGCCCCACAGGGAGACTGGCAACTGCAGTGACCATTTAAGGGAAGATTGGGAGATGTATTTTACCTCAGGACACATTCAATGACCCAACAGTAACAGTAAATTGTTTAGAATGTTAGAGGCAAAGGGCTATCAGACAGCATATGCAAATGACCTCTGTGTTCTGACTGGCTATTGGGGGAAGAGGAACAGCAAACTGTTTAGAATGTTGGAGGCGAGACTTAGGCAATGCAGCCAGTGGATAGGGACAGTTTGAATGACACGTCAGGCAGCCAACTGATTTTGGCAACCGTAGAACGTTGCCACCCGAAAATACAATTATATATAAGGACAGGATTTTCAAAATGGTTTTTACATTGAAACTGAGTAGTGGTCTGTCCAATTCAGTAACCTACTCTAACACAAACACACACACACACACACACACACACACACACACACTCAATCTAGATCCAGGTGGATAGCCATGTTGGTCTGAAGCAGCAGAACAAAGTCTGAGTCCAGTGGCACCTTTAGGACCTACACAGTTTTATTCAAGGTACAAGCTTTCCTGTGCATGCACACTTCTTCAGATACAATGAAAAGGAAATTACCAGTCCATACATATAGGCAGAGGGTGAGCAGTGGATTAGCATACAGCATAAGGAAGATGTTTGACGAATTCAAGAACCAGACAGGAATAACAAGCTTCATTTACATGGTTGCCATTTGTTTGGGTTTAGTTCGGGGAGGGGGAAACATAGTGAAGGAAATAAATATGTCAGAATTGGAGATGGATGGGCAGACATATGCTTAATTGCGGAATGCTGAGAGTAATTAACTGAGACCTTGCCATTACGCTCCATCCGGCTCCTCTGAGAGAGCCAGTCTGGTGTAGTGGTTAAGTGTGCGGACTCTAATTTGGGAGAACCGGGTTTGATTCCCCACTCCTCCACTTGCACCTGGCTGATGACCTTGGGCAAGCCATAGCTCTGTACCAGCTGTTCCCTCAAGGACAGCTTGGGAAAGAGTTCTCTCAGCCCCATCTACCTTACAGGGTGTCTGTTGTGGGGAGGGGAGGGGAAAGGAGTTTGTAAGCCGCTCTGAGACTCTTAAGTAAGTGGAGGGCGGGATATAAATCCAATCTCTTCTTCTTCTTCTTCTCTCAAGCATGGAGGTGACCTTTCTTGCAAGTTTTTCATGTTACATTTGATGTCCAAGACAGGAGAGTTTCTCCTTGCCATAGTGGTCTCCCTGGGAGAAAGTACAAGCTCTCAGTGGTCATTGGTCCTCGGTGGTTTCAATATGAAATAAGTAGATCAAGCTGCCTAATCCTGTAAGCTCATTGGGCCATCTAGTTGAGTATTGTCTGCTCAGATGACAGATGAACAAACATAAACATTTCTTTGGGGGATCTTTGAAGCTCTCTGAAGTCCATATTATCCCCTACATAAAACAACAACTCTGTTTGGGTTGTTTCTTTTTCAGTCCTTTTGTAACTGACTTATGCTGTATGTTTAATGACTACTTCACTTCTCAATGACAAATTAACTTCCTGCCAACAAATGATGTGTGATTTGCCCCTTTCCTCTGCCATTGTTCTTCTCCAATTACTTGCATTGTTCAAGTCTCGGAACCCTCTCAGCTTTCATGCCTTAGCCGTCAGAAGACGAGATCCCACTTTAAAAGCCTGTTTTTGCCTTTAGATGTAAGTGTGTGAATCTGGTTCGCTTTGGATAACGGAGCTCTGAAACATTATTTTTGTTTGTAAAATTCACTTATATGGAAGAACAGTATAGTCTCTGCTCTTCCAAATGGAAACTGTTCCCTCCCTTGAGTGGAGAGAGGTCACCTTCTCTGAGCTTCCATACTTAACAAAGCTTCCAGAGGCTTATCTCCAAATAACTAACACCCTTTGGGAAAATATCCTCTATTCTTTCTGAGTTATCAACACAATAAAGGAATGGTCAGCCAGCAGTACAGAATTAGATTGAGGAGGGGGGGGGGCTGTAACTTTAGCTTTAACCCCAACACCCTGAACAGCAGACATCGATATGAACCAAATGATAAAGCATTGTGTATTTTGTTAGGGGATTCTCAGTACAGCACTATTTTTTTTAAAAAAAAAAATGGAGATTGAAAATAGAGGTTTGGGGGATAGGTGTGTGCACTGTATGCCATTAAGTCACTTCCAATTTATGGCAACCCTATGAATTAATGTCCTCCAAAAACATCCCGTTCTTAACAGCCTTGCTTGGATCTTGCAAGCTGAGGACCATGGCTTCTTTGATTGAGTCAATCCACCTCATGTTGGATCGTCCTCTTTTCCTGCTGCCTTCAACTTTTCCTAGCATTATTGTCTTTTCCAGTGACTCCCGTCTTCTCATAATATGACCAAAGTACGATAGCCTCAGCTGAGTCATTTTAGCTTCTAGGGAGAGTTCAGGCTTGGTTTGATCTAGAACCTACTTATTTTTTCTTTTTGGCAGTCCATGGTATCCATAAAACTCTCCACATTTCAAAAGAAACAAATCTCTTCCTGTTAGTTCTCTTCATTGTCCATCTTTCACATCCATACAAAGTAATGGAAAAGGCCATAGTATAAATCAGGGCTCGTTTCGTAGCAGGAGCTCCTTTGCATATTAGGCCATACCCCCTAATGTAGCCAATCCTCCAAGAGCTTACAGAGCTCTTCTTACAGGGGCTACTGTAAGCTCTTGGAGGATTGGCTGCATCAGGGGTGTATGGCCTAATATGCAGAGGAGCTCCCGCTACGAAGCCCTGGTATGAATTACCTTGCTCTTGGTCTCCAGAGACACATCTTTACACTAAAGGATCTTTTCTAATTTCTTCATGGCTTCCTTTCCAAGTCACAGTCTCCTTCTGATTTCTTGCTTGCAGATTCCCTTTTGGGTGAGGATTATGCCAAATAATAGAAAATTGTTAATGATTTCAGTTTCGTAAAGTTCTGTTTATTCCTCAGTAGTCAAAGTAAATAAATAAATGGCATGCAATGTATCAGTGGCGAGAGACAGTATAAAATGACATAAAAATAAATTAAATAAATAAATAAAGAGATAAATTGGAAGCACCAGTAACAAAAGGGATTACAAACTTACTTGGATAAATTATTCGGGACTGTGCTCTAAATTGGTGTGTACAGGTAGGATCCACTTGTATCATTTTTGCCATTCTTAATGTGTCATGTTAATACATGCATTTTTGGCAGTTCAGTTCATGGCCGAACCACGAACCAAATCATGCACTGATATGAACTGTGAGGTTGGTTCATGGACCTAACCGGTTCGTATTGGTTCATTACCTCTGCTTTCTGCTCCCCGCTGTTTTTTGCGGGGAACAGAAAGCAGGGTTTTTCCCTGTGAAAAGCTACGGGAATCAGAAAGCAGGGTGTTTAAATGGCTCTGAGCCATTTAAAGCCCTGCTTTTTGCTCCACACCATTCAGCTGTTTTTTATGATAAGCAGAAAGCATGGGTTTGAATAGCTTGGAGCCATTTAAATCTCTGCTTCCTGCTCATCATGAACTGCCACAAACTGCCTTAAAGTGTGTGGAAGTTCATGGTGGCTCTTCGGTTCATGAACATTGCTTCGCAACTCACGAACCAGCCAAAATTCATCATGAACTTTTGTTCATGAACTGGTTCGTGTCTATCCCTAGTTAATAGTCTTGCTATTATGCTAGTAATATCTCATCCCATATGGTGGCCAGCCTCCAGGTGGGGCCTGCAGATCTCCTAAAATTACAATCAATCTCCAGACTACAGCAGTTAGTTCTTGTGGAGAAAATGGCAGCTCTGTAGGGTGGAATGTATGGCATTATACCCTACTGCAATCCCTTCTTTTCCCAAACCCTTCATTTAACCACCCCCAAATCTCCAGGAATTTCCCCATTTCGAGTTGGCAACCCTGCACAGCTAGCTTTTATTAATGTTGGGCCATCCAAACATAGAAAGGAGTTTTGTGGCACCCTCAAGATGTAGATTTGCACTGGCAGTAGAACAAAATGGAATGGCCCATACCACTTCAGACTGAAGGTGTGTGATTACTTAAAAAAAAAAAAACCTTTCCCTACATTAATAATTCCTGATAAATATATATATATATTTCATATTTATACCCCGCCCTCCCCGCGAACGGGCTCATACGTAAAACTGTAAATGCAAACCTGGCACAGCTAGGCTAGAAGCTTTTTTCCCCTCATGAGCTATTTTTAATTATTATTTCAGGGAGTTTTTCATAAAGGTGAAGGTTTCCCTTGCTCAAATGCCAGTTGAATCCGACTCTAGGGGTGGCGCTCATCTCTATTTCCAAGCCAAAGAGTCAGCGCTGTCCGAAGACTTCTCTGTGGTCATGTGGCCAGCATGACTAAATGCCAAGGCACATGGAACACTGTTACCTTCCCACTGAAGTGGTACCTATTTATCTACTTGCGATTTCTTGCTTTCGAACTGCTAGGTTGGCAGGAGCTGGGGCCACAGATGGGAGCTCACTCTGTCATGAGGCACTCGGGTCTCGAACTGCCAGTCTATCGACTTTCCGGTCTGCAGCTCAGCATCTTAACCTCTGAGCCACCGTGGCCCCTTGAGTTTTGCACAGGTAACATTAAACAACATGACCCTCCCGTTTCCAGTCTGACATGTCTCATCTTATTCTGTCACCTCAAAATTCCACCATCTTGTTCTGGCGGAGATTGAACTTGACAAATTTTATCGTAGCAAAAGCATTTGTGGTCTAACTCCTGCTTCCTCAGATGCATCACAAATCTCCTATGGAATTTGGGTCACCAACCTCCAGGTAGTGGCTGGAGATCTTCTGGAATTACAAGTGATCTCCAGGAGACAGAGATCAATTCAGCTGGAGAAAATGGCTGCTTTGGAAGGTGGACTCTATGGCATTATACCTCATTGAAGACCCCACCCTCCTCAGGCTCCACTCCTCAAATTCCCAGGCATTTCCCAGCCTCGAACTGGTAACACTACATAGAATGCATAATTTGTCCCTTAGAAGCCGGTACTGAGAGCCAGTGTAGTTTAGTGCCTGGGGTGTCAGACTAGGATCAAAGAGACCCCAGTTCAAATCCCCACTCTGCCATGGAAGCTCACTGGGTGACCTTGGGCCAGTCCCACACTCTCAGTCAAGCCAGTTTGGTGTAATGGCTAGGAGCATGGACTCTAATCTGGGAGGACCGGGTTTGATTCCCCACTCCTCCACATGCAGCTGCTGGTGTGACCCTGGGTCAGACATAAGTTCTCTCAGAGCTGTTCTCTCAAGGGCAGTTCTCAGTCAGAGCTCTCTCAGCCCCACCTACCTCACAGGGTGTCTGTTGTGGGTAGGGGAAGGGAAAAGGGATTGTAAGCCGCTCTGAGAATCCTTCAGGTAGTCAAGAGTGGGGTATAAATCCAATTTCTTCTCTTCTTCTCTACCTCACAGGGTTGTTGTGAAGAAAGAAAGGAGAGTGATGTAAAGCACTCTGAGTCCCTGTAGGGGAGAAAGGCAGGATGGAAATGAAGTACATTAAATTAAGTTAAATTTTTCGGCCACATCCAAGAACAGCGTAAAGGAAACAACATGAGGCAAATTTCCTCTGAGGTGTTCTAGTTGGTAATTTATGTAACATTTACGCAATACTTAAGATTGCCTTCCTTGCTCACAGCGACTGGGAAGTCTCTCGCGCATCCTGACGCACACCTCTGGATTTATGCCCTACACTCTGGCTTGACTTCTACACATCTAGGTTAATTTACATCCACCATAGATCTGGATCATATATTTGGAGACAGAAATAGTACACATGAATATATATGATGGGAGCCTATAAAGTATTTATTGGCATGAATTTGTGATGACCACATTTCTCATTTTGTGGTGGTGCTTAAGTCTTTAAGTCATAGAGCCCTGGATATTGCTGGCACATAAAATGCAATTCTAGTTGCCTGGAGAAAAATCTTCTAATTATTGCCACTGTTTTCCTTCTCCGGGTGTACTGCTTGGGCATTTAAAGGGAGTGGGAGGCCATTCACATAAACATTTGCCACTAGTCAGGGACTGACATAAGGGCAAACTTTGAAAACAACAAAAACAAAACCACCCTACTTTGCTCCTGGTGTGTTTCAGTAAGATTGTAAGATTTATTTATTTAATACCCTACCCTCCCTGCAATCAGGCTCAGGGTGGCTTACATTAGTCGATACATAACAACAATAAAATACATATAACATATAAAACAATACAATTACTAATAAAATCACGAAAACATAGAGTGCGCTGGCAGTTTTTCATTAGTTGATCAGTTGATTAAGATGGCGCATAAGGAGTGTGTGCAAACAAAGGTTTTTCAGCTGGATGATGCTCCTAACTTGTGTGGTGGCAGAGGCCAGATGTCAGGGCTGGGGGCTATAGCTACGTTGGTAGTACTCAGGGCTCATTTCGTAGCAGGAGCTCCTCTGCATATTAGGTCACACACCCCCCCCCCCCGATGTAGCCAATCCTCAAAGAGCTTACAGTAGCCCCTGTAAGGCTGCGGTCACATGGGCCCTTTAAATCTGGGAGCCCTCCCGGATTTAAAGGGGCCGCATTTTTCTACCGCGGGTTGGGATGTCTACACATCCCAACCCTGTGGCAGCAGAAGCGGCGGCCGCAGAAGCGGTGGCTGCAGCAGAAGCAGTGGTGGCAAAAGCAGCCGCATTAGAGGCGGCCGCGGCGGAAGCAGCAGCGGCCGCAGAAGCGGCGGCAAAGGACCCGACCGCCACCTGGTAAGTTTGGGGGTTTTCCCCCCCTTTTACACTTGGACGCTTGACTGCCCAAGCGCCCAAACGTAAAGGGGGGGGGAAATGGCCGACGGGACCATCTGGACAGCCCCACTCTCGCAATGATTGCGAGAGAGGGCTGTCCAGATACCTCAAATGTGGGTTCCTCCCGCGACTCCCAGGAAAACTGTCGATTTTCCTGGGGTCGGAAAATGCGGGAGGAACCTGCATCGGCGCGGGACTTTCTGCGGCCCTTGTAGACAGTCCCTTTAAATGTGGGAGGAAATAGCCCTTCCTCCTGCATTTAAGGGCCGTGTGACTGCAGCCTAAGAAGAGTTCTGTTTCAGTAAGATTGTAAGATTTATTTATTTATTTATTTAATACCCTCCCCTCCCTGCAATCAGGCTCAAGGTGACTTACATTAGTCGATACATAACAACAATAAAATACATATAACCATATAAAACAATACAATTACTAATAAAATCACGAAAACATAGAGCGCGCTGGCAGTTTTTCATTAGTTGATCAGTTGATTAAGATGGCGCATAAGGAGTATGTGCAAACAAAGGTTTTCAGCTGGATGATGCTCCTAACTTGTGTGGTGGCAGAGGCCAGATGTCAGGGCCGGGGGGTATAGCTACGTCGGTAGTACTCAGGGCTCATTTCGTAGCAGGAGCTCCTCTGCATATTAGGTCTCTCTCTCTCTCTCTCTCTCACACACACACACACGATGTAGCCAATCCTCAAAGAGCTTACAGTAGAGTGAGGCTTCTGAGTAGACAGCAAGAGATCAGACCTTTGGGTTGAATCAATGCTCTTTATTTTCTAATACTGCAAACAGGTTCTCAATGTTTGTTAGAGATGCATAAGGAAGGACAGTAATGGTTAATATACCCTCCATCCACAATTGAACCCCAGCATTAGACCAATCAGAGTCAGTGGGTGAACGCGGGAAAAGAAAGATGACCGTTGAGGTTCCCACAGCATGGTGAGAAAGTTATAAAAATTCCCGTCCTGATCTGAGTGACCCACATGTGTGAAGCTAGGCACAACAATTCCAAGCTGGCAGCCATAAAGGAGCTTCAAGGTTTTCACAACAAGATAACACACTCTGGCCCAGAAAGAGGGAGGGAGGATGCATGGGAGTGAAGACCATTTGTTTTCGGTGACGTGCAGGAATTTAGGTCGCCATTCTCCCGCCTAGAAATTGTAACATTAACCAGAGCACCCAATATACTTCAAAGTGACATAAAGAGCTGCAAAGGGCAGGAGGGGGGTTGGACCAGATAAGGGGTACAGGCAAGGAATCCACAAGAACAAAGAAATCAAAAGCAAATTACAGAGATGCTATTGTCAGTTTCTGGTTTGGTTGGTTACATTAGGGGTGTGTGGCCTAATATGCAAAGGAGCTCCTGCTACGAAATGAGCCCTGGTAGTAGTAGAACTAGTGGTGGTGGCGGCTCCTTAGTTGAAAGCCTGGTGGGATATCTTGATTTATTGTATATGGCCATTGGCCGTTACAATACAAAATTGCATTCTAAGAGAACTTATTGGTATGTTTCAGTAAGCACTGACCTGGATGGCCCAGCCTAGCCTGTTCTTATCAGATCTTGGAAGCATTTGGATGGGAGACGGACGACCAAAGACGGATAGGGTTGCCATATAGAGGCAGATGATCTCCACTTTGTTTTGCCATGTGTAACTGGTCCCCTGTTGATGTATCCTATAAAAACTGGCCCTGCAAAATCCTAATCATGGAGTTGGAGAGCGTGTCCTGAATGGAACTCTGATGGCAATCAGCAGTCTCTTTGGCTAGCGCTTGTGGAAGGACACTAATGGTTTGACAGCTCTTTGGCAGTGTGGTATAGTGGTTAAGTGCAACAGACTCTCATCTGGAGAACTGGGTTTGGTTTCCCACTCCTCCACATGAAGCCTGCTGGGTGACCTTGGGCCAGTCACAATTCTGTCAGAGCTCTCTCCGCCCCACCGACTTCACAAGGTATCTGTTGTGGGGAGAGATAGGGAAGGCAATTGCAAGCCACTTTGAGACTCCTTTGGGTAGAGAAAGGTAGGTGTAGGTAAAGGTTTCCCTTGCTCGAAAGCCAGTCAGATATGACTCAAGGGATGTGATGCTCATCTCCGTTTCCAAGCTGAAGAGCCAGAGCTGTCCAAAGATGTTTCCATAGTCATGTGGCCGGCATGACTAGACACCGAGGTGCACAGAACACTGTTACCTTCCCACCAAAGCAGTACCTATTTATCTACTTGCAATGTCTTGCTTTCGAACTGCTAGGCTGGCAGGAGCTGGGACCAGAGACGGGAGCTCACTCCATCATGCAGCACTCGGGTCTCGAACTGCTGAACTACCAAACTTCCAGTCTGCAGTTCAGTGTCTTAACGACTTGAGCCACTACAGCCTTGGGTAGGGAAAAGCAGGGTATAAAAACCAATTCTTCTTCTTTTTCTCCTCCTCCTCCTCCTACTTTCCTCCAAGTTTGAGTCCAATGGCACTTTTAAGACCAATGAAGTTTAATTCTGGGTATAAGCTTTTGTATGCATGCACACTTTTTCAAAGGCATTGAAACAGACTTCCTCAAGCCTCACATTAAGGCCCAGTTGACACCTCCCCTCTGAAGCAGTTTGACTGTTGTCTTGTCCCAGGCTCATTTCACGCTGGTTTCAGATTTCACTCCCTGGGTCTGAAGAGTACTAAGCAACAGGATCTGTTTAAAGCAGTATGATGCTAGCTTGACCACAGGAGGGCAATTAACAAATGTAAACAGTAATTTTTAAACTAGAACAAGTATGGTTTGAGAATAGAAACAGGTATAGATGGTTGGGTTTTTTTTTTGAAACTAGAATGATTCCAGCAGGAAAGTCAGATGTAGATTTGACCATAGACAGAGAGAGGGGGTGAAGTTAGTTGCCCTGAAGGACTAAATGAAGAAGGGTGAATGCACATGAAAGCTTATGCTGAGAATTATACTTGGTTAGTTTTAAAGGTTCCACTGGAGTCAAACTTTCTTCTTCTTGCTTCAGACCAACAGGACTACCCATCTGAATCCCGTCTTGTATCTAAGTGAATTTTCCAGGATGAGAATGAATGAAGAACATGTAATGTGTCAAGGAATGAAATACGTGAACGAATAAAATGTGTGAAGGCCGCAAACTTCTGGTTGTAAGTGGAAGAATCACACCAAAATTCTCAGCAGGATCATGAGGCTTGGCTGCCCAGGTTTCCCCAGCAAAATCTGTGGCTGCGATCACACACATTAAATAATCCACTTTCAATCCACTTTCAGTGCACCTTCCAACTGGATTTTTACTGGCAAAATCCAGTTCAAAAGTGCATTGAAAGTGGATAATTTAGTTTGTGTCATTGCAGCCCCTGTCATAAATAAAAGGATAATTGAAGAGTTTTTCAAATGGTTCCTTCCCCCCCGCCCTTCACAATCTGAGGCTGCATTCAGACTGACAGTTTGGCCTGATATGGGCACCCTTCACAAACTGATTAAATGGGCCCGTTCACACAGCCACAGCTGTCAGGCGTTCCCCAGGCATACTCACCCCGTCAGAGGACGACTTGGAGCTGGGTTAAAAAGCCACCACCTCTGAAGTGGAGTTTTTGCTTCCTCGCACATTCATCATGCATGGCTGTCTGTCTGAACACAGGAGAGTGTGCACAGGACAGATTTGGCTGCCTGAACCTGCAGATCCATTCTGCCACTAGGGAAGCGGCTTTTTTAAAAAAAGTTGCCCATGTGTGCACACATGCACACATGCGCACACATGACTTTTGGCCATTTTTGCAGTGTGCTCCGTGGCTGATGTGCTACAATAATGTGGGTGCTTTCCCACGGGATGTCTCCCAGGGTAACCCACAGTAGGGTGTGTTGTGTGGCCGATACGTCCCGCAACATTTTATACTGGGTCAATTAGAGGCGGCACCATATCGCGGCAAGCTGCCAGTCGGTCCTCAGCCATTAGGTTTCTGTGACTTATTTTCCTGATCAGGAAATCCGTTTGCGTTTGGAGCCGCTAACCGTTCTTTGCATTTTTAACCAGCGACATGAATGGCCTTTGCATTCCTTCCAAGGTGGCAACTCTCTAAATAAATGCAAGTCGTTTATTAGGCTGGTTATTATTATTTTTTTAAAATTGCGTGGCAAGGTTTATCCTCCTTTGTGAATTACCTTTCTGGGTCTCTCCACAGCTGCCAGGGCTCCCATCTCCTTAGTCAAAGGAATACTTTGTTTCACTTACGCTCACACTCTCTTCATTCTATAGACCAAAATCACTTTCAATTACACATAGATCAGCGTCCTTAACCATTAGTCTCACTTGCTTGTGGTTAATAATTCACCTTATATCCCAGCATCCATCAACATAAAATCAGCATAACAACTTTTATGAATCCCTTTTATCATCAGCACATTCCAAACGCTTATACATTCTGCACTCCAGATTTCCAGAGGAACTGGTTTAATAGCCCTTAAAGCCGCAATAATACTCAGTTCCCTTCCATCACGGAATTATTGTTCAGTTTGTCAGAGAAGACGGTGTTTTTTAAAAGCTCTTTTATATTATCTACCCATATTTCTTGGAATCTATTGCCCCATATTGTGATCACAGTTCATTCAGGGCAAACAGGCATCTTTGATTGGCAGGTGGGATTGGTTCGAAGGAACAAAGACGGTGGAGCAAAAAATCAGTGACGGAAGTGCAGACAAACTCTCTATCAACATATAATGCATTTGCATTTGTTTATTTATATCCTGCTTTATTCCCCAGGTGAGGGAGAGAAGAGGAGGAGGAGGAGATTGGGTTTATACCCTGCACCAGGGGTCATTTCGTAGAAAAAGAGGTGCAGGAGCTCATTAGCATAACTCATTTGCATAACTCATTTGCATATGCCACATCCCCTAATATACCGGAAGTGTGTCAGAAGGCAACACCCCCCCCCCTCAGGCTCCACTCCACAGGTGAGTGAAACTGACCTGCTCTTCCTCCATTCCCTTCCCCATCCAATACTTTGTGCCATAAAAATAAGCATAAAGAACACACCCTCATTCTCTTCCTGCTCCCTTGAAACCACCAGGTTTCAAGGAGATTTGAGATACCCAGGACATGTGCACCACCCATCCCTTCCCCTTCCCCTCCCCACAACAAGACACCCTGTGAGGTAGGTGGGGCTGAGAGAGGTCTTTTGAGAACTGCTCATGAGAGAACAGCTCTGAGAGAACTTGTGACTGGCCCAAGGTCACACCAGCAGCGGCATGTGGAGGAGTGGGGAATCAAACCCGGTTCTCCCAGATTAGAGTCTAACTCCTGACCACTACACCAAACTGATAGGGTGGAAGCTGCTGAAAGGTTGGTGAAATTTCTCCAGTACTTATGTGCCATGTGCCCAGATAAAAAATGGTATACTTAGAAAATTTATATGCCACCTTGAGCAAGTCTCTGGAAAAGCAGCACACAGTCATAAAAGGAACAATGATAAAATTATCAATATTAGAACAAAACATTAAAAACAATAAAGACCCTAGCAGGGCTTTCCCCGGGGCGCTGCGCCTCTGCACTGCTCGGGGTAGCTGAGGAGGGGGCGGGGCTTGGTCATGTGCCTGCCCCCTGGGCTCCTCACTCCCGGAGCTGTGCTCCTGTGCGCTCCCGCTCCATTGGACCCCTGCCCTGCAGCTCACTACCCAAAGGAGTCTCAGAGCGGCTTACAGACTCCTTTCCCTTCCCCTCCCCACAACAGACACCCTGTGAGGTAGGTGGGGCTGAGAGAGCTCTTTTGAGGACTGCTCTTGAGAGAACAACTCTGACAGAACTTGTGACTGAACCAAGGTCACACCAGCACCTGCATGTGGGGGAGTGGGGAATCAAACTCGGTTCTTTCAGATTAGAGTCCGCACTCCTAACCACTACACCAGACTGGCTTTGAACATCATTCTGCCTTCCTCCACTTTCTCACAACAGCAACGCTGTGATGTATGAAGGAGCTGGGTTTGTTAACTCTGGGGAGGAGCCAACTGAGAGGTGTTATGATGATCATCTTCCAGTACTTGAAAGGGTGTCATATCTAGGACGGCCATGGAGTTGTTCTGTTGCCCCAGAAGGTCGGACTGGAACCAAAGAGTTTTCAGCAAAGCATCAGGAAGATCTTTCTGACAGTTAGAGTGGTTCCTTGATGGAACAGGCTTCCTCTGGAGGTGGTGGGCTCTTGTTAGCCTGACTGCTCTTTTATGTTATTAATATTTGGGGAATATTAGCTCTTATCAATATGCAGCAGGCTTGCGGGACCTTCACCAGTGTATACAGAGGCGGCGCTAACCGATGCTTCTGAGGAACTGACACAGACTCGATTTAAAAGGTGTAAAATAGTTCGTTTACTAAAATATAATAAAAGGTTGTACAAGACACTGCTGTTCTGTCATTCGTACATGCATACAGTACTAGGAAGTTAGATAGAAGTTATAGGGACGTGTGCATGAGCAGGTAATTGATGGTTTCCGTCGAGGGTGATATTTACCTCTATAGAAGCAGTGGAATCCGGCTGGAAAACGAGGATGAGAAGTCCTTGGGGAAGAAGATAAGGGATCGTGGCTCTGAACCGGCAGAAGACTATGTGGCGGACCCCAGTGGTGCACCCAGGGGTCCGTGAGGGAGGGAAGGAGTCAGGGAAGGAAATGGAACTAGACTAAAACTGGAACTAAAAAGCTAGAAAAAGCCTCTTTGAAATCTTGGGGAGCAGCTTTTATGGGGAGGTGGTACCTGGGAGGATGACCCGATATGATGCCATCCCTAGAAAAACCTATAGAAGGTCTGTTTGCTATCTCTAGCCACTAAGGGGGTGCTAAAGGAGTGGTCAATATTCAAATCTATCTGATTGTCAGGGCAGGATGTCGCTGCCAGCGGGATCTGGCGCCAATCTTCTGGATCACAGGAACGCTGGCCATGGGAACCGATCTTCAGGAAACATCCCGGTGTCTTCGCACCCAGGTGTGAAGTCCTTTGATGTAGCAAATGGAGACGGAGGTTGGCAGGAGGGGGCTCCAAGCAGGCATATGTGCACGGAGTGTAGGTTTGTATGGAGTTGCTGGTGTGAGCCTGTAACCTCATGGTTTTGTGCAAGAGAGCGTCTTTGTTCTCTGTGTCAACCTCCCGCCTGGAGGTGGCAACCTCAGAAAATGGTACTCTGGTCCTATAGTGTAGGCATCTATTCCCATCTTCCCACTGGTCACCTAGTGTACTTTCATGTCCCACATAACTGATGGCATATTCCATATGCTGCCCCTATATATCAGAAAAGTCCAGAAGGATGCTGCCCAGCCTTACACTCTCCTTCTTTAGAGGTTTTCAAACAGAGGCCAGATGGCCATCTGACGGCAGTGCTGCTTCTGTGAACTTAGGCGGATCATGAGCGGGAGGGCAGGAAAGGTTGCATCGATGCTTAGTTCTTGTGGCCCTTTCTTACCCAGGGAAGATGCTGATTGCAGGAAGCAGTTGTTCTAGAGAGCCAGTTTGGTGTAGTGGTTAAGTGCGTGGACTCTAATCTGGGAGAACCGGGTTTGATTCCCCACTCTTCCACTTGCACCTGGCTGGATGACCTTGGGCAAGCCATAGCTCTGTACCAGCTGTTCCCTCAAGGACAACTTGGGAAAGAGCTCTCTTAGCCCCACCTACCTCACAGGGTGTCTGTTGTGGGGAGGGGAAGGGAAAAGGAGTTTGTAAGCCGCTCTGAGACTCCCTTGGGGAGTGGAGGGCGGGGTATAAATCCAATCTCTTCTTCTTCTTCTTCTTCTTCTTCTTCTTCTTCTCCAGGCCAGTTTGGCCAGAGATCCTGGAGGTTTTTTGTCATCTTCTGGGCATGGAACAAGGGTCACTAGGGGTGTATGGGGGAATGTATTTGCGAATTTCCTGCATTGTGCAGGAGGTTGGACTAGATGACTCTGGAGGTCCCTTTCAACTCTATGACCGATTTCCCACAAGCGCTGCCTCAGCGTCATTCCTCCCTTTGCCACATTGCCTGCTTGAATTCCCCACTATTTGCCTCGGGGCGCATTTTGACCCGCGGCTTTGCACCATTTCCCCCACGGCTTCAGTGATTCTGTTTTTTGAGGATCACCGAAGCTGCGGAGGAAATTGGGAGTAGCCGCGGGTCAAAATGTGACCGCGGCAAATAGTGGGAAATCAAAGCAGGCAATGGGGCAAAGAGAAGAATGGACACCGGGGCAGCGCCTTGTGGGAAATCGGTCTATGCTTCTATGCAGGGCTTTTTTTTTGAGAAAAAGCCCAGCAGGAACTCATTAGCATATTAGGCCACACCCAACAGCAGAAACTCATTAGCATATTAGGCCACACCACTGACAGCACAACTTATTAGCATATTAGGCCACACCCCTGTGTTACCAGAAGAGTGGTCGTCCAGCCACACCCACCTTTTGCTTCTTATTCTGGTTACCTTGTTGGTTGTCAAAACCCAGGGCTTTTCTTGTAGCAGGAACTTCTTTACATGTTAGGCCACATACCCCTAATGCAGCCAATCCTAATGAATTTCTGCTGTTGGGTGTGGCCTAGTATGCTAATGAGTTCCGGCTGGGCGTGGCCAACTCAGGAGCCAGCTGGAACTCCGTTCCTGTGCGTTCCTGCCCCAAAATAGCCCTGCTTCTATGGTTCTATGCCAGGTTGGGAGCTGGCCGGCTGCTGGCCTTGGAAGAGAAGTATTTCAGGCGATCAGTGCATGGGTATCCATTCTATGGTAACTTACTTACCATACAACTTTTGACTTATGATCAGGAAAATAAAGGTGGTGAGCCTGCTTCAACGGGGAAGACGGGGTATAAATAAATAGATAAATGACAACAACAACAACCCTCACCTCCACTACTCTTACTACTGGTACTACTTACTTAGATTGCAGCTGCAAAGCTGCGTGTCTCATGGCATAATTCAAAATGCTAGCACTGCATAGCTTGGGATGAGGATACTTGGAGGACTGTCTCCTCCAATACTGTCCTGCCCACCACTGAAGATTTTCCTCCCCAGCCCTGCACTTTTTGCTCTCATCTCTAAGGCATTGTGGGTACTGACTAGATGCAGGGCTTTCTCAGGAGTGGCCCCTCACCGCTGGATTGCCCTTCCCTGAAGTCTGCCCGACACTTACGTCATTGTAATTTTGGCAACAGGCTAAATTTTTATTTATTTATTTATTGCATTGCATTTATTAATCGCCTAATCCCCACAGTTGTGGGGTTCTAGACGATGTACAGCTTTTTAGAAGACAAAGAAGAAGAGATTGGATTTATACCCCACCCTTCACTAGCCAGAGTCTCAGAGCAGCTTACAAACTCCTTTCTCTTCCCCTCCCCACAACAGTCACCCTGTGAGGTAGGTGGGGCTGAGAGAGCTCTTTCGAGGACTGCTCTTTCAAGAATAGCTCTGACAGAATTATGGCTTGCCCAAGGTCATCCAGCAGGTGCAAGTGGAGGAGTGGGGAATCAAACCCAGTTCTCCCACATTAGAGTCCGCGCACTTAACCACTACACCAAACTACAACCATACTTCTAATCTAAGAGCTGTTTATTGCTGTTTATTGCTGTTTTATTGCTTTTTAGTGCAGCAAGATATTGCTTTGAAGCTGTACTGTTCTTGAGCTGTTCTTATTCCCTAGTGAGTACTTTGCTAACGATTTCAAAGGTTTATTATTTTATATTATTTGATATGATTTCCTTCCCCACCCTCACTAATTTTACTGGCAGAAGAAAAATGGGAAGGAGCAGCATCGATGGCAACACACTAGGAATTTCCCCAAATCTCTAGCCTTTACCGCAGAACTGGAGAAATTCCTAAGGTGTCACCTGGAAGTGACATCACGGCTGCCCATCCCCAACCAGGAAGTGGTATAACCTCTTTGTGACACTCTAGGTATGAGCCCAATCTTAATGGTAAAGACCATAAAGACTGGGAGAATCCCTAGAGCACCATGGAGGAAATGACATCATCCCACCTAAACTCCACGCTTCTTGAGGTGCTGCCTCCAAAATCTCACAGCTGTTGGCAGAGCAAAACTGACAACCCTGCTGGGAGATCTGAAGAGCGTTCTAAGAGAAATTCAGTATGGGGTGTTTTCATAATGGTGGCAAATTCCAAAAAAATGTGGACCTCTTTCAGACTTTTCTATAATAACAAAGGAGGGTGCAGGCCTCCATGTCCTGCTAATAGGCCTTTGATGGGTATTTGGTTGGCAGCAAACTGCTCGAGCAGGAGGACTATTGGTGTGATTGAGCATAAAGAGCCGGTTTGGTGTAGCGGTTAAGTGCGCGGACTCTAATCTGGGAGAACCGGGTTTGATTCCCCACTCCTCCACTTGCGCCTGCTGGATGACCTTGGGCAAGCCGTAGCTCTGTACCAGCTGTTCCCTCAAGGACAGCTTGGGAAAGAGGTCTCTCAGCCCCACCTACCTCACAGGGTGTCTGTTGTGGGGAGGGGAAGGGAAAAGGAGTTTGTAAACCGCTCTGAGACTCCAAGTGAGTGAAAAGCGGGGTATAAATCCAATCTCTTTTTCTCTTCCTAAAGAACTTCTTGTTTGGCCCAGGCTAGCAGAAACTAAGCATTTCAACGAGAGACCAGTGGCCACCCAAGGAAGTCCAGGATCGCTATGCAGCGATATTGCAGTGAATGTCTCCTGACTCAAAAACCCTATGAGGTTACGAGAGCAAAAAAAGATGCTTAGACACAGGGGGCCAGGCTCCACAAATAAGTTGTTGCTTTTTGTGTGTTAGCAGCATGCAGAACTGAGCTTCTGAAATAATGTTATTTCCCAGCTTACCCCATCCACATAGTGAGTTTCTTCTTGATCATGAATCTTCATGTACCATTGGAAGTACACACACACACACAGAGAGACACACACACACACACACACTGTTTATTTGCACTCAGTGACCATCAGGCCTGTAGCCAGAATTTCGTGGCTTGTGGGGCAAAACTTTTTTTGGGGGGTGGGATCCCTTCAAATACTTTTGAGAAGAAGCACACACATGGGCCCTCGATGCTCCTAAAAAAATTCGTCTCAAAAAATTCTTGTGGGGCTGGCCCTTTAAGGAAGGGGGTGGAGCCTCCAGTAGCCCCACTGTAGCTATGGGCCAGGTGACCATTAACAACTATTTACATATAGTTACAGCAGTTCCAAGTAAAACTGGACTCCCAGTAAATCCCAGCATGTAGGATGTAAGGTATAACAAGTACAGAACACCATTTAAAATTTGCATTAAAATCTTTAAAGTCACGCCAGATGGTGAAAAGAGATGGACCCCTATGTATGTATGTATGTATGTATGGCTCTGTTATGTACTACGGGATTTTATCACATGAACACAAAACCCGGCTATTTTCGTGGAGATAGTTGGGTTCTCATCTATTAAAAGTTTTCCCACGCAGGCCTTGTCTGCAAATACAGTCTGTCTGTCTGTCTGTCTGTCTGTCTGTCTGTCTGTCTGTCTATCTATCTATCTATCTATCTATCTATCGTTTGTTTGTTTGTTTGTTTGCTGGTTTGGACTTGTATCCCGCCTAGCCAGCAAAGGCCAGCTCTAGGCGGCTAACAACATATAAAATTAGAACATACAGAATTAAAATCATGTCCATAAATAAATAAAACAGCAAAACGTAAGAGATGGCAGCGAAAGATGACAGCAGAACAAGATCCGGCGCTAGGGACAGCAACCTGCATATTCCCGACCAGGAGCCTTCCACCACGGATAAGTCAGGCCAGTGAGATGTACCAGGCCATATTAGTGGCCATTCCCCCCAGTGGCGGCTCCAAAGGCCTGGCGGAAGAGCTCCAGTGGGGAGCCACCACTGAGAAGGCCCTGTTCCTGGTGGTTGCCAACCTGGCCTCCCTAGGGCCAGGGAGGGTCAGGTGATGTGCCTGACCGCAGTGCTCTTTGGGGTATATATGACATTCTTTAGGTAGGCAGGCCCCTGACCATATAGGGCTTTAAAGGTTAAAACCAGCACCTTGAACCGGATCCGGTACGCTATAGGCAACCAGTGCAGCGCCCTCAGCACAGGCTGGATGTGGTCCCTCACCGAGAGGCCCATCAACAACCTGGCTGCAGCATTCTGCACTAGCTGCAGCCTCCGGAGCTGAGACAAGGGCAGCCCCATGTAGAGAGCGTTGCAGTAGTCTAACCTCGAGGTGACCATAGTGTGGATCACTGTCACCAGGTCATTGTGTCCAAGGAAGGGAACCAACTGCCTAATCAGCCACAGATGATAAAAGGCTGCCTTGGCAGTGGCTGCTACCTGGACCTCCATGGTTAAGGAGGTATCCAGGAGCACTCCCAAACTTTGAACCCTCAGCACTGGCACCAATGGCGCCCCCCTTAAGGCTGGTAATGCGATCCCTACCCCCGGTCCACTCCGACTCAGGCACAGGACTTCCGTCTTCGTTGGATTCAATTTCAGTCAGCTCAGCCTAAGCCAGCCTGCCACATCCTGACGCACCCGCTCCAGGTCCTCTGAGGTGGCTCCGGACTGGCTGCCCAACAACAGATACAGCTGGATGTCATCAGCGTACTGGTGGCAACCCAGCCTGTGCCTCCAGGCAATCTGGGCGAGAGGGTGCATATAGATGTTAAACAACATTGGGGATAGCACCACCCCTTGTGGCACACCACATACCAGCGGGTGCCTCTGGGGCATCTGCTCCCCCAGTGCCACTCTCTGTCCCCAACCTTGGAGGAAGGAGACAAGCCATTGCAAGGCAAGCCCCTGGACCCCCATGTCGGCGAGGCGGTGGATCAGTAACTGGTGGTCAACCATGTCAAACGCAGCCAACAGATCTAACAACACCCATACTGCCGAGCAGCCCCGATCCAGATGCCGTCAGAGGTTGTCTGTGAGGGCGATTATCGCCATCTCCGTCCCATGACCTGGCTGGAAGCTGGACTGAAACGGGTCAAGCATGGAAGTGTCATCCAGAAAACTCTGCAACTGAATCGCCGCCACCCTCTCTAAAATCTTGCCCAAATAGGGCAAGTTGGAGACTGGCCGGTCGTTGGCCAATTCGGCCGGGTCCAGTGATGGTTTTTTCAGGAGAGGGCGGACCATTGCTTCCTTGAGTGCCCCCAGGAACAGTCCCTCATCGAAGGACTTGTTGACAATCTCCCTGAGGGCACCTCGTAGCCCCTCACGGCCAGCTTTTATCAGCCATGAAGGGCTCAGGTCAAGGCTGCATGAGGTTGGGCATACAGTTGAAAGTAGACTGTCAACTTCCTCAAGGCTGAGTGGACTGAAATAATCCAGAATGGAACTAGAAGACGTGCACAGAGCCTCGAGTTCGCTAACTGTTTCAACTGTGGTTGGGAGGTCATGGCAGAGCAGCAGGATTTTATCTGCAAAATAGCTCGCAAAAGCCTCACAGCCAATATCCAATTCCCTGTCATTTGGCCTGCCCTGAGGCAGTTCCGTTAGTGACCGAATAGTTCTAAATAATTGTGCCGGGTGTGAGCTTGCAGACGCAATCGTAGCCGCATAGAACTGTCTCTTCGCGGCCTTGACTGCCATCTCATAGGATCTCATAAACGTCCTATAAGATGCTCTTGATGCTTCGTCGCGGGCACGCCGCCACCATCTCTCTAGCTGTCTGAGCCCTTGCTTCATCTGCCACAGCTCCCTGGTATACCAGGGAGCCCACTTAGAACGAGGGCGCAGAGGGTGCCTGGGGGCGATCTCATCGATGGCCACCGAGAGCCAGCTATGCCAGTCCTCGACCAGTTCATCCAATGAGCCGCCAGGGGGCATGGGATCCCACAGAGCCATCAGGAGCTGCTGAGGGTCCATCTGGCTCAGTTGGCCAAGTCAAAATACGCTCGCCGCCCACACGGGGTCTGAGTGGGACATTCAGCCGAGTCTTCAGAGCATGGTGGTCCGACCATGGTACTGCCAGGGCAGTAATCAGCCCCACCAAAACCCCGCAAAAATCAAGTCGAGCATATGCCCGGCCTGGTGTGTGGGCACCATTACATG